>OX101783.1:30221105-30741922 GCA_944452715.1 Ophion slaviceki
GAAGAATATTAACAGGCTTGGAATTTGAAAGGGGCAAGCATGGAATCGAGGAAAACCAAGGCAAAGGAAAAGAGACGGTGAGTTGATGGCATACCGCATTCGGTGTATTATTATTGTTATTCTAAATATATAAATATATACTTATATATATATATATATATATATATATATATATATATATATATATATATATATATAACGAGAGATGCGCGAACGAAACAAGTGTTTGTTAGTACTTTGCACAAAGCGATCTTCGATCAAGGCGATTCGGTATTCCAATCGCGCGACTAGAAACGTCATTGGGAAATGTGAACCCTTGGTCCTTTTTTTTACGAAAGTCTCGACCAATGCCGTAACGCTCGTGTCGTGTGAGTGCATTCGCATGAACGAGCAATCACGCGAGACTCCATGTGGCCATTGCTCCCGACCCGAGCATATGTTTTTTTGCTCGTCCCTGCATTAAAGGGCGTTTCGATCTCCGGCACTAAAACAAGACAAAGAAAGCGCGTCTTCGACACGTCCCGAAAGCGAATAACCTCATTTTCCCTTCAAGATTGCGCTGGAGAAACTATTTTCCGTAACGATTTTTAATTTTTCTTTGTCCGAGGTGACTAAATTAGAGAGAGTATTAAATTGAATCGAGGTTGGAAAAAAGATCCGAACGATGGTTTTTACGGCAGTTGCAGGCTTGATTTTCCGTGTGGACAATTGACAACGGTTAACTTCGTTGATCGATCGAGCGTGATGAAATACAAGCTCGTTTCTCTTTCATCCGCTTCGCCGATACTCGCGATCGTAACCAGCAGCGTGCCTATACGTTGGCCAACGCTGGGCTCCGATGCGGGGGACGAGAAGGAAAAAAAACGCGTGACCGATGTTTTTCGAAAGTGTTCGTATTCTAATTGACGCAACAGCGCGAGGTCTCTCACGGTGCCTCGGCGATAAATGATAATGAGGGTTGAGCGAATGACGACAGCAAACTTGAATAATCACGCTTTATCGATGGTATGTCGAGTTTGTTACTGAATAACGCAGCGAAAGGGAAATTCGAGGCTTTTCCATTCTACAGATGAAAAACAAAAGACTCGGAGAAAGCTTTTTATTTGATTTTTAAGCTCAATTTACACGTTCAACTAAACGTTGAGGATTGACCAACACCCGACTGATTTTTCTTTTACGTTTTTTTCCCCCTCGATATCCGAATGCCTGGCAATAAAACGGGTCAAATGCAAAAGTTCCGTTATTTTGGTATACGAAGGAGGGATGGAAGAGCTTAGCGACTCTCTCCGCCTGGAGCGCTTCGTAAGCGTCGAGAAACGCATATACATGCGCGATGACGCGCATGCGCGATGCCTTCCAATCGTCCTAAAAACATTCGACCTCAAATCCCCGCTGGACTTTCCGTATTGTTCGTGGAACGCGCAGAGCCAATTTTCTCGATAAAACATGTCAAATACGACGATTATTGTAATGAGAATAATTATTATAACCTCAATGGGCACTTGTACAAGTCGGCGTGTGCCGATGATAATAGAAGAAAGTTGTGGAAAGATCCCGAAAAGGTCGCGCTTTAGACGGTGGCTCGCCTATCGGTTCATAGTCCAAGTAGACGCTCTGGAGCGACAGGGGCCGGGGGGGGGGGGGATGAGAAAACTCGTGCATAATTATGTCGCGTCTCCACCATCCGCGTGTTTTATTGCGCATTCGTTTATCCCCCCTACAACTCCGTATAAATACCGGCCAGAATTAATCGACACGATCTTTCTTATTTTTTGTTGTCTCGTTCCGTTCACGCAACGGCGTACGGTCCGAAGATCTTGAGCTCTAGTAAAATATGCGAATTCCAAGTTTCATCCACTAAGGTTCTTTTTTGTTGTGTTTTTGTAACACTTGTGTTGCTGAACGCTTGCGATGAACTTTGACGGTATACTTATATCGTAATCCGTATGAAAGTAAAATTGTAGTTGGTCCTGTTTAGCGTGTTTCAGATAAGAATGAGAGACAGCCCATAACGGGAGAGAAAGAATAAGCTGGAAAAGGGAGAGATAAGAAGAGCACGATGTGGGAGTCGGAAAGAATTCAGTATTCGACGGTGTAATATTTTGATTTGAATTTCTTGAGTAAAACTCTAGTTGCATTACTAGCAACTAGAGTTGAATAAAATATTTTAACCTACTGTTAATAAATAAATATAATATCAATAAAATATTTTATTGGCGTTGACGGGTGTGCACAAGCTTAGGACGCAAAAAATAGGTAGTTTTTCAATACTTTTTTTTACTGATTAGAGTATTGGAATGACGAGACGGACAATCACACACAACTAATAATAGAAAGAATATAATTAAATAAAATAATAAATAATGAGGTCTCGCAATGTTTGAGTTCTTTTTGTTGAATTATATTGATAAACATTCGAGTAGGTGGTTCTGGCAACTAGGTTGATCGGAAAAGAGAGATTAATAAATGTACTTTTAGCGTAATAATAAAATGTTCGTGTGACCGGATATTTTTATTGAAATTCTGAAAATTACGGAAACGACGAGCTTTGGAAAAAAGCCCGATTTTCGACAAAAAACAACGACTTTAAACTTTTTTCTTTTAAGCAAATGGATAAGCGTAAGAAGATACGATTTATACCGTTTCATGGAAGATAGTTTCGAGAAAAACGCAAAAACGGTGGTAAGGGGTTAGACTAGTGAAACGAACCGAAAAGTAGGGTTATTTAAAAAAAAAATTTGAAGTGATAAGTCAAATTATTGGAAAATCGTTTATACATTTATTTATATATATACACATTATACAATACAGTTTATACATTTATACACATTTATTTGTATGTACATTAACCCTCAATCCGTGAAGGTATTTGAGGCACCTTAATCCCGTGAACCTGGGTCGTTTTCGTTCGCACTACCACACCAACAACTCTCAATGACTAAATCTGAAAAAAATCATGGTCAACCTTTAGACCATACTTCCCAAGGGAAAATAGGGGTTTTCCCCTCACTTTTAATATCTTTTTTTTTTCATTAAATATTAAGCAACCTGCGAAAAAAATGATTTTAGGCAGGACGAAAACGACCCAGGTTCACTGATTGAGGGCTAACAAAGTTGTGTACAAAATTTCATTAAAAGATATTAATCATTAAAGAAGTTATAAACAATCTCGTGAAGGACCTTTGAGCGTGAGGAGTTCAACGGTGTACTTGATTTTGCCCACCCGGTTGATCTGGAGAACAAAAAACGGGGTTTTTTTTTCTTTCTTAAAATAGATAATATTGGCTAAGACTTGACCAAGCTTTTTTTTGTTATCGTGTTTCAATCATCAAAAAAATGTTTGCATTTTCTCGATTTTTCGAGGGAAAATGACACCATTATTGCTAATAACTAATGAAAAAAATGTTACGAAGAAAAACGTCGATCAAGACTAAACTACTATTACACTGAATAAGTGTAGCAAATTTCAAGTCTAACCGTTCATTAGATGTCGAGAAATTGTGTACACCGTTTTGAAAAACAGTTTCGAGAAAAACGTATTAAGGCGGGATATACATTTACAACGATCAAAAAATCGATTTTTTTTTCTTCTTCTTTTAACGACAGAACTATATGTGTAGAATATTTTTCGAAAGTTTCAAAGCGAAATTCGAAAAAACTTCAAACGTTACAGCCCGTCAACGCTGTGCCTCACCGCTCGGATTCGGAGCGGGCGTGAACTTCAAACGCGTTTTTCTCAAAATTGCATTTGCTTTCAATCTATGATTCCTGCACCATATGTTGCACACCTCCCTCTCCAATTTGAGTTGCCTTAAGCCACGAACGAGTGTTAGTTATTTTTTGCAGTAGCCTAACCCCTTAAGGGATCATCACAGTGTAACGGGTCAAAAAATAGCTGATTATCGCGATTTTTCGATGGTTAAAATACGCTAATCAGTTTGATTTTTTAATGTCAAATCAAAGCACTCGTGAAGAAAGAAAATAAATTTTTGAAAGTTTATTTTAATTTTTTTACATTTTTTTAACGGTTCAAAATGTGTTCGAAAAAGGGTTGCTCACTGTGTAGACGATTGTGGCCGTAAATATTATCCGAAACAAAATTTGTAACAGGATTATTAAATGGTATTGAAGTTTGCAACGTTGGAATGCAACGAAAATATTTTTTTTTTTCGTGGCCATTTTTTTGCACATTAAGGCTACAAAAGTCTTCGAAATCTTTTTAAAGAACATTATTAGGGACTCATAACCCAAACCTGCACCGAATAAAATGTATGTACCGCTCGAAATAAAGAAATAAAATAACGAAGAATCTTCGTTGCGCTTCGACGATGCAAACTTCAACATCGAATTATTAATCAGTATGAAAGCCGCTATCTAGTTACGGAGATTTTTTAAAAATCAATATTGACAAAATGGCGGTGGTTTGAAAAAAAAAGTATCGAAGTGAGCCTATTTTTTAGACAGTTTTTCGTTAAAAAAAATGAACATTTAATGGAAAGCTTCCGTAACAAGATAAAGAATGACGTGAAGAATGTTGTGTCAACATTTGAGACGGATAGCTTGAAAACTCTTCCTTTAAGAGTGTACACCGTTTTGAAAAACGACAATTCGAGAAAAACGCGTCCGGCCGCGCCAGGTCTCACGCAGTCGGTCGAATCCGTTTTTTGAGAAAGGCTGTAGCAACCGGAATAATTCGAATTTCGCCCCACAAATTACACAGCATGTTTATAACCGTTTGTACTATCGGATAATTATTACTCAAATTTTTTCTTAACTGATTCATACTGCAAAACCCGCAGAAAAGTTTTTACGTATGCTTATTAGCGACTTACCATCTCAATTTGTAAGGAAAAGGGCTCTGGATAATAATAAAAATATAGAAATATAAATTAAAAAAACCATTGTCTTCCAACGATGCAAACATGGTGTCGAAATTTGCATCCTTGGAATCAACGAAAATTCTTTTTTATTTATTTTTTCCTCAGTTTCTTCATCCTTCAAAATCTCATCCAGCAAATTTGTGCTGTAGATTTCTAATGAGGATCCTAAAAAAAGGTTGGGTGATTTTTGTGGCTCAAATTTGGCAAAAAAAAGTATCGCGCTTCTTCACTTTCATTGCGTTCCAACGATGCAAACTTCAATATCGTACTTTGACGTCATGGCATCAATGTTGGAATTTTTTTTACAAAATCTTTGTTGCAAAATTAATCTACGCCCTTAGATTATAAAGGCATACAATAACAGAATGATATATAATTATATATATTATATATACATATATTATATATATGTGTGTGTATATTTTTTCAAAAACTTACTCTTTTTTTACAGACCTCGCAACAAAATACAAGATCGTTCTTTTTTCTTACGAAATATTATCGAGCGCTCGGAATAGAAGCGAGAAAATTCAGGGCTCGCTCCGAACTCTACGTTTCTCGCTCTCAAACTGAGTCCAACCGGTTTCGTTTATCTGATAATACTCTGAATTTAAGGTGAGGCGAGCGGAACACGAAGACACTATTTTTCAATACTCGAAACGACTCTTCGCTATTCGATATTTCGCGTTAAATTAATTCTGGCCACGTTGCCCGGTGAATTTGTTTGAATACCTGAATCTATAGCTCTTTCACGGATTATTGGTCATCTTCATACTTGAATACATGCACGCACTCATATAACACATTTCCGTATTACTTTTCTTACTTTATCGGCTAAAGGAATATTCCATTCTGAGTGAACAATGACTTTGAACTTTGCATTGTTGGAATGCAACGAAAACGATTTATTTTTATTTCGCCAATTTCTTTTGGCAAATTTAAGCTACGAAAATCACACGAACATTTTTCAGGATCTTTATCTAGCGATCTGCAACAGATCTGCAAAATATGATTTTTAACAATAACGAGAATAGGAAATCAAAAAGAATTTTCGTTTTCCAACGCTGCAAACTGTAACGCCATGAACAATAAAGTAATGCGATAAATGGGAAATCGGAAATAAATTCAAAAAATTCTAAAATCGCTTAATTGATGGGGTAATCTGAAATTCCTCAGTTTGTTTTTTTAAAGCGAGTATTTTTTTCTCTCTTTTGTTTCATGCTCATGTATAAGCGTTGTATTTGAGGAATTAATTGCGACAAAACTACTGGTGCGATGTTATGTTGAAGTTTGCATCTTTGGAATGCAACGATAGTCAATTTGTTTTTTATTGCTCACATTTTTTGCCGATTTAGGGTACGAAAATGACACAAAGCTTTTTATTATTCTCATAATGGATCCTCGATCTCAATCTGTTAAAAGAATTATAGATTGTAATAAAAATAAAGAAATAAAAAGAATTAAAAAGAATTAAAAAGAACTTTCGTTGAATTCCAACGATCCAAACTTCAACGCCATCGTGTGGTTCAGTTTATTTTTGGCATATGGTTGGTATAGGTATCAAGAAAAAATATTCGTGTTAAGTTTCAAGAAAACATGTAATATTATGTAATCATCACGAACAGACGGCCTTATTTATTTTGTACGGCAGACGCAATAGCAGAAAATAGCGATTTTTTGCGTTTATTTCTAAGAAAGAATTCAGATTAAAAATAATGATGATGAAGATAATAATAATAATTAGTTAAACAGCAATGTTACATAAAAAACACCATTTGCCAAAATGATGCAATTTCTAATCATCTCTATAAAATCTCTCATCATTCCTACTAAATCTTTGCTTCGGATCAATCAGATCTGAACTTTGCAACGTTGGATTGCAACATTATCAGGTCTAAAGAAAATACCGGATCATGGCTGTTACGCATATGGAAAACTCGGGGAATTTCTTTCCTCCTCCGGTAATTTTGGAAATTCTCTGGAATTTTTCCAGAATTTACATTTTGCCAGAATGACGAAAAAAATGAGACCAATTTGAAAAAAAAATACTGAAAAGTATAAAAATAAATATTTTCGTATATTTTCAATATTTATATTATTCTTCATTGTATACGAAAAAGTGATGTCAGTGTGAAACATTGACAATTTCAAAAAATTAAAAACTGATTTGCCCTGCAGCTCTATACATTTGCATTGAATTTGTGGATCACAAATTCAACTATTCACACAACTATTATTGTAGATAAGTGTTTATATTTATTTTTTATTTATTAGCAGCGACATATATAATTCTGTTTATAATAATAAACAGGTCCTGTATTTGGTTCAAATGTATTTTTTTTAACTTTACAGTGTTTAAATTGTTTTTCGAATTTCAGTTTAAAAAAAATATATATTTAAATATTTAACATTTTCATATATTGGTTTTTTCCCTTAGGTACACGCTTTTCGCGTTTGTTACCTATTCTTTCCCATCATTATGCCGTTCTTTCCTCTACTTGTTTATTACTCCTTTTTTCTCCATCTTTCTCCCTGTTCCCCCTCTTGCGGCCGCAGCCGACTTCCCCCTCTGTATTATATTCATCATGACATTTCTGTCATGGGTATAGGGAAACTGCGGAAAACCTATACCAATACAGCCGGTCATCGAGTTCGCCCCCCAGTCGTGGAACTAGTCTTATTTCGCCGCGAAATGCCGAAGAAAAACATTTCACGACGAAATGTACGCGACTGGGATTCGAACCCGGGACCTCCCGGTGCGCTGGTTTAGTGGCGAGCACGCTAACCACTAGACCATCGCACCGGTTTCAACATTTTCATATATTTAATCTTTAAAAAATTATGTTCTTTATTTGACCCCAACCCAGATAGACAGTCGTGATCATCACGCCATGCATACAATTGATGAAGCAAATTTTACAGCATATTGACTACATGTCATGATGCAAAGCCGTGAACTCATTTAGTATAGTGAATGTTCAAAGCATTTTGATCTCAATATGTCGTTTACAAATGCATCGTACGTTTGAAGCACGATGAACTCATATCGCTGTGCTCAAGTGTCCACAATTAATATCTGCAAATTTTACGTCATATGGAAGTCATCCAATGACTGTGTTGATGAATTCACTGGGTTAGCACTGGTAGTAGACATGCCATGCAAGCAATATGACGGCGATATGCATGTTTGTCAGTGATACATTCGATGGGCGCAACATGACGGCGATATGCATGTTTCTCAGTGATACATCCTATGACGGTGATATGCATGTTTCTAAGTGATACATTCATTGAGCGCAATATGACGGCGATATGTATATTTTGTCAGTGATACATCCGAGGAGCACAATATGATGGCGATATGCATGTTTCTCAGTATTACATTCCATGACGGCAATATGCATGTTTTCAGTGATACATTCGGTGAGCGCAATATGACGGCGATATGCATATTTCTCCGTGATACATCCCATGAGCGCAATATGACGGCGATATGCGTGTTTCTGTGATACATCCTATGACGGTGATATGCATATTTCTAACAAGGAGAAGGCAGAGCCTGGATGTCGCAAATCGGGTTCGCCTTTCGCGTGGTGAAAGTTGAAGACCTCCGAATTAACGTCGCTTTTGATTTTTGTTCCAATAAGCCTTAGTTACTGAGATATCGCGATTTGAAAATTTGGGAGTTTCGTCTCATGCCTAGAGTACGTTGAGCGTTGACACTTGAGACAAGAGCGGCCGTAGCCAATACGGGAAGACGTTAGACCGGCACTCTGAAAGTTCACGGTTCGCGTCCCTATGCGTTTTTTTTATTCAATTTTTTTTTTTAATTTTATAATCTCTCATAAGACTTTACATGTGCAGGTAAATAAGAAAATTCGAAAATATGTTTTACTAGTTTTATTTGTCTATTATATTAAAATAATTAATCCAATAATGAAGTCACAATTACAAAGCAAAATAATATGGTATAAAAAATAAATAATTAATATGATTCACAGGAAAGCATATTTGAAGATCTATATCTTCAAATATGCTTTCCTGATAGAATTTATAAGGTTAAATATGGTTGCGGTGGTATTACGTTCATTTTATGTTCGTGGTGTCGTAAGCCTTTGTGCTACCCTTGCTTTTACGATGGTTTCCACCCTCCAATTTGTCACCATACTGATCTGATAGAAGAAGAATCAGAATAATTACCTGCCGCGAAATTTGCAAGCGTGAATTAGATTAATTATTTATTTTTTATACCACATTATTTTGCTTTCTCATTGCGACGTGATTAATAGATTAATTATTTGTTATACAATATTATTTTGCTTTGTAATTGTGACTTGATTATTAGATTAATTATTTGTTATACAATATTATTTTGCTATGTAATTGTGACTTCATTATTGGATTAGTTATTTTAATATAATAGATGAATTAAACTAGTAATACATATTTTCGAATTGACTTCTTTACCTGCACATGCAAAGTCTTATGAGAGATTATAAAAAAAAATTAAAAAAAAATTCAAAAAAAAAGCATGGGGACGCGAAGCGTGAACTTTCAGAGTACCAGTCCACCGTCTTACTGTATTAGCTACGGTGGCTCTCGTCTCAAGTGTCAACGCTGAACGTACTCTACGCGCGAGCCGAAACTCCCAAATTTCCAAATCGCGATATCTCAGCAACTAAGGCCTATTGGAACAAAAATAAAAAACGACGTTAATTCGGAGGTCTTCAACTTTCACCAGGCGAAAGGAGAACCCAATTCGCGAAATCCGGGCTCTGCCGTCTCCTTGTAATTGATACATTCGACGAGCGCAATAAGACGGCGATATGTATATTCATCAGTGACACATCCCATAAGCGCAATATGATGGCGATATTCATCCAAATCCAGAATGATACAAATACGCAGACACAAAGAAAATTTGTACAAGTGTTAGAATGGCTAGGTAGGTAGCGCGCTCGGCTCTCGATTTAGAAGACGTGGTTCAAACCGTAGGTAGGTACAAAATTTAACTAGGCAGAATACGTTTTTAATCCATTTATCATATAGGCAGGAACATCAATAAAGCGTATGGGGATAATAAAAATCCTACCAGATTTTTTTTATCAATATTTTTGGATTTTTTTATTTTTCACGCTATGACACTCAAATGAGCTCCATATGAGCACAGCATAGTTACGTCACGCCATGCCGCTATTATGACCTCCGTATGAGTACAGCATATTTACGTCACGCCATGCCGCTAATATGAGCTCCGTATGAGTACAGCATATTTACGTCACGCCATGCCGCTAATATGAGCTCCGTATGACCACAGCATAGTTCCGTCACGCCATGCCGCTAATATGAGCTCCGTATGAGCATTACAGTTTCTTCACGCCGTGACACCCATATGAGCCCCATATGCACTCACTTATTGTTAGATATTCGTGAGCCAAATTTGCTAGTCTGATGAATTCACTGCATGCATATTCGCGTGAGAACAACTTTGCTTCATTTGGATGTATTATTGTGAATCATCATGTGATGCAAATATGACTTCAACGGGAGCACTCATAAGGGATACACAGCTGTGAGACTTTCTATGCTGCAGTGATGATGTACATATGATGCCAATATGAGGTACATCTGTCTATCTGGGAATCTCTCTGGAGTATTTGCAAAATCTATGTGGAAAACCTGGAAAAGTGAGGGAGTTTTTGCAAATGAGCTGACCAGATGGAAAACAACTTCTCTAGTTAGGGTAAGGTGCCCAATTATTGGCACTTTAAGCTCAATTATTGGCACTTTGAGGGCAAAAAAAATTAGGCAATACGAAATAGAAATATCTCCGTTGCATCCCACCTATGGAAACTTCCATGCCATTGCATCGTTGGGCTGAAACAAAAGTTAATTTTTCTTCTATTGCTCACATTTCTTTCGCTGATTTAGGGTATGGAAATCACCTACACGGTTTTTCTCATCCTCGGTAAAAAACGACGACCTTAATCTATAAAAATAATTTATAGGTTATAATAAAAGTGAAGGAATGAAAATAATAAAAAGGAAACATTCGTTGCATTTCAACGATCCAAACTCTAACGCCAAAATCCACCAAATATCTAAAAAAATATTCAATTCGAAGGTCTAGTTTTGCCATCGCCAGGATTTCAGTGTTATTCTAGTATATACATAATGTTCATCATTTTCAAGCCATTCAAAGCCCGAAATGGCTTGGGGTCGATATGACCCCACGTGTACTTGCTTCAATTTTCTTGGGCCGCTTTTGCCCACAACAGAACCTCGAATATTTGTTTTTATACACCTGCTCAGATATCTTGAATACTTGCAGATGCAGAAATGTGGCGAAAAAGATTTTGTGTAATAATAAAAATGAGTAAATGAGGCTATGAAGAAAGAACTTTCGCTGCGTTCCAACGATGCAAACTTCAACAACATTAAGGGGTTTCAGGGCAATCGACGATATGTTATCATTTGATACAAATCTCTACAATAAACTCTTTGTCATATACTGAATGCACCCTCTAAATTTTGAATCGATCGTCTACACCGTTTCTACGAAATGGACAATGGAAAAAACACTTTTTAACATAGGGAGATGTCTGATTGTCATAATGTAAGGGAGATGAAATTATCATAATGTACTGAGTGATTTGAGCGTTTATGAAAAACTGTCAAATCACTCAGTACATTATGACAGTAATGACGAAATCGTCATAATGTACGGACAAGGAACATCACTTAAGGCGTAACCCCCACTTGTAGCGCAAAAAAGGCCTTTTTCATGAATTTTTTTAAAGAAAACTACAAAACTTTTTTAATCGATCAATATACCATCTTAAAGAACACATCTTGAAGAACTTTCAGTAATTTTTTTATTGAAAAATATTACATTGTTTAGTGGCAAATGGCCGTCAATGAAATAATGTTTTTATATACACGGTTTGCGGTGACCAACATTGCGGCGAAGTGGATCATCTGAAAAAAAAATGCGGATGGATTTAGTCAAATATAAGTATAAACTAGTCTTTAATCGAAGGATTTTAAAAAATATTCAGTTTTCACAAAATGGCGGACAGTCAAAGTTAATGGTTCGATTTTAACGAAAAAAAATCGAACGATTAAAGACTACATTTTTATGTATTAAATAAGCCTGCAAAATTTCAAGAAGATCGGTTCATTAGTGCTCGAGTAATCTTGGTCACCGACTTCAGAAATGCCATTTTGAGAAAAACGCGTTTAAAGTTTCAATTTCAGTTTACACGAAGAAAATTTTTTTTTTTGTAAACTTACATAGAGTCATCTATTCCGGGCATCAAAAAAAAAACTGCACTTCAAATTGTACTTCAAAAAAATGCAATGCAAAAAAATCGATTTTTTCAAAATCGCAAGTGGGGGTAACCCCTTAAGTGATTTCCCCCCTTCAAACCGTTTTCCCGCGGATAAAAAAAATACTTGTCAATGCTTTATTACATATATGAGTTTCAATAAAATCGACGGCGGACACTTAAGTGATGTTCCTTGTCAAGTAGGGTCAAAGGGCGAACAGTGGCAACAGTGGGTACACTGAACCTTTCCTGTTTCTCCGAAGTGAATATGTATATATGTGCGTCTTTTTCACATTAGAACCGCCCTAGGATGCCAATAGGTTTGAACCTGTCTGTGAGTCGCTCCCGCGCAATTCGGTTGTGAGAGGTGATTTTACATTATTTTTGGTGTCAAAAGTTGAAAAACCAGCTGAGTTTGTATGTTTTTTGCTTCTTTACCTATCGCAGTTACATTCGAAGTCATTGTTCTCCCGCAATATACAGCTATATTGCGGTACTTGAGCATTGTGTTTGTTAACCTAACAAAAATAGAAACTTGTCAGTTCCCGCTTTAGAAAAAAAGAGAGGGTCGGTACACAGTGGCTCAATTTTTCGAGGTACACAGAGGTAAGGCATAACATGACTATTTTCGTGTTGTGATTTAGATAGGTACTGGTACTCATTAGGTAGGTACTCATTGTTGATAAATATTCAATAAATGATTGTGATTGATCTCATAATATGCTGTCTGTTTTTTTTTTAATTAATTTTTCAATAGTTTACTGTACAATACTCTCCATTGTATAGAGAAAAGCACTCCATTACCTACAAGTGTACAGTGGATCAGGGTAACTGTCTTCAAATTTTGCTTGATCTTGAAATTTTGTTCGACTGTGAAATTAGGCATGTTTCACTGTGTACACCTCCAAGTACACAGTGGATCAAATCCCATTTTTTTAAAGATCGTCATTATCTCAATATTTATTGGGTTAGGCTGTTCAGTGTCTTTTAACAAAATGAAGCCATTAAACACACCTCACGTTCAGTCAAGGTTTCATCAAAATTGTGTGAACGGTTAGACAGCTATAGATCTCTGGAAAAATGAGCCAGTGATCCCACTCTGACCCTACATTATGACAATTTCGTCATCACTGCCATAATGTACTGAGTGATTTGGCAGTTTTTTTATAACATTTTAAACATTTTTCTACACGTGCGTAAAACTGCAAATCAGCGATGAGTGTAGGCATCTACCTATGATAAACAGTCACAAGTAGTAATAAAACATACCTTGAGTCTAAAAAATGGCGAAGAAATCTTTTTTCTAGAAAATCATAAAATTCAGCAAATTTTTTCCTCGCCTAAAGGTATCTCTCCCGTCAATTCGCGCATCCACGGTACGATTCTAGTCCTGTAACAACGCACGGACTACGTACACCCGCACATGCACATATATGTGCACGCCAATACCCGAGAATCTTCCGCTATCTTCCACACTCGGGTGTGGGTGTGTAAGAGAGAGAGGGAGAGAGAGAGAGAGAGAGAGAGAGAGAGAGAGAGAGAGAGAGAGAGAGAGAGAGAGAGAGAGAGAGCGTACACACTCACCTTTCGTCGTGGTTTCGTGCATATGTGCGTGGAGTTAAACTGAGGAAGGTGGAGGCCGTGTGGATCCGAGCATGCCGAAGAGGGTCAAGACGGAAGCTCCTTATCGATGGACATGTTACGCTCGCGCGGATAACGATCGCACTCATCCGCGAAGTCTCAAATACGACTTCGCGGGGCTAATCGGGATATCGTTGGTCTCAAACGAGTACACGGTGTCGAACCGTTCGGTTCCCCCCCACTCGTTTTTCAGTAAGAAAATCGAGAAAGAGAAAAACCCATAAAGATTTAATAAAAGAAAGAAAGTATAGTATTTCGATGTGAAAAAAAGAGTACGGAGAAAGCAAGGTGCTCAGGAAAGTGAAAATAAAATTAACTTCGCGCTCCGTAACTCGAACAGAGGTGAAAGTGTATAGGAAAAATTGGGGCTCGGAAAAAAACGATCGCGCGACGACGAAAATGGCGAAAAAAAGAATCGAGAAAAATACGTATTTCGTAACAATAGCGCGAGTACCGCCATTTATGTGAATAATAATATATTAATATTGATTATATATTAATATGAATAATCGATATTAATGATATATAAATATTGATAATATAATAATATTATTAATATATTAATATTAATAAAATCAAAAGGGGAAACATTCGTCGAGAATGTTTATTCCGCAATAATCGAGAGATGAAGAAAGAAGGAAGGAACATTGCATAATCGAGAGAAAAAAACATCGAGAACGCGTAATTTTCAAAAATAGCCCGGGTATCGAGATCGACGGTAAAAAAAATCCCAATTGAAAAGGCCTCCAGAAGAACGGGTAACTTAGAAGTTAAAAAGTCAATTATAACTTTTCAAGTAACTCAACATTTTTTATGCAATAAAAAATGTATAAAGAAAAATTAAATTTTAATAGTAAATTAAAATAAAATAAAATAAATGTTAACAGTAAAAGCTATAAAAACGCAGAAAGCGTGATCAAAGATTAAAAAAATCGCAAGTTACCGATATCGAGTAAAGAAAGTCAAAGCAGCAAGGAAAAAAAAAAGAAGAAAAAAAACGTTATCGAGGAGAACGCGTGATTTGTGTAAATATCGCGAGTCCCGAAGATTATCGAGGCAAAAAAGGAAAACAATTAAAAAAATTGATGCGACATTCGATTCGTGAAAGAATCGCGGAGTCTTGGATACGGTGGGGGAGCCTGATCGACGGCGATGAACGCGAAGAACAATGCGCTCCACGAGTTGTCATTGGAGGATTCCATCCCGACGAACAATTCTTCACCGTCCTCGGGGCAAATGTCGAGATGTTGGTCGGGCTCGATCGACGTGGAGGATCTGGCGATGTGTTTCGGTGATAATCGCGAACGTAACAACCATCCGCCGAGATATTCGCATCCAAGCGCGAACCATCGGGTATTCCGAAATCGTAACGTTCGCACGGGGGAGGTGAGACATTTCGCGGGACCCTACGAATATCATCGGGATACGACGCCGAGTCACGTGACCGGGTATAATTACAATTGCGAGTACGTTGGCCGATGCGACGTGGGCTGCGAGACGAGCAACTTGTACGGCTCGCTCGACCGTGGACCAGCGAATTACACGTGGTGCGACAGCGAATCGAACAACGAGAACGAGAGAGCGAGAAGTAGACACGCGGCGAACAGAACGAATGATTTGATAAGTCAATCGAGCGCAATCGGCTTGCCCTGTACCGAGGAACAATGGCTGACTTGCACAGCCACCAATTGTCCCGTGTACGATTGCCTCGACGGCTACCGAACAACGACGATCGAGCACGATCGAAACGCCTGGAACGCGACTCCTCGTAACGTCACGTACTTTGGACCCGTACCACCCGCTTGCATAGTCGAAGCGAATCTCGATACGAGCTCTCATCTAGATCCTACGCGTTACACTTGTTACTCGGGCCTCGAGGAGGAGCAACAATTTCTCGATGATTATCTGTAAGTTCCGAAGATGCTCCGGGGAACGGCAAGTGGTCGCTTCTCTTCGTCATGTTCGAGATTCCGTCGTTGGAATGCAACGAAAATTAATATTTTAGTTTTAAGGCTTTCACGGCTCTGTGTAATTAGAAGAGTATGTGGGTTCTGGATGGACGCCGTGTTGAGGATCAGCGTTGCCCCGAGTAGAAATTGTGCTAGCCTGTGTGAGTTACGAGCTAGTAACTGGATGGCCCAATTGAGCTCATACGAACTGACCAATGGTTGGCTCGCTGTGAGCTAGTAATATTGTAAATGTTTTGTTATCCAGCCCTTGTCTAGTCACTGCCCAGCTGATCTTGGTCACAAATGACAATGTGAGGTTATGCGGCTACGTGTAGTTCCATCTAGCGAATGACTCATGGCTGGCTGGCTAACTTGAGCTAACTGGCTAGCTAAGTTGAGCTTTGCAAAAGAAACAAATTGTCAAGTGGGCATGACGCTATGACCTAGCCAACACTAGCACGGCTCTGTGTAATTAGAAGAGTATGTGGGTTCTGGATGGACGCCGTGTTGAGGATCAGCGTTGGCCCGAGTAAAAATTGTGCTAGCCTGTCTGAGTTACGAGCTAGTAAACTGGATGGCCCAATTGAGCTCATACGAACTGACCAATGGTTGGCTCGCTGTGAGCTAGTAATATTGTAAATGTTTTGTTATCCAGCCCTTGTCTAGTCACTGCCCAGCTGATCTTGGTCACAAATGACAATGTGAGGTTATGCGGCTACGTGTAGTTCCATCTAGCGAATGACTCATGGCTGGCTGGCTAACTTGAGCTAACTGGCTAGCTAAGTTGAGCTTTGCAAAAGAAACAAATTGTCAAGTGGGCATGACGCCATGACCTAGCCAACACTAGCACGGCTCTGTGTAATTAGAAGAGTATGTGGGTTCTGGATGGACGCTGTGTTGAGGATCAGCGTTGGCCCGAGTAGAAATTGTGCTAGCCTGCCTGAGTTACGAGCTAGTAACTGGATGGCCCAATTGAGCTCATACAAACTGACCAATGGTTGGCTCGCTGTGAGCTAGTAATATTGTAAATGTTTTGTTATCCAGCCCTTGTCTAGTCACTGCCCAGCTGATCTTGGTCACAAATGACAATGTGAGGTTATGTGACTATATGTAGTTCCATCGAGCGATTGGTTCATGGCTGCACTGAGAAAAACAAATCATTGATCCAATATCATCGGTGTTATTGAATGAAATTTCGTTGATTCAATTGTAAAATTGTTGGTGTAAATAATCGGATTTATTAGTCCAAACCAAACGCTATGACTTCAATAACATGATAAAATTGAAATTTTTTTTTTAATTCAAAAGATATATTGTTAGCCGGGAACAATATATTATTGAAACTATCTGAAAAATTATCGCCAACACATTATATAGTTTTGAATGCAATTTCTGCAACGAACGAAAAAAGCGTTTCAATTCATAACATGAATATTGTTGATTCGAGTACACAAGAAAAATAGAATTTCGCTCGTTTGATTCAAATAAAATTTCTGTTGAGTAAATATGTTATTTTATTGTTTTCACCATATCCGATATTGATTTTAAGTACATTATTCGTCAAAATATCAATATTTTATTTTGATTGAAAAATATAAAGCGAATGTCTGAATTGGTTAAAAAATTATGCGAAAGTGAAATTTGTTTGTTGCACATTTGCTTGAAAAAATTGAACCAAATCATGGCCGAGCGCCACCGAAACTGTAGGTGTGAGGAAACCCGTAGTTCTCGGAGAAACCGCTAGAGGCCGCACGCGCGGTCGTTTCTCGCAAGTGTAGCGCGAACTGAAAATCTACTTAAACGCTGGAGAAACTCTAAAGAGTATCGCTTCTTGGCCTGTGGCTAACACGGAGACGGCACGACCGTGGGGTCGGGGATTTGGCCGAATGTTTTTGTAGTGAAAGAGGACCTAGCACCTCACGTGGTTAAAGCAGTAGGACGCACTACTCGGAAAATTCCGAAAATTTCTCCGCGTTTATCCGCACATTTATTTGGATGAACCAATATATTTTTTTGATTCGATTGGTTTTTTTCTCAGTGAGGCCAAGCAACTTGAGTTACAGATGGCGTTGCGAATGCAAGCATTCTCAAGCAATCAAATAAAAACATGTCAATGGCTTCTTGTATTGAGAACCCTTCTCGCGACAGTGTCTAAAATTTTTTTAAAAATGTTCCGACGAAGTTTTCTGCCGCGCTATTTGTTGCTCGGTAAATCTTCCGCCTGCTCAATAGTTGGTGCACAAGCCCGTGCGCGGCCATGCGGTCACCCATCCAAGTGTTGTCCCAGTACACACCGCTTGGGGCCATGTATCACACGCTGCGAAATTTCGACACGGTCACGGCGGTATTGCAAAATTCGTAGTTTTTGGTTACGCGCCGCCGGAAACTACCGCTAGATGTAGCAGCAACCGCCTGCTACTCACCCTACAGCAAAGGTGCTACATATGCAATAGTTAGATTCATTAACAGTATTGATAAGAGCATCTAAAGCCACTATAACCAGTAATTTAACGCTAAACACCAAAAGCCCAATAGTAAAAATGTATCCACTTAAGGGGTTAGATGCAGTCAGAGGCGGGAAAAAACGAGCATTTTCAATAATTTTTAAAAAATAGTAATTGAGTTTGTTTTACAAGAGTGATTACACAGACTTTTTATGTTATATTTCAACTTGACTTGTACAAATTTTCAAAGAAAAATATTGATTATTTATTGAAATATCGCCATCTTTGTCGGATCCCCTACGGCATGTAGTGCTTTGAGGTGACCATCATAAAATTTCTGGATCATCTGAAAAAAAAAAAAAAACAAAAAAAAATAATTAGTTTAATAATAAAGCTAGACCTTAATCGAAACTTTTTTTTCAAAAATTAACAAATTGGAGGCTTCCGACAGATAACTTTCGATTTTCGACCAAAAAATCGCTCGTTTATTTAAAAAAAAAAATAGACATTTTCAACAAAAATGAAAATCCTTAGATTAAGGACTAGTTTTTAACGCTATCAATAAGCACACCAAATTTCATCAAAATCCATCGAGTGGTTTTTTAATTATAGTGGTCACCGACTAGAAAAACATAGTTTTCGAGAAGAACGCGTTTAAAGTTTTTCCATGTGGATACGGTATTATATGTTCGTAAAATTTTGAGCTCGATGGATGAAGCTAAACTTTTTAAATGTAATTTGATCCGCTGAATCCGAATTTCTCATTTTTTTGCCGCAAAGTCGAGTATTCAATTGCTTATAGCCAATTGTTGAAACAATTTTTCAAAAAATTCAAGTTTTTCGGGATGAATTATTATTTTTTAAACATTTTGGGCAATTTTAAAACGAAAGTATTCTTTATAAAATTTTGCTAAAGTTCATAGTTTTTGAGTAATACATTTTGCAAAAATTTCTGAAAAAGTTTTCCAATTTTACACTTGATTTATGTATAGAAATACTAATTAAAAAATTACTTACATCGAATCATAAATTCGTGGCCCATACAATAGGGCTTCTGCCGATGTGGAAGCTTCCAAAATATCAATTCGTTGTTGTCTTCGAACCATTCTGCCTTCCCGGGTATTATCGTTTGCTCGTTTGTCAGCCGCTACCTGCCATGGGGACCCGACGCCCCTTCACTAATTAGGAGATATCCCGGAAACTATTCATCGGATTGACTTGAAATTTTCAGGGAATATTTTCGAAACATCATACTTCAAGAAAATGTTTAAAAAATCGATTTTTTGAAAATTCCGACTGCATCTCACCTCCTAAGGCGGTAGGCTACAGTAACGGGTATAAAATCATGTGCGAATTTAACAATTTTTTTTTCGTATGGAAAAGTATTTCGCTCATAAAATTAATCACACATCTATTTAGTATGAATATCAAGCTGTTAGAAAAAATATAATTTTTTTTTCTATGTACAAAATGGTCGACAACTAATATTTTCTCTTGTTATCTCTTTTTAGCATCCACAATTTTTTACCTAGAAAAAAAAAACAAAAATTCTCGTCAATCTACATTAGGATACCTAGAGAAGTACGTACGGAATTAAAAAAATATTGTTTTATTCAAAAGTTGTAGGTATTTGGACTTAAGAAATGAATTTTTAGTGAAAAATTTCGTTATAACTGCTCATAAACTGCTCATAAAATGAAAAGTTTTCGATTAATCAGAAATTCCGTACGTACTTCTCTGCGAAATGCAATTAGGAACATAACCTTTAAATGTGAAGTAAATCGAGTGAAAATTGTTGAAGTTATTTGTCACGCCAATTGGAAAAAAAGCTGTTTCGAGATGGTTTGAGTAGTCAAACATATTGTACATAAAAAAATTCTAACAGCTTGATATTCATACTAAATAGATGTGTAATTAATTTGATGAGTAAAACACTTGTTCATACGAAAAAAAATTGTTAAACTCGCACATGTTTTTATACCCGTTACTGTGGCCTAACGCCTTAAGGAAATATACCACGATGACTAGTAAATGTTAATTAATATTTATTCACCCCAAACATTTTAAGCGGCAACCTTAAAAAAGGCTTGAATGTATTTTGTAGCCTTGATCTTCCGAATGAAATGACCGTATCGAAAAAAAAATGTTTTCGCGGCGTTCCAACTATGCAAACTTCTCCATCGTATATTTTCAAGGTGACGTGGAAGACGCACGTGGCGTGCCGCGGCGGGGGGAGGGATTGAAGGATGTTCCATCTCTCTCCTGCGACTGCTCGTACAGTTATCTCCCTTTCTATCTCTTACCCCAAGAACGTCTCTCGGGTCACCTCGAGTCATCGCATTCGATTTTCCAAAATACATTTTTTTCGGCTCGATGGCTCGCACGGCAAGAGAGCATCGCAGGCAACGTGTTTTCCCATCAGCAACTTACCGCATAAAACGCTCGAAGTGAAGTCCATTTTAATTGGAAAAAGTATCACGCGTTCTTTGAATATTTAACGGATGTCGTATATGCGGTCGTAAAAACCATCGCTCATCGGACATTCCAAGAAGTAACATCAAGCGGGAGGTTTCGAACTTAGGAGGAAGTAGCTCCTAACCTCAATATAGCCTGATGGTTCTTTTATGGTGTCACAACAATCGAGTCGAATCAGCATACAATTAAAAAGGAAAAACCTTTGCCGAGCGTAGCTATTCTCTTGATTGTTATCATTATTATTAGTATTCTATCGCTAATAACCATAACAATTGACGCGTCATGAAATAAAATAACAAAAAAGATTGTTACTGTTATTATTTATTTTTATAAAGTACAGACTTATCTTTCTGGAAATCATTCGATTGCATTATTATTGAAAACTTGATCCAAGCCATTTTATGCAGAACAATGAGCCGTGATTTTTTGTGACGTTGAAGTTTGCATCGTTGGAAAGCGACGATTTTTTTCCATTCTTTATTTCTATATTTTTATCGTCATTCGAAGCTTTTTTAAAAATAAATTGAGGTCGTACGTCTCTTGTAAGGATAGGTGAGAACGTTCGAGTGTTTTTCGAGGTCTAAATCGGCCGAAGATAAATTTGAACAATCAAAAAGAATGAATTTCCGTTGCATATAACGATGCAAACTTCAATATGATTTCTTACATATAATAATTATTGTACTAATTTGTATCTAAATTTTACGTCATCCGGTCTCATCTTGTTTTTCCTTTTTTCCATTTCTGGAGAAATAATAGAAGCGGATAAGTATGTCAGATTTTTCAAGGGTGGAAAAATTGAGGTGCATACGCTGATATTACGTATGAGAGTGACATAATGTGACGAACGATGCAAATGAATTTACGTTTGGGCGTACGAAATATATCGATGGTGTTGAAGTTCGCATCATTGGAACGCAACGAAAATTCATTTTCTTTTAGATTGCCACAGCATTTTTTCGGTCGATTTGGGCTGGAAACATCACTCAAACGTTTTTCAGGATACTTATAAAAAATCTACAACATAAATTGGCGAGAAAATATTTTCAATAATGAGGAAAATAAAAGAGGCAAGAAAAATGTCAACAGCGTATCCATCGCGTCGTATTGTTAAACTCAGAATGAGATATTTTTAGGATGTTTATTATTGATTTAGCTATTTAGTGCAATGACTATGTCGAAAAACTAAGGGGAGCGAACTATTGATTTCGGTGTTTCATTGTAACGTTGATGTGGCGTGATCACGTCGATACTGGTTTTCATTATCGCTCACGTACGAGGCGATTATACTCGAATCGTAATCTCGATGGGAAACGGAGGCGAAAAAAAACGTGCTTCACCCACGGCACGCATCTAAGTTTCGAAACTTTTCCCTTTTTTTTTTAAATCGAACTGTGTGACAAGAAATCGTAATATCTCGAAGATGACCAACATTTATTTTTTCAAATTGGTTTATATATATGTTGATGTTATTTTGAAACTTTTTTGGACTGTTAAAAAAGAACATTTATTTATTTTAGAAACATCCTTATAAAGTGTTCAATTTCATTTTTACATTTATGATTTTTTTAACGTGTTGAATATTTTATAAAATTATGTTTGAAAACTCGATAAATATATGAGAAACTTATTTTTTTTAAAGTACTGTGAAATGTCTTAATAATGAACATATGCATTATTTACATTATTCGTATACTGATTGTGCTGTCGGAAGGCCTTTGATAGAGGACATAAGTTTGGGAGCGAAAAATAATCGCTGATTAACATTCGATTAGCGAGAAGCAAAAAACGCATTGCTTTCTTTGCCGTACCTCAATTAGAGTATGTCGAAATTACGAAACTCTCAATTTGCGTTGTCTGTTGTTCGATTAATCCTCTGAACTGTGTAGATAGTGCTCACGTTCTTCCATTGAACTGAATAAATTCTGCTTCAGAAAGCCTTATTATTTAATTAAAGATTCTTTTTACAGTTTCGGGACCGAGCTGGTTCAATTTTTTTATTTCTGTAATAAAATTCACATATGCTCGACACGTTTAGAGAGATAATTTGTAAGATTTGAATAATAGAGTAGCGAGACTAGTATTCAAAGAATATTCAAGGGGTTAGGCTACTGTAATGATCCGAAAATGAGGGTTATTTAAAAAAATCACATTTGACATTTATTTCCACGTACATTAACAAAGTTGTGTACGAAATTTCATTAAAAAATATTAATAATTGAGCAAGTTATAAAAAATCTCGTGACGGACCTTTAAACAGGGGCTCAACGGTGTGGTTGATTTTGGCCACCCGGTTAATCTGAAACTAAAAAAAACGAGTTTTTTTTTCTTGAATCACATAACATTTGTTAAGACTTGACCGAGATTTTTTATCGTATTTCAATCATGAAAAGACAACATTTTAAATATTTTTTCGATTTTTCGCGGAAAAGCGAGATGATTAGTGTTAATATCGAATAAAAAAAATGTTAAGAAGAAGAATGTCGGTCAAGACTACATTACTATTACACTGAATAAGAGTACCAAATTTCAAGTCAACCCGTTCATTATATATCGAGAAATCGTGTACACCGTTTTGAAAAACATAGTTTCGAGAAAAACGCGTTTAAGGGGTTTTCTCACTTTATTTTCTTAATTATCTCAATTTTTTTGGTCAGGTTTATATTATAGATATTGATATAAAAGTTGTTACACTTAATAAATACATTTAAAATGTTTTTTTTTAAATTGATTTAAGGTATTTCTTTAGTTTTGGTAAAATCTTAGAAATTGGTTGAAATCTAAGTATAGTGTAGATATGACCTTCATGGACCGATGCCCAAAAATTCAATTCGATTCACCGCTTAGTTCATGAAATAATTGCAGTTGAATATGGGTATTTTTGTACGCGATCCCTATACCTAACACGTAAACCGATAGGAGTTTGCTCGCATTTCTCGATATAAGTTCTAAACGGATTTTAGGATTGCAAAATAAAAGCACACGTGTACGCAGTACTGTTGTGGGATTGATTTAAAAAAATGACTACATTTGACCGTTTAGTTTCGGAGATATCGACTTATGAAAAGTGGTAATTTTATTCCACACCGAACTCGGGCCCAACCATCTGTAACGGAATGGCAACAGTGTACGCTGCAGCCAGCTGACCGTTGCGTGGTCTGGGAACTCGAAACGTGTTTTTTTTCCCCCGAGTTCTAGTAATTCTGAGACGGATGTGAAATAAATTTATTCTGCAAACAAATTTAATTTGTTCAATTTATGCATGTATTTATGCATTTATTTGTCTTTGTTACAGCGAATACAATTCAAACTGTCGGCAAGATGTTGTAAATCCACGATCCGACGTCTTTCGACAGCGAATTTTTGTTGTTGATCGTTGAGGTTATGGTTATTCTCATAGCGTTTAGCCGCATTTGCTTGACACATGGCTGCCACAGCTTTCAGTCTTTTAGCAAGCGCCTTTTTTCTTGTAAACTTTCCTCTGTTTTGCATTTGGGTGGACATTTTCACGCTTTTTGTAATTTATATAGAATATTTCGTGAAAAACGGATCGTAGGAAGCTCAACGCTATGACTGCAGGAAAATCGCGCTGTTGCCGCGATTATTTCAAGGAAAACTATTTGGTATTTTGGATTAAATTTTAGATTTTAATTATCTAAAAGTATATACATTCAAAAATATGTTTAATTTTTTTTATTTAAAAATATCAAAAATATACAAGGATATTGTATGATCCTTGGAGCGTCGTAAAAAAATCTGCGAATACGGTACCCACTGGCGTTTCTTCAAAAATCATCTGAAAAAAACCAAAAAGATTATTAAATTAGATACTATAATCTAGCACTTGTCATAGCCGATTTTGAAAATATCGATTTATGACAAAATGGCGGACGTTTGAACATAAATAGTGATTTTTAGGCCAAAAATTAGTTATTATTTTGCCTATAAAACAAAAACTAAGTAACGGAAAAATATCCTATGACAAGTACTCGATAACGGAGTATAGAATAACCACACAAAACCTCAAGGCAATCGGTTCATTGGTTTTCGAGAAATTTTGGGTACCGATTTGAAAAACGTTGTTTTGAGAAAAACGCGTTTGAAAATTTGGGAATGAATAAATCATGAAATTTGTCAACTTACATAGAATCATCGATACCAGGCCCATAGTGTAGGTTTTCTACGGTCGACGGAATGTTCGATTAAGGCGTTACCCCCACTTGTAGCGCAAAAAAGGCCTTTTTCATGAATTTTTTTAAAGAAAACTACAAAACTTTTTTAATCGATCAATATACCATCTTAAAGAACACATCTTGAAGAACTTTCAGTAATTTTTTTTATTGAAAAATATTACATTGTTTAGTGGCAAATGGCCGTCAATGAAATAATGTTTTTATATACACGGTTTGCGGTGGCCAACATTGCGGCGAAGTGGATCATCTGAAAAAAAAAATGCGGATGGATTTAGTCAAATATAAGTATAAACTAGTCTTTAATCGAAGGATTTTAAAAAATATTCATTTTTCACAAAATGGCGGACAGTCAAAGTTAATGGTTCGATTTTAACGAAAAAAAAACGGCCGTTTTTTGGCTATAAAAGGGCCATTTTTTTTTCAAAAAAAATCGAACGATTAAAGACTACATTTTTATGTATTAAATAAGCCTGCAAAATTTCAAGAAGATCGGTTCATTAGTGTTCGAGTAATCTTGGTCACCGACTTCAGAAATGCCATTTTGAGAAAAACGCGTTTAAAGTTTCAATTTCAGTTTACACGAAGAAAATATTTTTTTTTTGTAAACGTACATAGAGTCATCTATTCCGGGCATCAAAAAGAAAAACTGCACTTCAAATTGCACTTCAAAAAAATGCAATAAAAAAAATCGATTTTTTCAAAATCGCAAGTGGGGGGCAACCCCTAATAAAAAATTGTAGGTCTGCGCTGTTGATGAAATCTCGAAGATGGATCATCCGAAACAAAAAAATCAAACGGTTTTAGATTCGGTATGTTAATGGCTATAGCGCACATCATACGATCTTTGATATATGTAAAAATAACAAAATGGTGGACATTTGTCGAAAAAAAGAAACAAAAACGTGTTTTTTTTCACGGTTTTTGGCAAAAAAATAGTAAATATCAAAATTAAAAAAAACCGTTGATATGCTCTATAGCTATAGTTGTAAAGAATATGTGGTTAAAATTTCATAAGGATCGGTTAAGTAATTTCGAAGATTTTATCAAAAAGCCGTCGAAAAACGTTGTTTCGAGAAAAAACGCGTTTAAAGTTTGTTTGGGTTACATAAATACATAATTTAAAAAAAATGTATTTCGAAAATGCATTTATTAAGTGTAATAACTTTTATATCAATATCTATAATATAAACCGATCAAAAAATTCATGAAAATAGCCTTTTTTAGCGTGTAAAGTGAGAAAACCCCTTAAAGTTTTACAAGCAGTTCTATGGTTGTAATCATAAGTTTACCTTTAATCTGCGATTCCTGCACCATATGCTGGACCTTCCTCTTCAATTTGAATTGCCACAAGCGACTACCGATTTTTTGAAAATTATTACAGCTTCTTAAGCCCTCAATGCTCCCGGGCTATCGTGTATTGGTGAACGTCAATCGACAATATTCGATTTATTTGCAGGAGCAACGAGAAAAGAAAGGAAAAGTCAAGAGACGCTGCGAGAAGTCGACGCAGCCGGGAAACCGATATATTTACCGAACTTGCAAGAGCGCTGCCAATATCGATGGAACAGCCCACTCATCTCGATAAAGCCAGTATTATGAGGCTCGCAATTGCGTACCTCAAAGTTCGCAGTGTTATCGGTGCTCGTGAGTTGCATTTTTTCTGCTTTATTTTCTTTCTCTTCCTCGCTGTCTCTCCCAGCCCTTTTTTCTCTTTTCTCTCACTCCCGCCCTTTTTCTCTTTCCGAACAAAGTACTAAATTAAATCTCGATCGTGTAATAGTGGAAGAACCGATCGTTAAAAGTCCCTCGTTGACGGAGATGGATGCTGATTTCCCAAGAGCCCTTGACGGCTTCATGCTCGTTCTGTCCAGCAACGGCGACATGGTCTATTTGTCCGACAACGTCAGCGATTATCTCGGTGTCTCGCAGGTTCGTGAGCACAATTGATATCCAAATTTAACGTACAAAAATTACAGTAAAAATTTATATTTAAAAAAATATTTAAAAAAAAACAAGATTTTATCTAATGTACTAAAATGTTTAACTTTTTGTTGAACTTTTTCATGTTTGATACATTTGGTGAATTTCGTTTCATTAGCCGTATTTAATTTGGCGCAATAGTAATTAGAGAAATTATTATCATACGTTTATACTCAGTTTCAGGATTTTTATTTAAGAAATCTAAGGTTGTTTTACAGTAAATTAAATATACTTGATATGTTAATGGATTTATGTAAATTAAAGATTTTGTGTCTAAATTTTGAGCGCCCCTAGATTTTATTTATAGTCACATATAGGTGACTTGGTAAAAAAATATTTTCTACTTTTTAGGACATTAAATAAAAGCTTGTTTTTTTAAATATTTGTTTAACACATAAATTATTTTCTACTTTTTAGTCTTTAATTGATTTTACTAGTTAGTTGTTACTAGTTTGTACGTGGGGAACATGGAATACTTGTAAAAAAACAACAAAGACTGTAATTGACTAATTGCTGCATATAAACTTTTCACATGCAAACACGGTCGGCTACGAATATGTTTGTATGTGTTAGTGAGATTTTATATGGATGATTAGAAATCGCTAGTTTTACATGAAAAGTTGAACATTTTATGGATATTTTTTTCATAAGTTGCATCATGCATTGTCACCTTTTAGATGCATGTTTGCAAAATTTCAGAGCTCCAAGTAGTCGGGAAGTGGGTGAAATATCGATCTTCCGTTTTGCATCTCACGGAAAGTCAAGTTGAATAAAAGCTTGTAAAATATTCGAGACGTTTATTCGACCAAATTTTGTATCTTCTACATTTAATTCTAAAAGTAAAGGGAATATCGATAAATTCGTTTTTAAAGTTGCCGAAAAAGACGAAAGTTCGTAAGAATATTAATGCAAGGTTTTTTGTCCACGAACAATTCATGGTGTTGAAGTTTGCATCGTTGGAGTGCAACGAAAATTCTTCGTTATTTTTTATTTCCTTATTTTCATCGCTACCTAAATTTTATTCGGTGCAGGTTCAGGTTACGAATCCCTCATAAAGTTTTTCAAAAAATTTCGATGACTTTCCTAGCCTCAATGTGCCAAAAAAAATGGCCACGCCACAAAAAAAATCTTTTCGTTGCATTCCAACGTTGCGAACTTCAATACCATAACAATTCCACCGAATGGTGAATCAGTCGCGACATTTCCGGAGAAGAAAGAGTTCCCAAAAATTCAGCAACGTTACATAAACAGGCGGAAAATCATTCGATAAAAAGACGATTTATTATCACGTATAACGAAGCGATTACGTTGGCAGCCTTTCTGCGGATGAACAAATAAACAATTCGTTTCCATACTATCGTTTCGCATTAATCGCGACTCTCCATTTCTGAAGCTGAAAATTCTTGGCAGTTACGAACGTGCAAAATTCCAAGCGCATGAAATGTAAAGCGAGTGCAATATGTCCTTTGAAACAGATGGAAATGATGGGCCAGAGCGTTTACGAGTACAGTCACCCGTGCGATCACGAGGAGCTTCGCGAGTGTTTGTCAATGAAACCGAGTGACGTCAGGAAGAAACGACCGTGTAACTTTTTCCTTCGACTCAAGTGCACGCTCACCAGCAAGGGAAGAAAAGTCAATTTGAAGAGTGCATCTTACAAGGTACATACTGCGATAAAAAAGTTTTTTTTTCTTCGTTATATAATATTAAGAGGTCGAATATTACTATTGTAACAAGTTGTCACTGACGCATCACATCGATACTTACTTTACGATCAGTAAAATCAACAATAGCAATAATCTTACAACGTAGTATGACAAAACGTTCTTTTGTATATCAAGCAACTGAATGTAAGAAATAACCGGCAATAAGTAATGACGTTCAAGTATGCATCGTTGGAATGCAAAAATATTTATTTTATTTCTTTATTTTGTATCATTATTCAAAGTTTTTTATTTTGCAAATTGAGGCCGTGAATTTCTAATAAGGACACGTTTGAGTAATTTTCACTGCCGAAGTCGGCCAAAAGTTGGGCCATTGAAGATAATTTATTTTCGTTGCATTCCAACGATGCAAAGTTCAACGTCATCAATGGTAGCGAAAGAGTTAACAATAATGCTAATCGAAGTAACACCAATAATCGTAGTAATCATACCAACAATCATGATATTAGTAATAATAGTAGTATAAATATGACACTGATACTAATGACTATATCAGTAACAATAGTAAGGGGTTAGGCTACTGTGCTACCCAAAAATCAGGGATATTTAAAAAAATATATTGAAGCATCAAGATAATTAAAAAATCGTTTGGATATTTATTTGTATGTACATTAACAAAATTGTGTACCAAATTTCATTAAAAAAATAATAATTAAAGAAGTTATAAACAATCTTGTGACGGACCTTTCATGATGTTGAAGTTTGCATCGTTGGAGTGCAACGAAAGTTCTTTTTTGATCCTTTGGTCCAAAGTTCTTCCCGTCGATTTGGGATACGAAAATCACTCAAACTGGTTTTTCTTCTCCTCTTAAGAGATTGAGATATTGAATTATGGAGAAATTATAGTTCGTGATAAAAATTAAGAAATCGAAAAATTAAAAATAACTTTCTTTGCATCCCAACGATGCAAACTTCCGTGCCATCACCTTTCAACGTGAGGGCCTCAACGGTGTACTCGATTTTGGCCACCCAATTGATCTAAAATATAAAAAAACGAGTTTTTTTTTCTTAAAATAGTTAATATTGGCTATGACTTGACCGAGCTTTTTTTTCATTATCGTGTGTCAATCATCAAACATTTTTTTTCAATTTCTTTTCGTTTTTTTGAGGAAGAATGGCATCATTATAGTTAACAACTAATGAAAAAAAAATATTAGGAAAAGAAACGTTGGTCAAGACTAAACTACTATTATACTGAATCAGTGTGCCAAATTTCGAGTTAATCCGTTCATTAGATGTCGAGAAATCGTGTACACCGTTGTGAAAAACAGAGTTTCGAGAAAAACTCGTTTAACGGTTTACTAGCAGTTCCATTGTTGTAATAATAAGTTTACCTTGAATCTACGATTCCTGCGACGTATGCTGGAGCTTCCTCTTCAATTGGATCTGCCGCAGGCGACGAATAAGTTTTGAAATTTTCACAGTAGCCTAACGCCTTAACGGGGGGCTAGGGGTTTCAGCGTGAAAAAAAAAACACTTTTTTGCGATTTTTTTTCATCCATATGGATAGAGTAAATTTATTGAAACCATTTGTACATTGTTAAGTGTCATTTCAAGAACATTCCGTGAAATTTGTACGCGAAAATATCCACAAACAAGCCGGTGACAAAGCTTTTCCAAGAACGCCTTTGGAAAAACACGATTTGCGGTGTTCACTGTATCTCAGCTAGAAATTATCTGAAATCAAGTACCATTAAAATTTAGTCAAAGTATCATCAAATCCTCCCCCCAGCGGTCATTGATAATTTTTTTTTGCATTTCTAAATTTTTGGCGGTCATGTAAAATGAAAAGGGCTATTTTTCACGAAAAATTCCGCCATTTTGGGGCTGGAAAACCCCCTCAACGTAACAAAAAAATCTCAAACTAACCGTTGGGGGGAGGTATTTTATATGTAGAAAGTGTGTACCAAGTTTGATATAAATCGGTCATGTAGTTTTCAAATGGCAATGAACACGGACTTTGAAAAAGTGGTTTCGAGAAAAACGTGTTTGAAGTTTAGAGAAGTCGGAGCTACAGTGTTAGAGGAGCGGGACTAAATAGTCAATAACTTCGAGAGTTTTGCTCTGACTGACTTCAAATTTTGGGATTATATTCTTGAAATGTTTAACTATAAGAAAAGACAAAAAATCGATTTTTCAAAAGTGCAAACCCCTACCCTCCCCTTAATAGTAATATTGAATACAAAGAGAATAATATCGAATAATGAAATTAATAACGATGATAATGATAAAACTAATAACAATAAGCAAATGATAGGTATATTTGTCATTTAGGTCATACATTGTACTGGGCGTGCCATGGGGATTTGTATGCCAAATATCGTTAAAATGGATAGCGATGGCGCAAATTCTCGCGAGGATGACTCGAGTGAATCTTCATCAAAAGAAGAGGAGGACACAGTCGATTGCCCCTCACCCGTGTACGGTTGCGCCGGAGCATCTCTGGTCATCGTAGGGTCTCCTATACCACATCCGAGTAACATCGAAACACCACTGGGTCGTCAAACTTTTTTGTCGAAGCACAGTCTCAATATGAAATTCACTTACGTCGACGAGAGGTGAGTTATCATGTTTTAGTTTAAGGAAATTTGGCCCGAAAAACTAGCTCATGGAATTCATTTTTCACACCCGAAAACATTGCTTTGGGACAGTTATTAGATACCGTGGATTGGGGTTACTTGATCAATTTTGAAATGAATATCAATATATTTCTTCAAATAATATCGCTAAAAAAAATTAAGGAAATCGAAATATCAACTATTATCAGTCTTTTTATTTTCCAAATTACAATTTAAAATATTTAAAAATATATGAGAAAAAAAAATAATTAGTCGTGATCAAAGTTATACTGAGATTGGGGTTACTTTGATATCCCTCTTTTTCTTGATGAGAATTGGAAGTAACCCCATAAAGGAGCATGTTTCCTAAAGAAGAAAAAAAAGGTCAACGAGATCGAAAGTTACAACGATTTTTATTGTTTTGGGGTTACTTTGATCGAACAAATATTACACATTTACTTTTCAAAATTAACTTTTGTGATAAACAACTGGTACTTTGTATTTATTTATGCGGTAACACATCCATAAACTTCGAAACATTAAAAAACTAGCAAAATAGATGTAATACTTATGTCTACCTAGGTATCTAAGTCACAAAAAGAGATCACATTGGTTTCGTTAGGAACATGTTTCACGTAAACTAGGCCACGTACCAAAACACGCTAATTGTAAGACAAAAAATATTAAATAACAATTCGATATTTTTTGTATTACAATTTACAACGTACAACAAGAAAAAAAATCAAATGTAAAAAAAATCAGTTTTGGTACGGAATTGCAGAATTGTAGATTAAGAAATGTTCCTAATGAATAAATTAGGAATATTTCTTAACCTACAATTGAAACCTACAATTAAGGGGCTATACCAGTGTGAACGCTGGAAATTTGGGTGATTTTCGGGAATTCTTTGGAAGAAAAGTACTCAATTAAATGTTTCGGAAAATTAAGAATATATTCAGCTATATTTCATCTATATTACATAATTTTTTCATAGAAAAATACTGAGATCCAAGCGACTTATGCGCTGCCTTCGGAGGCGCCAAAAAAAAGTTTCTTCACTGCTGACATAATTCCGGCCGATTGAGTAGCTGAAACCGAAAAAGGAAAAAATGTCGTTAAACTGGAAGGTATTTTCTGTACAATGACGTAGGATTTTCGAAAAATATCAAAATCTAACAAAATGGCGTAGTTATGAAAAAAAGTCTGTTTTCTTGCCTATAAAACGGTCGTTTTTTTCAATGCCGAATGGTCAATTTTCATCCAATAAAAAATATCCTTCAATTCCTTCCAGCAGTTCAAATTTCAAGTCAATCTGATAATTGCTCATTGAGTTACGATGTCAGCAAATTTGAAAAATCTCATTTCGAGAAAAACGCGTTTAAAGATTTAACCATGGATTTTTGCAAGATAGAATGATAGAGATACGACCTTGAAAATTTTACAGGATATTCGTGAAAGTATAGACTGCCGAAAAATGCAAAAAAATCGATTTTTTTAAAATGTCACACTGGTAAAGTCCGTTAAAAAAGTTATCAAAAGACGAAGATCCCTGAGAATACTCTGCGACAAGCAATAAAGATAACGAGTGAAGTGCAATTGATCAATGATCAATGTTACGCCGTCGAAACGATCAAAGACACCCCAACGAAACAACTGTCGCCCATAAAATATGTTTTTAAAATGTGTAGTTTAATAAACATCTGGCAAGGTGATTGTTACCAAAAACATGTCATTGCAACACTCAACTTGTTATTTTTTGAGTTATTCGAGCATAAAGAATAATTTAAATACATTACTTACGTTTTTTATATATTTACGGTCACTTAAACCCGTTCGTTCGTGCTGCGTCTGAGAGATGGCATAAAGAGACATTCAGGCTTGCCAACCGTAAAAAAAAAACTTTCAGCCGCGATCAGGAACTTCGTAATTTGAATTTAAAAACAACACAAAGTTTTGATTAAAATAACCCCACGAATCAAAGCAACCCCAGAGTACTCGATTTTTTTAATGAAAAAAATTCAGCCGCTCTTCTCTGTTTAGGGTTGGGAATGAAGTTTTGCTTATTCGTCTTACCTTTCCACGACGTGACAATAGAACTACTTTTTTTTCAATTCGTCGGGACAAAATGTAACGCGGTCGATTTTTTTTCACTCGCATAGTAGGCGAATTATAAAATTTAGGGAAAGGGGAATGTTTGCTAGTGAGCCCTTGAAGTATTGTCTCAATTCTCCACAGGATTTGTATGAACTAATGAAGACCGAAAGTTAAAAATCGCCTTTAAAAATGCCGCTTTTTGGTAGAGCAAGGTAAAAGAAACGAAAGTACTGAAAAAAACATTTTACTAAAAGAACTTGGATCCGCGTGGTTTTTCAGACTGGCGGAGTATCTCGGTTGGGCCAGCATCGAGCTCCTCGGTAAATCGGTTTTTGAGTTTCATCATGCTCTCGACAATGCCGCTCTCGACAAATCCTTCAAGTCCCGTAAGTACTCGCCATTGCTGATGCAAACATCGCGTCATTTGCGTTCAAGCGACTAAAATGATGAACGGAACAGTCTCCGCTTCCCACCAGTTGCCACGACAATAAAAAAATATCCTTTGCGAAAAAGTAAAAAAAATCTTCGAAATCAAAACGCTTTTTATGGCAATAACTCACCATTAGTATATTCCGATATTTATTTGCAAATGATTCAAGTAAATGTACACATTTTTTGCCTTATTCTATAAAAAATTCTCATTTATTGGATTTTTTGTACTCAAACGGACCTTGTCCCCGACTATTTCCTGCTCTTCAGCCATAAAAAAATCTCATTCCGTTTTCATTTGAGATTCCATCTCCTCGCTCGGAGTTTCAATTGGAACGTCAGATTCCAAGCGGACTTTTTTTCCTCATTTCTGGCGGCGTGTTTGGCTAACATTTGATCTCATTCATGGTTTTCGAGTTTACATTTAGTGGGAAAGCAATGAACATTTTTATTCAAGTTCTATACATTCTTGAGCCTCCGGTAGGAACTTGTCCCTGGTCTTCGACCTACCAAGATATTATTTCAAATGTCCCAAAGTATTGGTGTTACATATATAGCGATGGTCTTAGTTTGTGGAGTTATTGGTCTTATGTCCGAAATCCAATTGAAGTACGTAAAAAAACGGTATCCATTGATCATAATTGAGGCTCCTTCCTTTTTAACACGTGCCGCCAAGTGCTTCAAATTTTCAATGTGAAGATTTCATCAAGTATGTTCGTTTTTCCTGTACGTTCTGACATTTTTGTTCTCGTGAGGAAATATCGAAAATAAAATTTGAACCGTAATGATAACGCTTACGACTTCTATTGAATTGTTCACAAATTTGTTGCCTGTAACAAGTGTATGGTATACTTTATTGCTATAAATTAAATTGGGCATAAATTATGATCAATCAGATAACTATATTTTTTGGATAATAAAATATAGTTATAATAAACTACGAATTAAATCGGTATACTTTATTGCTATAAATTGAACCAAAAACATAATACGATTTAAGGGATCACACCACTCTAGCGACAGAAAATAAGGCCTAACTTTGACAATTTATTTTGGGAGTATGGAAAAAGGAATAGGATTTCTTTTGAGAGGGTTTATTCAACACATATTGAAGTATTAAAAACAAAAAATTATTATTATTTTCATACAAAATGATGGTGACAGCGCATTTCTCGTAAAGTATAAGACATGGAACAAAAACCAAAAAAAAATTATAATCTCTATATTAATAGCTATGGAACTACGTAGGGATTTTTGTAAATCAAATTTTGAAAAAATCGCGCACTTCGTAAGAAATAAATCGATTTTTTGCCCAAAAAAATAAGCAGTAAATTGTTTATAAAAAAAAATTTTACATCAAATTTAAAAAACCGCTCCGTACTCCCATAGAGAATGTAATTGCAAAGCTACTATCAAAAATTCAAATCGAGAGATCGCTTTCGAGAAAAACGCGTTTAAGGGGAGCACCTAGGAGCCGGAAAAAGGTCATTTTTGTGAATTTTTTCGAGGGAAACTATTTGAAATTTCGGATTGGGTTTTAATTATTTAAAAGTATATACATTCAAAAATATGTTTAATTTTCTTTATTTAAAAATATCAAAAATATACAAGGATATTGTATGATCCTTGGAGCGTCGTCAAAAAATCTGCGTATACGGTACCCACTGGCGTTTCTTCAAAAATCATCTGAAAAAAAAAACCAAAAAGATTATTAAATTAGATACTATAATCTAGTACTTGTCATAGCCGATTTTGAAAATATCGATTTATGACAAAATGGCGGACGTTTGAACATAAATAGTGATTTTTGGGCCAAAAATTAGTTATTATTTTGCCTATAAAACAAAAACTAAGTAACGGAAAAAGAATCCTATGACAAGTACTAGATAATGGTGTATAGAATAACCACAAAAAACCTCAAGGCAATCGGTTCATTGGTTTTCGAGAAATGTTGGGTACCGATTTGAAAAACGTGGTTTTGAGAAAAACGCGTTTGAAAATTTCGGAATGAATAAATCATGAAATTTGTCAACTTACATGGAATCATCGATACCAGGCCCATAGTGTAGGTCTTCTACGGTCGACCGAATGTTCATTGCTTCTAAATCCTCGACCTCGACCATCTAGGTGTATATCTCCCGTTAAAGTTGTACGAGGCGCCTGAAAGAAGTCCGAAGCCGCTGCGACAAAGTCGATAATTGAACCTTAAAAAAAATCGCTACAGGACCAATTGCTTATTGTTTTTATGACCCCAAAGTATTATTAAGCAAAAAAAAACGATTTTCCCAAAATCCTAGATTGGTGTTAACCCCCTAAGCAGAGGAAATTATTGCAATCATTCATTGAATCATCAATCATAACATTAAATATTACCGAAAGAAGTCAATTTAAGTAGTCAATTTCTTCTCTTTTCTTTTAGTCAATTTCTGTAAAATGTGGATTAAAAAAGTAAATTTTTTCCAATTTTTCAAAAACAATTCTCGTCAAGTAGAAGGTACCAATATCAATATTTCTACCAAGTTTCAACTCAATCGGCTTAATAGTTTTTGAGTTCTGTAAAATGAGTTCTGTCAAATTCTGCACGCCAATTTCGATAATGCAGTTTTGAAAAAAACGCATTTGAAGTTCACGCCCGCTCCGAATCCGAGCGATGAGGCACAGCGTTGACGGGCTGTAACGTTTGAAGTTTTTCGAATTTCGCTTTGAAACTTTGGGAAAATATTCCACATATATAGTTCTATCGTTTAGAGAAAAAAAAGAAATCGATTTTTTGATCGTTTTAAATGTATATCCCGCCTTAAAAATCTCCTTTCCCCATATACATATATATTATTCTAACACGACTTCATAGCACAGTTATTTTATTTTCATAGCTGTAGGAACTTGACCTAGGTCTACCAGTTATGACTATACGTTATTGAAATATTTGAGAAAAAGTTAGAAGTCCCACATAACAGTGCTTCATGCATACGCGTTCTATATAAATATTTGTTTTGTCTGCTCCTTCTCGTAAAGTGTTCAGCAAAGGTCAGTGTGAGACGATGGCTTACCGTTTTTTGAGCAGAAATGGCGGCTACGCATGGGTCGTGACACAAGCAACGCTTATCCACTGTTCGAAGCAACACAAGCCTATCTCCGTCGTCTGCGTTAACCACATACTGAGGTGAGTGATTCATTAATTCATCTATTTACCAAAAAATATAAAAGTGTATGATCCTTTTCGTGATCCGCAATCTTGGCCAAACCTTACAATTTTTCAACGCATTTTTGTCCAAATCGTCGATATCTACAAATTTTTCGATACTTATATTCTATCGTCGGCGCAAGAATAAAAACAATCGGAAGAATGCGACGTAATAGAAAAAAAAAATCCAAAAGTAGATATGACGTTGAGGTTTGTATCGTTCGAATGCGACGAAAATTAATTCCTTTTAATTACCCACTTTTTATTGGCCGATTCAAGTATTGAAAATCACTCAAACGTTTTCACGTATTCTTATTAGAGATTCATCACCTCAATTCGTAATGAGAGCTCTCAATAGTGATAAAAATAAATAAATGATAAATGAAGAAAAAGATCATTGCATTCCAATTGATTTTTTTCTTGTAATGGCTCAACAGCAACGAATTTGTAACGCAAATGTTACTATTTTCAAATCCAAACCTCGCGACGTATCATTTCGTTCGCTGTACTCGTAAAACCTCCGGAGGCGAGTTGATCCACGGGAAAAGACCCTTTGGATCTTCCTTCGCGCGAGGCACGTGTTATCGTCGGCTCCCTCTCCCAAGGGAGTGGTTGAACGGAACCGCCCGACGCAATAAAAATATAAGAAGACGGAAAGTTCCGTTTATACGGAATACAAGTGGACGGATATATATATATATACCGGGTGTCCCATTTTAATCTTACAACTGATTTATCAGAAAAGTACTGTTCTGATCAAGGATTAAGTGTGCTGAAACTTTGAGGGTTCAAAAGAGGACGTTAAAAAAATTCGGTCCAAAATAAAAACTGGTTACGTGAATATGGCTGACATTAAAAAAAAGTGAAACCAACTTTTTTATCACCAAATAAATTGTCACTCTAAAACTAACTACTTTTGTAGGATTTTTTGGATGAAGTACATTTACACTTTTTTGGATGAAGTGCATTTACAACTTTTTTATCACCAAAAAATTTGTCACTCTAAAACTAACTACTTTTGTAGGATTTTTTTTGGATGAAGTATATTTTTAGATAAGAACACCATTTTTTACTATTTTAGCGCTATCCAGGATGTACCACGAGGAAGTAAACATTAGGTCTTCAACATTCCAAGTGTAAGTATGCGTGCGTGTGAGGTGTGAGTTTGTTTGGGTTTGTTTGATAATCTAAACAAATCCAAACCTAAACAAACTCCCATTCACATACACGCACACTTACACTTGGGATGTTAAAGGCTTTACCTCCTCGTGGTACATCCTGGATAGCGATAAAATAGTCAAAAATAGTGTTCTAACCTAAAAATTATGGACTTCCACAAACAAAATTTCCTACAAAAGTTCGTAGTTTTGGCCTGACAAATTTTTTGGTGAAAAAAAGTAGTTTCCATTTTTTTTAAACATTTTGGCCACCTTAACGTCGCCATTTTGAATTTTGGTCCAACATTTTTTTTTGAACGTCCCGCTTCGATCACAGAAGTTTCACTATACTCAATATTTGATCGGAGCAGTATTTTTCAAGATGAATCAGATGTAAGATTCAATTCGGACACCCGGTATATATATAATTCCAGCTGTATTAAAAAAAAACGCAACTTACCGTACATATATATACACGTGGGTTGTTCCTTGCCGAATTGACCGAACGCTCGAGACTCCCCGTGCGGGCTTTTATCACGAATCTTTTTTGCACTGTTATTTCAAATGTACCGCGCATTTTCCGCCGGCTCTCATAATGCCCTTGTGTTTGTAAAAACTACAGAAAATTTGAAATTGCTCTGAGCGGAAACAGATAAACTGTTTTGGTTCGCTTCCGAAATAACTTGCTTTCATCGTTGAGCGAGGAAGTTTTGAATACTTGTTCGGGCCCCGAAGAAAGGCCTGACGGACCGAATCTACGGTTCTTGGGTGGGAGAAATCGATGGAGCTGGATCTTCGAGGAAAAACCCTTTCGTAGGGTCAAGATAACGGCTGTATGTTTAAGGGGTTAGGCCACAGTAACGGGTATAAAATCATGTGCGAATTTAATAATTTTTTTCGTATCAAAAAGTGATTCGCTCATAAAATTAATTACACATCTATTTAGTGTGAATATCAAGCTGTTAGAAATTATATATATTTTTTTTTCGATTTACAAAATGGCCGACTACTAATATTTTCTTTTGTTATCTTTTTTTTTGGCGCTCCGCGGCGTGACATTTAGCATCCACAATTTTTTACCTAGAACAAAAAACAAAAATTCTCGTCAATCTACATTAGAATGCCTAGAGAAGTACGTATGGAATTAAAAAATATTGTTTTATTAAAAAGTTGAAGGTATTTGAATTGAGTTGTAGATATTTGAATGAATTTTCAGTGAAAATTTTCGTATAAAACTGCTCATAAAATGAAAAGTTTTCGATTAATCAGAAATTCCGTACGTACTTCTCTGCGAAATGCAATTAGGAACATAACTTTTAAATTTGAAGTAAATCAAGTGAAAATTGTTGAAGTTATTTGTCACGCCAATTGGAAAAAAGCTGTTTCGAGCAAAACGCGTTTAAAGTTTTAGGTACTCTATGGCCGTGCCAGAGGTGGGCTTACGTTATACGCTCAAAGTCGGTGAAAAAAACATGTCGCTATAAATCGAATAGTAATTTATTCTTATGATGATAAAGCACCGTTTTAGCGAACAAAAATCAATTTTTTGAAAATTCTACTGTGGCTTTACCCCTTAAATAACCTTTGTAAAAATAAATTCCAACCGACAAAAAATTGTGAAGAATATCTTATTGGAAAACGTACGCAGATTTATTGTGAGCAACGGATTTATTGTAAATTGAGAAAAAACGATCCAAACAAATTCGAGTTCACTCGGACTTGTTTGAAGAAAAAACGTAGGTGTTTTTTACAAACTTAATTTTTTTAAAAGTTTCTTTTGTAGAAGTTGTTTAGTCGAAGTTATTTTTGTTAGCGTTATTCAGACGTGCTAGTTAAACAACCAGATTAATTTTTACGAACCGATAATTTACTCATAATGGGATAAATTCGTCTCTGATTCGTCTTACGTTATTGATCTTGATGATTTTCATTTGATATTGCATTAATCGCAGTTTACATCGCAAAGTATGCGAATTTGTTATGCTCTCAGCCCTTCTTTACCGAGCATCGTAAAATAATTTTATTTCAATTTTCACGGGAATTTAATTAAAATTCAAATACGAATGTTGAGAAGTAGCCTTTTCTGAAAGGTCTTACATTGCTCGTTCCCTTGAGCTTCAAACTTGTTCTTGTTGTTTCTTTTAATCCTAAGTAGAACCAAGCTTTCACTAGCACCGTTAAATGCTGAGCTCTTGCTAGGAAGGAACGGCAATATCCATAAACCGCCACATTGCGCATTAATCGTGAGTGCATTACTGATGACTCACATAAGGACTAAGACTTGTCCAGAGGCTAGAAAAGTAGGTATAACTTTAGGAATCGTTCGGGCTTGAAAAAGAGTCTCTCTATATGAAAAACTTTACTGTACATGCCGTGAAAGACATGAAGCCGTAAAAAAGTTACCTACAAAGTGACGGTACCTCATCCTCTCAAAGTGTCTTTTTGATGGGAGGTGCTCTGGGACTTGCACCATAAGTGCCGCAAATATTGATCTCGAACAACAACAAAAACTAACAAAAAAACAACCGCATAGCAATAGCTAGATATAAACATTGGGCATATAAAAAATATCGTTTTTCATCGAAAGACGAGCAGGTGAAAAAACTTCTTATTCTCGAAGGAGAAAATGTGAAAAATTGTTTACAACAATGAGAGTTGTTAAAAATTCAAGAAGTCCCTAAATATGTCACTGGAGAATTTCGGTTCGAGGATATTGTGAAAATGTCAAGGGATTCTGATTTTTAAAAACGAACTACCCTGCAAACCAATTAGAAAAAAAAGTATATTCCGAAAAAAAACTCCCAAATTTTTGTGCCACAGTATTTTCACTCGAACAGTGGAAATTTAGTGGAAATAGCCAATTTCCCGTATCACGCGAGACGCGTATTTTTTTTTGAGTACCTGAAGGACGATTTATAACTTGAAAAAATTGGTTTCTACACTGTTGACAAAAATCATGAAGATTTTTCTTTCATTAACACTCATACGCAGAATATGAACCAAAAAAAAGTTACAAATGTTGAAGATCGATGAAATGGTACGCATGGAAGCAAAGATGGAATTTTTCAAAAAAGACTCCATTTTGCAATAAAAAATACTTAATTTTTTTTTAACTTTTAGGGTCATTTTTTAGACAATAAGGTTAGAAAGATTGATACTAAATTTGATCAGAATCGGTCGATTAGTCGTTTCAGCTATACGTCACGCCATTTTTCAAATTGCAGTTTAGAAGACTACCATAACTCCCCCATTTTTAAAGATTTATAAATAAAAAATTTGTATGTAAAAAATATTTAAAAAAACCTTTTGTTTAATGCATTAAACAGTAGAAAAAAAAATCACCAATTCACCTATATGTGACTATAAATAAAAGCTTGGGGCGCTCAACTTTTTAAATGTTTAATCAATTTGATCAATTCAGTTTCATTTACCGTATTTAACTTGGCACAATAGTAATTAGAGAAATTATTATCACACTTTTATACTCAGTTTCAGGATTTTTATTTAAGAAATCTAAAGTTATTTTACAGTAAATTAAATACAGTTGATATGTTAACGCATATGTAAATTAAAGATTATATGTCTAAATGTTGAGTGCCCCAAGCTTTTATTTATAGTCACATAGAGGTGACTTGGAAAAAAAAATATTTTCTACTTTTTATTACATTAAATAAAAGCTTGTTTTTTTAAATATTTTTTTTACCTATTAATTATTTTCTACTTTTTAGTCGTTAATTGATTTTACTAGTAGTTTACTAGTTTACGAGTTTGTACGTTAGGAACATGGAATGCTTGTAAAAAACAACAAAGACTGTAATTGGGATTGAACATACGACTAATTGCTGCATATAAACTTTTCACATACAAACACAGTGGGCTACGAATTTGTTTTTATGTGTTAATTAGATTTTATATGGATGATTAGATATCGCTAATTTTACATGAAAAGTTGAACATTTTATGGATATTTTTTTTCCCAACTTGCGTCATGCATTGTCACCTTTTAGATGCATATTTGCAAAATTTCAGAGCTCTAAGTAGTCGGGAACAGGAGTACGAAATTTATAATGAAAAAGTAATGTATTATTCATTACTTTTTTAATGGGTAATGAAAAAATATTTCATTACTCATTACATTATATTTTGTAGTGTAAAAAATGTCAATTACTCATCGCATTGGAATATGTAATGTAAAAAAATCCATTGCTCATTACATTACATTTTCTAATGTGTAACATTTTCATTACAAAACCCAATCTAATGTGTAATGACAAAAAAAATCATTGTACATTACATTGTAATGGGCAATGGACATTTTTTTACATTACAAAAAATAAGGTAGTGAGTAATGGAATCTGTTCACATTACTAATGTAATGTAAAAAGTCTCCATTACTCATTACAAGGTAATATGGATTATTATTCGTTTCCCATCGGGTCAGATAGACCCAGTGCAAAAACCGCTGCCCCTAATGGGAAACAAATAACAATCCTCATTGCATTGTAATGAGTAATGGAGATCTCATTGGAGAGATGACATTGCATTGCATAAGTAATGTGAAAAAATTCCTTTGCTCACTACCTTATATTTTGTAATGTAAAGAAAATCCATTACCCATTATATTTCACATTACAAAATGTAATGTAATGAGAAATGGAAATTTTTTACATTACAAATTCCAATGTAATGAGTAATGAAATTTGTTTACATTACGAAATTCAATGTAATGAGTAATGGCAATTGTTTACATTACAAAATGTATGGCAATGAGTAATTAAATTTTTTTACATTACTGAAAGTAATGTAATTGGTAATGAAATTGTTTTTCATTACAAAATGTAAAGTAATGAACAATGGAAACGCTAATGCATTACAAAAAGTAATGCATTACTTGCAACCCTGGCCGGGAAGTGGGTAAAACATCGATTTTCCGTTTTGCATCTCACAGAAAGTCAAGTTGAATAAAAGCTTGTAAAAAATACCATGTAACAGCCAAAAGTATTAATAAACCGTACCCTGACAAGGAACATCCCTCAGGTGACACCATTCGATTTTGTTGAATTTTGAATATGTTATAAAGCACCAAAAAGTAAGCGATACGTATTTTTTTTATCGGCGGAAAAACGGTTTTAAGGGGTGAAATGAACCCTCGAAGATAGGGGTGTTTTTCGTCGATAACGTTATCGTTCTCATCTCCAATGTATAGTGGACAAAAAAAATAAACATTGTTGCAATTTGAGTTTTTCAAATATCTCGTACCGTTAAAACGTTATCGACGAAAAACGAAAAACATCCCCATTTTTGAGGGTGCGTTTCAGCCCGTAAAACCGTTCATCCGCCGATTAAAAAAAATACGTATCGCTTACATTTCGGTGCTTTATAACATATCCAAATTTCAACAAAATCGAAGGGTGTCGCCTGAGGGGTGTTTCTTGTGAGTCTGAAAAGTAGCGACGAAATTCTTTCCATTAAGGTGGTACCTCCACAGAAGAGTTGAATTAAGAAATGGTTGAAATTTGACATATATGTTATTCAATACATTATCCAAACATCTGTGCAATTTGAATAAATTTGACCACCCCAAACCTGAGATATTTACACTTACAGTTGGCTTGGCTTACACGCAACAAATGCGTTATGATGGGCAAACAGAGCATCATTAATTTTACCGTCAAAACTAAAATTAAGAAATTGATAAAAAACGAGGATAAGCTAGAGTAAGATATCACGAATAATGTGAAAAAAAATGAGAATGATTCACCATCTAGTTTCCAAGATATAACCATGAAAAGCCCTCACAATTTTGGTGCAAAGCCTGGCAAAGCCTGGAAGAAAAACAATTGGGGCAAAGCCTGGGCAGTCCCGGCAAAAAGTTTACTGGCAATGGTAGATCAAAAACACAATGTAAAATATATTTTACGGCAATAAATGATATCCATCGTATTATCTACTAGTACCGAGTCAATATTGCGCAGTTTTTAATTTTATTTATTACTAATTAAGCCAATTATCAATCTTTTAAACATGAACACGGTATGTAAACTTTTGGTTGAGATTTTCGCAGAGGAACTACTTTAAAATAAAAATCACGAAAATCAGCAAAAAGTTTCCCCGCCTAAAGGTATCTCCCGTTTATAAAATCATAACGCATCAACATCGCGATTTTCTTACCACAAAACCATTCAATTATTCAGAAAATCCCAAAAGAAAGCTTTCCCTTTTGAATCTTCACGGCTCAATCCGATCTGTTTTCCCAGTGCTTAATTTCCTCTTCTCCCTCTGCGTTTCACGCAAAATCCTCGGCGAGTCGACAGAACGCAAGTCCGCACCGAAGGACCGGGCAACCGCGCGAGCGAACGGCAGAGGGAAAAGTGTAAGCTTCGCCGTAGGGCCGTGACGTCACATGAATGGTAGCTCGCGAGAATTTCTTTTTTACGCGCCGTCGTAGTACTCGTAGAATGCCTGCAGCCGAGAGGAGCCAGGAGGGTGAAATTCCTCGAGGATACTCGGAAGGAGGATGGTGAGCGACCTTTAACCCCTCCGCACCCTTCCCTCCGCGGCGTTGGACTGCGAGAAAAGGGCGTTATGAAGCGGGTCGAGGGAACGGCACGCGGGCCAGAGGGGCGGAAGGTGGCTCTCGGAGGGAAACAAGAAAATCATACGCCTCGTATACGCGCGAGAAACGGCGAAAATTTCAGCAGTCTCGGAACAGTCGTCGTTGAAGCCGTTACGGGACTTGCGTCAGACCCGACGTTTCTCCCTGCGTTTTCTACGCTTTTCATTACGAGCTACGAACAAACAAACGAAAAGAAAACCGAAAGGACTCTTCGACGATCGATTCTCGCCAGGTGCGCCTAGTGTCAACGTTGTCCTGCGAAATAAATTATTCGTTCAATCGAAGTACAGGCCACGATTTTGTTTTTTTTTTCTTCTTTTTACGTGCACAGTTGCGAAACGTGTGACGAAAAAAGAAAAAATCGCGGAGGCATTCGAAGCTGGATGGTGATTTGAGAGTGACGGAATTTAGAAAAAAATCATTTTGTGACGTCAGGCTAAAATATATATGTATATGGTTGGAATGATGTCAGTAGTTGACAGCGTTGACAGGAAGAGCATCAAATAATTGTCTTTCGTATTACGCGTCGAGACACTCCGTTTTTGGTTTTTATACGCACAGTGCCAATGAACTTGCAGACTACTGCTTCTCTGTTACGTTATAATACTTTCTCTTATGAACAATCGACATAAAAAGAATGAAATAGTGAACACGGAATAGTGGAAACGAGTTTGATTGATAGTAGTGCGTGAGAGTGACGTTATCCTTTGGAAGATGACGTTGTCCTTTGGAAGATGACGTTATCCTTTGGAAGATGGTGTCATTCTTTGGAAGATGACAGTTTAATCAGAATTATTGAGGGGTTAGGCTACTGTGGCGACTCGAAAATCAGGGTTATTGAAAAAATAATAATTTTGGAGGATTAATTTAGATGATGGGAAAATCGTTTGGACATTCATTTGTACGTCCATTAAAGTTGTGTACAAAATTTTAATTAAGAATAATAATAACAATTGAAGAAGTTATAAAAAATCGCGTGAAGAACCTTCGGACGTGAGGGCCTCAACGGTGTACTCGATTTTGGCCACCCGGTTGGTCTGAAACAAAAAAACGAGTTATTTTTTCTCAACATGAATAATATTCGCTAAGACTTGACGGAGCTTTTTTTGTTATCGTGTTTCAATCGTCGAGTAAACAAACGTACGTTTTTTTCTTCGATTTTCCGAGGAAAAGTGACATTATTGTTAATAACTAATGGAAAAAAAATGTTAGGAAGAAAAACGTCGGTCGCGACTAAACTGCTATTGAACTGAATGAGTGTACGAAATTTCAAGTCGATCCGTTCATTGGATGTCGAGAAATCGTGTACACCGTTTTGAAAAACATAGTTTCGAGAAGAACGCGTTTAAAGTTCGACTAGCAGCTCTATCGTAATCATAAGTTTACCTTCAGGGGTCTTCTCACTTAAGACGCTAAAAAAGACCATTTTCATGACATTTTTTGATAGGTTTATATTGTAGATAGTGATATAAAAGTTGTTACACTTGATAAATACGCTTTCGAAATACATTTTTAAAAAATTCTAATGTATTACGTCAAAATTTTTTTATTTTTATTTGGTAAATTTAAAAAAAAATTTAATTTCGTAATTTTTTAAATCTATTTCGTATTTTTTAAATATCTTATGTATTTCTTATTTTTAATCAATTTCGTGATTTTTTTAAAATTCAATTTCGTACATTGTTTATGTATTTTATGTATTTATGGGTTAGATAAAAAGTTTATGTAACCCAAACAAACTTTAAACGCGTTTTTCTCGGAACAACTTTTTTCGACGGCTTTTTGATAAAATCTTCAAAGTTACTGAATCGATCCTTATGACATTTTAACCACATATTATTTACAACTATAGCTATAGCGCGAATCAAGGATTTTTTTTAAATTTTATATTTACTATTTTTTTGTTGCCAAAAACGATGAAAAACACGTTTTTTTCGTAAAATGTCCGCCATTTTGTTATTTTTGCATATATCAAAAATCGTATAATATGCGCTATAGCCATTAACATACTGAATTTAAAACCGTTTGATTTGTTTGTTTCGGATGATCCATCTCCGAGATTTTATCAACAGCGCAGACCAACAATTTTTTTAGTCCATTTTTTAACTACCCTCTTCATCTATAAATGGTGACGTAAATAAATATTTAAAAAAAATGTATTTATTAAATGTAACAACTTTGATATGAATATCTATAATATAAACCTATCAAAAAAAATTCACGAAAATAGCCTTTTTTAGCGTCTAAAGTGAGAAGGCCCCTTAAATCTGCGATTCCTGCACCTTCCTCTTCAATTTGAGTCGCCTCAAGCGACGATCGATTTTTCAAAATTTTCACAGTAGCCAACCCCCTCAATCTTTACTCAATATTTTATTAACACTCGTTATTTTGTATCGTCGCTCATACATAAATATTACGTAACAGTGGATTGAATTTCAGGCTCAATTGTATTGCATGGAGAAATCTCTCGTCCCTGTTACACTTCGAGAACTCCTGTATTGTTTTCTTCATCTCTTGTTCGAAAATGTTGCGTCACAAAGTGCTTTTCAGCCGTTCGCTCATTCTCGAAATAGGTTTCGAGTAAGTTTGAAAAATCGTCACTGTAAACGAGCAAACGTAACTATTTCATTCGACAATAATCCCCGTACATTTCGGCCCAACGGATAATATTCGTCGATGCCTCTTCGTTCTCGTTCGAACGAAAAAAACAATCAAACATTTCTCGTGCAAATCGCGGATCCTCGTTGCGTCATACAGTCAGTCTCGGAGCGTTCGTTCGCTCGAACGATTCTCCAGTGACCTCGATCGATTGAGCATTCGACACTTCGTATCGTTAAATAAACAAAATCATTCACCGGAAGATTTACGACATCGACAGTCATTCACGAAAATTGACGGTCTCGATTCAGTACTCGTTTGATCCTGACATTGCTTTCCTCGTTGATGAACTGCTTCCCGCCATATATAAATCGCACTACTTTTTTTATATCAACTTCAATGCAATTTTTCAAGCGTCGACGTCGTGTAAAAGTAGTAGAAAAAGGCACGATTACGATATCTCTGGCGCCTTAATTTGACCGTCGATTATTCATATTTGGCCCAAAAGAAACACTTTTTAAGAATAAATAAATGGCTATTTTGGCTTCCTTTAGAAGGTACAGGACATTTTACGAATTATTCGTTATTAAGGAGAGGGTAGGGGTTTCGGCGTGAAAAAAAAACACTTTTTTGCGAATTTTTTTCATCTATATGGATAGAGTAAATTGATTGAAACCTTTTGTACATTGTTGAGTGTCATTTCAAGAACATTCCGTGAAATTTGTACGCGAAAATATCCGCAAACAAGCCGGTGACAAAGCTTTTCCATGAACGCCTTTGGAAAAACACGATTTGCGGTGTTCACTGTATTTCAGCTAGAAATTATCTGAAATCAAGTACCATTAAAATTTGGTCAAAGGATCATCAAATCCTCCCCCCAACGGCCTTTGATAATTTTTTTTTTAATTTCTAAATTTTTGGTGGTCATGTAAAGTGAAAAGTGCTATTTTTCACGAAAAATTCCGCTATTTTTGGGGTGGAAAACCCCCTCAATGTAACAAAAAAATCTCAAACTAACCGTTGGGGGGAGATATTTTATATGTAGAAAGTGTGTACCAAGTTTGAAATAAATCGGTGATGTAGTTTTCAAATGGCAGTGAACACGGACTTTGAAAAAGTGGTTTCGAGAAAAACGCGTTTGAAGTTTAGAGAAGTCGGAGCTACAGTGTTAGAGGAGCGGGACTAAATAGTCAATAACTTCGAGAATTTTGCTCTGAATGACTTGAAATTTTGGGGTTATATTCTTGAAATGTTTAACCATAGGAAAATACATCAAAAAATCGATTTTTCAAAAGTGCAAACCCCTACCCTCCCCTTAAGCGATTTAACTGGTTTACGTTAATGCAACTTCGGAATGCGCGATGTCGAGAAAAAACAACAACAAACCCAAACAAACCTAAACAAGCTGAAACAAACAAAAAAAACTGAACAAACAAACAAACCCAAACAAAGTACGACAAAACAATGTAAAACGGGCGGAAAACTCGATTTACATCGAAAATCGTAAAATTACATTTTTTCTCTTCGAAGCGCTGTAAATCCAAAACTAAGGTTCGAAACGAAAAAAGTTATTCTTGTTTTTCGTATTTTTTTAGCCATATTTCATAATCCAATGGTCAAATTGAGGCGCCAGAGATATTGTAATCTCCCCAGGAAAAAAAATGACGTGAATAGATGATCATTGTACTGTATTTTGTTATCTCATCTTAGATAATGAGATTTTAATTTATCTTCCATGATGAAACGAATTTTCTGCTCATTATGTGAAATGTTATACGATAAGAACGGAATTTTAAAGTTTTTCTACTTTATTCTATAAAAAATGTAACGAATTAAGCTTCTTCTGACTAAACGTCATATAAAACTTTGTCCAAGATCCTTTGTTTTTTAGAAATCGTAAACATTGGGCTCGATCGTGAATTTATGACGTATTGATTTGTTTGTCTGGTGCTGAAAATGAAACGTATATTATGGGCAAACGTCCTGATGTGCTTTTGGGAGGTTTGAGAGGAGTGCGCAGGGGTTATTACGCCTCGGCTCGGATAGGGCCAATGATCCCCCTCAGCAGTTTTGCAGTAGCACGTGCTGCTTCACCCGAATTGGGTCGATAACCCCCCTCTTCATGTTCTATCTCTGTTTGCCATGATGTTCCGAGCCCGCACCACTCCCACACCTGCCCACCCCCAAGCTCCCCAACCCCGTATGAAATCGAGAGTGAAAGCGAGCGGGAAATGTCCTTCGAGTGAACGCGAGGGAAAGTGAAACACTCGCTGAATCGATATTTAATACGCGTCACCGGAAATAAGAACACGACGATTGATCATCTTTGACAAATTGCTCGTACTTCTCGTTCTATTGTTGCGACAATACTTTTCATCCGTCCACGTATATTTATTATTGATGATGGCTCTCTTTTCGATGGCAGGACTGACAAATTATTCTCACATTCGATCGTTATTTCGATGGCCGGAAAAACAAATTATTTTCACATTCGATTGTTTTTGGGTGCGAAGTGGTTCCGCGTGAGAAAAATTTGTATGTAAAAAAAATATTTTAAAAAACAAGCTTTTATTTAATGTACTAAAAAGGAGAAAATGATTTTTTTTTACCAAGTCACCTATATGGGACTATAAATAAACGATTGGCGTGCACAACTTTTTAAATGTTCAATACATTTGATCAATCCAGTTTCATTAACCGTATTTAATTTGCTACAATAGTAATTAGAGAAATTATTATCAGACGTTTATACTCAGTTTCGGAATTTTTATTCGAGAAATATAAGATTGTTTTGCAGTAAATTAAATACGGTTGATATGTTAACGGATTTATGTAAGTTGAGGGGTTATATACAGTCAGGAGGCCCGAAAATATCGATTTTTCGAGAATTTTTCTTGAGAAGACCTTTAAATCTGTTAACGTAAAAATTTGTACACATATTATGGCAACTTTTAACTGTATTTTAACATTTTTATTTGTAAAAATAATTATTTTTAAAGCTACTATAGTTAATCTCCGGGAGCACGTCTTAAAAAAGGCGTTTTGCGGTGAGCACGATATCTCTGGACTGGATTATCTAAAATGAAAAAAACCAAAAATATTTCGTTAATTGATGAAATATATAATCGAAGAAATAAGCAAAATAATAATTTTCTACAAAATGGCGGGTTCTCAAAAAAAATCGATTCTTGACAAAAATTTAGGCCTTAAATTGTTTATAAAATGGAAAATATTTATCGGTGAGAAAAAACCTTCGATTAATTACTAAAAAAATAGACTTGAAAAGATTATGTTAAAATTAGAGACTGATCGGTTCAGCCGATTTCGAGAAATCCTGCTCACCGACTTCAAAAACACAGTTTTGAGAAAAACGCGTTTAAAGTATCAAAAGCACTTTCGAACACTCTGACACGTCATTACAAATGTGCGTGTAACTTTGAGAATATTCGGCGGATTGACAAGAAATTTTCTGTGTGTGTACTTCGATATATGTACATTGCGAAAATAAAATTAAAAAACAATCGATTTTTCGAAAATTTTAACTGTTTGTAACCCCTTAAAGAATATGTGTCAAAACTTTGCGCGCCCCAAGCTTTTATTTATAGTCACTTATAGGTGACTTGGTAAAAAAATATTTTCTACTTTTTAGTACATTCAATAAAAGCTCTTGTTTAAAAAAAAAAATTTACATATAAATTATTTTCTACTTTTTAGTCTTTAATTGATTTCACTAGCTAGTTGTAACTAGAAATTTAATAGTTTACGAGTTTGTACATTGGGAACATGGAACGCTTGTAAAAAATAACAAAGACTGTAATTGGGATTGAACTTACGACTAATTGCTGCATATAAACTTTTCTCACACAAACACAGTCGGCCACGAATTTGTATGTGTTAGGGAGATTTTATATGGATGATTGGATATCGCTAATTTTACATGAAACGTTGAACATGTTATGAATATTTTTTTTGTTCCCAAGTTGCATCATTCATTGTCACCTTTTAGATGTTTGTTTGCAAAGTTTCAGAGCTCTAAGCAGTCGGGAAGTGGGTGAAATATTGATTTTCCGTTTTGCATCTCACAGAAAGTCAAGTTAATTAAAAGCTTGTAAAATAGGAGTTTTCGTGAACTTTTTTGGGAAAACTTGCGCAGATTTTCAATTTTTTTTAATTTGAAGATTATGGTTATTAGTGTCTTTTACAATTTTTGTATTTAAAAATATTCATAAATGTAGTAGATACAATGGTTTGTGCAGATCGCTGTTAGAAAAATGTCCTTCGCGGTGGCAACTGCAGCTCGGAAACAAAGCGTCCGAAATTTAAAAAAAAATCAAACGCATTTAGTTTTTTGCATGAAATTATCTAGTGCCTGTACGATGGATTTAATAAAATATCGAATTTTGAAAAAAAAAACAGTCTTAGTCTAAAGTGTAAGCATCGATTTCCGGTGAAAAAAACGCTCTATTTTCGTGGATAAAATAAAAGTACGCAACGAAGAAAAAATTCCTTCGTTCAAGCACTGCTTTTTGATATATAGAAGAAGCTTGTGAAATTTGAAATAGATCGGTGCAGTGATTTTTGAGATATCGATGGTCACCAATTTGGAAGAAGTAATTTTGAAAATAACGCTTTTGAAAAAAAAAACACCTTGTATCGACGACAGTAGTGAGAGTATTGTTGGCGTAAGGTGACCCTGGATAGAAGATCCGAGATAAAAAAAAGGGAACGGAAGAGGGCAACGAGAAAAGGGTTAAGAGAGCTCGCTGCCGGGACGAGTAAAATTTAGAACAGGAAATGCAAAGTCTCGAGCTGACACAACGAGTTTCCGTTCTTTCGTGTCGCGCACACGTTCCCCCCACTCTTAACAGCGCGCTCAACGGAATATTTTGTGATTCTTTTTTAAGCCCTCTATGCAGCCGCCTCACATCTATTCGAACTAATTTTACATATTACAGGAAATAAGTAATATGAACCTTAACGGAGACTTTGTCCTTGAAGTGCCATATTTCAGGTGTTTACATTTAATTTTTTTTAAAAGGAAACGAGTAAAGCTTTTTGAGTGCGGTTTTTTTCTTGCTTTTATTCATGATATACAGGACGTTAAAAAAATTTTTTTTTGAAAAAAAAAAACCAAAATGGCGGCCGTTGCAGCCCCGCGAAAACAGGTCCTCAAATCGCGGGAGGTAAACGGCTGACATCACTGCCCCCTCTTTGTTGATCTGAAATACAAATTCAAAGCATATTATCAATCTGTGACCCTTTGGTCATGGAATGACGGATGGGTTTTTCGTTTAGTACAAATTTCGGAAAATGGCGGCAATTTAAAAAAATCGAATTTTCGCGTTATTTCGCATAAAAAGATAAATAATAAATGCAAAAATGTATCTATCGAAAAAACGATCCGTCATTCCGTGAAGACATATTTTCTGAGTATGCTCTCCAAATTTCAGGTCGATATGTTAATTACAGCGGTCAGGAGAATGTCAGCCATTTTTAAAAACGTGTTTTCGAGAAAAACACGTTTAAAGTTTTGTAATGTGTTTACACAAATGTGTTTATAATTACCGCTTATCGGCAATGCCTGGTCCATAGAGGCATCCCTCCTCTTCTTCTAGCTGCTCATGTTGAGCTCAAATTGATTTTTTGAAAACTTCAAGGACAAAGTCTCCCTTAACTGAGGGCCCTGTTCACTACATTTTTGGCGGCAATATTGACATCCATTTACGGTGGGTCGAGAAAGCTACGAAAAAATGTTACTGTGGTCGTATATCAGAGGAGGGGCTTCTTATAAGAAGGGTCGAGCGTTTTGCCGATCGATGTTACCGGATACTGATTTTATTTCAGACGTAGATACGTCCGATCAAAGTTCAACTTTGAAGTTTCCGCACGTTCCACTGTTTCGTGTCAGAGGAAGAAAAAAAATTGGATTCTCGATAATTTAGCACATTTTCAAAATAGAAGGGCGTTGAGGTTGTTATGGGGTTAAGTCAACATGTTACCACCGATCTGAATTTTTTTCTTCGCCTTTATAACCTCTTTGCTGATCATCCTGTGCAGTTTGAATGCGATCCACAGTACCGTTTTTTAGAAAACAAATAGGCAACTCGACGTATTTCGTGGGCTAATTACATTACGCCTATGGAAAAATCCCGATCGTTTTTCAGTACATTATTAAGGGGCTATACCAGTGTGAATGCTGAAAATTTGGGTGACTTTCGGGAATTTTTTGGAAGAAAAGTACTCAACTAAATGTTTCGGAAAATTAAGAATATATTTGGCTATATTTGACCTATATTGCATAATTTTTTTATAGAAAAATATTGAGATCCAAGCGACTTATGCGCTGCCTTCGGAGGCGCCAAAAAAAAAAGTTCCTCCACTGCTGACATGATTCCGGCCGATTGAGTAGCTGAAACCGAAAAAGAAAAAAATGTCGTTAAACTGGAAAGTATTTCCTGTACAATGACGTAGAATTTTCGAAAAATATCAAAATCTAACAAAATGGCGCAGTTATCAAAAAGAGTCTGTTTTCTTGCCTATAAAATGGTCGTTTTTTTTCATGCCAAATCGTCAATTTTTATCCAATCAAAAATATCCTACGTCATTGTAGAGTAAATATATTCAAGAGTACTCAGTTCAAATTTCAAGTCAATCGGATAATTGCTCTTTGAGTTACAATGTCAGCAAATTTGAAAAATCTCATTTCGAGAAAAACGCGTTTAAAGATTTAAATATCGATTTTTGCAAGATAACATGATATTTATATAAATGATATAAATGATAATGATATTCTTGAAAGTATAAATTGTCGAAAAAAGGCAACAAAAAAAATCGATTTTTTGAAAGTGTCACACTGGTATAGCCCCTTGATATCTGCTAAGTGAGTGTTACCACGGAGCTGAAAAAATAGGTACGGTTATCAAACTTCAGGTATACTTTAATAGTATATTTAAGTATACAAAACAATTTTTTTAAATTCATTAATCATCAAAATGACGGAGCTGTGGCAGAGTTTTACAGCAAGGTCACCGCGGGAGTTGCAAATCGGCGTGCATTCTAACTTCCCGTACTTTGATTTGCAAAAAAGTTCAAACATTTTTTCAGTTAGAACATGCATAGTTTCTATGTGACGGTAATTAAAATGAAGAAAATGCAAATTTAAGTAAATGGCACGCATTTACAAAACAGAATCAACATTTCACGCAACATTTCTGTAAAATGTGGATTAAAAAAGTAGTTTTTTGTTCAATTTTTAAAAACAATTCTCGTAAAGTAGAAGCTACCGATATTATCAATATTTCTACTAAGTTTCAACTGAATCGGCTTAAGGGGCCAGTCCCCTTTGGAGCCACGAAAAAAAAGAGTATTATCGCGATTTTTTTTGGAGGATTTTATAAAAGATATGAATATAAAAATTGTTGGGCTTGATAAATAAAGTCTTGAAAAACATTAAAAAAATTAATTCATTTTTATTCATTTTGAAGTACAAAAACTATAGTTTAACGTAACGCCTCAAAAATAGGTGGGCTAGGTAGCTCTATCACAACTCGGTAACGGCTTGTCTGAAACAAAAAAATCCAAGTCCTTCAGATTCAGTATGACACCAGCTACAAAATGACCTTCGGATATAAAGTTTTATCAAAAAATAAAAAAATTGCAGACGAAAAAAGAAAAAAGTAAAAAAACGCGTTTTTTCGCAGTTTTTCGCAAAAAAAAGAGTAAAAATAAAATGTTTTAAACCATGGAGGGTCATCTTGTTGCGAATCATGTTTACAATATGTGGTTCAAATTTCAAGAGAATCGGTTTATTAGTTTTAGAGATACGATGGAGATAGATTTTGAAAACGTTGTTTCGAGAAAAACGCATTTGAAGTTTATACTATGAAAAACTCTTACCTAAACTCAATCGGCAATTCCTGCACCGTACAAAATCCCTTCTGATTGCTCATCATCGTCGATTTCTTCAAGTCTTGCTTGCTTTCGATTTTTTGAAAATTTCAAAGTGCACTGGCCCCTTAATAGTTTTTGAATTATCCTGCACGCCAATTTCGATAATGCAGTTTTGAAAAAAAACGCGTTTGAAGTTCACGCCCGCACCGAATCCGAGCGGTGGCGCACAGCGTTGACGGGCTGTAACGTTTGAAGTTTTTTTAACGTTGAAAAAATCGATTTTTTTATCGTTGCAAATGTTTATCCGCCTTAATTGTTCAATATTCGGGTTCGCGCAAGGAATATCTTGAGAAGACTCGTATCTCTTTCGTCTCGCCCCTTTTCGTTCTCTCTCTCTTCTCCTGGCTTCTTTTATTTCCAGCCCGTCCAGGCTCAATTTTCACTCAGAATTTTTTGATACGAATCATAAAAGATTTTCTGCCATGACCCCTAAAAAACAGGCACGTGGTGCCGCAGTAACACGCACCCGAGCGACTCTGCTTCTTTTTCTGATTCTTCTGTACCCCGCCCTCCCTCTCTTCCTCTCTCTTCCTCTCTCTCCGTGCATCAGCGTTTGCGAATACAGAAATAAACTGACTCGCGGGGGCAATGGCGTCGACCGAGAAACAGGGAGACATCTACACAAGAATTATTGCACGACGTACTCCCTGAGAGGCTCAATTCGTGCGGCACAAAATTCCGATTCTCATTGATACCCATTGATGGAAAAAAGGAAACAAAAGCACAGTACGGTCGACGCTCGCGTACTTGCAACGATGGAGTGACGCGATTTCTCTACGGTCCACGTTTCGTATATTTTTTTCTTTATTTTCGAAACGCCGATCTTCCGTGATTATCGTTGTGAAAGTGTGCGTTCGCGCGTCTACCAAATGAACAAGCGATGCAGGAAGGACAAAATGTTACGCGTGCCCGGTATACAGTGCCTCTGGGGACAGTAAACAAAAAACAACTGCTCTGTAATCTCGTACGAAGTTCTACCAAAGCTCGAGCATGTTCCGAAATCATTATGCCACACGACAACAGCAAGTTTGTGCCTTGCTGTAACGCTGCGTCCTTACAAAGTCGATGAAAAAATCGAATGTGTTTCCTGACGCACGTGCGCAAAATCTTCGTCTCCATTCTCCTCTCGACACGAAAAAAGCGCGCTAGGGAGTGTTTTCATCATTGTCAACGTACAACAGTCCAGAACTGATGGCCGACCCCGATGCTTCGGTATACTAGACTGCCGTACGTTTTTCCCCCCTTAAGGCGAAGTAGAAGATCTACCACGTGACATATGAGTGCGAGAGAGATAGCTGCAATTTTCGAACAGAGATTTCTCAGCGATGAATAATATTTAGGGCAAAAGGAAATCATCAAGTTCTTCGTCTTCGAAATTCTCCAGAGCCTAATGCTTTGTTTTTCCTAAAAAGTTTAACCATCTATGAGAAAATTGGGTTGGAAAATTTGTGAGGTTATGTTGACCTTGTACATGCCCTCAACTGCCTATTTTCTATATTTATTCAGTCATTTACTTTTTTGTATGTTAATTCGTTATTTATCGAAACGTTTTTTTCCTTTCGGCTGTAAACGAACTTCGGGTCGTCCTCTGATTATATCCATCAAACAAACTCTATAGACACAAGCAGCATGCATATTTAAGTATGCATGGTAGTGTTAGACGCCACATATCCTATTTCGAACTAGCATATAATAGTTTGTAGGATAACGTAGTAGAACTCCGTTATACTATATTTCTCGATAGCTTACACTGAGAAAAAAAAATCATTGATCCAATATCATTGGTGTTATTGAATGAAATTTCGTTGATTCAATTGTAAAATTGTTGGTGTAAATAATCGGATTTATTAGTCCAAACAAAACGCTATTGACTTTAATAACATGATAAAATTAAAAGTTTTTTTTTCATTCAAAAGATATATTATTAGCGAGAATAATATATTATTGAAACTATCTAAAAAATTATCGCGAACAAATTATATTGTTTTGAATGCATTTACTGCAACGAACAAAAAAAGCGTTTTAATTCATAACAAGAATATTGTTGATTCGCGTACATAAGAAAAAGGGAATTTCGTTCGTTTGATTCAGATAAAATTTCTATTGAGTAAATATGTTATTTTATTTTTTTCACCATATCCGATATTGATTTTCAAGTACAATATTCGTTGAAATATTAATATTGTATTTTGATTGAAAAAAATTAAGCAAATTTCTGAATTGGTTAAAAAATTAAGGGGAAATAAAATTTGTTTCTTGCGCATTTGGTTGAAAAAATTCAACCAAATCATGGCCGAGCGCCACCGAAATCATAGGTGTGAGGAAATCCGTAGTTCTCGGAGTAACCGCTAGAAGCCGCACGGGCGCTCGTTTCTCCTAAGCGTAGCGCGAACCGAAAATCTACTTAAACGCAGGAGAAACTCTAAATAGTATCGCCTCTTGGCCTGTGGCTAAGATCAAAGTGGAAGTATCTGTTCTTACCAGTTGAATATCTGATATTCTCTCCATGGATATTCCATTGAATATCTGATATTCTCTCCAGTATTATCGTGGATGATCGTTCTAATGCTCACTTTTTATTTAAGATTTAAAACAAAGTGAAAAACTTACGTCTCATGGCATATTCGTTTCGATGTAGTAAAGAAATAATTCATTCTATGGATCAAATTTTTGGACAAATAAAAAATGCTGTAGCAACCGCTTAATTATTTCATCCATGCATCTACGGATTATATACAGAATGTTTTCAATAGAATATAATTTTATTTGAAGGATAATGTAGATATTCAGAGAACAGAAGAGATTTGCAAATAAAATAATATGTTATTTGAATCAATCACATTTTCCAATATTTTATAGTATTGTAACAATCTCATATATCGGTGGCACTTCGCGATCAGACATTTATTTGAATCAACCAATATATTTTTTTCATTCAATTGTTTTTTTTTTCTCAGTGTAGATGATAGCTGTACTGTCATACGGTATAGAAAGAGGCTCCCCATTACAATAAGTACCCCTCGTGTAAAACCACGTCTGTCACTGTAGCGTGTACGACGTGTATAGACTACAGCCCATGAGACCAATGTTAATAACCTAATTCGGGACGATCTAATTCTGCTTTGAACGGTCGGTGAACGACCTTGAAACTTCCCACGCGTGGACTAGGTTCCCAATTTATATTACGTAAAAAACGACCCTCAAAGTTCATTTTCGAAGGTTCCTTTTTGAAAGATCCGTTAACAGCTCATTTGTCGAGATCGAAATCCATTGAGTTTGGATCGACCGTACTGAATTACAAATTGGCGAAGTAACAGGCATAATCAAATTAAATCAAAAGCAGACAATGCGGAGAGAGCAAAGGACGGATAAATGACACGGCTGAACAGCCGATTTGGTGCTGCAAAACAATAGATTTAAAAAAAATCCTATGTCTATACTGATCTTGTTCTAACACTTAATATTGATATTCCACGTAAGAACACGGAAATATACAATTTCTTTATAAAATCGCATTTCATTGAAAGATGTAAGTTTTATCAAATATTTTTGCGGGTGGAGTTTCGAAAAGCCCATACAGCCGATTAATTTGGAATTTCGTGTACCTGTGTATTTTGACTCGCTGATCGCGAATATGATAGTAAAAATACCCGCAAATTTGATGTTCAAGGTAAAAACTCACAAAAACGGATTTTTAAAAAGTTTGTCTATTTTATTTTAACAAATGTTGATCTGAGAGAAAAATGTTTCTTACAAAAGTTGTAGCCTATAAAAAGATTGATCTTTTATGTTCCATACAGTTTTTCTCTAAAACCATTCTGTTTCGAGAAAAATGGGATAATGCTCCGATAAGTACATTTTGCGAAACTCCTTTAGTTTCGATATTATCTACCCACGCACTTTACCGCCGGAAGGTTGGTGTTTAGTCTTTAAAGTGCATGTTTATTTTGTGCTATCTTTGTATTTGATTTTAGGCTTTTTTGTATTTTGTTTTATTTTTTGTTTGCGTTTGGGTGTGTTTGGGTTAAAATCCTAGATTGCATTTTAAAGACTAAGCTCCAACCTTCCCACGGTTAAGTGCGTAAGTAGATAATATCGAAACTAATGGAGTTTAGCAAAATGTACTTATTGGATTATCCGATTTTTCTCGAAATAGAATGGTTTTAGACAGAACCTGTATAAAACATAAAAGATACACTTTGTCATAAACTACAACTTTTGTAGGAAACACTTTTTTCCAAGATCAACATTTATTAGAATAAAATAGAAAAACTTTTCAAAAATCAATCAAATTTGCGGGTATTTTCACTATCATATTCGTGAAGTGAAGATCAGTGGGTCAAAATACATGGGTAAGACACGAAATTCCAAAGTAATGGGCGATATGGGCTTTTCGGAACTTTTTCCATTTTTGCAATCAGTAAGCTTTTTCCTCGTGATTTTCTTGGGTGAGACTTGTCGAGGCAGTCACGCATCAAACTTCATACGTAATCACCCATCATGTGTGTATGTCCCATCTTCCCCGCTGCCTGTCTGCCATGATTTTTATGCCTGGGTGGAAGCGTTCTCCTTGCTCTTTAATGAAGCAGCCAACATTTTCGGCGAGTTCATCTTGGTCCTTTATTTCTATCCCGAAATAGTTCATCTTGGTCCTTTATTTCTATCCCGAAATAAGAGGAAAGAATCACTTTTCACGAAATCTGTAATGATTTTTCTGAATGTTCGAATAACATACTCTCCGCATACATAACAAAACGTATTAGGGTAGTCGAACAAGCTCGTCTTTGCTCTGCTGCCGTCGACATGTCACTGAATTAATTCATAACAGCAAATAATAATTTAGAAAAAAAAAATTTCACTGCCGACGATACTCATTATGAAATTAAAATTCATTTTTGAAAACTCTATGTAGTATCTTGAAATATATTTTAGTATAGGTTTCGCCAGTAGTCACTCGACACAAAATGATACGAATTTTGCCGGCACCATTTTTTTTGTTGGCTTGCGTAATCTCTGCTCTCATGATCTCGAAGTTTGCATCGTTGGAACGCTACGGCAATCAATTCTTTTCAGTTGATAACATTTCTTTTTGGCCGTTTTAAACTATAAAAACGACTCGAATATTTTTATGTATTCTCATTAGAGATCTGTGAGCACAATTTGCAAAAATAAGTTTTTTTGATTATAAAAAACGATAGAGAAATAAAAAGTGAAAAAAGCGTTGCATTCCAACGATGCGAATTTCAAGGTCATGTGTTCCTTTCTATCTGTTCGCACTATCTGCTTTTTATTTATATTATACCTATCATTTCGGAAATAAGTAATTTTGTCACATTTAAAACATTTTGCTATCTTTTTCTATTTTTAATATTATTCCTTATGGAATGTTTCTGTTTGATATTTTCCAATTTTGTATCCACTCATTCTCGATGACGTTGTGACGTTGTGATTCCCACTTTCCATCCTCATTTGCCCGACGTCTTGACTACGGCGTGATGAAACTCAAACCAATTTGTCAACTGCGCTTTTCCTCAATCAATGTTAAAAATTATATGTAAAAAATATTTAAAAAACAAGCTTTTATTCAATGTACTGAAAAGTATAAAAAAATTTTTTTTACCAAATCACCTATATGTGACTATAAATAAAAGCTATTTAATTTGGCACAATAGCAATTAGAGAAATTATTATCTCACGTTTATACGCAGTTTCAGGATTTTTATTTGAGAAATCTAAGGTTTTTTTACAGTAAATTGAATACAGTTGATATGTTAACGGATTTATGTAAATTAAAGATTATACGTCTAAATTTTGAGCGCCCCATGCTTTTCTTTATAGTCACACATATGTCACACATAGTATATTTTTTATGACATTCAATTAAAGCTTGTTTTTTTAAATATTTTTTTACATATAAATTATTTTTTCCTTTTTAGTCCTTAATTGATTTGACTAGTTAGTTATTACTAGTAGTTTACTAGTTTACGAGTTTGTACGTTAGGAACATGGAATGCTTGTAAAAAATAACAAATACTGTAATTGGGATTGAACTTACGACTAATTGCTGCATATAAACTTTTCACTCACAAACACAGTCGGCTACGAATTTGTTTGTATGTGTTAGTGAGATTTTATATGGATGATTAGATATCGCTAATTTGACATGAAACTTTTAAAATGTTATGGACATTTTTTTTGCACGTTGCATCATGACGTTGAAGTTTGCATCGTTGGAATGCAACGAAAATGATTTTTGTTGTGTTTCGAAAATTTCCTTCGGCAGAATAAAGCTACCAAAATCACGAAAACATTTTGCAGGCTTCCCATTTAGCTATTTACAACAAATCTGCAAAATATGAATTTGGATAATAATGAAAATGAGAAACTAATAAAAAAAATTCGTTGCGTTCCAACGATGCAAACTTCAGCCCCATGTTGCATCATGCATTTTCACCTTTAAGGTAGTACGAGCGCGCAATCTTGGTTACTATGGATTTTGTTCAAATTTTAACCAGACATTGTTCATATCATTATGCATGTTTGAGTAAAATTTCAGAATAGTCGACATTTAGATTGGGAGATAATGGGTTTTAAAATTGCAACTTTTAGCACTGCAGGCTCTGCATTGAAATTCAGACAGAATAATTTTCCGTAAAAAAGTATTTGTCCCCTATAATAAGACATATGGCAACACCGCATCGTTCCACGTATCCAATGACTTGAGTTTACGCGGCATATTTAAAATAATACTGCAACACAAATTTTTATTTGGAAGTAATTTTCAATCCAACAAAGTTTTTAATTAGTTATGAATAAACCAACACTTTTATTTGTTAATGAAGATAACATAAACAATATAAAATATTAATATTTATAATGCAAATATTTTTTCATGACAAAATTTTTAACTTTAGGAACACGATAATTATTTTTTTCTCAAAATATTGAACAATACTGTTCTGCGGTGTTGCCATATGTCTTCTTATTATAGGGGACAAATCTTTTTTACGGAAAATTATTCTGTCTAAATTTCGATGCAGACCCTGCAGTGTTAAAAGTTGCAATTTTAAAACCCATTATCTCCCAATCTGAATAGTCGACTGTTCTGAAATTTCACTCAAACATGCATAATGATATGAACAATGTCCGGTTAAAATTTGGACGAAATCTATAGATATCAAGATTGCGAGCTCGTACTACCTTAAGATGCATGTTTGCCAAATTTCAGAGCTCTAAGTAGTCGGGAAGTGGGTACAATATCGATTTTCCGTTTTGCATCTCACAGAACGTCAACTCAAATTAAAGCTTGTGAAAATAATGGAAAGATTGTTGGAATGGAGTTGATGCACTTCTCGAAGCTGAAGCAGTCGGCTCTGCTCTCGATCGAGGAGACATTGAGGACCGACGAAACCTACGGGGATTGCTAATATTTCTGATGGCAAATCTACTATACATACTGCACAAGCAAGGAGAGTACACGTGAGTATACACATGCAGACATAGGTATGGCATGTGTATACATGGGCATAGGCGTTTTCTAATTGCGAGCCATACACCGCCGGTTTGAGCTTTTAAAAACTCGCCCTCCTCGCCCCGCTTGGGCGTTACATGATTTGTAGTCAGAAACACGAGGTGCCTCTCTCTCTCTCTCTCTCTCTCTCTCTATCTCTCTCTCTATCTCTCTCTCTCTCTCTGTTTGTCTCCCTCTTTTGTCGTCATTTCGTGGCCATCATGTTGGTCGTGAAGAGTGACCGAGACCGCGCGAGCGAGGCAGAGACAGACCCGAAGAGAATGAAAAAGAAAAAGAAAGAGAGCGCGAGGGAGAGATCGCGACAAGAGCTGAAGGATTTGGACAGTTCGCGTTCGGGGTCATACACAAAGCAGATTCGGCTCAACCTAAATCGAGAACGTTTAGTATCGTTGAGTAGTACCGATTGAACCTTTTTAGCTCGTTATACATTATAAACAATTACGACACTAATAATAATAATGATGACAACTAGGTTGTATGAAAGTTGGACGATAATCTCAACGCTGTTGAGGGGTTAGGCTACTGCGACGACCCGAAAATCAGGGTTATTTAAAGAAGTTGATTTGAAAGGAATAAATAAGATGATGGGAAAATCGTTTCGACATTTATTTGCATGTACACTAACAAAGTTGTTCCCAATTTTCATTCAAAAATATCAATAGTTCAAAAGGTTATAAACAATCTCGTGAAGGAGCTTTGAACGTGAGGGACTAGACGGTGTACTTGATTTTGGCCACCCGGTTGATCTGAAACGAAAAAAACGAGTTTTGTTCTTAAAATAGATAATATTGGCTAAGATTTGACCGAGCGTTTTTTTGTTATCGTGTTTCAAACGTAAAGAAAAATCATTTTTTCTCCTCGAGCAAAAATGACATCGTTATTGTTAGGAACTGAGGACAAAAAATGTTTAAGGCCTTAGACCACAGTAACGGGTAAAAACTCATGTGCGAATTTAACAATTTTTTTTCGTATGGAAAAGTGATTCACTCATAAAATTAATTACACACCTATTTAGTATGAATATCAAGCTGTTAGAAAAATATATATCTTTTTTTTTCGATGTACAAAATGGCCGACTACTAATATTTTCTTTTATCTTTTTTTTAGGCGGTCCGCGGCGTGACATTTAGCATCCACAATTTTTTACCTAGAACCAAAAACAAAAATTCTCGTCAATCTATATTAGAATACCTAGAGAAGTACGTACGGAATTTAAAAAATATTGTTTTATTCAAAAGTTGTAGGTATTTGAACTTAAGAAATGAATTTTCAGTGAAACATTTCGTTATAACTGCTCATAAACTGCTCATAAAATGAAAAGTTTTCGATTAATCAGAAATTCCGTACGTACTTCTCTGCGAAATGCAATTAGGAACATAACTTTCAAATTTGAAGTAAATCGAGTGAAAATTGTTGAAGTTATTTGTCACGCCAATTGGAAAAAAGCTGTTTCGAGAAGTTTCGAGTAGTCGGCCATTTTGAACATTGAAAAAAAATTCTACCAGCTAGATATTCATACTAAATAGATGTGTAATTAATTTTATGAGTGAACCAATTTTCCATACGAAAAATTGTTTAATTCGCACATGATTTTATACCCGTTACTGTGGCCTAAGGCCCTAAGGGAAAAACATCAGTCAAGACTAAACTACTATTACACTGAATGAGTGCACCAAATTTCAAGTCAATCCGTTCATTAGATATCGAGAAATCGCGGACACCGTTTTGAAAAACTTACCTTCGAGAAAAACGCGTTTGAAGTTTACCAGTTTTATCGTTGTAATAAGTTTATCTTCAATCTGCGATTCTTGCACATAATGTTGGGCCTTCCTCTCCAATTTGAGTTGTCCCGAGCGACGAACGAGTGTTCGCCATTTTCTCAGAGTCCAACCCCTTAAAAAATATTATAGCTGATTTGCCCTAATAATAATAATAATAGTTATACTAATAACAAAACAACAACAGTAATGATAAACGACGTCTACAATATTTGGACGATAATTCAATGCGCGGTATTGAAAAGAAATCACTCGATATAACTAATTCGTACTATAATAATAATAATATTAATACACTACGGGTATAACGTTTGGACGATATTCTCCCCGAGTGTTATTCAGAAAGAGAAGCACGATATCGTTGATTGACGAAAATGTAGGAAGTTCGTCGACATGGGCCAATTCTTTTTCTGCTCGCTTTATTTCTTCCGTCAGAACAAATAAGTCACTCTCGTATTTTTCTTCGTCGCGTATTTTTTTTTATTCGTCAAAAATCGGGATAAAAATCGCGACCGCCGAAGATAAGTGTAGAGTATATTACGTAAGTGCGAAAAAACGACCAGTGAGCATTTTCATCGCGGGGCGCGAGTTCGAGCGACGAAGAAAATCGTACTCTCCGTTCTTTTTTCATCGACTTTTCGAACCGTCTCGAGCCTATCAGTCGTTTAACTCGGGAAAAAAGAAACGTGTCGATCATCGGGTCGGAATGTTTTTTTGACACGCGACAGTGGCATATTCCACAACGAATTTCAGAAAGAACGAGAGAGAGGGAGAGGGAGAGAGAGAGAGAGAGAGAGAGAGAGAGAGAGAGAGAGAGAGAGAGAGAGAGAGAGGGAGACCACGCGAGCGTTTGGAAGCGCGTGATGCTCGTTTGTATATAGCGTCATATATTTTTAAACTCGCAGAGCGCCATCTACGCGCGCCTGTGTGCGTGCGTGCTGCGAGAGCGTCATCCGAACACCTACACTCGAGGAGTCTCCTTTTTTTTGTTACCAATATTCCGAATCAACAAGCTAATAAATTAACGGAAAATAGAATCTGATTGAACCTTTGTAACGATTACACTTTTGTTTCTCTCTCCAGCAAAGACCCTGAATCGTTGACACGAAGGAATGAAAATTGTAACCATCTTATCCTTTAAATTCCTTTAAAAAAAACTTGAGTGGAGTCGATGTATTTATTTAAATTGTTCACGAGAATAGCTGCGCGCTATTCTATATTAACGTAGAATCGACTATTCGAAAACAATTCACAAACGAGCTGGGGATAGAATATTCTTGAGTCATTAGTCCGAAAAATAAAGTATTATTATTTCACAATCGTACGCGACGACTCAGTGGAAAAAAAAGAAAAGCGTAGCACGAATCTTTCAGAAAGCGTCATCGATATCTCCTGTAGACACATCAGCTGCGGCAATTGACGTTAAAATTCCAGCGTGACTCACACGATTTTTCATAAGAAACACTGCTGGATGGGTTAAATTGTAACATTTATTTATGATAAATATTATAATATAATATTAATTGATGATAAATGAATTTTATAATGGACAAAAATGAACGGATTGATTCGATATTTGGTACACTTGGATGTTTTTGTCCATTATAACATTTATTTATCAACAATAAATGTTATAATGGACAAAAATATCAACCACAAAACGACCAAAAAATTCACGCTCTCCAAAAACTTATCTGCAAAACGCTCGAGCCCTTCGTACTCGGAGCGTGTACAAAGGAAATGAATAAAAAGTAATGGTGTTGAAATTTGCATCGTTGGAATGCAACGAAAGCTATTTTTTTTCTATTGCTCGCATTTTTTTTCGCCGCTTAAGGGTACGAAAATCACTCTAAGGGGTTAGGCTACTGTGACGCCCCAAAAATCAGAAAAATTAAAAAAAATTTAAGGAATAAGATGATTGAAAAATCGTTTGGACATTTACTTGTAAGTACGTTAATGAAGTTGTGTACAAAATTTCATTTAAACAAATAGTAATAATTAAAGAAGTTATTTAGAATGTTGCGAAAGACCTTTGAACGTAAGGGGTTCAACGGTGTATTTGATTTTGGCCACTCGGTTGATCTGAAACAAAAAAATCCATTCTTTTTCTCAAAATAGATCATATTCGCTACGACTTGACCGAGAATTTTTTCGTTATTGTTTTTCGATCACCCAAAAAAATGTTGACATTTTATCGATTTTTGGAGGAAAAATAACATCATTATTGTTAATAACTAACGGTAAAAATGTTAAGAAGAAGAACGTCCGTCAAGACTAAACTACTATTGCACTGAACAAGTATACCAAATGTCGAGTCAATCCGTTCGTTGGATGTCGAGAAATCGTGTACACCATTTTGAAAAAAAAAAGCTTCGAGAAAACACGCGTAGAAGGCGGGAAACCGGTTTAGCGCTTCGTTTTTTTCGTGATTTTCATGATTGTTTTTACAAGATTAATGAATAGAATTCATTCCATCTTTGGGAATATTCTATACATATCTTCAAACAAATATTTTGATTTTTTCGACGCATTTCCTCTGAAAATGTGTAACATAGATCGTCGTCAGACTTCGCTGTTTGTGTACACTCTGGAGGCCACAGTTTTCATCGGAAAACAATACGGTTTGAAGATTACTTTAAGAAGATGTTTTCCTTCTATGCGAACCTAACTCTGACCAAAAAAATGAAAATTGCATTTTTTAGACTTGTTCAAACAAAAGCGCCATTATTTTATAACCTTTTTTTAACGCTATAAAAAAATACTTTAAACAAATACCCCAAATATAGGTTCATATATAGCGTAATTACACAAAGAAACTAAGCGTCACGTTCTAAAATTATAGGCTAGAAACTTTTTGAGCCAGTGTACAAAAATTATAAAAAGAGATCCGAGAAAAACGCGTTTAAAAAAAATTACCGAAAAAAAAGAATTCAAGGCAATAATGAGTAATTTATACTACTCTAAGAACATATTCTCGAAAAGTTGCACTAACAATTCATGAAATTAAAAATAAATCCAATTTTTCGAGTCATCTAAAGTGGTTTCCCGCCTCAAAGTTTCAGCATCTCTATCGTAGTAATCCTAAGTTTACCTTCAATCTGCGATTCCTGCCCCATATGTTGGACCTTCCTCTTGTCGCCTCAAGCGACGAACGAGCGTTCGTTATTTTCACAGTAGCCCACTGACAAGACATCCACGATCTTAATCCACGAAAAATTATAAATCCTAATAAAAATGAAGAAATAATCAACAATGAAGAAAAAAACCAAAAATAAAGAAATAACCAAAAATGAAGAAATAACCAAAAATGAAGAAATAACCAAAAATAAAGAAATAACCAAAAATAAAGAAATAACCAAAAACGAAGAAATAACCAAAAATGAAAAAGAACTTTCGTTACATTCCAACGCCGCAAACCCCAACGCCATAAAAAAAGCATCAAAGACCGGCGTAAGCGTCCGCGAAGAAAAGTATCGTTCGTGCACTCGTCGCGCACTCCGACAACCCTGTCTTCCGCAGTCTCTGCCTTCTCTTTCGACCGGATAATGCTCCGCGAAATTCCGTACTTCGTGTATAATAATCCAAACACCGGGATATACGACCTGACGAGCCGAGAGAATAAACCCGAATAGCTTCGCGGCTTATTCGCAAGATAGCTCAGCGGTGCTAATACGGTGTAATACACAAGGATCGCGAGCTCGCGAAGAACACATATATACATATATTGTGCAATTGCTGCGATCTCCCTCCCGCTCTCAACTTTGTCTCTCTCTTTCTCTCCGTCTCTTCGTCTCGCTCGCACATCGTGCGTTGTTCGCCAGAAGAGCGAGCGCGTCGTCCGTTGCTCGCGTTTTAGCTCGGACACTCGACCGACTAACCCGCTGTTCACAGCTCGGTACGATATTATACTCGTGCAACCGCATTAGGTACAAAAAATCACGCGTTTGTGCCGCTTGTGCTTCTTGGTTCGAATTTTTCGACGATTTTGTGCCGTTCGAGTCTATTGCTGCTGTCATTGTTCTTGCTTTTATTTTATATAATTCGCCGGTTGGATATTTGTTCGGTTGTGAAGTGGCATCTGAAGTGCGTGCATGTATCCAGAATGAAGAGAAATGGGAGGAGGGAAAGAAAGAGGGTAGGGGGTGCGTATACCTCGCGTTGGTAAAACTTGTCTCGACCGCGTCGTCTTCGTGTGTAATAATCGTCGGAATCGTGTTCGCCGCGTGGCGACTCCCTCGTTCGTATTCTCTCGCTCCCTCTCTTTGTCTCTCTCTCTCTGTCGATATTCACGTACCCCGATACTTGCAGTATTCCTTGTCTCTTCCTCTCTCTCTCTCTCTCTCTCTCTCTCTCTCTCTCTCTCTCTCTCTCTCTCTCTCTCTCTCTCTCTCTCTCTCTCTCCCCCCCTCCCCCTCTCCCCTCCCTCCCTCCCTCCTCTCTCTCCCTCTCTCTTACTGTCACCCCTTGCCCCTTGAGTCGAGCGTCACTCCTTGTGCAGCGTGTGTACACTACAACGCCGCTAACACGTTGTTCCATCTCATTACCTCATCCATTAGCATCTCGCGTTGTACCGGGTGGAACGCGAGAGAAGAATAGAAAAGGATCGCCAGTTACGACACGGAATTTGTGATTTATGCAACGTGCTTTGTTTGGATTTGTGTCGGTGAGAAGAACCTCACGAGAATTTTCGGTTCCCATTGTCGTTCATCTCATCAGTGGAAGTAGCCAATTTTTCTTTCCCCTCATCCTCTACCCACCCACCGCCTTTCCCTTAGTTCGGAGAGTGACAGAGATCGGCGGTTTGTTTTTCCTATCGGTAAACCGGATTTTTTCGGAGTTTAATTAATAATGGTGTTGGAAATAGTTTCGTGAATTAAGGCCTTAAGCCACAGTAACGGGTATAAAATCATGTGCGAATTTAACAATTTCTTAAGTTCAAATACCTACAACTTTTGAATAAAACAATATTTTTTAAATTCCGTACGTACTTCTCTAGGTATTCTAATGTAGATCGACGAGGATTTTTTTTAGCCGCGGAGCGTCTGAAAAAAGATAACAAAAGAAAATATTAGTGGTCGGCCATTTTGTACATCGAAAAAAAATATATTTTTTCTAACAGCTTGATATTCATACTAAATAGATGTGTAATAATTTTATGAGTGAATCACGAAAAAAAAATTGTTAAATTCGCACATGATTTTATACCCGTTACTGTGGCCTAAGGCCTTAATGAATTCGTTGCGAAGAACGTCGTAACTCATAGTGCCGCGTTGTTGCTGAAACTCGGGAGCTAGTTTATTCGGGGGCAGGAGGGACGATTTTATTGTCAAGGCACAGTGCCACGAAGTGCGCGAGAGAGGGGGCGTGCAGTGCAAGAATGCAATTTGTACTATCTCCAAAAAAATTGACATTGAAGAAACGAAAAAAGTGTCAATCTAGCTGGTTATTCGACGCCAGCTTTTTCGAACTTGCCAAACGAAACTTTGTCCCACTCTTTTTATTTGATGGACGCAATATGAGATGGAGCATACACTGAAAAAAATGACTTGGTCCGTGATTGAAATAATGGGATCTTTGGTTACTTAAAGAATTGTTTGTTCCATCAAAGCGGGGGAACATGCGGAATAATTCATGCTTCAGTGTTTCATCTCAATACTTTGTTGGCTACCTGTGAATGAACAACTTCGCTGACCCAACTGATTTTCCGTAACTAACCAAATCTGGGATAGTTTTTTTTAATGTTTTCTCTAAAGGCTCGAAATTTTCGGGTCTACGGATCATCAATTCTAGTTCACGATGGAATTTTTTATTTCGTGAAAAATTGCCGCCTGCGGAGAATAATTGAATATTATATTTCGGATGAGGATCAAGCATGCGAAACATATGGGTACTAGGCAGGGCGAGATCGACAGAAATTATGCTCCACAAGTATATCGAGGGCTGGTGGTTCTTTCAGCTTTTTTAGCGCGCTTCGCGCAGCTTGTGGAGTTCGGGAGCATTTCCTCACCTATCGTCGATCTGGATAGATGAGGTCGTTAGACTGTAGTATCTTTGCGGCACAGCTAAAAATACATAGCGGAGTTGCGAACCAGATTATTGCCGAAGTTAATAAAAATAGTGAGGTACAGAGAATCGGTAGTTTTTCTACTTTATGTTTTGTTTGTTTCAAATAGAAAAATAAAGGGGGGGGGGTATTAGGACCATATTATCACTAGCGTTCGGTTATCGAGCATACGCGAAATGTTTGAATATGCCTTTTTTAACACAGCGATAAGCGAACTTTTGTTTGACATCGATATTATGGGAAAACTATGATGTTGAAGTTTGCATCATTGGAATGCAACAAAAGTTATTTTTTCTTCTACTGCTCACGTTTTTTTCGTCGATTTGGGAAACTAAGATTACTCGAACGGTTTCTTCTTATCCTCATAAAAGACCCACGATCTTGATCTACAAAAAATTATAGATTGTAATAAAAATGGGGAAATAAAAAAATTGAAAAGAACTTTTGTTGCGTCCCAACGATGCAAATTTCAACACTGTTGACTACTTAAGGCCTTAGGCCATTCTAGAGGCCGAAAAATAGGCTTTTTGGGATTTTTGTTTTCAGAAAAACTACAAAATAAATCGAGATTACAAAAAAGGCTGTTTATCATACATATCGGTGACTGTATACAATAATTTTTTTGAAGCGATTCATTTCAAAATGGCGGCTGTGCAGCGTTTATCTCAAAACTGCATTTATTAAGTTGGCCGGAAACTTAACTCAGACAATTTTCAACCGATTCACTTGAAATGTTGAATATATCTTGAAAAATACATTGTCTATGGAAGTACGTAGGATTTTTTTCTTCATATTGCATAGTTGGTTTGTTATTAACAATTATGTGACGATTTTTTAGGCGAATTTTCGGAAAGTGAAAAATTTGCCTAAAAAATCGTCAGATAATTGTTAATAACAAATGAACTATGCAATATAAAAAAAAAAATCCTACGTACTTCCATAGACAATATACTTTTCAAGATATATTCAACATTTCGAGTGAATCGGTTAAAAATTGTCTGAATTATGTTACCGGCCAAATTAAAAAATGCAGTTTTGAAATGAACGCTGCAGAGCCGCCATTTTGAAATGAATCGCTTCAAAAAAAATTATTGTACACAGTCACTGATATGTATGATAAACACCCTTTTTGGAATCTCGATTTATTTTGTAGTTTTTCTGAAAAAAAATTCCCAATAAGCCTATTATTTCGGCCTCTAGAGTGGCCTCACCCCTTAAGGAACGTCTCGTTTCATTAAATTGATATAAATAAAATAATCTTTTAATTTTGTTGCCAAATAACTTGAATAAGGCTATACCTTTTGAAAAAAGAATAACAATATTATAATCCAATTTGTCAACAACTTAAATTTATAATTACTGAAAACGTACGACTTGATTTATAAATGTGCCTTTCTGTCCCCGGCGTATAATTCCCTGCTTCTCTCGGTCCAATATCGTTTATCTCATTCGCATTATCGTTCGAATGGTGTTGAAATTTGTACCGTTGGAATGCAACGGAAGTTCTTTTTTATATTTCAATTTCCTTATTTCTATTATCGATCGAAGTATATTATTCTAAATTTACATTGTAGGTAGTAAATAGCTTGAAAAATCGTTGAAGGATTGTTGCGGGCAAAATCTACCTAAAGAAATTAAAGGAGTAAAGGAATATTAACTTTCATTGCATTCGGACGATGCAAAGTTCGACGTCATCGATTGGAGCACGAAAACAATAGACTCAAGTTCATGTGTTACGCGTTACAAAATGTATTACGTCTTGAGAAACGGGCGAGAGACTCGTGTGTACGCGTTGCCATGTATCAACGAATCGATTCAATTGATACTAAACATTTCTACGACCGTTTTTCTGTACTCGGGCGAAGTTTTGAATAATTTATCCGGTTACTGGCGTTTTATTTTGTAATTTTTTTTTGTGCGACATTATCTATATTCGCGGTCGAGTTTCGATACGCGAATCGCATTTTTACTGCACAGAGATATAATAAAATGGTGGCGCGAGACGGTGGCGGTTGGTGCACACTATTTACGCGGAGTTTACACGCTGGTGTCGAGTGAGGCCGAGACTGACGTCGAGTGTGTGGTCAAGGGAGTAGGCCGATCTCGTCAGCGATTTACACACGCTTACGTACCAGTATCATCTGCTGCGAATGTACCAATCGTCAAGCGCGCATCCCCGATACGTTCGATCTCTCGATACGAAAGAGACTTGCACGTAAATTTCCAAACGATATTACTATAATCGTGGAAATGTGTTGGGGTCGTGGAAGAATACTTGATAATTGCTTGAAAATAGTTACTTTCGCGAGTCCATTATTAGGCTACCGTGAGGACCCGAAAATCAGGGCTGCTTAGAAAAAATTAATTTCGAAGAAATAACTAAGATGGTTGCAAAATCGTTTGGACATTTATTTCCATGTACATTAACAAATTTGTGTACCGAATTTCAGTAGAAAATATTTACAATTAAATAAGTTATAAACAATATTGTGAAGAACGTAGGGGACTGAACGGTGTACTCGATTTTGGCCACCCGGTTGGTCTGAAATAAAAAGGCGATTTTTTTTCTTAAAATAGATAATACTGGCTACGACTTGACCGAGCTTTTTTTTGTTATCATGTTTCAATCACCCCAAAAAAAATGTTGAATTTTTTTTTCTATTTTTCGAGGAAGAATGACGTTATTGTTAATAACTAATGGGAAAAAAATGTTAAGAAGAAAATCGTCGGTCAAGACTAAACTACTAGTACCCTGAACAAGTGTACCAAATTTCAAGTCAATCCGTTCATTAGGTGTCGAGAAATCGTGTACACCGTTTTGAAAAACATAGTTTCGAGAAAAACGCGTTTAAAGCCCTTCTAGCAGTTCTGCCGTTGTAATCACATTAACAAAGCTGTGTACTAAATTTCATTAGAAAATATTTACAATTAAATAAGTTATAATCTCGTATTGGAAGGTGAGGGGCTCAACGGTGTACTTGATTTTGGCCATCCGGTTGGCCTGAAACAAAAAGGGGTTTGTTTTTCTTAAAATAGATAATACTGGCTGCGACTTGACCGAGCTTTTTCTTGTTATCATCTTTCAATCACCCAAAAAAAATTTTCTGCATTTTTTCCCCATTTTTCGAGAAAGAATGACGTTATTGTTAATAACTAATGGACAAATAATGTTAAGAAGGAAAACGTCGGTCAAGACTAAACTACTAGTACACTGAACAAGTGTACCAAATTTCAAGTCAATTCGTTCATTGGATGCCGAGAAATCGTGTACACCGTTTTGAAAAACATAGTATCGAGAAAAACGCGTTTGAAGTTCAGCAGTTTTATCGTTGTAACCACAAGTTTACCTTCAATCTGCGATTCCTGCACCATATGTTCGGCCTTCCTCTTCAATTTGAGTTGCCTCAAGCAACGAACGCGTATTCGTCATTTTCCCGGTAGCCAAACCCCTTAAAGTGCAATGGAAGTTAAACTGTAAAGTTTCCATTAGCTGCACTGCATCGAGTCGTCGAGAGGAATTAAGATCCAGGCAATTAAGCACAGTTTCGACGTCGACTGCGGTAATTGACTCCGGGGAAATTGACCATTTCCATTTTGAAATTATGCTAATTTGCCTACATTTTAATCGTTGTTTTCTCGTAAACGATGCAGTGGAACTTACGGATACTTCGAAATTGAGAGACCTTTCATCGATCATATTGTCGTTCAAAAGGTTTGTCCTTTAATATTCACCGGCGAGACACTCGAGTCCTCTCGAATTCGTAAAACTCCGAAATGCCAGTCACTGCGGTAAGATCGTATTGGCTCTCTAAACGTGAACGACTCGTCGAAGAGCCAAAAAATTGTCGAAGAAAAATGAGAGAGGAAAAAAAAGAGCACAAACGCAAACACCCCAAGATGTTGAGGCCTGTCTGTTACTCGGATCAAAGCACGTGCTCGATTGCGCAAGAAATCTCAAGCTCCTACGGCCGTCATACTATTTTTAGTGACACCCGCTACATGTTTAACCTGCCCTAACCTCTAACAGTGTTATACTCTCTCTCTCTCTCTCTTTATCTCCCGCTCTGCTCTTTTTCCCTCTTCCTTCTTCCACCCCCGCCTCTCTCTCTCTCTCTCTCTCTCTCTCTCTCTCTCTCTCTCTCTCTCTCTCTCTCTCTCGATCTTGGTCTCACCACCAGCTGTCACAAACAATTACAAGCGCCAATAGTACGATGCAAAACTTGAGCCACCACCACAATCGTGATCACGCCTCATCATCATCATCGCGGCCGATGCATGCGCGCAAATGTCCGTATGAATCGATCGAACCATATCAACTATCAGCTTTCGATGGACGATGAGACGCGCATATTTAAGATATGCCGAACTCGGATTTGTTGCTCGTGCATCGACGCCCGATCGATCCGTTTGATAGCCATACTTGCATTTTTACCAGAAAGAAATTCGATACTAATTTCTCGCTGGATAAACAATGTTGATTTTAACTTTTTTTTTTCTCGACTCTTGATAGTCGTGTTTTTCTCTCGATAACGAGGGGCATGGAAATTTCGAAGTCCAACTTTTATCGACAATGCTCACGTCTAAACACCATCGGTGCCCCCTTGACATTCACCGATGAAACCTTTGATGCTTCTACAACGAAATGGATTGCTAGCGAGGAGAAGAATATTTGTTCGGATCGGCAGGATTCTGAAAAACTGGTAGCGTTTCGCGCAATAGTGAACGACGTTGAAGAACCGCGGACGGTACCCAGCGTTTTCGTGAGGTTGAAGGTTGCGTTGAAATGCAATGAAAATGATTATTTCTCAATTCCTTTAAGGAGAGGTACCTGAGTAAACGGCGAGAAAAACAGGTAAACTTCGGGAATTTTTATCTCAAAAACTAATGTTACCATTGGATCCGGGTTTTTTTATTGGAAAATATGTACATTGAGGTATGTTCAGGAATTTTTAAGAATAAATTCGTCGTCTGGAAGCGATTCAAACGCGATTATCTCGAAACATAGTTTTCAAAGTCGGTGCCAGAGGTATCTCGAAAACGGCTTGTCCGATTTTGTCCAAATTTGGATACAATATTCTTCGATAGTTTTTCTCGTTCGCCACGTAGGGGTTTTTCATTTGATTGAACCATTGCTTTTTTATGCAATGTGTATGCAATCCAAAATCGTCGGAAATTGCGAACGAAAAACGAATGTTAAATTAAAACGGTCGCAATTCCGTCAAAAATGAAAATTTCAAAAAAATCCTACGTGGCGAACGAGAAAAACTATCGAAGAATATTGTATCCAAATTTGGACAAAATCGGACAAGCCGTTTTCGAGATACATTTGGCACCGACTTTGAAAACTATGTTTCGAGATAATCGCGTTTGAATCGCTTCCAGTCAACGAATTTATTTTAAAAAATTCCTTAACATACCTCAATGTACATATTTTCCAGTTTAAAAAACCCGGATCCAATCGAAACATTAGTTTTTGAGATAAAAATTCCCGAAGTTTACCTGTTTTTCTCGCCGTTTACTCAGGCACTACCCCTTAAGGGCTTACATACACCTGACACGGCTAAAAGTAAGGTTATGTTTAAGAATTTTTTAAAACTGAATTTTATTAGACAACCATGATATACATTTTAAAGTATGACATTTGTTCTACATTGTTTGAGAATTGTGTTGAAAAATTTCAAACGGTAAAAAAGTTACAGTCGTTTTCCTGGGACGTGTTTTTGCTGACTGCGTTTGCGGTCCCAGACGTGCCTCGGCCATTTTTTATCTAAAAAAAATATGTTTCTTAAAGTCAAAATTCAAGTTTCAAAATTGTTCAGTACTTATGATGAAAAAAAACAATGCCACGTATTGAAAAAACGGCTCGATAATACTAGATTATTGTGTGAAGCATAACTGTGCCAAAAATGATCCCGATCGGTCCAGCAGTTGCGGAGATATTTCTGGTACCGATTTTAAAAACACTGCTTCGAGTAAAACGCGTTTAAACTTTCGAGTACCTGCGCCCAAACCGTTAGTCGTTGCTCACCCGATCAGTTACAAAACGCTATAACTTCGTCATTACTGCGAATTTCCTTATAAAATTTTTAGGCTAGACACTCAAAGGATAATACTTTCGAATGAGAACCTTTTGGAAAAATCGATCTTTTTTACCTACCCAGGTGTATGTGGCCCTTAATTCATTTTGGCACATTTCGCCTTTAGAAACCCCCGCAATAATTTTTAAAGATATTTTTTCAGTGATCTACTATATGAATCTACGAAAAAAGATCTTGTTTAATAATAAAATAAGAGAATTGAAATGTGAAAAGAACTATCGTTGCGTTCCAACGATGCAAAGTTCAACGCCATGCCGTTTCGGCAAGTCAAATGTGATCATAGATTTTTTCAATCCTCGCCTTCTCGGTTATGTTGTTCATTTGTAGATTTTCGATATTTGCCTATATGATTGCGCAAGGTATAAGGTGTCTAAGACCGGGAGGAGGCCACTTTGCAGGTTTGCCATCTTCTCTGAGTCACTATTTGGTTATTCCCCCACACACATACACACGCACACGAACACCGACATCAAAGAAGATGACGGTATGATCAGTTCGTCTCGACGAACAGTCAATAAAGGAGATCAACGTTTTTTTTCCTAGCCCCCTCGGATCCTTATTGACTATTCGTTACGGGCACATATTTTTGTCCGTTTGTGAAATTGAATGGACACAAAGGCTCCCGGAATAGTCGGCAGTCGAGATATGATACAAACGTAGTATTGATCCTGGCGTGACGTCTTCACGATTTTGGGGTTAATTTGGTCTTGGGGTCGCCATTTGGAAGTGAAGATTGCGAGTTGTGCTTGCACACGTTCCAGTCAAATAAATTCAATAACGGGATCGTTATTTGATTCAGGGTTATAGCTGCGGAGTATACGTATAGATGATGGAAAGTTTTCTCGTGGCGTTGCCAGTGACGAAACATCGTACGAACAAAAAGGAAGGGCGGCTGATTGGCGAGAACTTCGAACGTTCGCTAGTTCAAGCTTCACCCTTCATTCTAGCGAGGAAAAAGTTCTATAATGAGATGTACGTTGTCCAGGCATATGGCCTGCAATGGCCGAAAGATCGGAAAGTCAGTGCGCTCATAGCGGCGCGATTTTGAACTAGAACAAATTACGCGACAAGTTTATTCTTCCGTGATGAAATCACAAGATTCTTCATATCATGAATACGAATCATTGCTAAATGTAGTAGAGAAAATTAACAAAACTGCTGAAGTGAGTCGTTATGGCGTAGAGTCAAGCCCAGCTGCGGGGGTCGGGTTAAAATTCCGAACTTTGAATTATCAGAACGCTGAAAACTCCGAAAGAATTTTACCCGAAAGACCGAAACTCCTAAAATCTGAACACCGTCAAAATAATTCGGCTATGGAAGTTTTAAAACTTTCAACATTTTCAATGAATCGACGAATTATTTCAAGAATTTTTTTTTAATCTCTTAACAGTCATCGGGGGTTCAATCAACACCAGACGTTTTTCGACCTGCGATACATTCAGGAATGTTTTTTTTTCGACATTTTTTTTATATTCAACATTACACGACTTAAAAATTATCGGCATGGTCTTACACACAAGGGTTGAAAATGCATTGGAGTATTTTTTTTCAATGTTTAAAACATTTATCACTCTCAAAGTGAGTGGGGTTGATTACACCCCCGATGACTATTACGTCACTATCTGGAGGTGTGACTGACAAGGGTTAAGAAGTGATCTTACGTCAGTTTGAAATTCGTCTCGACAATGTTATACGTTCTGCACCACTTACAGTCAACTATGTAGACTTTCGCTGGCATGATCTTGGCCAACCTTGTAATTTCGGAACATTAAAATTAGGAACCTCAAACCGTCGGCGCAAAGTTCGGAATTTCAACCCGGCCCCCATGTCAAGATCACGCCAGCGAAAGTCTACACAGTTGACTGTAAATGATGTAGAACGTATAACATTGTCTGGACAAATTCTAAAATTGACGCAAAAGCACTTATCAATAAAAAAAATTCTTGAAATAATTCGTCGATTTATTGAAAATTTTGAAACCTTAAAAACTTGCATAGCCGAATTATTTTGACGGTGTTCACATTTTCGGAGTTTTGGTCTTTCGTGTAAAATTCTTTTGGAGCTTTGATCTTTTAGGGTAGTATTCTTTCGGAGTTTTGAGCGTTCTGATCATTCAAAGTTCGGAATTTCAACCCGGCCCCCAGCTGCGAAATATCGAAAACAAATAAAGCGGGAGTTTCGAATCAGCCCGGTAGGAAAAATACATTATCACTGATCCTCCTGTGCAATACGCGGAGAAAAATCATTTATGATTTATAATCTCTCGTTGAAAATCCCTAGATACAGTGTAATAGTGTGCTTAACGACGTCACACGTGAATGTGAGGCGCGTCGGCGACATATCTTCCCGCCCAGTTTCTGTGGTTGAGTTTTTTTTTGCACGTTAGAACCACGCGACGAATAACTGGGAAGTCGAAGATAAGATTGTATCTTTCGTCGTCGTGGAAAATGACAAATTTCTGGGCAGAAACGAATACGCGGACGTTTTTTGTGCAAGCCATTGGCGGGCCGTTACAATCGACGTGGTGATCTATCTTGATATTTTTAAATAATTTCATTGTTATTTGTTTAAAGTTAGTTCGAACAAACTTTAAAACTTAAAAAAAAAGTGGTGTGTGTATGCACACATATGCCACACGCACGCAATTGGTAATAATAAATTATTAATTTTTCATAATTTCTCTGTAGTCATATTGAGAGAGTTCTGAGAGTTCGAACAAACTTTAAAAGTCGTCGGGTAAAGTTTAACATACATTTATATATATATATATATCTTTAAAAGACAACAAACTTTAAAAGACGTTGGGTTAAAATTTAACAACAAATATACTTATACATACAGATATATATATATATATATGTGTGTGTGTGTGTGTGTGTATGTATGTATGTATGTTAAACTTTACCCGATGACTTTTAAAGTTTGTTCGAACTCTCAGAAATATTACTACAGAGAAATTATGAAAAATTAATAATTTATTATTACCAATTGCGAGCGTGTGGCATATGTGTGCATACGCACACGCATACGCACACGCATACGCACACCACACACACACATTTGGCAAAAAAAAATTATTAATTGTTAGTAATTACTCTATAGTAAATATTCCGACAGTATTATCATAATATAACAGTCCGCGCGTAAAGTTTTCACAAAGATAATTTGTAACAATCAATCCGTTCGACGCGCACTTCGATAATTCTCAACGATTTTTCATTGATGACAGTGAATATTTTTGGAGGAGTGTATGATTGAAAAGATATGGGAGAATGTTCGCGATTTCACTTTGGTCTTGTCGTAAATGAATAAACACCGGTTCGTTCGTCTCTATTTTTCATTTGCACGCTACGCACCGCGCTCCATCAACGACGTGCATACTCTCCAATGTCAAGTTCTAACGCATGGGTCCTGTCTCTTTCGTTGTTTCAGTGGTGTCGAGTGCGAGGATGAAGTGTACAGCGAGCGTCAGCTCGAGGCTCGCAAGGCTGCCGTCACACTGAATTCACCGGTGAACCTGCCGACGATCGAAGGTTACGAGACCGAGGAATCGTCGAATTTGCAATCGCTGCCAGCACTGATTTCCGGAACACCGAGCGTCTCGAGTATCGACGAATTTTACGACTCCGCGGACGACATCATCGCCGAGAACGAAAACGAGACCCTCGACGAGAATAATGACATCGAGAACAACGCGAAGATTCCCGATCTCGAGAATGACATATTGACGAAGGAGAAGAAGCGCGGTTCGATCGAAGACTCGAGACCGTTGGCCGTAACCGCGTCGATATTCCGATCTCAGGCTGATCTCGCGAGCCAGGATACGCGCAGAGACTTGGCCAATTTGGCCGCCACGAGGACAACGAAAAATACAGATTCACGCAAGGAACGCACGACTTGGTGTTTCCAGGTTCGTCCATTTGTCGCCATCTTCGATTTTCGTTGAAATAAGGGTTTTTTTTCACTTGGGTTTATCTTGGTCCCTCTCGTGGAAAAATACTCGGTATCACAAAAAAGACGGCGTTGAAGTTTGCGACGTTGGAATGCAACAGAGTTGTGAATAATGCATTATTTTGATAGTGCATTACTGTATACATTACAAATTACAAAAGTAATGTGTAATGGACATATGTTCCATTACAAATGACAAAAGTAATGTGTAATGGATGTGTGTTCCATTACAAATGACAAAAGTAATGTGTAATGGATGTGTGTTCCATTACAAATAAGAAAAGTAATGTGCAATAAATGCATGTTCCGTTACAAATTACAAAAAGTAATGTGTAATGGTTGCATGATCCATTACAAATTTCAAAAGGTAATGTGTAATGGACGCATGTTCCATTACAAATTGAAAAAGTAATGTATGATTAATGAGTGCTTCATTACAAAATAAAATTACAATAAGGTAATTCGTAGCGGAGAATATTCCATCACAAATAGAAAAATTGCCGTGCTCACATTAGAAATTTGCACATTGCTATCTCATTATTTTATTTCGCTAATTGCAATTTGTTTTAAGTAAATTCGTTTTTCTTCTGCATAAAACTCGACAACACAAAAAAAAGGTTTATACAAGCCAGATTTGTATCATCAAAAAAAATTACTTCTCAATACAAAGTCATGATCTCCCATACTTTTATGTGCACTCTTTCAGAATCCGGGGTCAAAATTGAGTTTTGTGCATTAGAAAAATAAATATGGCCGTTAAAAAAACCTCGTGTTACAATTATAACGACAGAAGCGAGAAAAAGATCGAGAGAGAAAGAGAAAAAAGTGGCTAAGATGATGTTTCATGTATCTCACGAATCCGCAGAATAGGCGGAAGAAATTATACTTAACACAATTATAAGCATTCTAATAAAATATACGTAACCTAGCTAATAATAAAAGATGTAAATAATAATATAAGTAATATAACAAAAATGAATACAAGTTACTGAAACAAAACATGTCGCTTTATATAGTTTCTGCATGATATACCTATTTTATTATTTCAGATAACTATATAGATCGTTTGAAATTTATAACTCCTTGAATGGATTGTTCAGTAGACCAAACAATTTCGATCTATTTGAATTTGAAGTGGAGTTTTATAAGTTTGCAACGCGTAATCTGTTACACGTTGCTTTTATAATCGATATCCATTATCAATTGATAATAATAATAGTAATTGCTCTTTGCATTTATTCATGGTATATTACTTTTTCAATGCTCAATGAGGCACGCATTCATTACACATAATTTTTGCTTTTTTAAAGAGGAAGCTTTGTGATAAAAAGAATTTGTTTTCCAGTTTTCAATGTTAATGCTCGAAAAATTCTTATATATCTCAAAACTTCGAAAAATCATGCGAGACAATATATCATATCAGATCAATTTCAATATGCAGTTTTTTTCATTATTTGTAACCAGCTTTTGCTTGCAACTTCGTCCATGCTTTAAAAGTATCGACTTTTTCATGCAGATAGCTTTGTCTGTGTAAAACAGCAAGTTGAAAGTAATGTGCGAACTTCTAATTTGAACGTTTTTCGTCTGCATTATTGAGTTTCAAGCAAAAAAAATGAATTAGTCTTGAAAGAACTTTTAGTGAGCGAAATTAAATAATAAGACAGCAACTTTTAGCAAATGTGCAAATTTCTAATGCAAGCACGGCAATTTTTTTATGTGTAATGGAATATTCTCCACTACAGATTACTTTTTATCAATTGTAATTTGTAATCGAACATGCATCCATTACAAATTACTTTTTAAAATTTGTAATGGAACGTGCATCCATTACTCATTACTTTTTGAAATTTGTAATGGATCATGCAACCATTGCACATTACTTTTTGAAATTTGTAATGGATCATGCAACCATTACACACTACTTTTTAAACTTTGTAATGGATCATGCAACCATTACACATTACTTTTTGAAATTTGTAATGGCACATGCATTCATTGCACGTTACTTTTCTCATTTGTAATGAAACACACATCCATTACACATTACTTTTGTAATTTGTAATGGAGAACTTATCCAATACACATTATTTAAAGTAATGAGTAATGCATTATTTTAAAATTACTATTTTCACAACTCTGGAATGCAACGATTTTTTTCTCTTTAATCTTATCATTATGCAAAAACTTTTTTTTTTGCAAATTTAAGGCCTTAGGCTACAGTAACGGGTATAAAATCATGTGCGAATTTAACAATTTTTTTCGTATGAAAAAGTGATTCACTCATAAAATTAATTACACATCTATTTAGTATGAATATCAAGCAGTTAGAAAAAATTTCGATGTACAAAATGGCCGACTACTCGAAACTTCTCGAAACAGCTTTTTTCCAATTGGCGTGACAAATAAATTCAACAATTTTCACTCGATTTACTTCAAATTTAAAAGTTTCGTTCCTTAATTGCATTTCGCAGAGAAGTACGTACGGAATTTCTGATTAATCGAAAACTTTTCATTTTATGAGCAGTTATAACGAAATTTTTCACTGAAAATTCATTTCTTAAGTTCAAATACCTACAACTTTTGAATAAAACAATATTTTTTAAATTCCGTACGTACTTCTCTAGGTATTCTAATGTAGATTGACGAGAATTTTTGTTTTTTGTTCTAGGTAAAAAATTGTGGATGCTAAATGTCAAGCCGCGGAGCGCCTAAAAAAAGATAACAAAAGAAAATATTAGTAGTCGGCCATTTTGTACATCGAAAAAAAATATATATATTTTCTAACAGCTGGATATTCATACTAAATAGATGTGTAATTAATTTTACGAGTGAATCACTTTTTCATACGAAAAAAATTGTTAAATTCGCACAAGATTTTATATCCGTTACTGTGGCCTACTGCCTTAAGTCGTAAATATCTAATAAGAATACGGTAAAAAACGCTCGAATTGTTTTCACAGGCCAAATAGGCAAAATAAAACTTGTGCAATTAAAATAAAATTAACTTTCATTGCGTTCCAACTATGCAAAGGACATCATAAAGAAAGAGAGCATTGATGGCGTTATTCTAACATTTTCATACAAATTGACACAGTACACTTGAATTGCGTGACACGAATTAATAACACGTGCGCGTATGTGTTATCTACGTTTGCAAAATTCTTAAGCATTTCTTATAAACGACAATGTGACTGAGCAGAGAATATTTTTCATTCATACGTATTGCGTGTGATACATAGAACACCGTGCAGCATTGGTTGCATCTTCTAAATATCTTAACTTTATTTCCGCAACATCAAAAAAATTTTAAGAAAAAAAAAGTATTGCATAGTGAAGGTGCTAATGAAATTTGCAAAATACTTATGAGTTCGTCGCACTGACAAAAGTTCTTCTGTAAGAAAGCCAACATCACGTGGCATACAATGTTAATATGTACAGTATTAAGGGGTTTTCTCACTTTAGACGCTAAAAACGCTATGTTCGTGCATTTTTTGGATAGATTTATATTATAGATATTGATATAAAAGTTGTTACACTTAACAAATACACTTTCGAAATATATTAACATTTTTTAAAATGTATTTATGTAACCCAAACAAACTTTAAACGCGCTTCGACGGCTTGTTGATAAAATCTTCGAAACTACTGAATTGCAAAATGATTATGAGTTTGTCGCACTGACAAAAGTTCTTCTGTAAGAAAGCCAACATCACGTGGCATACAATGTTAATATGTACGGTATTAAGGGGTCTTCTCACTTTAGACGCTAAAAAGGCTATTTCCATTTTTTGAATAGATAGATATTATAGATATTGATATAAAAGTTGTTACACTTAACAAATACACTTTCGTAATGTATTTAAAAAAAAATTTATGTATTTATGTAACCCAAACAAACTTTAAACGCGCTTCGACGGCTTGTTGATAAAATCTTCGAAACTACTGAACCGATCCTTATGAAATTTTCATCACATATTCTTTACAACCATAGCGCATATCAAGGATTTTTTAAATTTTATTTTCTTTTTTTTGCGAAAAACAGTGAAAAAAATACGTTTTTTCGAAAAATGCCCGCTATTTTGTTATTTTTGCATATATAAAAAATCGTATGATATGCGCTATAGCCATTAACGTACTGAATCTAAAACCGTTTGATTTTTTTGTTTCGGATCATCCATCTCCGAGATTTCATCAACAGCGCAGACCTACAATTTTTTTAGGACATTTTTTTTACTACCCTTTTCGTCTATAAATAGTGACTTAAATAAATATTAAAAAAATGTATTTCGAAAGTGTATTTATCAAGTGTAACAACTTTTATATCAATATCTATAATATAAACCTATTAAAAAAATGATGAAAATAGCCTTTTTTGGCGTCTAAAGTGAGAAGACCCCTTAACACTGTTACCATTAACGGTACCAAGTACGGCATTAACACTATTACTATTATTATTACAATCGCCACGTCATCGCTATCAATGATCTTTCGAAATTTTCAGGACAAGCCCATACTGGAGTACGAGCCACCGCCGCGTAACAATCGTCCTCAGGCGGTGACGAAAAATGTCTTTGTACCACTGGGCTTGATACAGGAACACGAGTTGTTGCAGCAACACGAGCAACCGCCTGCTTGTAGACCCCAAACAACTACAGCGAGCATATTCGCACCTCGTACCGAGGACATGAACAAGGGCTTCTTAACATTCAGCGAGGATCAACCTGGTCTCACGAGTAAGTTGGCACTGTTTCCCTGCTTAATTTGGATTTTTTTCTCTCGTTACTGCCGACGAAAGAGCAGAGACACAAGTTTTGCAACAATTTCTTACATACGATTGGAATAAGGCGTCGAAAAAATATATGGGTTACGTTATCGCAGCCGTATCTCTTTGTTCGAAACCCTAAGATAAAGCAAATACCGTTGTACTGACGAGCGCGATATGATAACAGTGTTGAAGGACGAGCCCGAGGATCTCACACATTTGGCACCGACCCCCGGAGACGTTTGCGTGCCTCTGGAGGACACGCCGTTTCTCTCGGACATGCTGGACGAGTTTATACTCGGCGGTGAGAATTATTGTCCCTTGCTAAGCACGGAGGATCTACCAACGGAATTGCCAAATTCCGATCTGAACGATCCTCTGACGAAAGGGAACAACGAGATGTGCGGATCCCTTGAAACCTCGCTCACCGATTCCGATCCTTTCATTTATCGGGATATACCGAGCCCTTGCAGTCTAAGCCCCGATTTACTCTCGCCATCTGGCATGGGAAAGGTGAGTTGTCAGGAAAATTGCGCTACCTTGCGGAAACGAATTTTGATCTCATTCGAAATATTTTCAATGTTACGTGGAATTGAAAATGATTACGAAGATTTCATTCAAGAAATGGCACATTATCCAGAGTCCGGATCAGAGCAGCCTTGGCTCACTTCAAAGTCCGAAGCGCAATGACCTCGTCGATGACATGATCACCATTGGCTCGTCCACGTCACCCGGTAATCCCATAACCGAAGACGAGATGCTCATGTTGAGCATAAACGACGTTATTGGGGACGAGGAACTGGCACTTCGCGCGCCATACATACCAATGTCCGATCAGGATGAGGCCCTTCAGCAATTAATCAGCGACGACACTGTCATGTGGGGTCCCAGTCAACCACCTGATAAAAAAATCAAATGGTACGGTCGAGACGATGCTGAAGGTTGCAACGTTATAATGCAACGGAAATAAAAAAAAAATGTTTTCCTTATTTTTACTGTCATTCGGAGTCTTTTCTTAGATATTTAGGGGTGGGGGTCGAAATGTCGAATGACCAAATATAGAACGACAAAGAATTCGAAACGACAGAATTATGAACTCTCAATATAACGAAAGTTAAAATATTCGAAATTTTATCCTTTTACCGATGACGGAATCGAATAACTATTACACCAAAGGATTATTTATTCGAGGGTTCATTTATTCGAGAACATATATTCAGATAGTCTGCAGTTGGAGTCATACAAATACAGATTCGAACAATCTACAACATTTATGTCGCCGTAATAGAAAAAAGTCAGTATCTAATATTCGTAATACCGTCTATAGCGAAAAGCTATATATCGAGACTACAAACTTCGAATGTGTAGATCTTAGAAACGCAAATGATCGATGGCCCGAAATGGCGAATACCTAAATGGCGAACATGGCATGGCTGCCTGACCCGACGGACCACTAACGCCATCTGCCATCTTCATTCTGAAGCGCAAGTATTATTGCTCGATCCCAAGTTTTCGCTATCCGGACCGTTTGCCATTTTGGCCCATCGCTATTTTAACTGATCGACTTTTTGGACCTTCGCTTTAATGAATTCGAAATTGTAAACTGTCGTAATATTTACAATTCGACGATTTGACGTCTCGAATTGTTTGGTGTATATATACTGGCGAATCGATATTATATCTCTCATTATTTTGTTAAATCTGATATTTGTTTTCGCTATAAATCAACTTCGAGATTTTTGTATTCACAATTTCGGTTGACTATTTTACAGACTATCATAAGATTGATCTATCTATATTGGAACGTTCGTCATTACTGAATTCGACATTCCGGTCCTTTTGAATATTGATCGTTCGAATATCCGATCCCCATCCCGAAGGCTGGAGATCCCTAATAAGGATCCTGAAAAACTTTTGCGTCGTTTTGGCGGGCTAAATGTGCTAACACAAATTAGGCTACCGAACTTCCGTTGCGTTCCAACGAGACAAACTTCGATATGATCGTCCGAGAATAAAATTCTCGGCCCGCGTAACGATAATGAGAAACTCATTTTACGACCACATTATTCTGTTGCTTGAATTTGATTCGTTAATATTGCAAAAAGTAATCGAAACCCGCTAGGATTCAGGTACTCGGACATTTTGTCGAAGCGTGATTTTTAATGATCTTTTCAATTAGTATGTGGCGAATTTTGAGGACGGTGGGCCCCAAAAAAACATTGTTTGCCAAGTTTGCGCATTTAGCAGTCTAAGTTTTTCGTTTAAAATTTTTTATAGGCACCAGGAAGTAAAAAGAAGTTCCAAGCGCAACGAGGATTCGAATCTAGCTCGCCTTCTCAAGAACGACACGGGTCTTACAAAATACAACGATCATGGGGGAGGACTCGTCGATCCGACGAAGATATTCGGACAGATCGCCGGAAAAGGTGAGTAAGAAATGTGGGTTTGACGGCTTTGGATAAGCGCAATTCGAATGAAAAATAGATCAAATTCATAAGCGATGGTAGATAAGATCGGACAAAATTCATTTGTATAAAGTAGCGTCTCCGGAAACGTATCGTAGCTGCTAAATAATGTTTTTTTCCGCCAATTCAATGAAGATTCGCTCATACCCAATTATTTGCAAGGACGTACCTTGTAAGAACTTATAACCATTGGAAATAATAAACGACCATTGGAACCGGCATTTTACACAATTACGCGCCGCTTTTCGGGAGGCGAACATACAACAGATTTTTCAAATTGAATAACATTGGAATCGAATCTTCGTCTGTACGGCGTATTCTGTATGAAAGCAGAATATCCAATGACAGATATGAAAAATTATCCCGCTCAACTGAGTAAATGAAATAGTATTTCAATCATAATTGCAGGCTTTCCTTGATGCACCAAAAGTCTGTTGCTAAATATAACCACCTGTAGAAAATTGAGTCCAACTATTATTCCTTTTTTTTAACGAAAAGAATACAAAAATTTGCCTCCTCGGAAATGAAAACAATTTTTCATTCGAATGACCGCGGAACGAAACCACGTGGGAGAGCTTGGCCGATGAATTGTAAAAAAAACAATCCTTTATGAAATCCAGGAAGCAACGTGAGCAGATTCGAGAGGCCGTCGAAGCGAGTACACACATCGATCACCCAGAGTCTCACTGACAACAAACGTAGTCGATTCGATTACTCGAGATTACCGATCGATCAATCGTTGACCTGTGACGTGACGAGCATCCTCGAGAGCTCGAGAAAAGGCGGAACTGGCCTTAATTACAACGAGCAGAGTATAGATCTCAGTAACATCGTTCGCACGAATGAGAAGAAACACTCGAGCTCCATACAAGATCAACAATCCGGAAGCCGTCTCTTGTTGCAACAGTTGATGGGCCGGGACGAAGTTGATACAGCGATAATGGCGAAAACGCGCGACGCGACGAAAATTGACGTTACGAATCGTTTGAAAATCGTGACGAAGGACGGCGCCGCGGTCGCAGCACCGAGGACGGAGAATAAGGAGAAAATTGGCTTTGCCGGTGACGGCGGAGGAGCCGAGGCGTGTACGGGACTGCGGGGAAAGCGGCAGACCAACAGCGTTCTAATGAATCTTCTCGTTTCCGGTTGCGACGTGAGTGCGGGTTACGTTTGCCTTGCTAAGCCGAAAATAATATCAAAACATTCGATTACGACCAAATGAGAGGGGAATACCTGACGAAATACAATAGGAAGAACACAGAAAATCATACGAACGAAAAATTCTTTCACTTGCTGCCAAACAAAAAGAAAAACGCCCCTCCCCGTGTGTCCTCGAGAGGATACAAAATCGTGTGACGCGATCAACTCAAAGAACTTTCGAACGTAATCGAAAGAAACCGGGACGGCGTGCCCGATTTTAGGAAAACCGGACGTAGTTTAAATTTACGATGGGAAATCGTAGCGAGCTCATTTTTTGTCTGCATTGTTACTCCGTCTGTAGTGAAAAAGATAAAAAGTCTTTATATATATATATATATATATATATATATATATATATATATATATATATATATATGTTCGTAGTCGTAGAGTTTAAGTTTCGAAGAAATCGAACGTGTACAGTGTTGAGGAGAGAATGTGCGAAAAATCGCGGGCGACAAGTTTCGCGGGCTGTCAGGAGAGTCAAAGAAAGGAAAGAACAAAGAGTCTTTTACGAAAGTACGAGGTGTGTGTGCTGCGTCGGTGCGTTCATTTGCGCGACGATTCAGCGGCAATTATTTGCTCTCTAACGTCATGTGTATATAATTTATGAGAAAAAAAAACGAAAAAAAAGTATATAAAATTGTTGACTGAATATTATTGAAATATATGTGCGAAATGATAACCGGCATTACTGGTTTCTGCTGCGTTTCAATAATTCCCCTAGCACATAGTCACACCCCCAGTAGAAAACTATCATCCTTCATCGTATCCATCCCGTCTTCTTCGTCGTTGGTCGCACATTCACAATTTTTTTTCCCTTTTTTTATGGACCGAGAAGTTTTGGACCGAGAAGTTTTGGACCGAGCGCTTGGCTCGGTGTCGATTCGTTGACAAAAATAAATGTTTCAGTTTTTCTCAATGTGACGTTATGGCGCGAGCCTCGTTTTTTTGCTCAGCTTCCTTTTTTTTGTCATTTTTACGGATTGATTGCTTAAGGTCCATTGTTTTCGTAGATACTCCTTTTATGCGTTTTTTTATTTTCTTGACCTGAAATTGTAGTTTGCACGAGTAATCATTCAATGCAGCGTAGCTATAGATGGAGAGAATATTGGTCGTTTGAAAATTCGTTGACGCGGTAGAACAACTGGGAAGATCACCCCGGTTTAGTATTTCACGCATCATGTGGCCGGTGGCGATGGTAGCTGCGGTCAGTTTGTGGATGTGTATATATCTATATATACGGATCTGACGTCCAAGTAGCCGAGATTGAAACGCAGCAGCAAGATTAGCTTTTCTTTTTCCCAAACATGCAGAGAAATAATTATCTCGTATCTGTTCGTTATATTTTTCATTCGTGAAATCTTTAATGAACGAATAACTCTTTGATAAATGCAGAAAATCCTTATTTCGATTCAAAATGTGTCAATTATCAATTGTTTTGTCGCATTGGTAAGCGGAATATTTTTATTATTCCACCGTGTTCTACAATTGTTCGTTGCTTTTTGGGACGCGTACTTTATCGTTGTTTTGGGTATTGATTTATTTTTATTTCTTGCACCCGAGAGATACCGATCGTCGGCGCAAAGTGCAAAATCAACAAATGTAGCTATAAGAAACAGGGCAGACGTATTTTGGGAGGAAGGGAATAATTAGGAGAACAGAGAGTTCATTGACAACTGAATGGGCATATATAAATATATTAGGTGTAGTGAAAAGAAATCCATTATTTTTGCATGTTATTGAAGGTGAAAATAATGGATTTCTTTTTACTACACCCGATATACGCGTGTGCGCGCGATTATGTGTGTATTGTTCATCTTCAAATATGAAAATAATTAATGTTCTTTCTATCGTTTTGTTATGCAGAAAAAATCGGGGCTGCGGACTCCAGTACGGGTGTCCGATAAATGGTCATCGATGCTTATTAACGAATCGTTACAAAATCAACTCGTGAGGAATAACGGGGAAATGGATTTCTACGCGGAATATCCAATCTCAAACGATGATCAGTCAAGTGTGTTTGAAAATTATCTCAACGCCGACCCCACGGATCATCCACCACGGAGATGTCGATACATTTTAGATACATAGAGCGGCTGAATTCTCGACACAATTATTCTTCAACAACAAAATTAAACTTGACGCCAGAATATAGAAGTGGCCTTATTCATTATTCTTTTATTATGATGCGTAGACTTGGTACAGATTCATCATTCATTTTTCTTTTTCTCTAACGACAAATCTAATATCGATTGATCATGTATCAATATCGTCAAGGGCGAAATTACGATGATAAACTTATATATATATATAGACGTCTCTACGGTGCCAGAATATGTGAGTTATGTGCCGTCACGATGAACATTCGTACACGGTTTACTTTTATACGTACAATATATGTTATATATTATATATGTTATATATGTTTAGTAAAAAAATTCTCAAATACACGAAACAAAAAAAGACGAGAGGCGTTGAATTACGAGTGACGGTGTCGCGCATAATAATTAACTCTTATACGTATTACGAAAAAAATTTATGATCGATTTTTAATAAGGCAGGCCAATCCTAATTATTGTACGATTCTATTCATGTACGATTTCAATTGGTAATAAAATCCACATTTATAGGCCACGCTCGTTTCGAAGGCACGCATAACTCAATTTTTTTATTATTCCTTATTATTAAATGTCATTTGCGACCTCGTGGTTGGTTGGAAAGCGGCGAAGGGAAAGCGCCGGATCGAAGCCGAGGAATTTAAACGGGAATACTATAAGAGATAACTTTTTCATAAACTCATATTAAGGGGTCTTCCCACTTTAGACGCTAAAAAAGGCTATTTTCGTGAATTTTTTTTATAGGTTTATATTATAGATATTGATAAAAAAAGTTGTAACACTTAATAAACAGTTTCGAAAAAAAAAATTTAACGTATTTTCGTAACCCAAGCAAAGTTTAAACGCATTTTTGTCGAAGCAACGTTTTTCGGCGGCTTGTTGATAAAATCTTCGAAAATACTGGACCGATCCTTACGAAATTATAACCACATATTCTTTACAACTATAGCTATAGCGCATATCGAGGATTTTTTTAAATTTTGATATTTACTTTTTTTGCCAAAACGGTGAAAAACACGGTTTTTTTTTGTTTTCTCGCAAAATGTCCGCCATTTTGTTATTTTAGCATATATCAAAAATCGTATGATATGCGCTAAAGCAATTAACATACTGAATCTGACATACCATTTTTTTAGGGCATTTTTTAACTACCATTGTCTTCTATAAATAGTGACTTATTATACTTATATATTATACTAAATAGTATATTCTATAAATAGTGATTAAATGAATAATTTTTTTTTCAAATTTATTTCGAAAGTGCATTTATTAAGTGTAACAACTTTTATATCAATATCTATGATATAAACGTATCAAAAAAATTCACGAAAAAAGCCTTTTTTAGCGTCTAAAGTAAGAAGACGCCGTAATCCTCGAGTAGCCATTGGGTTGTGAAGGATATTTCAAAATTACAAACCGTTCGGGGTTAAAAAAAATCGAGCATAATCAGGGCTACTTTTCAAATAGTGTACAGTACATTGTGCAAGATTTTTCCATTTTGGCGTTCAGGCGATTTCGCGAGGCGAGACAAAGAAAATTGCAACGCAGGATCAAAATTGGATAATAAGACTCGTACGAGACTATCCAACGAAAAAAATTTATTTGTCGAGTACAAATTGGCTTACGTAAAATTAATCTGACAGATACAGTTTTTTTTAGCAATCTCGCTATGAGTTTTTATCGCATAGTTATTTTAAAACTTCGAAATGTCGGCCGCAACTGCATTATCTGAAATAGAAGAAAATGTAATACTTTTGTTTGAACGGATATTCGAAAAAGGAGGCTAAAAAAGTGTTCATTGACAATTTTTTCGTCAAGTGACGGCGGATCAGACACAAATTCTAGGATAATTGTAAGTTGTCGATAATCTTATCAGGAACATTCGTTGCAAATTTTCGCCCAAATTACATCGACGATTTTAACAAAACTTGTAGATTCACACATTTTTAATATCGTACACCTAGTTCGAATAAAAATGGTTGCAATTTTTTAATTTCTTCCCTCTCATACGGTTTGCCGGGGCTAAAAGATTCTCCTCGTATTTATCCTCATTTCCGGTAATACTACGATTCTCATAATTTTAATATCTTGCGTTTGCTGATATCGAAGTCTACATCGTTGGAACGCAACGAAAATGTCATTTTTTTGACAGATCAAATTGCCGAAGAACTTATTTCTCAATTCTCATTAGAGACCTCCAAGCCATATCTGTCGACAGAAATTTTGGATAACAATGAAAATGGAAAGGAACGAAAATAAAAAAGAATTTTCATTGCATTCCAACGATGCAAACTGCAACAGCATTGCGTTTGTTACTAAATTGTTACGGGGGGGGGGGGGGCTACTGTGAACATTTCAAAAGACTCGTTCGTCGCCTGAGGCGACTCAAATTGAAGAGGAAGGTCCAACATATGGTGCAGAAATCGCAGATAGAATGCAAACTAATCATCGCAACGATAGAATTGCCAGTAAAACTTTAAACGCCTTTTTCTCGAAATGATGGCTTTTCAAATGGTGTACACGATTTCTCAACATCTAATGAACGGATTGTCTTGAAATTTGGTACACTTATTCAGTGTAATAGTAGTTTAGTTTTGACCGACGTCTTTCTTAACATTTTTTTTTTCGATAATTATTTATATAAGTGACATTTCGGAAAAATGAGACATTTTTTTTGGCTTCTTCTCATTTATTGGGTTATAAATGATGATATTCAATTGGGGGAAGCTGAAGTACCCCCCCCCCCCCCCCATAGAAAAGTTATGGGGTTTTGACGTTCGCGGAAACACGTGACATAATATGGCATTTGTGAATATTTGGTCGTCTATATTGGGTTTTTTTGGGTTTTTGAAAAATTCACAATCATTTTTAACAATTTTTTGCTCGTAAGAAACTCCCTACTGAATATCATCATTTATAACCGAATAATGAGAAAATGGCAAAAAAAATTGGACTCATTTTTCGGAAAAGTCATTTGTCTAAAAAATTACCTTTCTTCATTAGTTATTAACAATGATAATGTCATTTTTTCTCGAAAAATCGAAACAAAAATTGAATTTTTGTTTGTTTGATGATTGAATCACGGTAACAGAATAAAGCTCGGTCAAGTCGTAGCCAATATTATCGATTTCAACAAAAAAAAACTGTTTTTGTTTCAGATCAAGCGGGTGAAAATCAAGTGCACCATTGAGCCCCTCACGTTCAAAGGTCCTTCACGACATTCTTCACAACGTCTCTAGTTATCAATATTTTTCAACGAAATTTGGTACACAATTTTGTTAACGTACATACAAATAAATGTCCTAACGATTTTCCAATCATCTTACATATTCCTTCAAAATTAATTTTTTCAAACACCCTTCATTTTCGGTTCATCACAGTAGCTTACCCCCTTAATGCCACCAAGCATATTTTAGTTTATATTCCCTCGAGCGAGACAAAAAATCTCCAAAATAGTATACAATACTTCAAATAATACATAACATCGTGCGAGATACGCGCATGCGTTAGTACACTATTAGTACGCTATGCACGAGACGAGCAGTGCTAAAGACAAAACAAGATGATGCCTCGTGTAGGTGGGCTGTCGATTACTATCCGACGACGAGGCTTTTTTATGATCTTCCATCGGCGATTTCCAATTGCAGAGGAGTTTCTCGTCGGTTGGCAAAACGTCCGCCACGATGCGGGCGAATTCGCTCAATGGGCAGAAAACATTGCAACCAGGCAGGGTCAGGCCTATCGTCTCGTTGAGACTAAGCCCGGTGTAGTAATATATCTGCAATTTAATTTTATCGTAAAAACAACAATAGGATGGAACGTGAACGTTATCAAAAAATTAAGAGATCGTCACAGTGTAACATTTTTAAAAAATCGATTTTTTTTTGCATCATCCGGTAGTATAGGCGATTGTAAACGTGCTGTTACATTTTTGGGGCGAAAAGTGAATAATTTTGGTCACTAGAGCCTTTCTTAGAGAAAGTGATTCGAGTCAGCGGCGTGCGAACTTTAAGGCCCTAGGCCACTCTAGAGGCCGAAAAAATAGGCATTTTTTTCCAGATAAACTACAAAATAAATCGAGATTACAAAAAAGGGTGTTTATCATACATATGAGTGACTGTAGAAAATAATTTTTTTGAAGCGATTAATTTCAAAATGGCGGCTGTGCAGCGTTTATCTCAAAACTGCATTTTTTAAGTTAGCCGGAAACATAACTCAGACAATTTTCCACCGATTCACTTGAAATGTTGAATATATCTTGAAAAATACATTGTCTATGGAAGTACGTAGGATTTTTTTTTACATTGCATAGTTCATTTGTTATTAACAATTATCTGACGATTTTTTAGGCAACTTTTTGGAAAGTGAAAAATTTGCCTAAAAAATCGGCATTGAAATTCAGACACAATAATTTTCCGTAATAAATATTTGTCCCCTATAATAAGAAGACATATGGCAACACCGCCTCGTTCCTCGTATCCAATGACGTAAGTTTGCGCGGCATATTTAAAATAATACTGCAACACCAATTTCTATTTGGAAGTAATTTTCAACCGAACAAAGTTTTTAATTAGTTATGAATTAACCAACACCTTTATTTGTTGATGAAGATAACATAAACAATATAAAATATTAATATTTATAAGGAAAATATTTTTTTTATGATCAAAGTTATTAACTTTAGGAACACGATAATTATTTTTTTATCGAAATATTCAACAATACTGTTCTGCGGTGTTGCCATATGTCTTCTTATTATAGGGGACAAATATTTTTTACGGAGAATTATTTTGTCTTTACTGAACGTTTTTAGCAAAATTGAATGATAAAGGCAATCCAAACTTTTTTCACTCTTCCCCCAACTAGTTTGCTATCTGAACATAGTTTTTTTTTTCAAAATTTATAAACACAATAGAATGGTTCGACGCATTATGTGAGCTGACTTTCGGTAAATGCAGACCCTGCAGTGTTAAAAGGTGCAATTTAAAAACGCATCATCTCCCAATGTAAATCGTCGACTGTTCTGAAATTTCACTCAAACATGCATAATAATATGAACAATGTCTGGTTAAAATTTGAACACAATCTATAGAAATGAAGTGCGCGTGGTCGTTCTACCTTCATCGCGCTTTTCTTGAAATGTAGTTTTTCATAACGGTGTACACTCTCAAAGGAAGAGTTTTCAAGCTATCCGTCTCAAATTTTCACACGACATTCTTCACGCCATTCTTTATGTTGCTATGGAAACTTTTTTTGTTGTTGAAATATTCACATGTTTTTAACGAAAAACTGTCGAAAAAATAGGCTGAATTCGATACTTTTTTTCAGACCACCCCTGTTTCGTCAATTTTTATTTAAGGGGTTACCCCCACTTGCGATTTTGAAGAAATCGATTTTTTTATTGCATTTTTTTGAAGTATAAGTATCCGGGCCCATACTTCTGTATGGGTCCGGAATAGATGACTCTATGTAAGTTTACAAAAAAAAATATTTTCTTCGTGTAAACTGAAATTGAAACTTTAAACGCGTTTTCCTCAAAATGGCATTTCTGAAGTCGGTGACCAAGATTACTCGAACACTAATGAACCGATCTTCTTGAAATTTTGCAGGCTTATTTAATACATAAAAATGTAGTCTTTAATCGTTCGATTTTTTTTCGAAAAAAATGGCCGTTTTATAGCAAAAAAACGGCCGTTTTTTTTTCGTTAAAATCGAACCATTAACTTTGACTGTCCGCCATTTTGTGAAAAATGAATATTTTTTAAAATCCTTCGATTAAAGACTAGTTTATACTTATATTTGATTAAATCCATCCGCATTTTTTTTTCAGATGATCCACTTCGCCGCAATGTTGGTCACCGCAAACCGTGTATATAAAAACATTATTTCATTGACGGCCATTTGCCACGAAACAATGTAATATTTTTCAGTAAAAAAATTACTGAAAGTTCTTCAAGATGTGTTCTTTAAGATGGTATATTGATTGATTAAAAAAGTTTTGTAGTTTTCTTTAAAAAAAATCATGAAAAAGGCCTTTTTTGGCGCTACAAGTGGGGGTAACGCCTTAAAAAAACCTCCATAGCAAGATAGCGGCTTTCATACTGATTAATAATATTAATCCCTTTTAATCAGTTAATCCCCTTAATTAATTGATCCCTGTTAATTAAATTTCGGGATTGATATTTTTTAATCCCGAAAATCAGCTATTTTTTGACCCGTTAAACTGTGATGATCCATTAATAAAAATAAAAAAATAAAACAATACCTCGAAACCGTATTCACCGCTGGATCGATTTTGTAGCAGTTCTAAAATAACTGACGCACCGTTTTCCAACATATGCGGCGACCACCACAAATCCATCGCTTGTAAAACACCAATAACGTTTCTCTCTTCTCCGCTATACATCGATATTTTGAAATCACGACTGACGTTCGCGTTCGCATCTTGCGTCGTATTCGTTGCGATTATTTGCGACGTTTCGCCGATGATTCTTTTGAGAAAAACTCCACCGTTCAATTGTTTCTGGCTGTTGCTCTTCGACATTAGCTCGTACGAGAGCAGAGTAACGTTTCGCATCTCACCGTCGGGAAATATTCCTTCCGCCCATCCCGGCAGTGTTTTGTTCAGTTCAGGATAAGACTGAAAAGTCATTGCTTCATCGTAAAATGCATGGGTAGAATAATCGAGTAGCGTTAATTTTACTATCAAACAAGCAACAGTTTCATGATAAATGTTATATTGAAAACGAGCCGAAGGATTTTAGGGAAACATTGCAGTGTAAATTTTGCAAAAAATCGATTTCTTTGCGTTATCCGATAGTGTAGACGATTTTAAACAGGAACCTGGCATCGCCGATTGATCGTAAGTAGATACTTTACATGAAAATTCCGCGCTCGAAACGTTAAACGCGTTTTTCTCGAAATGTCGTTTTTCAAAACGGGTGTACACTCTCAAAGGAAGAGTTTTCAAGCTATCCGTCTCAAATTTGGCACAACATTCTTCACGTCATTTATTACCTTGCTGTGGAAGCTTTTTTTGAAATGTTCATTTTTTTAACGAAAAACTGTCGAAAAAATAAGCTAAATTCGATACTTTTTTTCTTCAAATCACCGCCATTTTGTCAATTTTTATTTTAAAAAACTTTCATAGCAAGATAGTGGGTTTCATACTGATTAATAATCTTTTTAAAAATTTCGTTTCAGACAATATTTGCGGCCACAACCGTGTACACCGACTCCTTTTTTTCGAAGACATTTTCAACCGTTAAAAAAATGTAAAAAAATGAAAATAAATGTTTTAAAATTAATTCTCTGTTCTTCGTGAGTGCTTTAATTTGACATAAAAAATCAGACTGATTAGTGTATTTTAAGTATCGCAAAAAAATCGCGAAAATGAACTCTTTTTCGACCCATTACAGTGTGGTTATCCCTTAAGGAGTTATATATAATTAAAGTTTTCGGAAAATCGATTAGTTTTTTTTTCTCGTAATGTATATATATATTTAAGTGCAGAAGATAGCATAAAAATTCATTCTATTGTTCATCATCAGTTGTCTTCTCCGGTCTTCAATAACATGATCAGATATGCGTGGTTTGCTTCGAAACTTTGCGATCAAAGAGAAATCTTCATGAACGTGAATGAAGTTTGTTTTCCGATCGATGTATTGAAAAAAAATTGCGAATGTAACAATGCAGCGTTTGTACGGTGTGCGAGATGCCGTGAAAATTACTGTTTTCCTTGTTTTTACGATGGTTATCACTCTGGCTCGTGTAACATTACACCCGATGTATAAAACAAATGAATACAGACCGAATAATAAAGTATTCAATTCCTTACCCGACGTTTTTCATTTCCATCCTAAAAATGTTGTTGGTTATAAATATTGATACTTGAAAATGTATGTTTATAATCAAGAGATAATTAAAAATATGACGCGTTTTTTCATTTAAAAAAAATGAAAAAAAAAAAAAAAAAAAAAAAAAATTTAGAAGTGAGACTCGAACCAGCGACCCCGCGATTACTAGACTCGAGCGCTACCGGGTACGCCACGAGCCCGGTTCGAATATCGTTGCATCTTTGTGGGATAAGAGTGCGCTCGAAAACTTCAAAGTCAATTTTCTCGAAAATTTCTGAATATGGCGTCGAACTGCTTTGGGATATTAATATTCGATCTCTGAACTTCGCGTACCATGAGTACGAAAAATTACAAAAATCCGACTGCCGTACTGTCCCCTTGTTAGAGGTGCTCCCGGAGATCAGATATAGCAGCTTTCAAAATAATAATTTTTCTAAATAAAAAATGTTAAAATACAGGTAAAAGTTACCATAATATGTGTACAAATTTTTACGTCAATAGATTTAAAGGTCTTCTCAAGAAAAATTCTTGAAAAATCGATCTTTTTGGGCCTCCTGATGTATATAACCCCTTAATGAAATGGCGCGAATCCAGCTAGGTGTCGTCGTTGCAAAAACTCAATGACATTGAAGTCTGTATCGTTGAAATGCAACGAAAATTATTCTCTTCTTTAATTGCTAAAATTGCTTTCGACGAATCTGTCAACAATTTTCGAAATTTCTCAACAATTTTTTTAATTCCTCATTTAGAAACGTATGATCCGTACATGCAAAAAAGATTTTGTAGAATTATGGAAATGAGGAAATGAAGATATAATGAGGAATTTTTGTTGCATGCCAACGATGCAAACTCCAACGTCGTCTCAATTAGGGTCCTGTGATTTGTGTTGCGTTATTAACTTCATGATTTGGACTTAGTATCGGTCTTCGAAAACAGCGTAGCGAAGTATCGACATTTTTCATGCGCTCGGATCGCTTTTGAGTCAATATGAAAAATTAACTCACGGCGATGCTTTCCAGGGACGAATAGAGCATCGAAATGTTCGAAGGCCTTTCGATTTTTCCGCCATAATGAGTGGAGACGTAATGAAATAGTGGCTCGTGTACAGAGACCTCGGTCTTAATAGATTCGTCCGTAGCCAACAAACGTTTTTCCTCATCGAGAAAATGCGGGCAAAGCGTACCAAGGAAAAGTCTATCGTGCTCGGTCGGCTCGTATTCTACGTCGGAATAAAGTTTTCAACGTGAAGGAATTTGAGGCTGAAACAATATAACCGGAAGCAGTAAAGAAAAACGCAGGGGCTTATGCTGACCGGTTGGTATCGGCTGCCAATCCAAATCGTCGTTCCATTTTTGAGATTCCGCCGGTGGCCAGAGACCGGCATTCACCAGGAGACCGGATATCATCGACAAGTAATGTTCGCTCGTACGCATCTTCAAAACTTCTGCATAATAAAGGTCGCCCAAAAATTTGTCGTACCTGCGACGCAGGTAAACCCCGAGATTGAACATCTCCAGCTTGGCTTCCTACGTTTGTCCAATCGATATATTTGTTTTTGCTTTCGAAACTTTTTTTTTAATCTTGGTTTGAAACAAAACTTGTTTCTTTTTTTCTGAGGCTGGGTTGAAATTCCGAATTTTAAATGATCGGAATGCTCAAAACTCGGAAAGATCAAAGCTCCGAAAATCTGAACATCGTCAAAATAATTCGGTTATGGAAGTTTCAAAAGTTTCAAAATTTTCGATAAATCGACGAATTATTTCAAGAATTATTTTTTTTTATTAAGAAGTGATTTTACGTCCATTTTGAAATTTGTCTACACAATGATATACGTTCTGCATCATTTACGGTCGACTGTGCAGACTTTCGCGGGCATGATCTTGACGAAACTTGTAATTTCGGAATATTAAAGTTAGGAATTTTAAATCGTCGGAGCATTCAAAGTTTGGAATTTCATCCCGGCCCCTTTTTTTCCTTTTGCGAGCGTAATCTAAAAGGCTTTATTTAATGCTAATCACACAAAGTAATGCATAGTACTCGATCCACGATTTGTAATCAAATGAATTTTTGCTACGGTTTAAGGGATCATCACAGTGTAAAATTTTCGATTTTTTTTGTTGCATTATCCGATAGTGTAGACGGTTATAACCCTGGACCTGGCATCGCCGATTGATCGTAAGTAGACAATTTATATGAATGTTCCGCACTCAAAACATTAAACGCCTTTTATTTGAAATGTCGTTTTTCAAAACGACGTACATTTTCAAAGGACGAGATTTCAAGCTATCCGTCTCAAATTTTGACACAATATTCTTCACGTCATTCTTTATCTGGCTATAGTAGCTTTTTAAAAAAAATATTTATATTTTTTTAACGAAGAACTGTCGAAGCAATAAGCTAAATTCGATACTTTTTTTTCAAACCGCCGTAAATTTTCTAAATGTAAATTTACATTTTGTAAATTTTGATTTTAAAAAACCTTCATAGCTAGATAGTGGCTTTTATACTGATTAATAATCTTTTTACAAATTTTGTATCAGATAACATTTACGGCCACAACCGTGTACACCGAGAGGACTCCTTTTTTCGATGATATTTTCAACCGTTAAAAAAATTAAACGTTTAAGAATGTATTTTCAGTTCTTCATGAGTGCTTGGATTTGACATAAAAAAAACTGATCAGGGTATTTTAACCATCGAAAAAAAATCGCGAAAATCAGCTGTTTTTCGACCCGTTACACTGTGGTGATCCCTTAAGGCGGAATATACATTTACAACGATAAAAAAATCGATTTCTTTTTTTTTCTCTTTAAACGATAGAACTAAATATGTAGAATTTTTCCCCAAAGTTCAAAGGCGAAATTCGACAAACTTCAATCGTTACCGCCCGTCAACGCTGTGCCTCACGGCTCGGATTGGGAGCGGGCGTGAACTTTGAACGCATTTTTCTCAAAACTGCATTATCGAAATTGGCGTGTAGGATTACTAAAAAATATTAAGCCGATTGAGTTGAAACTTGGTAGAAATATTGATAATATTGGTACCATCTACTGGACGAGAATTGTTTTTGAAAAATTGTAAAAAACCTACTTTTTTAATCCACATTCTACAGAAATGTTGCGTGAAATGTTGATTTTGTTTGTAAATGCCTGTCATTTTCTTAAATTCGCATTTTCTTTATTTTAATTACCGTCACAAAAAAACTACATACAGCTCCGCCATTTGGATGATGAATTAATTAAAAAAAATTGTTTTGTATACTCAAATACACTATTAAAGCATACCTAAGGTTTGATAATTGTAGAATAATGATTACTTAGATTAAAAAATCTCTATATTCCTTATATTTTTCCGGTCTAAATGTATATCCCGCCTTAACGATAAGATGGAGAAATCAGCGAGCTATTGTTTAATCGTGACTTGAATACGCTTAAGGAGGTACACCAGCTTCAGCAAAATGGTGATAGATCAATAAAATTTGGTGAATATATTCTTTAGTATTATTCATGTAGATACAAATTTTTTCAGATTTTTTGGTTGTGCCGTTTTCTTACAAATAATTCACAAGCGTTTATTCTTATACCCGGAATATATACCTATATCTATAAAAACGCTATGCTTATACACGTGAACTTCAATGTTCAATTACTCGATAACGGCACAATGAAAAAATCTGAAAAAAATTGTATTGACATATATAATACTAAAGAATATATTCACCAAATTTTATTGATCTATCACCATTTTGAAATTTTACCATGGTTTAGCATGGCAACATTGTATGAAGCTGGTGTACCTCCTTAACGTGATCAAATTTGAAAACGTTATTCAATAAACTTTCTATTGAAATAAACTATTTTTAGAAGCAATTAAATACGTCCACCTTCGCTTGGCACAGAATAATCCACGGGAGAGGCAAAAACTTATGAAAATCGTAGTTATTGTGTTCGACTGGGTTGGTGGGGGTAAACCACTGATTAAAAAACCTTGAATGCTCGACTGTTTTTTTCTTTGCGCAAAATTCAATGAATTCCACCGAAATATCACGTATTCCAGCTCCATTGCATTTTCCCTATTTCTTCTTGAAATTATTCCACTCGCAGACTCACATTTGGCATGTCGTCGGTATTTTGGAGGAAGTACTCGTAGTCGAGGGTCTTTGGAAAGCCATACTTCGTATCGGGCTCGAGTGGGGCATACAACTTGTGTGCAAAAATCTAAAAATAAAACGTATAATGTTTAATCCAAAGATGGAAAAAGTGTCACACTGCACTTACCACGTGTACGTGTTCAAGTTTGTTGCCTAAATTCGTCGATACGGTTGCCGTATGATCGATAATAAATAAAAATAAGATCAACGACTTGAACAGCGTTGATTTGATATAGAAAATATGAGAATCGTTCATTTTTCCTTGTGCCACTCGAATCTCTTTCTCGTGCGTTGCCTAAGTGAGGCGACGATGATACGTATCTCCTCGCAATCTTTACTGCCAGAAGACGAGGAACCAGGAGAAATATATTTATCTGTTTACTATTTATAAATAATTTATTGGAATATTCGCAGACTCGAGGCTTTATCTTCTCGAAAAACCGTGAATACACACGTAGATGTTACGTCGCACGTTTCACAAGATGGAAGACCGAGATACACGATTCGGCGCTCAGAAAAATCCCGACACCGAGTTCAAATGAAAGATTGCACATGAAGCGAGCACATGCTCCACGGAGTTACAAAAGAGCATTGATAAGTGGTTTGAATTGCTGTGTCTGACTGCGAACACAAATTATTATCGTTCCAAGATACTTTTATGATGCTCCCGGACTCATAATATTCATAATAATAATAATAATATACATTATTATTATGACAGTGAAATACTTTGTTCAATTTTATCTTCATTGTCTACATTATTATCATCGAATTACCCACGAAGTTCTTATCAACGTACCTACATAGTGAGAAATGGTATATTGTCCTGTTCAATGTCATTTTACAAAATCTTTCGAGAATTCATTATTACTTCGTTGCTCTAGGCCTGCATGCAAAATTTGGAATCGATTCATTGAAGAGCTGTAGCCGTTGAAGAATTATGATACTTTTGATTTGCAATAGTTTCCATGCGTGCTCTTGCGGGACGTTGTTTTTTATTACCATATGTGATGAAAAGAGCGCAATGAAAAATTATTAGAGAATATTTTAGATTTTTTTGTCCGCAATTTATCTTTGAAGGAAGGTTTTCCAAAATTTGATAATTATTCGCAAATTAATCATAGTGTAATTAATTGTGCGTATGGTGTGAGGCGCGACATATGCACTCTTAAGGAGCCAGTCCACTCTGGAGCCACGACAAAAAGGCTATTTTCGCGATTTTTTTTGAGGATTTTATAAAATATATGAATATAAAAGTTGTTGGACTTGATAAATAGTCTTGAAATACATAATTTTTTTTTTAATTCATTGTTATTCATTTTTAAGTACAAAAACTATAGTTTAACGTAACGCCTCAAAAATAGGTGGGCTAGGTAGCTCCATCACAACTTGGCAACGGCTTGTCTGATACAAAAAAAATCAAAGTCCATTAGATTCAGTATGATACCAGCTACAAAATGATCCTCGGATATAAAGTTTTATCAAAAAAATTAAAAATGGCAGATGAAAAACGAAAAAATTTAAAAAAAACGCGTTTTTTGGGTTTTTTGGAAAAAATGAGTAAAAATCGAAATTTTAAAACCATCGAGGGTCATCTTGTTGCGAATCATGTTTACAATATGTGGTTCAAATTTCAAGAGAATCGGTTTATTAGTTTTAGAGATACGACGGAGCTGATTTGGAAAACGTTGTTTCGGGAAAACCGCGTTTGAAGTTTATACTATGAAAAACTCTTACCTAAACTCAATCGGCAATTCCTGCACCGTACAAAATTCCTTCCGATTGCTCATCATCGTTGATTTCTTCAAGTCTTTCTTGCTTTCGATTTTTTGAAATTTTCAAAGTGGACTGGCCCCTTAAGAGGTTTTCCTTGATAAAGTGAAATATTAACAATTTTTTTAAGTTTCAATTCCAACTTTGAGACTTGTTGTATACATTATGCCATTCAAGACTGATTTTATGGATATACATTTTAGATCTCTGCCACATTAGCCAGAATTTGTATCTCGTACATCCTTTAAGGAGTTGGGTGGGTTTCGAAGCCAAAAAAGCATATTTTCCCGATAAAAAATATAATATATAAATTATTTTATTCAAAATGTTAAGCACATAAAAGAGCAACATTTCCACAATATTAAAAAAAATCTTCCAAAAATTTGGGATATTCAGCCGGTGGGACCTGGTTTCCAGAGGCCCCCCCAAAAAAGTGTCCTCGTGGTGGTCAGGATACTCAAGATAGCTTTATCTGAAATTAAAAAACCAATTTTTTTCTGTTCGTCGGTAATTATAGCTCGTGACGGACCAACGATTAAAAAAAAAAATTGACATTTGAATTTTTGGCAGAGTTGTATGCAAAATATTTCAATTTTTGGTACAATTTACACTACGTGTAGCCTTGTAAAATTAGTTGTGATCGAAAAAAAACCTTCGTTCAATCACTAGTCAATGCTATTTTAAGGAAGTGTGCAAAATTTCAATAAGATCGGTGCATTCGTTTTTGAGAAATCGTGTCCAACAACTTCAGAAATAGTGTTTTGAGAAAAATGCGATATACTGCGTCGCTCTCGGCCGGTCTTACCCAACGGGGGAAATTTCCAAAGGCTCTCTCTCTCCTAGACTTTTATTCCGATTGACTTAAAACTTTGGGAGAATATTCTAGACTATTAGATAATAAAATTAAAAAAAAATTGATTTTTTTAAGTTTTCAAAGCCACGTAAGCCCTTAAGGGAAGGTTCTGCCTTGTTGGGCCAAAAAATGTTTGATTTTTCACCAATTTTTCATGCGAAAAGTATTAAATATAGAACATTTATATTTGTAGTGTTGACTAAGCCGTCTTTATTGAACATCAAATTATTTTTTAAAGTTTGACAAAACATGGTGGTGGGAGTGGGAGGAGCCACGTATGTCGGTGCGCGGGCGATGACATTCTTCGCTTGCGGAAGTCCTAAGTCCCGGACAGGTGATCTGAAGCAAAAAGTCAAATATATTTTTACTTTGTACAATATTGTGTATAACACTGTAAAAAAAGTCATTAAATTTACTATACTTTTACAATTGAAAATTTCTAAACTCGGAATATGAAACGCAAATTCGCACTTCAGTAATGGAAACTTCAGTAATGGAAATGAATTTTCATAGATGCGTATACATTTTAATATATGGGACATTGAATATTAGTATGCTGCGTATGAGTTTTTCAACGCGCATCATAATCATACAAATATTTGTTTGATTAATACAACAAACGTATATGATTTCCATATTTACACAAAAAGTTTTAAAATCACAATATGACTATTATTTTTAACTTCATTCTGTTGAAAAGTACAATACCTTGTACATTGAATATTACAAAAAACTGTTTAAAGAAATATGAAATTTAAAATACTTTTACAATACTATGGCAAATGAAATTTCAAAACTTAGTATATGAATGAATATTTAGGCTTTAGTGTTGTAAAATTCAATACCGGACCTACATTTCATACGGTTTTACATTTCGTAATACGTACGAATTGAATATTAATACAATATCTACAATTTTTCAAGGCATCTAATAGAAAAATGAATATTCTTAGTTGAAAAATACAACAAGCGTTTTGAATATATACAATGTAGATTCTGATAGACTGGAGAATATTTAGAAATGAATAGGACATTTACAATACGAAGGCACGTACATTTTCTGATTTACAACGAGACTGCTGAGCCTGGATCTCGCGAATCGGGTTCTCCTTTCGCGGGGTGAAAGTTGAAGACCTCCGAATTAACGTCGTTTTTTATTTTTGTTCCAATAGGCCTTAGTTGCTGAGATATCGCGATTTGAAAATTTGGGAATTTCGGACGGAGCCAAGCCGGTTTCGGCTCGCGCGTAGAGTACGTTGAGCGTTGATACTTGAGACAAGAGCGGCCGGAGCTAGTACGGTAATACGACGGACTGGCACTGAAAGTTCATGGTTCGCGTCCCCGTGCTTTTTTTTTAATTCAATTTTTTTTCTTTCTAATCTCTTTTAAGACTTTGCATGTGCAGATAAATAAGAAAATTCGAAAATATGTATTACTAGTTTTATTTATCTATTATATTAAAATAATTAATCCAAAAATGAAGTCACAATTACATGGCAAAATAATATTGTATAACAAATAATTAATCTAATAATCAAGTCACAATTACAAAGCAAAATAATATGGTATAAAAAATAAATAATTAATCTAATTCACACTTGCAAATTTCGCGGCAGGTAATTATTCTGATTCTTCTTCTATCAGATCGGTATGCTGACAAATTGGAGGGAGGAAACCATCGTAAAAGCAAGGGAAGCACAAAGGCTTACGACACCACGAACATAAGATGAACGCAATACCACCGCAACCACATTAATTATTTTAATATAATAGATAAATAAAACTAGTAATACATATTTTCGAATTTTCTTATTTACCTGCACATGCAGTCATGAGAGATTATAAAATAAAATAAAAATTGAATTAAAAAAAGGACGGGGACGCGAACCGTGACTTTTCAAGTGCCAACCCGTCGTCTTACCGTATTAGCTACGGCCGCTCTTGTGTCAAGCATTAACGCTCAACGTACTCTACGCGCCAGCCGAAACCTGCTTGGCTCCATCCGAAACTCCCAAATTTTCAAATCGCGCTATCTCAGCAACTAAGGCCTATTAGAACAAAAATAAAAAACGACGTTAATTCAGAGGTCTTCAACTTTCACCACGCGAATGGAGAAACCAATTCGCGACATCCAGGCTCTGCCTTCTCCTTGTTAGTATGTGTTTATTCGGATAGTCTGATTTAATATATAATTCAGTGCAGAAAACTTCAAATTCGTGCTTTGGTCAGCATGTTAAATCAAATCATAAAAAAACGTATCGAGTAACACCAAATCTAAAGTAAGTGATTAACACCCGCTGTGATGGTCTAGTGGTTAGCGTGCTCGCCACTGAACCAGCGGACGGAAGATCCCGGGTTCGAATCCTAGTCGCGTACATTTCGTCGTGAAATGTTTTTCTTCGGCATTTCACGGCGAAAATACAACTAAGTTAGAAATACGATTGTAGTCATGATGAATATAATACAGAGTGGCGGGGGGGAGTGTCTGCGGCCGCAAGGAGAACAGGGGAAAGTAGAGGCGTAACGGTCACAATGAAGGGGTAGGATAGGAATAAACGCGAGAAATTAACACCGAACAAAAGCAGCAAGTCTAATTAAAAACCCAAATCGATTCGCATTAATTTTTATCGCAGAAAGTAAATAATAACAATTACACTAACCTAACACCGTAAAATTAATACACTTTTCTATGCCAATTTTACTTTTTTTTTAATTAAAAAATGCAATCTGTGCGTATTAATTTTAATACGCTCACAATAGATACCTTGCGATACGTATATGATTTTTCCAGTACTTAAGTGTTGCGATATTACTGAACGATTATTAGACATTCGAAAAGCAGCCCATTGATTTTCAAATGACAATATTAAAATTCATAAACGGTATCTGTAAAAAGACTTCCTACACTTTTATATTAATTTTAATACGCACCGTAAAATTAATACACTTTTCTATGCCAATTTTACTTTTTTTTTTAATTAAAAAATGCAATCTGTGCGTATTAATTTTAATACGCTCACAATAGATACCTTGCGATACGTATATGATTTTTCCAGTACTTAAGGGTTGCGATATTACTGAACGATTATTAGACATTCGAAAAGCAGCCCATTGATTTTCAAATGACAATATTAAAATTCATAAACGGTATCTGTAAAAAGACTTCCTACACTTTTATATTAATTTTAATACAGATTTTTTTTACAGTGAAGTTGACCTAGAATCAAGAAGAAAAATTGAAAAACAAAAAAAATAGTGAGAGATCGGAAGGGAGTTTATTCTTTTTTCCTAACAATTTTCGCAGTTTTTTTGCTGACAATTTTTTTATTTTTCAATTCAAATTGGTGAAAAATCGAACATTTTTTGGCTCAACAAGGCAGAACCTTCCCTTAACTCAATAGGCATCGATATTTTCCATACAAGCGTTTCTTATTTTACGATACTTTATTGCGCGAGGGGCGGGAATGGTGATAAGTAAGGCTCCAACACATTTCACAAGCGATCATTCTAAAATATGTAAGAATAATAATTTTACATTCACTTACCGTTATGATTACAAAAAAAATCACCGTCAGCATACGTGTTTGATGACCATATTTGCACGGCGGTGTATGAGCTTCTAATTTATCACAACAATTAAGTGAATTAAGAGGCGCGCGATTAGGCTAATAAACTGAGCTTGAGGGTTGTTTCCGTATCATGAGAATGCCTCATGACTTCGAAAGAAATAAAAATGGTGCGGAGGCCTCGATCACAGGTGGAAATAAAGTCTCAACCTCGTCCACTCCAATGTTTTATTATGTGTGAGTATGAGTGTATGTGTGTTTGATTGTATCAATTACGCTATGGTAACACACACGATTTTTTTTCAACTTTTATCCCCCGATGGGCGTGGCTTCCGGAAGTTAAAAATCGTTGCCAATTTTTTTAGTATCTTTTCTTAGCCACTACGAATATATAACGCAAATTAAAAAGATGAGAGTGTCTTTACTGCTGGAAATACGATTTTCATTCGATTTTCACCCCCCGCGAAGGGTGGGTTCCAGAAGTTGCAAATCGATGCTAATTTGTTTGTGGCTTTCCCTAGGCATCAGGAATATGTAACACAAATAAAAAATATGAGAATGTCTTTAACGCCGAAAATACTATTAAGGTAACGGTACCAATGCTCGGACGGGTCCCAATTTTCGGACAGTAGTTCGAATACTTCACTATATTACATATATAATTGATAGTTAACGAAAAGTAACGCTTGCATTCTATTCAGCCTTCAATTATTAATTGATTACTGGAAAATTGTACGTTAATAACGAATTTTAGTAGTGAAATTGACGCGTTATATTAACGAGTCCGAGTCAGCCATGTCATGAATGCACTTTTCTAAACCGAAGAACCAAAGAGTTGCAATAATTTGTGATAGTAATAGGAGTTTATTTTTTATCGATTTCTAGACTAGACTTATGATCCATCGAAAGTGAATCGAACCGACTTTTCGAAACCGTCGTTAAATTTCGGTTTGGATAAGGTTTTATATAATAAATTCAGTGTCCCATTAATTGGGACATGTATCACACGCATGTACCACGGTCGAAGCTCATCCACAGTGATCTCGTCCGATCACTAGTACGAGAGCACGTAGCCATAGAGACCAAATCGCCGGACGCCACGCGTTGTTGATTTCGTTTCGCTGCGTACCTCGCGATAAATGACTTATTACTGACTTAGTTTGGGATTTTGAAAAAAAAAGAAGTGAAAAAAGAAGAGAAAATCAATTGGTAAGTACATGTGTCCTATATTTAGATCTTACGTACCAGTTCAACATAACCTTGCAACCATAGGAATCAATTTCTGCATGTCCGAAAATTGGGACATGAGCGTGTCCGAACATAGGTACGTAACGCTAACAGCTGTCCGAAAATTGGTACATTTTGTGTTATTGAACATTAGAGCGTATAAAAATAAAAATATTTAACTTACCGGCAGTTAATGCATGTGTTTTGAAAACTAGAATTTACGAGCTTGACGTTAGGTCCGGTCATTTTTTTTTTTAACGTTCCTTAAATGAATACTAAATCCTATAATCTAAAAATGCTCTTAACCGTCCGATCATTGGTACCGTTACCTTATTTGCAACTTTTGCCTCTCAATAGGGGTGGGTTCCGAAACTTAAAAATCGTTGCTAATTTTTTCGTAGCTTCTCTTAGGCACTATTAGTATCTGTAACGAAATTAAAAAAATATAAGAATATCTTAACCGTCCGAGATATTAATTTTTTCATTTTTAAACCCTCAATGAGGGTATATTCGTTTTGTATGGCGTCCACAAATATTCTGGAGTTGAAATATCAAAGAAAAAATAATTAATATTTCGTTCGGATCTAACAATGCAAACGTTAGACCTATTGATGCAAGGAAGATATATTCTATATCCTCTCTTTACATGGGCACGTGCTCCAACTTGGCTTCGAAAGCAAATAGCAATGAAAACGTGTCTTTTTTGTCGTGCGTGGCACGAACAGATATGGCCATTTATTCATATCGCAGCACCTTAATCCATTTTGTTCAACTCCATATTTCTCGGAGAGCAAAGAAAATCGGTACCGTATAAATAGTCATGATACCTTATCAGTCGATAAGATTTAATGTAGATACTTGAATAACGAAAAAAAAGGATTTTTTTCTTTTCATTGTTGTTTTGCATTTATTTATATTGGATAATCGCCTGATCGTCAAATGTGCTTGGCTCCATGAAGAACCATCAAAAGATCGCGAGACAACGATCAAGAGGCCTTATTCTTAATGCCGAAAGAGTTATTGGGGTTTGCACGCGAGTGCGGAGTTTAGAAGATTTCAGCGACGAATGTCAGAAAATGCTGATTCTTACACGTAGATATCTCTAATCAGCGTTCAACTTCAAAGCTTTTATGCGCCCCACTGCATCGTTTCTGAGAAGAAAAAATATTCAAATCCACGTTTTTTTGGCCTTTTTGTTGAAGTTTGGCCACATTTAAGAGGGAAAATACCTTTACGTGAGGCCATTTTTTCTGATTTTCATTATTTTTTACACGTAAAGCTTTCTTCACTATTTTTGAGACTTAGGGTGTTATATATATATATATATATATATATATATCGTAAACGATGGAATGAATCTTAAGGAGCCAGTCCACTTTGGAGCCACGAAAAAAGGCTATTTTCGCGATTTTCTTTGAGGATTTAATAAAAGATATGAATATAAAAGTTGTTGGGCTTGATAAATAAAGTCTTGAAATACATTAAAAAAAATTAATTCATTTTTAAGTACACAAACTATAGTTTAACGTAACGCCTCAAAAATTGGTGGGCTAGGTAGCTCCATCACAACTCGGCAACGGCTTGCCTGAAACAAAAAAATCAAAGTCCATTAGATTCAGTATGATACCAGCTACAAAATGACCCTCGGATATAAAGTTTTAACCAAAAATAAAAAAATGGCAGATGGAAAACGAAAAAAGAAAAAAAAACACGCGTTTTTTTGCAGTTTTTCGCAAAAAAAAAGAGTAAAAATCAAAATGTTAAAACCATCGAGGGTCATCTTGTTGGGAATCATGTTTACAATATGTGGTTCAAATTTCAAGAGAATCGGTTCAATAGGTTTAGAGATACGATGGAGCTAGATTTTGAAAACGTTGTTTCGAGAAAAACGCGTTTGAAGTTTATACTATGAAAAACCCTGACCTAAGCTCAATCGGCAATTCCTGCACCGTACAAAATCCCTTCTGATTGCTCATCATCGTCGATTTCTTCAAGTCTTGCTTGCTTTCGATTTTTTGAAATTTTCAAAGTGGACTGGCCCCTTCATGAAACTTGGAAGTTGCAGCTTCATTTCATGTTCCTATCTCTGAACAAAAATCAGCGTCTAACATTTATCGGTAAAACGTTCGATCCTCCTTGAGCGAGGAACAACGAAGCTATGGCTGATCAAATGGGTACATTCGATAGTCGCTAATTCACATCGATGTGCACGAAAAGGTGTCACACGTAAAGCTGTACAAAACTTGTTTACTGTGTCCGGCGGCGATAAAAAAAAAAGATTGCGGACGCGCATTGATACTCCATTAATTAAGGGGTTACGTGGGGTTGAAAATTAAAAAAAAAAAAACGATTTTTTAAATTTCATTATCTAATAGTACAATATGTCTAGAATATTCTCCCAAAGTTTTAAGGGGCTATACCAGTGTGACGCTTTTAAAAAATCGATGTTTTTTGTTGCCTTTTTCGACAGTTTATAGTTTCAAGAATATCATTATCATTTATATCATTTATATCAATATCATTTTATCTTGCAAAAATCGATAGTTAAATCTTTGAACGCGTTTTTCTCGAAATGAGATTTTTCAAATTTGCTGAAATTGTAACTCAAAGACCAATTAGGATAGGACGTAGGATATTTTTAATTGGATGAAAACGGACGATTTGGCATTGAAAAAAACGACTATTTTATAGGCAAGAAAACAGACTTTTCATAACTACGCCATTTGTAAGATTTTGATATTTTTCGAAAATCCTACGTCATTGTACAGGAAATACCTTCCAGTTTAACGACATTTTTTCCTTTTTCGGTTTCAGCTACTCAATCGGCCGGAATCATGTCAGCAGTGGAGGAACTTTTTTTTTGCGCCTCCGAAGGCTGCGCATAAGTCGCTTGGATCTCAATATTTTTCTATGAAAAAATTATGTAATATAGGTCAAATATAGCCAAATATAGTCTTAATTTTCCGGAACATTTAATTGAGTACTTTTCTTCCAAAAAATTCCCGAAAATCACCCAAATTTCCAGCGTTCACACTGGTATAGCCCCTTAAGTCAATTGGAGTAAAAGTCTAGGAGAGAGAGCCTCAGGGAATTCATCCCGTTGGGAAAGACCGGCCGCGAGCGAGCAGGTATATCGCATTTTTCCCAAAACACGATTTTTGAAGTCGGTGTACACGATTTCTCATAAACTAATGCACCGATCTTAATGGAATTTTGCAGACTTCTTCAAAATAGCATTGACTAGTGATTGAACGAAGGTTTTTTTTTCGATTACAATTAATGTTACAAGGCTACACGTAGTGTAAATTGTACCAAAAATTGAACTATTTTGCATACAACTCTGCCAAAAACTCAAATTTTAATTTAAAAGAATCTTTCGTACAATTACGAGCTATACTTACCTACTAACAGCAAAAAGGGTTTTTTAAATTTCAGATAAAGCTATCATGAGTTATCCTGATCACCCAAGGACACCTTTTTGAGGGGTCTCCAGAAATCAGGCCCCACCGGCTGAATTTCCCAAATTTTTGGATGAATTTTTTCAAATAATATTGTTAAAATGTTGCTCTTTTATGTGCTTAACATTTTGTATAAAAAAACTTATTTGTTGTGTTTTTTTAAATAGAAAAAATTTCCTTTTTTTGGCATCGAAACCTACGTAACCCCTTAGTTCCATTAACCCCTCACTCTCCTTCCTTATCCACTGTAACACGCGGTAACCATTCGGAGATCGCAAAGATAACGAAGATATACACGACGGTTTAACCTGATAAACGCAACTATCGCTCACCTTAAATGTCGATGTATTGAAATATTACGTCGTTTATTGCTGTATACATAATTTACGAGGGGCTACCTCGTGTTCACCGAGTGCTCTGTGCCAATATACTTGTAAATTCGTCGACGAGATGCACTAGGTGCAATCAGCGCGACACGTATCATTCTCTATTGTCATTTCTACTGTCACCGAGTTCAACAAACGAAATGAGAGACTGAGAGAGCGAGAGAAAGACGTGAGATCCATTTCTTACCAATTTAATCCATCTTCGATCTACGGCCCAATATTTTACTTTCGGTATCCCTTTTATGATCTTACATGATGTTAAAGTTTGCAACGTTGGGTTGCAACGAACGTTAATTTTTCTTCAATTTTCGCCGATTTCTTCTATTTTTCGCCGATTTAGGCCACGAAAATCAGTCGAACGATTTTTTTAATCTTCATCAGAGATCATCGATCATAATGTATAAAAAATTAAGGATTGTAACGAAAATAAAGGTATGAAAAAAATGTTAACATACTTTTGGTGCATTCCAACGACGAAACTTCATCGCCATTATCTCATAACGTGTTTAAGGGGTTACCCCCATTTGCGATTTTGAAAAAATCGATTTTTTTTTGCATTGTTTTGAAGTATAAGTATCTGAGAATATGTCCTGAAAATTTCAAGTCGATCCGAACAAAGTTGACTGAGATATGAGCGTTGAAAGAGAAGAATCCGTTGTGAAATTGAAACTTTAAACGCGTTTTTCTCAAAATGGCATTTCTGAAGGCGGTGACCAAGATTACTCGAACACTAATGAACCCATCTTCTTGAAATTTTGCAGGCTTATTTAATACATAAAAATGTAGTCTTTAATCGTTCGATTTTTTTTTTCGAAAAAAATGGCCGTTTTATAGCCAAAAAACGGCCGTTTTTTTCGTTAAAATCGAACCATTAACTTTGACTGTCCGCCATTTTGTGAAAAATGAATATTTTTTAAAATCCTTCGATTAAAGACTAGTTTATACTTATATTTGACTAAATCTATCCGCATTTTTTTTTCAGATGATCCACTTCGCCGCAATGTTGGTCACCGCAAACCGTGTATATAAAAACATTATTTCATTGACGGCCATTTGCCACTAAACAAGGTAATATTTTTGAAATAAAAAAATTACTGAAAGTTCTTCAAGATGTGTTCTTTAAGATGGTATATTGATCGATTAAAAAAGTTTTGTAGTTTTCTTTCAAAAAAATCATGAAACAGGCCTTTTTTTTGCGCTACAAGTGGGGGTAACGCCTTAATTGAATTCCCCGACACAGTTTTCGGTTTCCAATTTATGGAAGTTATACAATATGACTGCGCAATAGGATAGAAAAGTGATAATTTATTGTCTTTGCTCCTTCTTGAAATATTTTGATACTCATCGACCATTTATTGAAGCAATTACCGTCAATTATCGATGATTATTCTGCAAATATTATGAGAACCACTCGCCAAATTTATTGTACATCCAGTGTGAAGAAATGTGCTTCATTGCTGCAATTTTTTTGGACGTCGCAGACAGAAAAACGATTGGATTTCACTGTAACGAGGCCAACGGTAATCGGAAAAAATAAAAATACTGATCAACTACGTTTCGTTCAATATATACAGTGCAAAGTCTCGTCGTCTGCACTGTCGAATCTTTGGGTCAGAAAGATGGGACGTGAAGAGGAGACGGTTGCCAGGCGGTCCGCGGGAGAAACATCTACGTCACGTGATCCTTCTCGTAAGCGCACGATCGTTGCGTCAACTCCGTGGAGTCACCCTGTATTTTCGAAATACAAGGAATACTCTATGTTCTCAAAAATTCTTGAATGCTAAACATGTATTTGTGTCTGTGCATAAATTCGGGCGAGCCTCTGATAAATTCGTCAAATCACGTGCCTCCACGAACGACTTGGCGAGTCGTTCATTCTTCATCCTCTTTATCGCTTCCCTCACGTGACTATACGCGATGACATAATGAAATGTAAAGTATTGCACGGTGGAGAGGTAAGAGTCAGGAATGTCGCGCGATAAACGGTCGCAGGCCATTTTTTTTCAAGCAGCTACGCCGATTCTACCGAAACTTTCTCACAAATTGATGTACAGTCAAAGTTACCAATGCGAAAAAAAATTGTTCGTCGGGATTTTTACAATCCAAATTTTTTAAGCGCGTGGAATACGGATACTGCCTACAAATGAACACTGATTTTTTATGCGCATGTATGGATGCAAAAACAATTATCGATGAATTTTTATTTTATTTAAGACGGAACACCACTGTGATGGGTGAAAAAATAGGTTTTTTTGCATTTTCTCAAATTATACATATTCAAGAATATGTTTGAAAAAATTTAAGTTAAAATATTGATAATTGACCAAGCTACAAAAGCAGGTAGCGCAATGACTTACGTATACTAAAACTTTCGATCGCGTTTTGCTCGAAACGACTTTTCTGGACCTAGCCGGAATCATAACTCTAGCTATAATTGTCCGATTTTTCATTTTGGGAAACCAACATTTCCCTAAGTGCAGTACTAATCGTTGTACGTAGCCGTTTTTTTAAAGTATTTTTTAAGCCCCGAATAAGTAAAGATTCCGCTAAAATTATACTTTTTTTTCAACACCCGCCATTTTGTGTGTTTTTTTTAAATGGCTACGTAGAACGAGAGTTACACTTATATAGATTATTAAAATGTTTTATTCTTATTTTTCAGACCAACTATTGTCAAGTTATCGATCCGGCCGCTGGACTCCATTTTTTATACAGAGGATCTATTTACCTCAATAACGTTCTTGATTTCTATCTTTTGTTGTACAAATATACACTAAATAAGTTCAATGTATGCTTAATAACATACCTTTTTTCTAAATCTTAAATAAATAATCAGACAAAAAGAATAGGAAAAACGACCTTTTTCGGCCCGTCACAGTAATGTCCTCCCTTAAGGGATCATCACAGTGTGAAATTTTCAAAAAATCGATTTTGTTTGCATTATCCGATAGTATAGACGGTCATAAACATGGAGCTGGCATCGTCGAATGATCGTAAGTAGACAATTTATATGAAAATTCCGCACTCGAAACTTTAAGCGCGATTTTCTCAAAATGTCGTTTTTCAAAATGTTGTACACCCTCAAAGAAAGAGTTTTCAAGCTATCCGCTTCAAATTTCGACACAACATTCTTTACGCCATTCTTCATATTGCTACGGAAGTTTTTTTCTTCAAATCTTCATTTTTTTAAAAACAAAAAACTGTCGAAAAAAAGGCTTTTTTTTTCCAAAACGCCGCCATTTTGTCAATTTTGATTGAAAAACCTTTATAGCAAGATAGCGGCTTTTATACTGATTAATAATCTTTTCACAAATTTTGTTTCAGTTGTTTCATTTGTGAGGACTCCTTTTTTCGAAGACATTTTCAACCGTTAAAAACAATGCAAATAAATTTAAATACTCGATTAAAAATTTATTTCCTGTTCTTCATGAGTGCTTTGATATGACATAAAAAATCAGACTGAATAGCGTATTTCAACCATCGAAAAAAAAAATCGTGACAATCAGCTATTTTTTGACCCGTTACACTGTGATGATCCCTTAAATTATAGCTATATTTGTGTGGAGAAAAGAAAAGTTGCAAATAAGTATTTGCTCAGAAATTGCCTCCACCTGAAAAGAATACCTGACTTGTATGAAAATCCAAATCCCAAAAAGTGTATTCCAAAAAAATTCACGAAAATCATGGAAATTTGAGTTCATTTTTAGGGAAAGTCCGTAATCTAGAAACTGATATTTATTTCAAGTATACAAATGTTTGCGAGTACATTCGAAAAATCATTTGCGATATTTCCCCTGCTGTCAAAAAGTTTCCTGTCAAACACCTTCGCCAGTAAGCAACTCCAAACGATTATACGAAAAATAAAAGGTGTTACCAAAACAAAAACCTTTCCGCATAAAAACAAGTGTATTCATTCTACCTCTCATCTGCTCCCTATCGAGTCTATACTTCCTTTCAAACAACAATACTATCTTTTACACAAGACAAATACAAAGTTTCGAAAGATCGCGTTAATCTCCAGCTTTACGGACTTCTTCACCCAATAATGGACACGAATGATAAATTATTTGAGAAAAAACGAAATAATGAGGATCAAGACACAATCGCACGACCAATCCATCATTCTGCCAGTTTGTTTGTATTCGTTTTTTGCAAGTAAAAAACAATATAAAAATGACCGAGGAAACGAGACACACGTGCCGAATGTCTCAGCAGTAAACGATCGGCGGGTATGTGTGCTGTCGTTATCTCAGTCGTGTACCTGTGCGATGTACGTGGCACAGTGTCTATGGATTTGTACATGCCTATCGTTTAGAAGATATAAGTCACAACAGCGAATTACGTTTGTATATATAAACATATACATAAATACATATATCAACGTATACGTACGGAGGCACATAATACAGCGATGTATTGGTGGTTTTAAATACCCGCTACCACCTGTTACAGAAAATAGTCTCCTGGCGTGTAATCTGAGTGCGCGAAGTCGGACTGTGAAGCGTGCTCTTTTTTTTCAATCAGCCTAATCTTGAATCACGAATATGAATGAACTTTGGTAGTACGAAATTAGCAGGTAAATAATTCGGTCGTGTCGATCCCCCCGGTAATTAATTTCGCCAAAAATCAATCGGGCGATATTAATTGTTTGGAACAACATGGGGGTGGCAGCGTCGTGAAATATACATCGAATCGGTAAACACTTCTGTTTGAAGAATTTTTTGAAAAATTGAATGACGAGATTGCATTGCATTAATTGAGACAACGATGGAGACTCTCGGTTTTGCGAGAAAGAAAACAAAAATTGGCTTCAAATTTGAATAGTATTATTAACATGTTTTCGAATATTTTCAGTTGAAGAAAATAGGCAATTAGTCGAATTGAAAAAGGAATAAAATTCTCGAAGCTCTAGAATAAACGCTTTTTTAATAAGTGCAAATGCTACGAGAGATCAAGTGATTTTTGCAAATTCAGCATTATTCAATTTTGGATAGTTTCCATAACTACTTTCTTGGAGGAATCGCAAAGTGTTTTTTGGACAGGAAAAGCACGAACGCTCGTGCAAATTAAATTGTGTTGTTCGTCTTCGTACATTTTCGAGATTACCGCCAACAGTCTGCGGTAGGTCCGGTCCTTCCGGTGCGGAGTTTTTGGGTGATGATTTTTTTGGATAGCGCATGTTTCTCTTGTATCAATCGTCATGGGGCACGATAAGATACTTATAAATATTCTTAAAGTATACCAATGTTAAGTTTTGCAAAATCAATTCGCTGAAATAATTTATCTACGTAACGAGTTTACGTGCATTCATTTTATTTTTGACTATTTGGCCATATAGCAAACTTTGAATAACTATAATGTTTACATCATAATTAGTCAAAAAGATTCAATCAAAAAAGTATTTGCTTTGATTAAATATAATTAAAATTGAGTTATCAAGGCGACTGCATTTTTAAAAGAAATTCCAAATAAAGAGGATTCGTTTGCTTCAAGCAGACACTTTATGATGAATAAACGTTTCGTTTTTTTATGTTATTTTTTTTGTAACAATTTACCATTGTTTTTGTTTTTTTAAATGAATGTTCGCAGCAAGGCTTGTGGCGATAACAAGAACGATCCCAATCGTCCACCGTTCAAACGAAAGGACAGATCTCCGATTCTCACTTGATTCGACAGTAATGTCTCGACCTTACGGAATTCTCATTGTTCTGGTCCTTACCAGTTCAGTTAAAACTGAGCTGGCAAGGGCGAGACCTTATGCGTTCGATGCTAAAGCACATGAATCTAATAGTGAAGAGTCCAACGCTGAAGCATACGATGCTAAAGCATATGAGTCGAGGAAAAGTGAGCTCATGTTTGTTAGCGTGGTAAGTTGCAGGAATGAGTATTCCGCAATAATCACCATAACCCATACGCACAAAGATAATGGCCTTTCGCATATCAAATAATTGACGCAATTCTAACGGTTCGAGGCAAGTTAATGATAACATTTTCTAGGTAATTCCGAACATTGTCCGGTTCACACTAAAGAACAAAATGTTCCACCTGGCAATAACGAAGATAAACACATTTATGTTCATTAATTTCTTTATTACAACAATCCATGTTTATTTTCAAAACATTATATTAACAATAGAGAATAGCATTGAGAGTGCGTGGGAGTCTTATCGTTGAACGCATTGAGTTTTGTTTGTTTTAAATCTAGATGCAATACTGGAGATCAATGCACTACCCCTTAGAGAGTTATAACAGTTTTTAATTGCCCTGCCGTAAAACGGGGTTAAATTGACATTAATGGTAACTTTGACAGGTTTTAGGGCTACTTTAACAGAGCTCCAAAATGTGGTTTAAATGTTTGCACATTTAAATGTGTTTAAATTTGTTGTTCAAGTTTATTATAATGTTGCTAAGTTGATTGTGATGTTGCTCAAGTTGATTTTGATCTCAATGATAATTATAACCTTCAATCCGTGACGGTATTTGAGGCACCTTAATCCCGTGAACCTGGGTCGTTTTCATCTTCGCACTTCCTAACCAACAAATGTCAATGAAAAGATCTGAAAAAATGCATGGTCAATCTTTAGGCCGTACTTCTCAAGGGAAAATGTTTTTTTTTTCTTATTTAATTTTTCTTTCATTATACAAGGTGCCCCTCTTATTTCTGCCACGCGAAATAACTCGGAAATTATCGACGTCACAAAAAAATGTTCTAGGCCATCAACTGCGACCAATTTTTATTTTTATTTTGGTGGAGGCGCTGACGCACAGTGAAGGTCACCTCCACCTTTTTAAATGGAATGGTGCATTTTTTTTCAACCATCTTGTGGAGCACCTCAAGCCGCATAAAAAACATTAGGGGGTCAAAGTCGTTCAAGGTAATTCAAGGTCACCTATTAAAATGAAATACAAATCTAAATATCTCGGATCACTACCAAATATTTGGTAGTGAACCGAGATATTTATATTTGTGTAATCGATACTGATCTTGAATGACCTTGAATGACTTTGACCCCCTAATGTTTTTATGCGGCTTGAGGTGCTCCACAAGATGGTTGAAAAAAAATGTACCATTCCATTTAAAAAAGTGGAGGTGACACTTCACTGTGCATCAGCGCCTCCACCGAAATGAAAAAAAATTGGTCGCATTTGATGGCCCCCTTCACACCGTACAACTTCTGTCTGGAATATTTTTTTGTGACGGCGATAATTACCGAGTTATTTCGGGTGGCAGAGATAAGAGGGACATCCTGTATATTAAGCAACCTGCGAAGAAAATGATTTTGGGCAGGACGAAAACGATCCAGGTTCACAGATTGACGGATAAGACTGATTCAGTGCCTATAACAGTCCCCTAGGCATGTGATATTTGTATGTTGAATGTTTCCTTAATGAAGATGACAATTTGATTGTAAAAAATCGTTGTTTATAATTTAATTCCATGTATAATGCGTAAAACATCAAATTTTTAAATCAAAATGATGTAAAAGTAACCCTTAGACTTTGACATAAGTTGCATTTCAATGCCTTGTCAAAGTAACCCCACGCGCAAGGTTACTTTGACAATTAACAAAAAAATATATATATAATTGTGGGCGGTGGTGGGGCTTGACTTTCTTATACATTTGATAGCCAAACATTGTTTTATTGAAGCAAAAAAGCTGGAATTTAGGATGTTAAAAAAGTCACCTGCAAAAAACTTTCAAAACCTGTTCAAAATAACCCCATTTTACTCGTCGTACTCAGATATGATGACAAGAAGCATAATGGAAAATGGTACAAATGTTTCAAATATTTTGTATGGATAATTTATATTTAAAAGTCGATTTTCTAATGCCCTCTTACTTGTACTCGTTATTATTTAACTTTATTCGGGCAAGTGCTTAATCTCAAGATGTTTGCCCTATAAAGCTAAATATTAACAAAGATAAGTGAAACGGTTATAAAAACCCCATTACTTAGAAATTTGAGTCTTCTAAGCTTTATGTATTAGAGAATTTCGACTCCATTTTCTATCTATCCTTAAGGCCATGTATCACACGCTACAAAATTTCGACGCAGTCTTGACGGGATTGCACAATTCGTAGTTTTTGGTTGTAAGTCGCCGCAAAGTATCGCCAGATGTCGCAGCAACCATCCCCTACTCACACTACAGCAAAGAGCAGTAGTCCGACAAAAGAGACGAAAACACAGGACTTTTTAGCGTAGAATATGAATTTTTGGCTGAAGGTAGATGGTTGCATACTGAAAGTAATCCCAATAAAATGTTGCCCCTCACCTCGCCCCAACCCTAAGAAATAGGGGTTGAAAACTTAAAAGTCGTCGTACCTCGATAATTAATAGTCCAATCAAAAAGGTTTTAAACAAACGTTGTTTGGAATAATAAAATTCTTGCAAAGTTTGTTGACGTCCAACCCCCTATCTGTAAAAATAGCGGGACGAAAATGATTCGAAAATTTGGGGTTGATGCGTGCATTCAGAAAAAAGATTTATTATGTACAAAGAAGTTTGTCTCCCGGCGAATAAGTTTTCTTATTCGTATGTCGGTCTACTACGATTGTATTAACAGCTAAGAAAATTTTTTATTTAAGTTTATGTTAAAGATTTACTAAGAATTTTTCTTACCATCTAATAGGATATATAAGTTAGAAGAAATAGGTGTTTTATATCCGACGAATAGAGTTTTTCTTAACATCTAATAGGATTCTTCATAATCCCCCAGCTGGTTTTTTTTTCGAGGAATTGTGTCATTTCGTCCGTTATTACTTTCTCACTTGAACGTTTTTTTCACACTTTATATTCTCACTTACACTTAAATTATTCCTCACTTTCGAGTTTCTCACTTCCGAAACGCAACACTGTCACATGTGCCAAAAGCATTGGCATAGGAAGAAGCTACATGGTAGGCGTATGCGTGAGCTACGTCTGACGGGCCGCGTTGAAGGGCAAAGTGCGCATGCGGGCATTAGGGGGGCGTACACAAATTACGTAACGCAAAATTTCCCAATTTTTGCCCCCCCCCCCGCCTCACACGTAACGGGACCGTAACGCTTGGCCAGAACCCCCCCCCCCCCTTATTCCGTTACGTAACGGGTGCTTTGTCGTCAATAATTGCGATTTTTTCATATACATAACTAATTATGAAAGGATCGGCTTTATACTTATTTTATGAAGTATATATTCATCTAGTTTTATACCAATTTTTATGACAAAATCTTGAAAATTAACCGAGATATGCCTTGATTTGACGACGAAAAAAAAAATTTCTCTCCTTTGTCCCATCGATATCTTTATGAAACGTTATCTGTAAATTAAAAGTCAACATTTCATCGATATCTATACAAATGTAGCTAACGTTAGGCGTAGCCGTTTTTTTATTTTGTTTTTTTTTTGTACAAAATGCCGACAGTTTGGACATCTTTTTTCTATTTTCAGGGCCCCTTTTCTGTATTCAAGCAGTCTTTAAAAATAGTAATTATCAAATATTAAAAACGCGGATACGTACAACCTTAGTCACTGCGATTACAAAAATGTTTTTTTTTTATTGAAAATCGGTTGATAAGTTTTTAAGTATTCGCTCGGACAAGGTCGAAAAAACTAGTTTCGAGAGAAACGCGTTCAAAGTTTTCGTTCCGTGTTTGTTGACACGAAGTTATATTTTTTCTAGAATATTGATACTTACATTGAAATGTCTAGTCGCGGGCGATATGACGGTTCTTCATCTTCATGATAGTTTACAAAATAATAGGAGCCTGTACTTTATCTATTGTAAATGATGCCATACCTATAGGGAATGAGGGCACTGACCGGTCACGCTACCTGTTCTCACTAAAGTGACTATAACTCCGTCAATTTTCAGACTTGTGAATAAAAATGTTGCCAACATATTTTTCAATACATTTACTTGCAAGAATTATAAAAAAAAAAATTCCTTCAAATTTTGCTTGGGGGATGTGGGAAAACTACTGTGCAAGTTCGTGCACAGTGACTTCCCCCTTACTTGACATTGCGTATAGAAAGCTGTGAGCTGTCCACGGTAAAACTGCACGCGAGGTTTAAATAAAAAACTTGAACATACAGAAATTTGGCTATTTCTGGCAGTTTTAAAATCGTGACGTAACACAAACCTTGACCCCCCCCCACGTACGTAGACCGTAACGCCTGGTCGAACGCGTTACGTAATATGCGTACGGCCTCTAGTATCATAGTCGGGAAATAAGAGATTTTCGTGATTGGAAAGTAGTATTTATTTGATTTGAGGAAATATTTATTCAAATTTTCTATTTTAAATATGGCTTTTAATTGATGTGAAAAATCGGCACTTAAAAAAACACATTTAGTAACGCCGAATAAATGCTGTAGTTACAATCACATAAAAACTGTCTCCATACGAGTAAACATTTATTAATTTCTAATAAATTATGTTCTAATGTGCCAATTTATTAGAACATAATAAATCTTTTTTCTAAGTGTGTGCGAGCGGAGTAGACATATCGCTGCGTCCTTCTCTGGGCCAGTGGTGCACTCGTGTTTTTGTGCCGCTATTTTCAAAAATAGGGGATTGGACGTCAGATAACTTTATACGTATTTTATTATTGCAAACAACTTTTGTTTGAAACAATTCTTCATCGGGCAATTAATTATTGAGATACGGCGATTTTTAAGTTTTCAACCCTTATTTCTTAGAGTTCATACTTTCAGTATGCAACCATGTACCTTCAGTCAAAAATTCATATTCTACGCTAAAAAGTGCTGGGTTTTCGCCTCTTTTACTGGACTACAGAGGCCCAATAGGCGACGGTTGCTGCAAGTCCGTGTGTGATGCGTTTTTACATGTGCACGTTCACTATACGGGATCGCCGCCAGTGGGCAAACTGATGTACTAGATTTTCAGTATAGCCGATAATATTTTTAGTTTGGTACAATTTTGCTACATTTATATTTTAAAAAACTCTAAACCGCAATTATTTCGTCATTTTTCCACAAAATCAGTCGCAACAACGCTCAAAATTTGTTTTTTCACTGTCGAGAGTCTAACTGTCTTGAAATGTGAATGAATTCGGTAGATTAGTTATCAAATCATCCTATGGCAACTACAATCTGTAAAGTTTTTTCCGACATTTGGAAAAATGTCGACCGTCAGGCTCTTTCTGCAACAATTTCGCACGTACACAATAAATTCCATCTTAATTGCTTGTATCGTTTGGTCGAAACTACGGTTAAAAATTTCGAAGTGGTCGAAGCGTGTTGTACATGACCTCAAAAACAATAAAAATGGAACTATACTTCGCAAGAATCTTGTCCGTCTTTTTTGATTGCCTGCAAAATCAGCGCAATTCGGATAAACGAAAGACGGTGAATATGTTTGAAGGTATTTCGTCACGGCGATCGGGCACCCGATGACAATGGGAAAGAATTGTATCCCAACGATCCGTACCTGAAGTACAGCTTCTTTCCAATGGGCCTCGGTGGGTTGACGAATGTGAGTACAAGACGATTCAAGCTGATTATGTCGACTTTCTCTAACAAGTCGTACTCTCCTTTTTTCCCACCCCCGCTCAAATTAGTACACGCGAACGATTAACGATGGGTGACGTTGCATTAACATAAATATATTCGTGCGTTCATGTACATACGATACGATTCTGGCAGAATGGTAAAATGAGAGAATACTCTCTCGGGGAGGAACTTCGCGAGAGATATAGTAATTTCCTCGGTACAACTTACCTCCCCACGGATATCGATGCTCGAAGCACCGATTATTCAAGAACAAAGATGTCGTTGGCCCTAGTGCTTGCTTCGCTCTATCCACCGGACCGATTTCAAAGATGGAATTCCAAGTTAAGATGGCAACCGATTCCCAGTACATATGTACCCAATTCACTTGATGTCCTACTCATACCTGAAGAGTGTCCTCAGTAAGTGCTGTTGATGGTGATCATTATTTATTATTTCTTATTCTTCAGTTGTGCGTACACAGGGAGTCCTGCTATGAATGAATAATGCTGCAACTGTCGGTAGCTCAGATCATGCCCTACTACATGCTGGAATTTCAGTTTACTAAAAGTCCCACGGTTTTCGAGATGAAAATCATCTGTTTCTGGTTTTTCGCATGCCATTTCTACAAATAACTTTTTTTACCCACTTTAAAAAAAATACTTTTGGTTATTTGTTTTATCTAGAAAAGTCTTCTCTTTAACCTTAAATTTTAAGGAAACTTTATGAAAAAAGATCTGCAGGATTTTCATACAAACCAATTCAAACATCTGACTTTGATAGCCTGCGGTGTAAAAAAAATGTACTAGGCATATCGTGCCAATTACTTTAAAACGTTGCTTAGTTATTGTCGATTCATATCATTTGTAGAAATGGCACGCGAAAGACCAAAAGCAGATGATTTTTTTCAAAAAATAGCAACATAAAGCCCAAAATCTCGAAAATCGTGAGACTTATACTAAACTGAAATTCCAGCATATAGTAGGGCATGATCTGTCCTATCGACAGTTGCAGGATTATCCATTCATAACATGACTCCTGTATACAGTCTGCCGCTATGGCTTTTATTGATCGAACATGGGCGATAGAACCCTAAGCGATGAATTATCATATATGCGATTAATGTTGGCTTACATTGTTTGTCATTCCTGACAAGCACGTGCTTTTTATAGTTTGATGTTTCGCGACTCTGAGAGTGCTGTTCCTCACAGGTATAATGTACTCCCCACTTCGAAGACCAACCTTGTGACTCGCTTACGAAATTCCGCGCACAAAGATTCGAACATAAATGCCGATATGGGCCCATAAGGCCCCTAAGGGACCATATTAAGGGCCGATATGAAAACCACAAGATGTGCTGATAGCCACTATTAGATAGAATCAACGGGTTTGAAATATCCTTTCCCCACGTATTGGGTTGTCCGGAAAGTTCGTGCTGATTTTCGGTGGGTGGAGTTAAGAAAAATCGGCCGGAACTTTCTGGGCAATCCAATACATTGGAAATCTCTAGAAAATGCATGAATTTACATCGAATTATGTTTGGATTTGCTAATAAACGCAAAGTTGAGTGGAGTACGAAAAGAGCTTGAAAAAAGGGGGCACTGAAATGAAGTTCGATTAAGGTAATCCTATCGCTTCGTACTGGTCATACCACTGATTATACTTGAGACTACTACAATTTATATTTTTAACATATGCAAAAAAAATAATTTGCAATAACTAAAATTTTCCATGTATAAACTATTGAATGAATGTTCACAATTAGAAAAATGAAAAAATGGTTATTCCAACGATTCGCGCAGATTTCTAGGTTTGATATTTGGCAACATTGGTTCTATCTCCGTCTCTTTTTACTCGACCAGGCGAGATTAACCTCCATGCTTTTCAACGTCGATCTGTTAAAACAATGTCAGATGCGGGAAATATGGAGCATTGTACTCGGGCCACGACTGGTAAAAAGCGTGGAAAATGTGTGTCGGCGAAATATGTCGGTTAAAAATGAAATATATGTGGAAATTCGAATGAGTGAGATGAGGTTAGGACTGCAGTCAGCTGTTGCCTTGCTGTCACGTCTCTTTATCGTAGCAAGTGGTAATAAATCCAATACCGGAAGATAATATTAAACTTGATATTACATAAAAACTAGGTCAATAAGCGTATTTTTTTTAAGCGCATAGGATTACTACAAGTGTTAAGTATGTAAATCTGATTATTGTTAAGAATTTGACGGATTCTCACTATTATATACACTTTTGGAGCGACCGGAAATTGGGTTTTTGCATATGGTCTCGGAATTCCTTCACGAGAATATGCAATTAAAATTTGTTTTCTCTGTAATTAGGTCGATAACCAACCCTGGAATTTTACGGAAACGATTGTCAATATATTTAGTGAAGCTCAAAAAAAAATAATGAAAATCCTATGCATGAAGCCTGGCGATAGGATTACCTTAAATTACATTCTCTGAAAAACATTGTATGCTCACGAGAATTTCAAATTTCCAAGTAAAAAATCTCGTAATTACAAAGTATAATTATTAGAGAGGACGTGCGCTGGGAATTAAAGAGAAAACATAAACGGCGACGCCCGTTGCGGCAAGCACACGCTTCCAGCGTTTAAAAATGCGATAGGATTATCGCGACCGGTTTTTTTTTTCTGAATATTTCAAACTGATAACGAGCTGTGTACGAATAAAAAATGTGTGATAAACGGAAAAAATCACTGAAAGCTCGCTTTTCGCAATCCTCTATGACGGCGATAACGTTCGGACTTGTGTATTCCGTCAGGTACCTTGAGGAACTAGAGCGAGTAAAATCTCTGCCGGAAGTGAAGAAACAAGTGGAAAAATTTCGTCCCCTCATGGACAAACTGACGAAGCTCACTGGCAAACCGATCAAGCATACGAATGACATGTATTATCTGTATCACGATCTAATGGCCGAATCATCGATGGGCCTGAAATTGCCCGAGTGGACGAAGCCCCTGTTTCCATACGGTCCACTATGGAACGGCACGATTCTCGAGTACGATATCGTCAGTTACAACGAGATGCTCAAAAGGCTCAATGGAGGTACGAAAAACGCGACGCGTTTTAGCTTACCCGCGGGAAAAACGTAGAGGTTCAGAGTGCGCGTATGATTAACGATGTTGGGAGCCTTGCTAGACTTAGGCCCATCAAAATACATGGCGTCGAAGTTTGCATCGTTGGAATGCAACGACAGTTCTGTTCCTATCATTACTCCATTTTAATTACGGTCTATAATTTTGTTTCCTATAGATTAAGATCTTGGATCTTCAATGAGGATAAGAAAGCCTGTGTGGGTCAACTTCGTACCCTCAATCGGCGAAATAAATGTGAGCGATAGAAGAAAAATTAACTTCCGTTGCATTTCAACTATGCAAACTTCAACATCATCAAAATCCTACCACTGCGACAAAGATTGGATGCATTGTTACTTCGTTTGTTCGATACAAGTCTGCGTAAAAAAATTGATCATGTTGAAGTTTGCATCGAAAGTTATTTTTGCTTCTTTTGCTCACGTTTTTTCGCCGATTTAGGGAACGAAAATCACTCGAACGGTTTTTCCTTATCCTCGTAAGGGATCCACAATCTTAATTTACGACAAAAATGGTAGATTGGAATAAAAATGGAGAAATGAAAAAGAGTTCAAGAGAACTTTCGTTGTATTTTAACGATGCAAACTTCAATGCCATAAAATTTGCGGCTTTGGTAAACGCTCATTCGGTGCGTGTTTCCTCTATTAAAAAAAAATATAATACATAAATTATTTTATTCGAAATGTTAAGCACATGAAAGAGCAACGTTTCAACAATATTTAAAAGAGATTTCATCAAAACATTTGGGAAATTCAGCCGGTGGGACCTGGTTTCCCGAGAGCCCTAAAAAAAGCGTCCTCGTAGTGGTGTCAGGATAACTCATGATAGTTTTATTTGAAATTAAAAAAACCAATTTTTTTCTGTTGGTAGATAAGTATAGATCGTGATCGAACGAAGGATTTTTTTTGTGAATTGAAATTTGGATTTTTGGCAGAGTTGTATGCAAAATAGTTCATTTTTTGATACAATTTACACTACGTGTAGCCTTGTAAAATTAGTTGTAACCGAAAAAAAACCTTCGTTCAATCGCTAGTTAATGCTATTTTGAAGAAGTGTGCAAAACTTCAATAAGATCGGTGCATTACTTTTTGAGAAATCGTATCCACCGACTTCAAATAGAGTGTTTTGAGAAAAATGCGATATACCTGCTCGGTCCCGGCCGGTCTTCCCCAACGGAGGGAATTACCAAAGACTCTCTCTCCTAGACTTTTACTCCGATTGACTTAAAACTTTGGGAGAATATTCTAGACATGTACAATTAAATAATCAAATTTTAGAAAATGATTTTTTTGAAATATTTAAGCTCTATTAAGCCCTTAAGCATCCCTGGCCTAAGCCAATACTTGGATGGATAGTCGCTTAGTTTCCTAGTCCCTAAGTGCGTAGGGTAAAAGTGGAAGAATGGAGTCATGAAAGTCCTCAAGAGCATACGAATTAACATTGGAATTTCATCAAAATGACGATACATTCGAAAAAATTGCAGGAACACTCCTAAGGAGGATAACGGATGACATGGTGGCGGCGATAAAAAATGGCACCCGAAATGCGCGGAAAATCAATATTTTCAGCGGCCATGAGACGAATATCGCAGCTCTTTTGCAAACCCTCGGTGTCTACGAACCTCACGTGCCGCAATATTCCAGCGCCATTTTCGTCGAGCTCATTCGTCAAAACGACGTCTATTACGTGCAGGTAACTTTTCAAAATAATAAAGATAGAAAAAATAAAAATTCTCCGTCGCACCCTGAGAGAAAAATCCATGGTATTTACAAAAAAACGTCCATGGTCAAAGAGGGAATAGTAAATTCTGTATAGCTTACTGTCACCGCAATCATAATATGGTTAACACAACTATAAGCGAAAAATATATCTAAACATGCGATTGGGATAACATTTTTGACCATCTTTTAGCCCGAAATAATCAACTATTGTAAATGACAAGGCTTGACAATATATATATGGTCAATTCAGGGCTATCACAAAATCGGCGCACAAATACCAATGTTGTATACTGTATGGGAGCGCGGGGCTGAAAGTGCCGATTTTGAATAATTGCTCAAAACAACTATTAAAGTGAAATCCAGGATTTTCAATTTGTGGACCATCTAGTGTCAAATTAAATGTAGTTTTTGAATTTATATTTGTAATTAGCAATTTCACAATATTTAATGACTGAGACTCAAGTTAGTGGGCCGAGGCTACGAGGCACAATTGACCCCGCTGTGGAGCGTGTTGTGCCGATGAAGAGGTTGGTTATGTCGTTCGGAAGGTGGGCATTTTAAGTAAAAATAAATGAGATTAAAAAATAATAAATAAATCAAATAATAAATCAATAATAATTAATAATAAATGAGATTTATAAATAATAAAAATATTGTAATTTTTATGATAATGTTTTTATTAATCAAACAATATCCACTAACCTCAATGGACTCTTCTTAAAAGTAACCCTTAATATACTGTATGAGAAAAAAAAACAAAACATTATCAATATTTCTTCTTTCAACTAATTAAGCACAACACAACTTCTCGATTTGTTCTTATAGAGAGACAATTTAAATCTTTTTAGTCACATTTTTAAATATTTTGTTGCCATAACTAAAAATAATCAGGATTCAAAAAAATATTAGCTTTTCTCGCATCAGTCTTCAATCAGCCAAAGAGAGTTGTTAAGGATGTATGGCAGCTACTGCAGAGTTGTTACAGAACTGATTATGCAATTTGCAAAAATCGCATTTAAAGACTAAATAAAATAATTGTAGTATTCATTGAAGCTAAAAAGGAGATTTACCACAGCTCAAAGTAAAACATGCGGTACAGAAAGAAGAATTTTCAATTTTTAACTGCAAATTTAGTTGCTGATTTGATGTACGTTTTCCCTGACGTTGTCGTGGTTACGACATACGAGATAAAGAAATACGAAAACGGTCCCATTTAACTCGCAATATCTCGCAAAATATATGGGCACATGTCGATTTTTTTTTTAACGTATCATGCATATTACAGCGATACCGCACAAAAGTTTTTTTTTACAAAAGAGTACTCCGGAAATACCTTTTTTGCCAATGTAAAGGGAATTTTGGACGTACAGTCCTATGTTCCCCGTGTTAAATGACCCAACTTTGAATTCGTTTATCTCAGCATTCACGTGGGCAAATTTTGTTTTTTTAATCTCAAAAAGTTCTCGATATTTTCCTTTACAATATCAGTGAGTTTCAATTCGGACAGTAGTAAATAACTTAGTTGCCATACATCCTTAAGTTAGTCTTTTTTTTACCTAATCATAATTTTTAGTCTGAAAAGGACTCATCAGAATAACAATTAAGGCGCCAAAACGTAACCCTTTTTTATCATCTACACATTTCAAGTGTGCCCAGCTTTTACACGTAACACACTCAATCTATTTTTAATATGATACTGAATTTCAATACGAATCACAGTAAATGATACACTAACAAACAAAAAATAGGCCATAACAATGGGGCACTTGGAGGGGCTGCGGGCTGGTTGCCCCGCGGCACTTTCAGCCCCGTTACAAGTACACACACTTTATATCAAATGAAAAAAAAATATTAATTTAACAGAACTCCGATTTCAATATATCTTTCGATTCGTAAATCATTAACTATCGTTTTAATGAAAAACCGGCATTCATAATTCAGAAAAGTTAGCCGACAGTCTAAAAAGTATAAACACAAAAATATTTACTCACGTGTTGCGAGAGCGCTCGATTACACACTACCGCAGCGCTCGCGGTCGCAGCCACAACCAAACTAAACAACAATAGCTGCCGCCGATATACGAGTATTAGACGTTCTGCGACACAGCATGAAATTGCAGCTATCTCTTTTAATCTGTGACAATTCCCATCGGCACTACTGACCCCCGGCACTTGCATCCCGCGCTTCCCTACGTTAGGTTTTGCTCAGGTCAAACTTCTACTATTCTATTCAAGTTTGTACACTTCATATGGTTAACATCAACGTTTGCCGAGTATAATTTGTTGGAAGACCTTATGAAAAGTAACTATTCGAAAAAAAATTATGGTATTTTTTACTTATAGCGAAGACGTAAATCACACATTACTATGCATATAACTCTTGTAGGACACACATTTCGGCACGATTACGATATCTCCGGCGCCTTGATTTAACCATGGATAATCAATATTTGGGCCAAAATAAGCACTTTTTGAAGAATAAAAAAATCGCGATTTTGGCTTCGTTTAGTAGATACAGATACAATCCCCTCTCTATAATATATATAGATAAAGAGTCAACCCGAATAAAGAATATCGATGTGTGTGCGGAATCGTTGGGTGGGTCTGAAGCACCTTCGATGTGTGGGCGGAATCGTTGGGTGGGTCTGGAGCACCTTCGATGTGTGGGCGGAATCGTTGGGTGGGTCTGAAGCACCTTCGATGTGTGGGCGGAATCGTTGGGTGGGTCTGAAGCACCTTCGATGTGTGGGCGGAATCGTTGGGTGGGTCTGGAGCACCGTCGATGTGTGAGCGGAATCGTTGGCTGGGTCTGAAGCACCTTCGATGTGTGGGCGGAATCGTTGGGTGGGTCTGGAGCACCTTCGATGTGTGGGCGGAATCGTTGGCTGGGTCTGAAGCACCTTCGATGTGTGGGCGGAATCGTTGGGTGGGTCTGGAGCACCTTCGATGTGTGGGCGGAATCGTTGGGTGGGTCTGAAGCACCTTCGATGTGTGGGCGGAATCGTTGGGTGGGTCTGGAGCACCTTCGATGTGTGGGCGGAATCGTTGGGTGGGTCTGAAGCACCTTCGATGTGTGGGCGGAATCGTTGGGTGGGTCTGAAGCACCTTCGATGTGTGGGCGGAATCGTTGGGTGGGTCTGAAGCACCTTCAGCACCGTTTGTTTGAGTTTGTTTGATAACCTCCACGTGGTGTATTCTGGATAACGCTAATAATCTGCAGCCAATTTACATAAATCACCGACGAAGTACGATGAAACAATGCAAAGCACGCGGAAATTCGATTCACATCGAAAAATCGGAGAAATAAATGTTTTACTCTTCAAAGCGCTGTAACTCCGAAACTAAGGCTCAAAACGAAAAAAGTTATTCTTGTTTTTCGTATTTTTTTCGCCCATATTACATAATCCAATGATAAAATTAAGGCGCCGGAGATATCGTAACCTCCCCCACATTTCTATGCATATAGGTCGTATCATATAATATGGTAGAAATCACTATTATACGGTACAAAATTGTTGCCATGCGCCAAAAATCCGAATAAGACCGGGGCCACACTACGCGGTTCTACTGGAGCGTTTTCGAGGGGTCTGTAGTTTAATGTAATTCTTGAAGTATGCAAACACTATCGATCCTTCAAAAACGCTCTGGCAGAACCGCACAGTGTGGCCACGACCTAAGCAGTGACTTTTATTATTAAAAAAAAGAACGGTGCAAGATTTCGCCTAAATCGGAGGTAAGGGGGCATCCATTAATCACGTGAGGTGATTTTGGCGATTTTTCGACCCCCCCTCTCCTCCTGGTGAGATGTCGTGAGATTTTACTCGACCCTCTCCCCCCTCCCCTAATCGCACGTGAGATTTTTCAAAATGCATACGGTCACGGAAAACAAATTGTAGTGGAAGTAACTGCGGTTGTAATACCATTTACTCCACCATGTAAAGTAGTAGGGAGACTCTCCCTACGTGATAAAAATTACGTGTTTACTAAAATTACTAAAATTACGTGATATTTGCCGAAGCCCCCCTCTTCCCCACGTGAGATTGGGTGAGATTTCGCTCGACCAACCCCCCCCCCCCCCCTAAACGCCTCACGTAATTAATGGACGCCCCCTAACAGCTGTTCGGAAGTACAGCTGGAATTACTTTTGTCTCTTATGTCATATCTGCGATTTTGATTCCACAAGTGCTGCATAGTGTAGTGGCAGCGTACTATAAGCAGACGTAGGCAGCTACGTTGTAGGTTCGATTCCATGTGCAGGTGAAATATCTTCTCAGAAATAAATCATTACAGAAGATCAGGGAATAACGGATCATAATTTAAAAAATCATTGAGCTAGAATTCTCAGTTGAGTATTTTATTTTATTTTGGATTTATGAAATATGCTGTGCATTTAGTAGACGGGCATCGATGCCTTGAACCAACACGCATGCAGTGTACAAAAAATAATCAAATAGCACACCAAATACGCATGTAGCAGATCGTATCTTATAATAGGGCGCAAATCACTATGAACATCGTTGCAAATCACGAGCAGCATTTTAAATCAACGTTCATATATTTTAGTCCTGTTGACTATTAGGATCTTGGGGGAGTACATTTTGTATAGCGTCAAGGAATATCCATTTTATGAAAACCCACTATATTATATAGGATTGAACAATCAACGTATGCTCGTAAGATTGGCGGTTGCGGTTAAAATATGTGCATAATTTGTGCAACTGCTCATCAATAAGCAGTACTATACTTTTGGCAGGAACTATGGCTACCAAATATCATCGTCCCCTCGGGGAAATATAAAATAGAGTTAGAATATGGTAAAAAACATCATATATTTCTCTCAGCGCATAATTGCTGTATCGTATTTGGGACATATTCTCACGACAATTTATTCTTTCCGTACGCGTAGGTACTCTATTATCTGGGAATTCCACCGGACGTCGTGGCTTTAACCATCCCCGGCTGCGAACAACTCTGTCCGCTCGATGCTTTCCTTCAACTGCTGGAAAACGTTATTCCAACAGACGAAGACCTTGTGTGCCCAAAGTTGACGCAACCACCGATTGGATTTTGATGGAGTGAGAAAGCAGCGGGGAGCAATAGAAAGACAGACAAAGAGAGAGAGAGAGAACACGAGCGAGACAAAACGACAGTAGCAACAACCTTCGCCGTCAATCAACTTTCTATCCCGTTGATTACTATGGACCACTTAACATTGGTTCATTCCGCTCGAAGATCTCTGCATTCCTCACACACACTCGTCTTCAACGCAACGATATTATTCCAATTTTTAGTGTCCAATGTTCCTCCAGACGATTTAGCCCGTCTTGACGAGCCACTTCCTTTCCAGCCCAAAGGCTGACATTCCTTCATTTATAGTTCCCAAAAGAGCCACCTGAGTGTTGCCCACAGTCGCTCCTTTCCATATGCACTATCGTATCGCATATCCTCGAGGGCACAGGGAATCTGTGGAGCCGTGCCGATACAAGCGACGATTCGGTAAACTTCAGTTGTGTCATCATCGGCAACTCGGTAAAATTCCCTTTCCCTCGGGTGGTCGCAAGTCAGTGCTCGACTAAGTAGTCACCCGTCCAATAATTGGCCCAGGCCAATGTAGCTTAGCATGGAAGATCGCCCAAGCCGGTGGTGTTATTCTCATTCACGCAAACTTAGCGTCATCATTGTTTGTAAAGATTGTTGGTTTTTTGTAGCCTTGTAGTGGCCTTGTGGTACGACACAACTTCCGTACCTTTACGCCGATCACCCACCCTTTGGCATAGCAGAACATAACGAAGCGTAAGATGTTTCGACCAATCACGTAACTCTATGCGCATATAAACAAGGTGTCCTAAAAACCAATGATAATATTGCAGGTGCTGACAGGCTAGCTCATGATGACCCAGAATAACTCCATATGACCTTAGCAAAAGTGCCGTAGTTTTCGACATATGCGCACTTCTTTGAAACTCGTGAACATCTCTAAGTTAACTCTCTACACTCAGAAAAAAGATTTATTATGGTCTAATAAATTGACACATTAGAACATAATTTATTAGAAATTAATAAATGTTAACTCGTATGGAGACAGTTTTTATGTGATTGTAACTACAGCATTTATTCGGCGTCACTAAATATGTTTTCTTACGTGACGATATTTCACATCAATTAAAAGCCATGTTTAAAATAGAAAATTTGAATAAACATTTCCTCAAATCAAATAAATACTACTTTCCAATCACAAAAACGTCTTATTTCGCGACTGTGATACTAAAGCGCGCATGCGCATTTTGCCCTTCAACGCAACGAGTCCGACAGCAGGCCGCTTGTCAGATGTAGCTCACGCATACGCTTATCGTGTAGCTTCTTCCTATGCCAATGCTTTTCGCACAAGTGTCAGTGTTGCGTTTCGGGAGTGAGAAACTCGAAAGTGAGGAATGATGTAAGTGTAAGTAAGAATATAAAGTGAGAAAAAAAACGTTCCAGTGAATAATGACGGACGAAAGTACACAATCCCTCGAAAAAAACCAGCTGGGGGATTATGAAGAATCCTATTAGATGTTAAAAAAAACTCTATTTGTCGCATATAAAACACCTATTTCTTCTAACTTATATTTCTTATTAGAAGTTAACAAAAATTCTTAGTAAATCTCAAACATAAACTTGAATAAAAAATGTTCTCAGCTGTTAATAAAATCGTAGTATACCGACAAACGAATAAGAAAACTTATTCGCCGGGAGACAAACTTCTTCGTCGTTAATAAATCTTTATTCTGAGTGTAACGGCTACGCCTCTTTCTGGATGGCTCAAAATCATTTCCTCTGGTAGTATAGCTAAAAATGGTTAAATATTAATGTCAAAACATAATTTTGTCGATAAGGGTGTGGAAAGTAGTATTTTCGGACTGTCGCAAATTTGCTACTACCCGCTCGGTTCGAACTATTATTCTCATTCGATAGAAAATCTTCAAAGCCAAGTTCGTCCAGTTAAGCTTCCTTTACACAATTCTATCAAAAAATATTTCAAGAATGTCCATTTACTTACTTTTGGACAAAAAACGGACAGCAGATCGAGTGCGGGTCATGCGTCGTAAATTTGTACAATATTGTTGCCATATTTACATAATTCATATGTTTACGTTTGAATTTCAAGCTGTCCCGGCATTTGTAGCTGCATCTAGCATAGATTGATGGAACTGTGAAGTAGCTTGTCCGCTATAGCGTCCTTACGCTTTTACCGACGGGGTCAAAGTGAACGTAGCAAATTTGCTACAATGGTAGTTAAAGGGTTAAGGGCATGTACAAGGGCAACATAACCTCACACATTTCTCAACCCCATTTTCTCATAGATGGATGAATTTTTTAGGAAACACAAAGCATTAGGCTCTGGAGAATTCCCTGACGCAGAGCTTGATGATTTCCTTTTGCCCTAAATATTATTCATCTCTGAGAAATCTCTGTTCGAAAATTTCAACTATTTCTCTCGCACTCATATGTCACGTGGTACATATTCTACTTCGCCTTAAGGCAATAATTCACATGTCACAGCTGCCGTAGGGATGTTTTTCGGTTCGGGTTTTTCGTGCTACCAATAATAACCATAAATATTTACATTGTTAGCTCTTTTCAATTTTCATTACTCAGTTTGATCGATAGTGGCATAATAAACGCACGACGCCAAACTCGCAACATACCTTAAAAGTAGGCTCATTTAATCTAGATTCTGAAAAATGCGCAACACGTAAGACTTTTTTTTACTGTTACGAACAATATCGCTGTTTTATTACAAAACAGACACAATTTTGAAATTACTCCATTGATCTGTATTTGGATTTATCTCGAAACTATGACTCGTACATATTTCGAAAACTATGACACTTTTACTGAGGTCATATTTGGTTATTTTGGATCATCATGAGCTGACCTGTCACCACTTGCAATATTATCGTTGGTTTTTGGGACACCCTGTATATACGCGCTTTTGCATAGCATAGCATAACATAGCAGAAGATGTTTAGCAAATACATATTGGGAAGTACAAATAAGTCACCGCCGGTTGACAAAAAATGGCCCCACACGGAGGTTATGGTTGAAATTGTCAGATGTAAAACATATCGTAAGATTGGACATCTGGCAAGACCATAACCTTGAAATATTAGCGATTTCGTATCAGCATCACATAATTTTTTTTCGTGCGAAAATGTCGAGTTTTGAGCCGAATGAGCGTCATTTGCAGGAGCTTTATAACTCTTCTTTGCTTTTTTAATTTGAAGATATCTGCAGCTGAGGCGCATCGATTGCTTGCAGAAGCATATAGTGAGGCTGCTTTAAGTGAGAGAAGTTGTCGTGAGTGGTTTCAAAAGTTTACGAACGGTGAGTTTGACGTCGAAGACAAAGAACGTAGCGGAAGGCCGAAACGAAGACGCGGAATTGGAAGCATTATTGGAGGGAGATTCGTGCCAAACGCAAGAGTTCCCGCACATAACGCTTATTCGGCTCAAAACTCGACACTCGTACGAAAAAAATTATGTGATGTCGATACAAAATCGCTAATATTTCTAGGTTATGGTCTTGCCAGATGTCCAACGTTACGATATGACGTTTTACATCTGACAATTTCAACCATAACCTCCTGGTGGGGCCATCTGGTGTCAAACGTCGGATACTCATTTGTACTCTCAATGCATACGCGCATAGAGCTACGTGATTGGTCGAAACATCTCATGCTACGTTATGCTATGCTATGCCAAAGCGTGTGTAACGAGCTTTAGCGTAAACTCCTGGCTTAGGGTGCCCATCCACGAAAGCGGAAAAAAGCGGAGCTACGAAAATACAACCAATAGCATCAGTCCGCTCAGGTTCGGTGGACATGAATTCAGCGGTTGATTGGTTGATTCCTCCTAGTTCTGCTTTGGTGGACAGGCAATTTTATTCATACATCACCCGCGCGTTTACTATTTAATTACTTTTTTATTTTGACGACTCTATGGTACGAGGAAGAATACTATAAAGTACACGATCGTTTTGTCGCACATTTATCGCAACTGTCTTATGAGATGTGTGCAGAATTGCGCTAGCACAATATGCTGCTACGGCAGTTGTACAAACAACATTGACACCGTTTTTTTCAACACATGTGCCCCTACCCTACATTTTAGCAAACGTCGTGACGAGCATGAATGAGAACGGCGGCAGCGTCTCGAAGTCGCCTCTCTTATCTTTATCGTTTATATAATGCACTTTTTAGCCTTTATGATTACTTAAAGTAATTGTAACGGTAATCTTTTGGTATCGAGAACAGCGCCCTTCGCCGAAGCGCGCTTAAGGGCATGTACAAGCCCAACATAACCTCAATAATCTTCAAACCGTTTTCTCATAGATAGTTAAGTTTTTTTTCTCGAAAAATCGAAGCATCAGGCTCTAGAATTCACTGATGCAGAGCTTGACGATTTTTTTTGCTTTAAATTCGGTTAATCTCTGAGAAAGCTCTGTTTGAAAATTTCAGCTATCTCTCTCGCACTTATGTGTCACGTGGTACATCTTGCCTTACACGCTATGCCGACGAATTTATGTAAAAATAACGATGAATTATGGGTCGTTTAGACGAATTGTGATAGAAAAATACAACTTTTTCTAAAAATTAGTCGAATAAACGTTACTTTTTTCCCTCCAGTTATTTGCAGAAAAATGCACGAACTGAATAACTACACAGACGAGTGTAACGTACGTGTCAAGGTGAGCACGCACTGGAGCATTTTTCGCGACGAATTTCGTGCGCGCGAGCGTTCAGGACAACAAACGCGCTGCGCCGCCTGTCGGTCCATCAAAGGATGTGCGCTCGAGCTCAGTGTGGACGGGTGTCTCCGCTGCGTAGGACGTTAGCGCTAACGATGGAATAGACGAGCGAATTGTATGGGATGCGAAGCTTTATAGCCATTTCCCACGAACGATCGACCGTTAAAAAGTGACACAGCGAACGGTCGCAAAAAATCCTCTAGAGATTACGCAGCTTTAGGAAAATGGTAGATTGAAGCAACGGCGAACCTTCTAGCGGGGGAGGGGGGGGGGGGGGGTGGGGGCATTTTGACGTCGAATGGGCTACATGAAAAAAGAACCAATGGCAGTAGACTTACCCCCTATGCACGCAACTTATTCAAAGTTCTCCGCGTTTTGCTGTGAATTCCCGAAGAAATTATTCTTCACTACACACCCGATAAAAGCGAACATCCGAACGTACAGTTCACGAATATGGAGCAAAGTCTATGCTGACCTCGGAGGGAAAGGAAATTTGCTATTATAGCTTGACTCTTTGTGGCAATGAATAATTGGCTTCAGGTATTCCTTTCCGAACGCGAATTCTTCACAACTAACTGACTTTCGTCTATGATTGAGTAAAAAATACACCCCAGTGTATTGGAAAAAATTCGAGCCAAGTTACCGAACTTTTAACAAAAAAAAGGACTTTAAAAATCGTCTAATTTATACGCCACTTTATAATACTAAATTTATATACTGAATAACTTTGGATGTCGGAAATAAGCTGCTCTACGCACGAACAAAAACTCTGTCAATTCTGTAACGACAATAATAATAGGCTGTCACCGAATGTTCGCCGAAAATATTAATGGTTTAAACTTAGAAAAATGTGGATAGCAGAATTTTCGTAACCGCGACTTTTCAGAGAAAATTAAAAATTTCAAAATCGACAAAATTTGCGCGAAATTTTTTATTCCAGTCCCAGGAAAAAATGGCCATATATAAACACAAATAATAATGTATGATCATAAATGATCATGAACGAAATTTGTCTCTATATAATCAGATATAGTAATATATAGCCATACATGATCACATGTAATCGTATATATACTCATATACTATTGCATATGCAATAGTATATAAGTATATATAATCATATATGATTAACCCAAGACGGTCACATGGGGTGTGACACACCCCAGGCCATTTACGAGCTGGAATTTTCCCTTTATCATCTTCCCCCTTTATCATCTTACATGAAAAATCATCGACATCTTGTACATCATTTTGCCGCTGAAACCCGCATGTTCATAGTGCGGAATAAATATACTTTTTAAAAAACCCACAAAAACTATTATACTCACCAGAAAGAGAATGCTTTCACAAATCAGACCCTGCTTGAATTTTGTTGATATGTCAAAAAACAAAAAAAATACAGCATTTTTTGTAAAAAAAGGGCTTTTTCGCGAATTTTTTTTCAAGAATTTTTTAAATATACTTCAAACTAAAATTTTCGTTCCGTTCTTGGATAGGATAATAGAGAAACGTTTGAAATATGTTCTCAATTTTTGTTGAGCCCCCAAAATAATTCTACGAAATGCTACAGCGCTCTAAAGTGCTTGGGGTGTGACACACCCCATGTGACCACCACGGGATTCTCATGAGGTGTGACCGTCTTGGGTTAAATGTGTTCATTCGATCTCATCATAAATAATCAAATAATCATATAAAAATAAATAATCATGTATGATCTTTTCATAAATGATCATGAACGAAATTTGTGCATATGCAATAGTATATGAGTATATATAATCATATGTGATTACATGTGATCATACATGGCTGTATATTACTATATATGATTATATAGAGACAAATTTCGTTCATGATCATTCATGACCATACATGATTATTTAAGTTTGTGTATGTCCATTTTTTCCCGCGGTTTATCGTTGGGTATAATAACACAGCTCAACAGCCGATTTGGTGTCGCAAAACCCGATTTTTTTTTCGAAATTTTATTTCCATACTGATCGTATTTTAACACTTAATATTGATGTTCTACCTACGAACACGAAAATATACAATTTCTTTATCAAATCTAATTGTATTGAAAAATGTAAGTTTCATTCAATATTTTTACATTGAATAAGCTTCGTTTTCATGATGTGACCCATCTTCCCTGATACCTATCTTCCATGATTTGTATGTCTCGGTTTGTGCGTTCTTCTTGCTCTTCTCTGATGGAGTCAAGATATTCTGCGAATTTATCTTGATCCTTTATTTCTATCCCGAAATAAGAAGACAAAAAAAGCATTTTCACGAAATTTGTAGTCGTTTTTATAAATGTTGAATAACATACTCGCCGCATATAACGAAATGTGTTAAGGCGGGATATACATTTACAACGATAAAAAAATCGATTTCCTTTTTTCCCCTTTAAACGATAGAACTGTCTATGTAGAATATTTTCCCAAAGTTTCAAAGCGAAATTCGACAAACTTCAAACGTTAGAACCCGTCAACGCTGTGCCTCACCGCTCGGATTCGGAGCGGGCGTGAACTTCAAACGCGTTTTTCTCAAAACTGCATTATCGAAATTGGCGTGCAGGATGACTTAAAAACTATTAAGCCGATTGAGTTTAAACTTGGTAGAAATATTGATAATATTGGTACCTTCTACTTGACGAAAATTGTTTATGAAAAATTGAAGAAAAAAACGACTTTTTTAATCCTCATTTTACAGAAAAGTTGCGTGAAATGTTGATTTTTTTTGTAAATCCGTGCCATTTTCTCAAATTTGCATTTTCTTCATTTTAATTACCGTCACATAGAAACTATACATGTTCTAACTGAAAAAATGTTTGAACTTTTTTGCAAATCAAAGTATACGGGAAGCCAGACTGCACGATGATTCGCAACTCCTGCGGCGACCTTGCTGTAACACTCTGCCACAGCTCCGCCATTTTGATGATGAATTAATTTAAAAAAATTGTTTCGTATACTTAAATATACTATTAAAGTATACTTAAAGTTTAATAATTGTAGAATAATTATTTCTTAGTTTAAAAAATCGCTCAACATTGCTAATTTTTTTCCTGTCTAAATCTATATCCCACCTTAAGGTAGTCGAACAAGCTCATCTTTGCTTTACTGCCTTCGACACATCACGAGTCTAATCATGGAACTAAATCATAACAGCAAAAAATAAAAAAACCGAAGAAAAAGTTCTCAAATGAACTGCTAATGACACTCACTATGAAAGTAAAATTCATTTGAAAACTCCGTGTAGTAACTTGAATTAAAGGTTGGTACATGTCTCCCCTATACCAGTAGTCATTTGAAAAAAAGTCATACGAATTTTGCGGCACCAAGAATCAACTTTTTTTTTTGTGAAATTGATAGTAACTTATTATTAAGCGCCACTGTAATTTCCTAATGCTTCGAAAGGGCCTTGCTTATTCCCCAACAAAATACGGCACTCCGCGGAAGGAATACCTTAAGCTTGTGGAGTTATTGCATTATTTGATTTTGTGTCCACGATTTTTACTCGGTCACTTCTTATTGTTTTGCTCATTTATTAATATTGGTATAATCGTATTTTCATTCTGTTCGTGGTCCAGCACATTCCTATAATTGTTATTACTATCATTATTGTTATTATTGCTGTGACTGATCAGACACTTGGATTTATTATTGGTACTTCATTTTGATTGATTGATGTTTGCTTTTCACGGTTCGTTATTCCGTTCTCGCGCACAACCGCCACTGTTTACATTTTGTATCGTAGTAACGTTTCGGTCGAAGCGCCTCTTGCGGAAGATTTTATTTTCGTATTGTATTACCACTTTTCCGAGAGCAAATTTGAGAATTGTAGTACCGAATATCGCGTCGAATACGTTATATCGTTCGTGCGATGTTTTAGCGCGTGTTCGAATGATTTATCATTCATAAAATTTCGGGCGATTGCTCGAGCGACACTGACACACGTTTTTCCGCGCTGCCATCGTGAGAGCCCGCGCCGATGTGTGTGTCTCTGAATATCTGTATGTATACGCGTGATGCCTTGCACCGATCGCGATGCGAGTACGTGCTATTGGGAACGTAATTTCGAAGTTTACACTGCGAGAAGGGAAGTGGCGCTTTTGCGTCACCCTTTAAAACTATTTTCGTCATTTTTCACCTTACAGGCCCGTATACCCTTGTGTATTTATAATATGAATACGTGCTTGCGTCACGTTTCCACATCACCATGATGAGCCATCTTTGGAAACCAACAATATATGACTTCGGGAAACTCATTCAATATTGTCAACATTGGCGTGTCCGGGAGCGGCACGCCCCCCCCCCCCCCCATTCAACATCTCTGTGGCCCCGAGGAAAACATCGATCTGAAATAGTTTTATTTGTTTCACCAAGAGTTGGGCGTTAATCAATTAAATTTTCCATCAGTTCATTAATTGAGTACTAAAAGTAAATAGCAATTAACATTAATTGCAATTAACTATTAATTGCATCTTGCAATTAATTTATTTGGATTAATACATGTTAATTGCAACTCGCAATTAAAACAGTTGCAATTATCTTTTTTAATTGTTCTAAGGAACAATTGAACCGAACAATTAACCTATTTAACTTTACAGATATCAGATAAAAAGATTTAGATATTGCTTCATTAATACAGTTCAATACTACTCTTTGGGTTTGTTCGGGTTTGTTTGATTTCAAACAAACCCAAACAAACTCATATACGTATTTCAATAACATATATATATTTGTTATGGCGCGACTTCGCGCCCTGTACAATAATCAATTGGAATTGTTAGTTTTTAATCAAATACATTAAAAAGATTGAAAATTGATTCGTTTCTAATTGTGGAAAGTCACGATTCACAATTGGTTAAATGTTAATTGCGACTATAGGAATTAACAATTGATTAATTGCTAGGATAACTAAAGATTAACAATTAATTAATTGTTAATTGTTACAGTCGTGATTAACAATTGATTAATTGTTAATATTTAGTTACCCTAGCAATTGAATTTTGCCCAACACTGGTTTCACCCAAGCAAGCATGAAGAAGTGATTGAATAAAACTTGAACTATTTTCTTCGTCGTAATTTCGTAACTTGTATAAAAAGTAGTGACTTCTTTATGTAAATTAAGTAGATATTCAAATTTCACAATTATTAATCGTAGGCGAAATAAGTAGATTAGATTTGCAGGCCAATACAAAACAAGAAGAATACTGGAAGATCAACATTTACTACCAAGTAATATAGGTTGTCTTAAAATGACCTGACATTTTTATTTATTAATAAAACGGTGCGGGCGGACGCGTATTTCTCGAAATGTCGTTTTTCAAAACGGTGTACAATCTCAAAGGAAGGGTTTTCAAGCTATCCGTCTCAAATTTTAACACAACATTCTTCACGCCATTCTTTTTCTTTCATTTTGCTATAAAAGCTTTTTTTTAAATCTTCATATTTTTTGAAACGAAAAACTGTCCAAATTGTAGGTTAAAGTCGATACTTTTTTTTTAAACCGCCATTTTGTCAATTTTGATTTAAAAAAAACCTCCATAGCAGGATGGCGGCTTTCATACTAATTAATGATCTTTTTACAAATTTTGTTTCAGTTAATATTTACGGCCGCAACCGTGTACACCGTGAGGACTCCTTTCCTTCGAACACATTTTCAACCGTTAAAAAAAATGTGAAAAAAATATTTAAAAAAAGTAAAAAAATTTATTTTATGTTTTTCATGAGTGCTTTGATTTCACATAAAAAAATCGGACTGATTAGCGTATTTTAACCATAAAAAAATCGCGAAGAGCAGCTATATTTCGAACCGTTAGACTGTTGATGATCCCTTAAGAAAGCACATTAAAAAGGAGTACTGCCCTAACTTATATAAACTTTTCCAAGCAGCAATAGTCAATCCCAATGAGCTCCGCTGGCTGTGACAGGAGGTTTCTGCCGTGAGGTGGATTAAAACGTGGCTTAAGGGGTTACACGTAGTTGGAATTTTTGAAAATATCGTTTTTTCGTTTTCGACGAATTCTTATAATATAACCTTTCAAAAATATTCCCTGAAAATTTCAAGCCGGTCCGTTAAAAATTGGGGGAGTTATGAGCGTTTACAGGTAGGTTCGACGGTCTACGTATATACCCGTGCAGAAATTTTGGCAGGGATACAGCTGATTTCTGACTTGTATCCCGGGCTCCCAGTCGGGATCTAGTCCGATATCGGATCAGATTCTAAGACTAAATGTAAGATCCGTAAACTGGATTCCATTAGGGATCCAGAACCGGATCCTTTAATGACTCTAAATAGATTCCCCATGGAATCATTGAGGGATCTTGGAAGGATCACGGGTAAATACAGGCTGAAATAAAATGGCAAAAATGGAATTATTGCATGTTAAATTTATTATAAAAATAATTAACATTTATACATTTTTGGTGAATTAAAATATCAATTTAAAAAATGAAAGGTAAGAACACCATAAAAAATGGAAAATTACGACTGGGTTGTCGTTTTTTGGACTACTTGGCGTCCTTTGCGTCCATCTCAGTTTTTTGCGTTGGATATTCCTATCTATAGAAATTGGAAATTCCTATCTATAGATAGGAATTTTATAGATAGGAACCTCTAGATGGAAATTCCTACCTATAGATAGGAATTTCATAGTAATACCGAAAATACACGTGACGCCAAAATTTTCAAAGATATGCCATCGTCGTCATACATATTCCGATACGGATGCAAGTTGGATTCTAACCGGGTTACCGGTTTTGGGGAATCCATGACAAATCCTGATCGGGATTTGATCGGACATAGGGTATCCCTGTCAAAATTTCTGCACGGGTACCTGACGTAAAACTTTAAACGCTTTTTTCTCGTAATGACTTTTTCAGAATCGCCGACCAAAATATCTCAAAAACAACTGAACCGATCTGCTTCGAATTTCAGACATTTTTTGTATATGAAAAGGCAATCCTCAATCGAAGGATTTTTTTTTTCAATGAATCCTTTTTTTATATGAAGGAAAATAGAATTTTTTTCACCGAAAAATGGTTGCCGATCGAAAGTGATCGTTGACGATCACTTTCGATCGGCAACCATTTTTTCAAAAATCATTATTTAATGAATCCTTCAATTAAAGACTAGATAATACGGTTCAAAAACTAAATTTATTTGGTTTTTTTACTTCAGATGATTTGTTCCCGAGCAGGAGTGCTCATCGCGGAGGACCTTTTTTGCACAGCGGTCTGTGCAATTTACAGTATCTCCGTCGTTTATAAATATTTCCCAATAACAAAAATTGTCAGAGATACTTGAAACTATACCCTTTACTATGAAAAAAAGGTAAAAACCTGCACCCACTTCCTAAAAAAATAATCACGAAAACACCTCGTTTTTTCCGGCCGCGAACTAGATGTAACTCTTTAAAAGCACAATGCTTCAGGGACGATTCCCTCATATGGCACTGCTGACCATAGGTAATGACCCTGTTTAAAAAAACATTTCAACTAAAAGTGTTGGGCCGATTTGCAGAAAAAATAAAAAGCTAAGACTTATGTAATTGCGTATCTACTGAAAGTATAGCTTAAAGACTGGTAACTCGATTAAAGAATGATGAAAAATTAGTTGATTATTTTCTAAGATATTGAAAGAGTTTGATATTGTATTTCGCGGCTTTTCCTCAAAATCAATCATGCAGTACCCTCACTTCACGCCGGGGTATTAATGTTAACATGGACGTGTGATTCAAAGCTTCATATTTTACGTGTATGTGTGTCACGTGATTATCTACTAGTATGTAAATTTTATTTAAAAAAAGATTATTGTGAACGAAACCACTTTTGTGTCACCCCCCCCCCCCCCCAGCCCCCTTCCATAAAATGCCGGCTATGCCGATGATTGTCAAATGCCAATTTTGTACTTCTTCAATTAAGGGGCTATACCAGTGTGAACGCTAAAAATTTGGGTGATTTTCGGGATTTTTTTGGACAAAAAGTACTCAATTAAATGTTTCGGAAAATTAAGAATATATTTGACTATATTTGACTTATATTACATAATTTTTTCATAGAAAAATATTGAGATCCAAGCGACTTATGCGCTGCCTTCGGAGGCGCCAAAAAAAAAGTTCCTCCACTGCTGACATGATTCCAGCCGATTGAGTAGCTGAAACCGAAAAAGGAAAAAATGTCGTTAAACTGGAAGGTATTTCCTGTACAATGACGTAGGATTTTCGAAAAATATAAAAATCTAACAAAATAGCGTAGTTATGAAAAAAAGTCTGTTTTCTTGCCTAGAAAATAGTGGGTTTTTTTCAACGCCAAATCATCAATTTCCATCCAATCAAAAATATCCTACGTCATTGTAGAGTAAATATATTCAAGAGTACTCAGTTCAAATTTCAAGTCAATTACATAATTGCTCTTTGAGTTACAATGTCAGCAAATTTGAAAAATCTCATTTCGAGAAAAACGCGTTTAAAGATTTAACTATCGATTTTTGCAAGATAAAATGATTCGAGATACGGCCTTGAAATTTTAACAGGATATTCTTGAAAGTATAAACTGCCAAAAAAAGCAAAAAAATCGATTTGTCGAAAGTGTCACACTGGTATAGCCCCTTAAACGAGTATATCGAAGAAATGAGTTTTCGTCAGAAGCGCTACCAACCTTGAAGGAATATCCATAAACTGCTCTGTTGTTACGTGAACAAATATGAGGCTAAGATTCGTTGAGTCATTATGGATACAACAATAAAAAATATTGATATCCTTTCGGATTGAGTCCTTGAATAAAAGCAATTATTATAATATGGAGTAATTTTCCATAATTCGTTCTAATTGATAGCACTTGTTCGACTTTTTAGCCTATCTTCTCATCGTCTTCCGTAATGGCGCAAGACAACGAAGTCGAGACGCTTGTCGCCACTCATGTTTCTTCGTATGGATGCACGATAAATGATTCGTTGCTGAGATAAGAAGTACATATAAAATGATAAAATTAATGCTACCTGCGAGTGCTCCCTGAGAATTTTAACGAAATGCCCAGCTACCGCCGTTGAGTTTCTTGCATCACGATAACGGAAGTGCGCGTATATCCGCGCTCGAGAAATCGAAACATTGAGATTCGATCGACAGAGTGCAAGTGTTAAAAAAACAAAAAAATGTCACGCCGATACAAGCTATTGCATTGACAAAACATAATTTTGTTATTGAAGCAGCAAAGCCTCATTCCTGAAGGAAAAGGGCTCAATTAATTGAGGAAATAAATTCAAGCATCGCGACCGTAACCTCTGAATGAAAAAATTTTCTTGTGCGCGATAGCAATAAGATGGCGTTGTTGCGAGTTGAAAGTTGGAGTGCGACGTTCATCTTTGGACTCTCGATAATTGATATATGCACGAGCGAGTTAAGACTATTCCAATCAATTTTTCGACACGGTGATCGATATCCACTGTCGTTCGATGCAACTAAATTCTTTTATCCGTTAAATCCTCATGCCAATGTCAGCTGGTATCCACATTCCGACGGAGGACTCACTATAGTAAATATGAACTTCGTATAGTAGTGCAAAAACACGGCCAACGATGGCGCTAGTCGTTGTGAACTTTCGGGTCCTTTGAAATTACCGTTCTATCGTTACGGGTCGTATAGGGTGTAGTAAATAGTGAAAAATCAGTGTACGTTACGATAGCCAATATTGTATTGCAGTAGCAATTTATACTAAGTCCTTGACGATGCTTATCCGATCTCAAGGAGTTTCGATGCCGTTCCTTCGCCGCAAGAGTGAGGATGAAAATACAATGATTTTCGGCAGGCTGCCAACTTCTTGCAAATAAAATTCAATGTAAAAATTAACTATTATTGGGCAATGTCCAACTCATAATATTGTTGAAAAATGTTTCTAAGCCGGCAGATCATATTAATAGTTTTCATTTTTGCAATTAAATATTAATATGTTGTGATTTTATTCAAGAAATAATAACCGATAGATTAAGCAATAGCGGTCGTTTCTGCGATTGCCACGACTGACTATCGCCAAATCGTCGTCGACTCCAAGATGTTTACACGGTGTAAAACGTCCAACGTTTTATAAAGAGTTTTTGATTCGACAAAGTTGAGATAACGTTAAAAATGTCGAGCGGATGAATAAATACAGTTTATTATGAAGTTCAAATGCTGTAATACTATGTACATTTTAAACACACGCCGGTTTTGAATTCCCGCCAGTGAATGCTTGACTGTGAGTGGCTCACTCGACAGAACCAGTTAACGCGGTGTTGCCACGCTTAACCTACAAATTTCGTTAATGTCCGAAAACTAAACGTTCGACCTCAAAATTTACATCGTTTTTCGGGTATTACTAATTAACGAAGTAGAGAAGCTGCTTAATTTTTTGACACGAAATTCCCAACACTATAATCACGGTTCGCTCAGTTTTATTATTTGAATCGGAGTATTATTTTTTCCCCTACAGCCTTATAACCAGTATTTACGATTGGGATAGAATATCCATAAGTCGAATATCCATGAGTACGAATATCCATAAGTGAATATCCATACGTCGAATATCCATAAGTGAGTATAGAGTAGAAATGAGTGCCAGAAATGGCGGGAGGTAGAGGAAAAGTGAGTATAGAGGGAACCAAAACAAAACAAAACAAACTCACTTATCTCTACCTCCCGCCATTTCTGGCACTCATTTCTACTCTATACTCACTTATGGATATTCGACTTATGAATATTCGTACTTATGGATATTCGTACTTATGGATACTCGTACTTATGGATATTGGACGTATGGATATTCGACTTATGGATATTCACTTATGGATATTCGACGACAGTGGTATTCACGAGGTGCCATGTGTATTACCAAATGGGCAAAGGTTTAACTTGAACATTAAAAATCTCGAAACTATGTTGTGAAACATAAAAATTTTCGGACCGTTAATTCATCCTAAATTAATCTTCTGGTGATATAAATTGCAATAGTCTACAAGCATTTCAATTGTAGTCTCCAAACTCCTTAAGGAAGACTACCAGCCCGGACAAAGGTGAATTTCGACTATTTTTCATGGATACCCAGTTGATACATGAAAATTCCGCTTAGGGGATTTTAATCTACATATCTGCAAGTATATCTTTACAGAATCTTTCGCAAAATTTTACAACAACAAGGCGACGCTGGAGCTGGATTTAGCGGCTCATTTTTGTCTGATATCCTTCTGCGGCCCGCAACATTACATCGCCAATTCTTCACCGATTTACTTTGAACCATGTAGGGGATTCTTGATACGTCGAATACTTTTTGCGAAAAAAAATATCTTTGGCGATTCTTTTTGAGGAAAACAAAATATTTTAAAAAACACGCACCGTTTTTTCAAAAATTGATATTTTCGATTTCTCTGCGTAGGTCGATGCGTAATCTTATCTAGAACTCATATTATTTTGAATTTTCGTTCTAAGTGAAAAATTAAAGAACTTTTACCGGCCGCAGGACACAATCAGACAAAGGTGACACTTCATTCAGCTTCAGCGCCGCCATTTCGTTACAAAATCGTGTGAAAAAAAATGTAAAGATACTTAAAGATGTGTAGAATAAAGGCCCCTGAACGGAATGTTGATTCTATCAACTTGGTATCCATAAAAAATTGTCGAAATGAACTTTTTTCCAGGCTCTAGACCGGTAGTCTCCCTTGACAAATCCCACCGCTGGAGGCGCTGCCAACAGTGAGGCTTTCGCCGTGTCGACATCAGAGGGCGTCGAGTGCAGAGGCGAAAAAGCGATGACATTTTTCGCTTTTCCTTTTTTTAGGAGGGCAAGCGCAGATCTTACGAGCTTGGTAAGGTCTTGCGTGCAAGATACAGCAATTGGTTTCGGCAACGATACTCGAAGAAAACTGCCCGCTTTATAAGCGCTGGCAACGAGAGAGCAACAATGACCGCGTCGCTTGTCGCGGCGGGACTTTTTTCACCGGACAATGGAAGTCAAAAGTATTACGTCAAATTACGCACAAAAATAATTAGAAATCAGCACGAAACGCATACTTATCTCAAATAAGACAAGATACCAAAAGTATCTTCATAATTCAGGTGGCATCCTGCGTTAAATTGGCAGCCCGTTCAAATATCATCGATGAGTTATCCCGAAAGTATTTCATTCTTTGGCTGCTTTCTGTGTTGGAAATATGCCGAATTGCTGGAAAAAACGAAGCTCAATGACCCGACTATTGTGGAGTACAACGAGAGAATGAAGGAAATTTTCGACTACGTGGCAACGAAAATCGGTGGCCCGGTCACCAACAGAATTATGTATTACGTGTACATGGAGCTTCTTGCATCGGTAATGTATACGATCTACATATTTACGTAGATACCATACCATATGCATTTCTCGTCGACATATTTCACGCGTGTAGTACAATGAACAGGAGGTAGACTCCCAAGTTTCCGCAAATAGCGTCGGAGTTTTCGAAAAAAAAACCAAAGTCTAAGCAGTTTAGAACAGATTCTTCAAGGTCTGAAAATATAAGTAACCGGGGGAGGGGGGGGGGATCACCTCAAGCCACTTGGATATTAGTCTCAACAGCGTTGTTTTTGTTGCGGCGGTCTCAAACCAACCAAACGGACACGGACTCCTTCATAATCGCGTTTACCGACCGAGCATGTGCAACTGTGCCACCAGAAGGCATTCGATGCGGTCGGACATCTCAAGGATGTATTAAGGATGTATGGCAGCTACTGCAGAGTCGTTACAGAACTGATTATGCAATTTGCAAAAATCGCATTTAAAGACTAAATAAAATAATTGTAGTATTCATTGAAGCTAAAAAGGAGATTTACCACAGCTCAAAGTAAAACATGCGGTACAGAAAGAAGAATTTTCAATTTTTAACTGCAAATTTAGTTGCTGATTTGATGTACGTTTTCCCTGACGTTGTCGTGGTTACGACATACGAGCTAAAGAAATACGAAAACGGTCCCATTTAACTCGCAATATCTCGCAAAATATATGGGCACATGTCGATTTTTTTTTTAACGTATGCATATTACAGCGATACCGGACAAAAGTTTTTTTTACAAAAGAGTACTCCGAAAATACCTTTTTTGCCAATGTAAAGGGAATTTTGGACGTACAGTCCTATGTTCCCCGTGTTAAATGACCCAACTTTGAATTCGTTTATCTCAGCATTCACGTGGGCAAATTTTGTTTTTTTAATCTCAAAAAGTTCTCGATATTTTCCTTTACAATATCAGTGAGTTTCAATTCGAACAGTAGTAAATAACTTAGTTGCCATACATCCTTAAGGGGTGAGATGCAGTCAGAGGCGTGAAAAAACGAGCATTTTCGAAAAAAAAATTTTAATAGTAATTAAGTTTGTTTTACTATAGTGGTTACACAGTCTTTTTATGTTATATTTCAACTTGACTTGTACAAATTTTCAAAGAAAAATATTGATTATTTATAAAAATATCGCCATCTTTGTCGGACCCCCTTCGGCATGTAGTGCTTTGCGGTGACCATCATAAAATTTTACTGGGTCATCTAAAATAAAAAAAAATCATTAGTTTAATAATAAATCTAGTCCGATTTCGAAGCTTTTTTTTAAATTAACAAAATGGCGACTTCCGACAGATAACTTTCAATTTTCGACCAAAAAATCGCTCGTTAATTGTTAAAAAAAAATCGAAATTTCCATCAAAAATGAAAATCCTTCTATTAAGGACTAGTTTTTAATGCCATCAATAAGCACACCAAATTTCATTAAAATCCATCGAGTGGTTTTTAAATTATAGTGGTCACCGACTTGAAAAACATTGTTTCGAGAAAAACGCGTTTAAAGTTTTTCGATGTGGATACGGTATTATATGTTCGTAAAATTTTGAGCTCGATGGATGAAGCTAAACTTTTTTTATGTATTTTGATCCGCTGAATCCGAATATCACAATTTTTTGCCGAAAGCTCGAGCATTCAATTGTTTATAGCCAATTGTTAAAACAATTTTTCAAAAAATTAAAGTTTTTCGGGATTAATTATTTTTTAAAAACATTTTGGGCCATTTTAAAACGAAAGTATTCTTCATAAAATTTTGCTAAAGTTCATAGTTTTTTAGTAATAAATTTTTAAAAATTTCTGAAAGAGTTTTCCAATTTTACACTTGATTTATGTATAGAAATACTAATTAAAAAATTACTTACACGGAATCATCAATTCCTGGCCCGTACAATAGGGCTTCTGCCGATGTGGAAGCTTCCAAAATATCAATTTGTTTTGTTGTCTTCGAAGTATTCTGCCTTCGGGGGTCGGAACCGGTTGCTTGCAGGTGCCGTCCGCTACCTGCCATGGGGACCCGACGCCCCTTCACTAATTGTGGGATATCCCGGAAACTATTCATCGGATTGACTTGAAATTTTCAGGGAATATTTTCGAAACATCATACTTCAAGAAAATGTAAAAAAATCGATTTTTCGAAAATGCTGACTGCATCTCACCCATTAAGAGGTTAGGCCACTGTGACGCTCAGAAAATCCGGGTTACTTAAATTAATTAGTTTTGAGGGAATAATTAACATGATTGAAAAATCGTTTAGACTTTTAATTGTGTGTACAATTAACCCTTCGCGGCTGTTATAGCGTTCTGACTATAACTGACCAGAACGTGTGGCCGCAAATGGTTAACAAAGTTGTGTACCAGATATCAAGAATATCAATAATTAAGGAAATGATAAATAATCTCGCGAAGACGCTTTGAACGTGAGAGGCTCAACGGTGTGCTTGATTTTGACAACCCGCTTGATCTAAAACAAAAAAAAACTCGATTTTTTTTCTTGAAATAAATAATATTGGCTAAATTTTGTCTCGCGATTTTTCGAGGATATATGACATCATTGTTGTTAATAACTAATGAAAACGGAATGTTGAGAAGAAAAACGTTGATGAAGACTAAACTACCATTGCACTGATTAAGTGTACCAAATTTAGAAAAATAAATTAAAATTTCGAGAAAAACGCATTTAAAGTTTTTATTTTTTATTTGTTTTTTTTTTTCCTAAAGTACACACTGTTCGCGTTTGTTACTTATTTTTTCCCCCCACTGTGAATGTTTCTTTCCTCTACTGCATGTTTTTTCCATAATCCTCTTTTTTCACCTCCGCCCCCCCTTCCTTGCGGCCACAGCCGACTTCCCCCTCTGTATCATACTCCTTATGGCATTTCTGTCATGGGTGTAGGGAAAGTGTGGAAAACCTATGCCAATAGGGGGCGTACACAAATTACGTAACGCAAAATATCCCAATTTTTTAAAGTATTAAACAATCATAAAAGGGTATTTGGCTATATTAAAAATAGGCTTCATTTTCTTGTCATTCTAAAAGAACATAATGTTTAAAAATTATTTTCTATCATTTTATCGAAAAAATATGCATTATATTCGTTTGATGCAATTTTTAAGTTAGATAGATTTGAACGTTCGGTTACGTGAACGCAAACGCTCCAGGATTGGTTGGATCGCTAGTGACGTTACATGCCAGTAAACAGATTGTCATTACGAGTCCTGTGACGAGTAATGAGCGATTTTCTAGTTTATTTCAGTGTATTTTCGTACTTTTTCTGTTCATTCATAGATATTTGTAGCGATAGTTACCATATTACCAACTTTTAAATAAGAATGGAGAGGAATTCTGTTCGACACTCAGCGGCGATATAGGTTCTTTACCTTGTTGACTGGCGTGTGACGTCACAAACGGCACATGACTGCATGTTTGACAACGAAGCGTTTTGGCGGTCTGGCCGGACATTCACGAAGATAAAAAAATATTGTGAGCATAATATAAAATAATTAACCATTTAAGGCGTTACCCCCACTTGTAGCGCAAAAAAGGCTTTTTTCATGATTTTTTTAAAAGAAAACTACAAAAATTTTTTAATCGATCAATATACCATCTTAAAGAACAGATCTTGAAGAACTTTCAGTAATTTTTTTATTGAAAAATATTACATTGTTTAGTATCAAATGGCCGTCAATGAAATAATGTTTTTATATACACGGTTTGCGGTGACCAACATTGCGGCGAAGTGGATCATCTGAAAAAAAAAATGCGGATGGATTTAGTCAAATATAAGTATAAACTAGTCTTTAATCGAAGGATTTTAAAAAATATTCATTTTTCACAAAATGGCGGTCAGTCAAAGTTAATGGTTTGATTTTAACGAAAAAAAACGGCCGTTTTTTGGCTATAAAACGGCCATTTTTTTTCGAAAAAAAAATCGAACGATTAAAGACTACATTTTTATGTATTAAAAAAGCCTGCAAAATTTCAAGAAGATCGGTTCATTAGTGTTCGAGTAATCTTGGTCACCGACTTCAGAAATGCCATTTTTGAGAAAAACGCGTTTAAAGTTTCAATTTCAGTTTACACGAAGAAAATATTTTTTTTTGTAAACTTACATAGAGTCATCTATTCCGGGGCCATACAGAAGTATGGGCCCGGATACTTATACTTCAAAAGAATGCAATAAAAAAAATCGATTTTTTCAAAATCGCAAGTGGGGGTAACCCCTTAAGACTATTTCCGTAAAACAGTCAAATACCCTATACTCGGGGGGGGGGGGGGGGGATAAAGTGAAATAAGCGCCGAGACTCTAAGAGACATGAAATTAGCATTGAGAAAGTATAATACCATTTTGGTTTTGCTGCGATTTGGCAGATAAGCGGCGGACTTTCACCGCCAAAATGGGCCGGAAGTATGCTCTTAGATGGAAGTCTCAAAGAAACGGCAATACAGGAATACAGACATTCGTCATGGACCGACGAGCTGAAGCGCATGACCGGAGGTTCGTGCCGAAATTATTGGGAGTACAAATAAGTCTCCGCCGTTTGACAAAAGATGGCCCCACCAGGAGGTTATGGTTGAAATTGTCAGATGTAAAACGTCATATCGTAAGGTTGGACATCTGGTAAGACCATAACCTTGAAACATTAGCGATTTTGTGTCAGCATCACATAATTTTTTTCGTGCGAAAATGTCGAGTTTTGAGCCGAAGAAGTGTCATTTGTGGAAACTTTTGATTTCCTTCCGCCGGCCAGCCGCTACGTTCTTTGTCTTCGACGTCAAACTCGTCGTTCTTAAACTTTTGAAACTGCTCACGACAACTTCTCTCACTTAAAAGATAGTACGTGCACAAACCTCCTCATCACAAAAAAAATTGATTTTTTGTATGCTGTAGTAGAGACATAAAAAATGACGTCCGCGAAAACTCTGCAGGCCTTACCGGCTAAACAAATAGTAATTAATTCACGAAATCAATGCATTTAACCCGCACCATATAGGGAATCCGAGCGGATCGCACTTTGGAACGGAAATAATAATAGTTCTCGGTTAGATCAGAGTTATGCGAAAAGCGAAAAAATAACAAGAAAACTGTCGCGGTCACGTATGTTCCATAAAAAATATAGGTTACGGGACATTTCGAGCAGATATCATCGATTCAATCGACTCATTTTTGCGTTCGTTAGCCGCGTCTGCCATCTCTCTTGTTACAATATGCACATTACACATACACTACCCACACGATTACACATATGGTAAACAAACCCATGCTTGACATGTATCGAAAGCACCTGAATGCAGCGTTGCCACCATGGAGCCTAGATACCAGGAGGTTCAGCGGCAATGCAAAGGCGCTGCAAAAAGCGTCCCCGAAAATGTGTCGAAGTGATGGCGCTGGAGTGCAGCGGCACCTACATATATAGTAATATATTGGTCAACGAGGTGAAAGTGATCGGATGAGTTTCTAACCTCACGACAGACCGATCGTGACATCAAACGTCGAAATATCCGCCGATTCATAATTTCCTCATGACGGTTTGGGAAAAAACGCAAAAGCGAGAAAAGATATCAAACTCAAACTCAAAATGGCGGCGATACAGCCTATCTAGAAAAACGTGTTTTTTTACATACAGCTTCACGGGAGAACGGTTTTCTCGTAAAATATAATACCTGAAACAAAAACCAAAAAAATGATAATTTATATATTGTTAGCTATGAGACTACCTAGAAATTTGCTTTCAAATTTTCCAAAAGTAGCGCACTTTGAAGGAAATAAATCGATTTTTTGCCAAAAAAGCAGTAAATTGTTTATAAAAAGAAGTTTACATTTAATCAAAAAACGGCTACGTACTCCCATAAAGAATATGATTGTGAAGCTGCTATCAAAATTTCAAATCGATACATGCAGAGGTGGTCGAGTAATCCGTCTTCCGAGATCGAAAAAAGTGGTTTCGAGAAAAACGCGTTTAAAGTTGTACGAGCAACTGAGCGCGCGCTCCGAGGCGCTGCGGCCAAATCGATAATTGAACCCCTAAATTTAAAAAATCGCTACAGGACCAATTACATATTGTGTTTATGACACCAAAGTATATTTAGGCAAGAAAACGTCTTTTCAAAATCCTAGAGTGGTGTTATCCCTTAACACGAATGAGGGTTAGGTACATCATCTGTGATCTGTCTTAGATCGCACCCATGTTTAGCGTATATCTATATACATGTAGGTGCCGGAGCACCCCAGCGCCATCATTTCTTGTTCTCGTTTTGGGGACGAGTTGAAAGGCCTCGCTGAACCTCTTGGTATCTAGGCTCCATGTGTCCAACCTTACTATATGACGTTTCACATCTGACAATTTCAACCATAACCTCCTGGTGGGGCCATCTTTTGTCAAACGGCGGAGACTTATTTGTACTCCCAATATTATTCCATACACAGCACACTGGGATAGCATCTATTTTTTGTCTCACTCATCTAACTGTTCAGGTATTTGGCTCAAAATATGGCTGGATCATGTCGAGGATTACGTGCGTGAGGATAGAGCGAAGAAAACGTTAGAAGCCGGTAGAAGCGAAGAGAAAAAAAGGGCTTTCTTCTACAGTGGTCACGACATCAACGTCGCTGGAGTAATGACGACACTTGGTATATTTTACCCTCACGTGCCGAACTACGCGAGCGCCGTTAATCTCGAACTTCACGAAGATGAGAATCAACAATTTTACATAAAGGTACTTATGGATATATGGAAGATGGAATCCCATGCAAAATCAGCTGGAATTTGAAACCGTCGAATAAATCAAATATCGATAATCGATAAAGTCAAATTTGTCTTGAGTGGCATAGTATGCCGACCAAGCTGCAAATGTACATTTTCGAAAAAGTTTCTCTCATCCACCCGAGTAGAAATCTTGCTCCAGCTACAATAAGCACCTGATCAGGCATCCTGACTTCTTTTTCCAGCCTTGATCAGAATTTTTTATCAAGCCCTGATCATTTTTGAAACACAATCCCTGACTTCCGTCTGATCAGGGTAAAAAATCAAGGCCTGATCAGGGTAAACTATCAAGGCCTGATCAGGGTAAAAAATCAAGGCCTGGTCAGTGTAAAAGATCAAGGCCTGATCAGCGTAAAAAATTAAGGCCTGATAAGGGCTTAATTTTTCACGGCTTGATAAAAATGAAAAATCATATGATTTTTCACGGCTCAGGATGACCGATTTTTTCCTGAAATAAAAAATACAACGCATACACAAAAGAGAAAAAGGTACCACTTTATAAATAACGCTGATCGTTTATTTTTTAATCTTAATATAAAATTTATCACATATATTTTTCACATATATCTATATGGAAAACAAACATCATTTTTCTTGTATTTGTAATAGAACAAAAACTCGAAATAAACTAAGATATATCACTGTATTATATTCCACTTATCATCCCGAAATAAACTAATATATTTTTCAAACAAAAACTTAAGAAACTTCGTGAATAAAGTAAACAGAGCTCAACGTTTTTATGACCAGACGTTTCTAGGAAACGTTATATTGGGCGTTCTGTTCGTTTTTTTACGCGACGCTCGAAACTTGTCCCAGTCTTTTGCTGAATTAATCAGGCCTTGATACCGCTCCAACAGCTTGTCCAATTTGCTTCGAAAGAACTTCTATTCCGTGTTCCCTATATTTCGAAATGACAGCCACTGAAAAATACGAAAATGTTCATCCCACTTAGAATTCAATGTCTACATATATATCTATATAAGGTATGCACATTATTTTATTAGGGTGGCACAAAATTGAGCTCTATTTTTTTTCCTTTTTCTCACCATCCAATTATCTACTTTAAAGAAAAAAAATTGTTGCAAAAGCTGCGAGCGGTCATTTTTTAACGAAAATTAGAATCGAAGCAGGAGAACCCGTACAGCGAAGACCAACCAAATAATGGTGAGTTGACAGTGTAGTGCAGTTCAGTGAATGTAATGTCCATCCGAAGTGCATTTCTTATGGGCTAACTTGCACCGATGGAAATACTTTCACTTAACTGAACTATGCAGTCAACTTATCATTATTCGGTTAGCCTACACTGTCCGGGCCCGTAGCGAAGACTAACCAAATAATGGTAAGTTAACAGCGTAGTGCGGTTCAGTGAATGTAATGTCCATCCGAAGTGCATTTCTAATGGGCTAACTTGCACCGATGGACTTACTTTCACTTAACTGAACTACGCAGTCAACTTGTCATTGTTCGGTTAGCCTACGCTGTCCGGGGCCGTACAGCGAAGGCCAACCAAATAATGGTAAGTGGACAGCGTAGTCAGTTCAGTGAATGTAATGTCCATCCGAAGTGCATTTCTTATGGGCTAACTTGCACCGATAGAATTACTTTCACTTGACTGAACTGCGCAGTTAACTTATTATTATTCGGTTAGCCTGCGCTGTCCGGGCTAATCAGCACCGATGGCAAAACATTTACCAGATTGAACTACGCTGTCAGCTTACCATTATTTGGTTGGCCTACGCTGTCTCTTCTTCTCCTCTGACAAAGGAGACGGACCAAGTAAAGAAACATAAAAGCGATACACAAAACAAATATAAATCTACTTACATAGTGGTAGCGCCAACACATGCCAATCCTCAGGAATTTCGAGTTGTTCCTCGCTGAGAGGATCTGTTCCGGATCTGTCAAATGTATCATAATAAATATTTCAACTAACGCATATATAATTTGGCGTATGGTTAATTTACAGTCAGATTTAATTCAATTTACATTTATACATTTAAGAATTGTAAGTCTTTGAAAAAAATTAATTGTTATACTAACCTGCTGCTGTATTATTTCTTCGTTTTTTCCCTTATTTAGAGCCCGCTATTCACGCAGACACAGTCGTTGCGCAATCTTCTTCCGATTGTGTTTGTCCATCTTAATCACAACGTACACGTTATATGTAAAAATGTATAAAGTGATTAATAATATGTCTCGTGCTTCTCTCGTGTCTGTGTATCATTTGACAAGATGAGGTTAGGCACGTTTTTAGCGCCAAACTGTAGAAGTCCAGTTACATGATGATTGCTTGAAATTAGCTGGATCAGGCGAATTGAAGTAACCCGTAAGTCCAGTTGCTTGACATCGCCTGAAGCTAGCCGGGTCAGGCGAATTGAAGTAAGCCGTAAGTCCGGTTGCTCGACCACCGCCTGACCCCAGCTTGATCAGGCAAATTAAGGCAAACTTAAGTAAGGCCTTCGTACTACAAACTGATCAGGCGCAGATCAAATATCAGGCCAGCCTGACAATATTTCTACTCGGGCATAAATCAGCCACACGAAGAATTGAATATTCTATACCATTGTTTCAATTGTCTTTTCTCATCGTACTGTGAGACTAATACCACGGTCCATAAGAAGGGATGGAAAACTACCGAAAATTAAAAGCGTTATAGTTCTTCAATTCGTGAGTGGAGTAATTCTATATTTTGGCTTAAGGGGGAAGATCCGTTTTACTGGGATTTTTAAAATAAATTTTCATGAATATCTCGTGCCGAAACAGTAAGATCTATTGAAAAGTCCTTTTGCGTACATATTCATTGATATTTTGTACGCTTACACAAATTTTTATAAGTCATTTCGTTGAGTCGTATTCGTTTGCCGTGCTGGGCCGCAAGAGGCAGCATCGGTACCCACGTTTGCGCCCGACTGATCTGGAACGAAAAATCCAGGTAGGGGAAGTCGGGGCAAGATGATAACGCTAAGGTCATGTTCAAATAAAACAATATATATATGGGTCAGTCAACTTTAATTATTTTTTAAACTAATCAACATTTATTATTCTTTTAATTTTGGAAGCAAAAACATCGTCTTTCTGATTTGTACCATACAATATATATTTTTAATTAAACCTTTATTTTTCCCATCATACCTCGTATGCGGGGCAAGATGAAACAGCGTTGGGTCAATGATGGGAAACGAATTATTGGCATCTTTCGCATATAAAAGTGGTTTTATTCTCAATACTATCAATTTGACGAGCCAATCGTCCAAGTTCTGTAGGATTAGTCCAAATAATCTTGCTTCCATATCATTTTGATCATTTGTAAGTTCTTTTTCTTCCCCTGGTAGGAACACCGGTTGGAGAGGAACCAAATGCTTTACTAGTTCCATTTCACGTTTTCTAACGTAAATAGTGGTACGTTGTAAAATATTCCGGGTTTGCGATAGCTTGTGTTCATTTTGCCCCATTAGACGGTTAACGAATTAACAAAAAATCACGCAATAACCTTGAACATTTCTGACAAAACGTTCTTATTATATTAATTATTAGTACTTTCATTGTGTTTACCCACCTGTCTCTAATCAATATCAGCAACTCAAATAAACGGAAACGATGTCAAAATTTACCAAAAATCACATCGTTGTGTCAAAAAATCGATATTGTTTTCTCACCCGAGACGCGCGCTTCCGCGTCTGTAGTAGCTAGGGGTATAATTCATCTAACCCCGCGTATTCGTCTTGCCCCGAGTTCCCCTACATTTTGGTTTGTCAGATGACCCTTCATAGCGCGTAACTCGATCACATCTAAAATATTAAAAAAAAACATAAATAGCGCCACGATAACAATTTTTGTGGGCAGCTTTTTTCAGTCTTCAAGTTTTACAGCTCGTAATTTCGTACGCAGTCGATTCTCCCCGGTAGGGGCTGTAGGAAGATGTATTCTGAACAACCTCGCGAAAATTTTTGGTGAATCGATTCAGTTATTTCTGACAAGGAACATCCCTCAGGTGACACCCTCCGATTTAGTTGAAATTTGGATATGTTATAAAGCACCGAAAAGTAAGCGATACGTATTTTTTTTATCAGCGGAAAACGGTTTTAAGGGCTGAAACGTACCTTAAAAAATGGGGATGTTTTTCGTTTTTCGTTGATAACCTTTTAACGGTACGAGATATTAAAAAAATTCAAATTGCAACAATGTTTATTTTTTTGTGCACTATACATTGGAGATGAGAACGATAACGTTATCGAGGAAAAACGAAAAACACCCCTATTTTCGAGGGTTCGTTTCACCCCTTAAAACCGTTTTTACGCCGATAAAAAAAATACGTATCGCTTACTTTTCGGTGCTATATGACATATCCAAATTTCAACCAAATCGAAGGGTGTCACCTGAGGGATGTTCCTTGTGAGATATCGTGGGTACAAGTTTGAAAAAAGTGGTTTCGATAAAAGTGCGTTTAAAGTTTCGGTATGAATCGATAGAAATAATTGATGATTTCAGGCACTTACGCTTAAGGGGTAAGGCCACAGTGGAATTAAAAAAAAAAAATAACAAAAGAAAATATTAGTAGTCGGAGATTTTGTGCATCGAAAAAAATATATATATATATTTTGTAACAGCTTGATATTCATACTAAATAGATGTGTAATTTATTTTATGAGTGAATCACTTTTTCATACGAAAAAAAATTGTTAATTTCGCACGTGATTTTATACCCGTTACTGTGGCCTAACCCCTTAACGCGGTCCTCTAGTTTCTCGGCTGTTTTTTTACGGCTTTTTCAATAATTTTTTACGGGCAAAGCATCGAAATAATCAATCTCATTGTTTTTGCATAATCTTTATTAACATTTAAACACGCTTTACAAATTTTTTGAAGTCAAAATATATAATAGAATAAAAGTTATAGTGGCCGACAGGAAGACATCAAGTTAAAGAGGTGCTTGACGGTGACCAAGAGCGCGGCTGTTCTGCTTATCTGAAATCAAAAAACCAAACGGCATTTTAATCTTCATATTTAAGACTAGCGATTGAACTAGAGTGAATTCTAAATTACAAAAATTGACTTTTTTATACACTTTTGAAAATTACATTCTATTTTTTACTCATTTTTTCTTAAGTTTTTCGCTCGTACAAAAAAAACTATCGAAGCAATCATGATAATCCTCGTTCAATCGCTGGCTTATAACATATTAAAGATGCTGTATAAATTTGAACAAGATCGGTGCAGTAGTTTCTGAAATATCGTGGTCACCGTTTCGAAAAATGGTGTTTCGAGAAAAACGCGTTTGAAAGTATACCTGCTCCGTATACCTGCTCCGTTCCAGAGCCGTAACTTGTGAATCACTTCGAATATCGAAATATCCTTTGGCACACATTTTCTACACATGTTGTAGATGTGATTTATGAAGAAAAAAAAATCGATTTTTTCGACCCGAGAAACTAGAGGATCGCCTTAATCGGCTATTCCGGCCCCATATTAGGGTCCCGCTTCCCCCAAGTAAAAATCGTACCGAGCACTACTAACCTCTCTCTCAGCATTCCGTGCTTCCTGGACCCCGAAGGACGATCTTCTGTTAGCACGCTTGACGCGCGACTCGTATTATACCTGCGGCGCACCCGTCCACTCAAACCTCCATAACTCGGCTAATTTTCCGAGATTTGAAATAACATTTCGACGGAATATTTTCAAGACTATAAGCTATATTAAAAAGCAAAAAACCGCAAATCGATTTTTTGATGAAAAAAAAACGGATTTCCCCCTTAAAGCGAACGAATTGATAACGCATCTTATTGTTATTGTCGTGGTAGCATTCTAGCAAGACTCCCGTGCACCGTCGAAAATATACTTTGCACGAGCGCGCCCAGTGCCAGTAACGCGACTCTTTTTTGTGTGTCTATTAAGGCAGTCCACAGAGATGCGGGCGAATTTTTGGAGTACGTGATACCCGGTTGCGGCTTTGTTCTCTGCCCGCTGGACACTTTCAGAAATATATTTTCGAGCGTGTTGCCGTTCAACGCGTCCGAGGACTGCGGCAGCTTCGAACTGAATGGAGCAAGCTTCGACTCTCTGTAAAAGGTGTCGAATTAAACAAACATCTCTTTTTAGTTGTCCGTATACTCTATGTGTAATGCTCGAGAAAGGGATGAAAAATGCATTTCTACAATACGACTATTATACATCGCCTATTTAAAATTAATAACATTCTAATGTCATGGGTATTCCTGCGTACTATATGGTGTCTTAAGGGGTTACCCCCACTTGCGATTTTGAAAAAATCGATTTTTTTTATTGCTTTTTTTGAAGTGCAATTTGAAGTGCAGTTTTTTTTTGATGCCCGGAATAGATGACTCTATGTAAGTTTACAAAAAAAATATTTTCTTCGTGTAAACTGAAATTGAAACTTTAAACGCGTTTTTCTCAAAATGGCATTTCTGAAGTCGGTGACCAAGATTACTCGAACACTAATGAACCGATCTTCTTGAAATTTTGCAGGCTTATTTAATACATAAAAATGTAGTCTTTAATCGCTCGATTTTTTTTTGAAAAAAAAAATGGCCGTTTTATAGCCAAAAAACGGCCGTTTTTTTTCGTTAAAATCGAACCATTAACTTTAACTGTCCGCCATTTTGTGAAAAATGAATATTTTTTAAAATCCTTCGATTAAAGACTAGTTTATACTTATATTTGACTAAATCCATCCGGATTTTTTTTTCAGATGATCCACGTCACCGTAATGTTGGTCACCGCAAACCGTGTATATAAAAACATTATTTCATTGACGGCCATTTCCCACTAAACAATGTAATATTTTTCAATAAAAAAATTACTGAAAGTTCTTCAAGATGTGTTCTTTAAGATGGTATATTGATCGATTAAAAAAGTTTTGTAGTTTTCTTTAAAAAAATTCATGAAAAAGGCCTTTTTTTGCGCTACAAGTGGGGGTTACGCCTTAAAATGACATGACATTTTTATTTATTAATAAAACGTATTATTTATTTGAAAAGAACGAATATTTTCCTGCGTGTGCACACTGGGTCTTTGAAGGAACAGTCGAAATTTTAAATTCAAATTTCCCTCTCACGAATAGAGGGCGGGCTTCGGCTACCCCTACTAAAGAATCTAGGTAGTCGTAGGGACCAAAGGCTACAGGGACGCCCGGGTCTGGCAATTTATTTGCAAACGCCAGCCAGTGCAAGTCATGTCCGTTCCCTAAAAGGGTCAGTGTACACACGGCGTCGGTATTTTCGAAGGTGAGTGAATGTATTTTTTTTGCTTATCGCGTAGTTTTTCAGTTTTTCAGAATTTTTGTGTCAAAAACAAAACTTTTTTTTGTGTTTTTGGCTGATAAGTCCGTTATTTTTCCATATTTTTATAGAAAATAACGTTTTGCTATATTATTTCTTGCTTTTTCGTTGTTTTTTTATTAGTCCATGCTTTTTATTGAAATAAGTGTTTTTGTTCTAAAAGTTTTCGAACATGGGTGAAGAAGTGCATCTCAGGTTATGTACAATTTACGCGACCGTCGCCCGACGTGTTTTACGATGAATAAAGTTCAATAAAGCCGACGGAGAAGAAGTTCATGAAAAAAACAAAAATACAATGTATTCTTGTGCATCGTGCGAAACGCCAGTTTGCGATGATCATCGAACGCACTATTGCCACAATTGCGCACTGTACATTTGTTCTCACTAATGATTATTAATATTTTATATCTTTTGTATTTGTAACAATAGAATCTCATGTATTCCTTCTCATGTTCCTGAGACACGAGAGCTTCAGTATCGGAGCTCTCAGCCCTGATGATGCAGACTGTAACGTTTGCGAAACGTCGGCACAACGCTGATCCTCAACACGGCCTCCATCCGGAAGCCATAAACTCTTCTCATTACATAAAGAGCCGTGAAAGCCTTAAAACTAAAATCAGACGCCTACACGGAGAGGCTATTTTGGGTTCTGTTAACACCTTTTCCAAACTCAGGAAAACTCTGCACATCCAACTGTGCTCGTTAACATTCCTAAAAAGGTGCCGCGACCATCAAGTGGTACCAAAATGTTTTCAATTAAAAAACCCCTTTCCATCAAAACAAGCCAAAACTATTCTCCACCAGGCCTCGCTGAGACTGGTAAAGGAGAGAATAGCTGTCACCAAAAAGCTTTTGGACCAAAATTCCCAAAAACTCCTTAAACTTCACCTACGTCTATCTGACTCTTTGGAACCACAGCTGTGGGAAGATCTTGACCGTGTCACCCACGAACAAGCCCTCCATTGTGCAGACCTAAGATCCAAGAATCAAATAGAAAAATTCAGGAAACTATGTCCACAGACGAAGCAGCCCATCCTAACCCACACAGTAAAAAACCTAAGTAACTACACACTCTCCGCAGCTGAAACATCAGTCCTCGCAAAAGGGCACAATTTCGCCATTACACCGACAGAAATTCCGACCAGAGAAATCATCAGCCAGGTGGAAACTGCCATCTACCGTCTCCCACTAGATACTGGCAACGACATCAGGAAACGGATAAGCAATATTCTACACAAGGCAAAACCTCCGCAGCAGAATATCACGAAAGAAGAACACCTCGCTCTTCACAATTTGAAGAAAAACAAGGACATCTTAATACTACCAGCTGACAAAGGGAATGCAACTGTCATCATGGATAAAACGGACTACTGCAGTAAAATTATGAACCTGCTCGAGGACACCAACACGTACAAGAAATTATCACGTGACCCCACATCGAGTGTAGAAAAGAAAACAACAACACTTCTAAAGAAGGCTGGTCTATCGGAAAACCTAACCAAAGCCCTTACACCCAAGGAATCCCTACCGCCCAGGCTTTACGGTCTGCCAAAAATACACAAAAACAACATCCCACTAAGGCCCATTGTTAGCAACATAGGCAGTCCTACATATCACTTGGCACGTTTTCTCTGCAAACCTTTGCAGGAACTCGTAGGTCTCAACAACTCCTATATCCAAAACTCCCGGGAGTTTGTGAACAAGATCCAGTCTATCAAAGTACAACCAGAAGATATTTTAGTGAGTTTCGATGTTGTATCCCTGTTTACAAACGTCCCAACCAATGAAACCCTAAGCATAGTTAAAAATTCCAAAAAAGTTGCCCCTATCCTACTGCCCCTCATAGAACATTGCCTAAACTCTACATACTTCCAATTTCAATCCCAGTTTTATGAACAAACTTCAGGCGCAGCCATGGGTTCCCCTATTTCCCCTATCATTGCCAACATCTTTATGGAGAACTTCGAGAACAGAATTCTGCAAGAAGCTTCCCTCAAGCCCTCCACCTGGTTCCGATATGTCGATGACACCTTCGTCATTTGGAGTCACGGCAAAGAAAACCTCAATCATTTCTTAACTTTCCTCAATTCCCAACACCCCAATATTCAATTCACCATGGAGATAAAACAGGAAAATCAAATCCCTTTTCTGGATGTACTGGTTCAACGGAAAAGCGATGGCACTTTGGGCCATAAAGTTTACCGGAAGCCAACGCATACGGATAGATACCTCCACGCTACGTCCCATCACCACCCTTCCCAAAAACAGTCGGTCATAAGCTCTCTGGTCTACAGAGCTCTAGCGATCTCCGAACCAGACTCCCTGGAGGTTGAACTAGAACACCTACGAAAAGCTTTAGGAGACAATGGCTACAAGCCAGGCAACATCGACAGAACGATCAAAAATCCAAAAAGAAAAATAGCTGATCCGAAAACGGTTACAGCACCTGATGGAAAGAATGAAGGACAAATAACTGCAACAACTTCCCTTCCCTACCTTCAGGGCATAACCGATCGCATAGGCAGGGTCCTTGGAAAACATAACGTGCGAGTCATCTTCAAACCTCAGAAGAAACTAGCACAAGTGATTCCGAGTGCAAAAGACCAAAGACCACCATTAAGTGCACCAGGAGTATACAAAATACCCTGCTCATGCAGCAAAGTGTACATAGGGGAAACCGGGAGGAAGATCAGTACACGGATCAAAGAACACCAACGGTGTATCAAATATGGCCATATTACACAATCAGCGCTGGCCGAACATTGGATGGAGACTGGTCATGCCATCCAGTTCGACAAAGCCCAAAGTCTGGCCCCATCAAACAGCTATTTTTCCAGGAAACACCGAGAAGGCTTGGAAATCCGAAAACATCCGGACAACCTAAACAGAGATGGAGGATATCACGTCAATCCTATTTGGCACACCGTCCTCCCGGTTTTTTAATTGACCAGCTGATCAATTAAAACATCTGATTGGCTGGTGCAGTGATCTGGAACGATGACTGCAACTATATAAGGAATACCTGAGACACGAGAGCTTCAGTATCGGAGCTCTCAGCCCTGATGATGCAGACTGTAACGTTTGCGAAACGTCGGCACAACGCTGATCCTCAACACGGCCTCCATCCGGAAGCCATAAACTCTTCTCATTACATAAAGAGCCGTGAAAGCCTTAAAACTAAAATAGAATCTCATTTTGTCCCAAATAATTGCTGTTCTGTTTATTATGACATGCCTGAATCCGTAAAATATTCCCCACTTTCAGGTGCTTAAATAATTCAACTTTCTGGAGCACACGCCGAGGACACTATATTCGATTGAAAGCTCAGAGTCTAAGCTACAAAAGCCTATAACCGTTTTTTGACATGTTTGTTTGTTGTACAGTTACGAATTTGTAAACAAAATTCCGCTTTTTCGACTATTCTTCAATTTTTATTAACAACGATTTTAAACTTTTGCCCTTGATAATTTGTTGGCCGTAGACGCTTTAAGAACTAACCCAGAATTTTTTCCGATTTTTTGAAAGCCTAGGAAACTGAAAACCCGACTGTTCCCTAAAAGACCCAGTGTACACACCGTGTCTCGAAAAATATAGTATACACACGCCTGCTCAAGTTCAGGAATGGTCTGTGGGTCATTGGCATAAACTTTTCCTTTCAGAAAACCCCAAAGAAAGAAGTCCAATGACGTCAAATCGCACGATATTGGTGGCCAATTCACACCGCCGCGGCGCGAGATAACACAACCATGAATCTTCGTCTGCAATAATTGCATTGTTTCGCCGGCAGTGTGGCAGGTTGCGCCATCTTGTTGAAAGAATATGTCTTCCAAGTCCATGCCGTTTATGCCATCTATCGGATGTTGTTTTCCACGCATAACCTCCATGTATGTACCTTATATTTAAATAAAAATATTCCTTTCAAATAAATAATACGTTTTATCGATAAGTTAAAATGTCAGGTCATTTCGCGACACCCCATATAGTTGTTTGACTTCAATTTCCAATATTCCTTCCTACGCCCTAGACGGCTTTTACGATCTCATTTTTTTCACCTCTACACCTCGCACTTGTCACTTCACTATTACCCGTTGTTGAGAGACTCGCCCAGAGTGTTGCCTACAGCCACTGTTTTCCTAACGTTCTATCGAATCGGAGCTGCCCAAGGTGGCGCAGGGCAACTGTGAAAAACCTGCGCCGATACACACGATTTTATTATTACTGTATTTCAGTTGTGTCATCATCTACGTATTGCACCAGATCAATGCAATAGTTGCATATTTGTGAATTTTATTTCGTAAGCAGGCCTAAGGATTTTGGTCAAAGAAGCGAATTTATACCGTTTTCGGTATGCGCGAAAACGGTTCAGCTGAGTCTTGGGAAAATTCGTTCAGGAGATTAAGGCCTTAGGCCACAGTAACGGGGATAAAATCATGTGCGAATTTAACAATTGTTTTCGTATGAAAAAGTTATTCACTCATAACATTAATTACACATTATTTAGTATGAATATCAAGCTGCTAAATTTTTTTTTTCGATGTACAAAATGGCCGACTACTCGAAACTTCTCGAAACGGCTTTTTTCCAATTGGCGTGACAAATAACTTCAACAATTTTCACTCGATTTACTTCAAATTTAAAAGTTATGTTCCTACTTGCATTCCGCAGAAAAGTACGTACAGAATTTCTGATTAATCGAAAACTTTTCATTTTATGAGCAGTTTATGAGCAGTTATAACGAAATTTTTCACTGCAAGTTCATTCCTTAACGCGGTCCTCTAGTTTCTCGGCTGTTTTTTTACGGCTTTTTCAATAATTTTTTACGGGCAAAGCATCGAAATAATCAATCTCATTGATTTTGCATAATCTTTATTAACATTTAAATAAGCTTTACAAATTTTCTTGAAGTCAAAATATATAATAGAATAGAAGTTATAGTGGCCGACAGGAAGACATCAAGTAAAAGAGGTGCTTGACGGTGACCAAGATTGCGGCTGTTCTTATCTGAAATCAAAAAACCAAACGGCATTTTAATCTTCATATTTAAGACTAGCGATTGAACTAGAGTGAATTCTAAATTACAAAAATTGACTTTTTTATACACTTTTGAAAATTACATTCTATTTTTTACTCATTTTTTCTTAAGTTTTTCGCTCGTACAAAAAAAACTATCGAAGCAATCATGATAATCCTAGTTCAATCGCTGGCTTATAACATATTAAAGATGCTGTATAAATTTGAACAAGAGCGGTGCAGTAGTTTCTGAAATATCGTGGTTACCGTTTCGAAAAATGGTGTTTCGAGAAAAACGCGTTTGAAAGTATACCTGCTCCGTATACCTGCTCCGTTCCAGGGCCGTAACTTGAACCACTTCGAATATCGAAAAATCCTTTGGCACACATTTTCTACACATGTTGTAGATGTGATTTATGAAAAAAAAATCGATTTTTTCGACCCGAGAAACTAGAGGACCGCCTTAAGTTTAAATACCTACCACTTTTGAATAAAACAATATTTTTTAAATTCCGTACGTACTTCTCTAGGTATTCTAATGTAGATTGACAGGAATTTTTGTTTTTTAATCTAGGTAGAAAATTGTGGATGTTAAATGTCACGCCGCGGAGCGCCTAAAAAAGATAACAAAAGAAAGTATCAGTAGTCGGTCATTTTGTACATCGAAGAAAAAAAAAATCAAACAGCTTGATATCCATACTAAATAGATGTGTAATTAATTTTATGAGCGAATCACTTTTTCATACGCAAAAAAATGCTTAAATTCGCACATGATTTTATACCCGTTAATGTGGCCTAAGGCCTTAAATAGCCAGATTCCGTTGTACCAACTAATAGCCTAGGAATAATCTAATAAATTTCGCTTCGATTCGTCATACATTATCGATCTTAATCATTTTTACTGATCATTACAATCGACGATAACAGCAAAGTATTCAATTTTCTATGACTTCAACTTCCCTGTTTCGGGCAACGCTCGGTTCTCCATGCACTTAAACTACGGAATTCCACGTTCGGAATCCGACTGAAGAACACAGGCCCGAATGGAGCAGCGGCGACGAAAAGAGACGGGGAAAAATCATGTACGGTTTTTTTTTCGTTAAGGCGTTACATCTGAGTAGAAAAAAATGTTGCCCGTTTTCGTTTATTGGCTTAAATGACGTATAAACATCACAAGAATGATACACAAAAGGAATTATGGGCGAAAAATTAAAAAATGTTTAAACCTCATTTTCCGAAGCGCTTCCAACGCAGCCTGGACGGTGAATGTAGCAATTTGGAGTGGTTGTACAAGAAATATACAACGACCTACCAAGTGAAGACCTATTATCAAAATGCCTTCGTCGGTACACGCAGAATTTTAATGAAGCTTCAATCCCGTCGTGCGGACGATGGCTCCTAAATCAGCTTGAAAACATTAAACGCGTTTTTCTCGAAACCACATTTATCAAATCGGGAGGACGCATAATTCGAGCAGTTTTTATCTGTTTGACTTGAAATTTTCACTGTAGCTTTTTAGATAGATTTTCCAAATAAGTACACATGTTCTGTGCGATTTATCAATAATTATCGTTTTTATAACCAAATTAAGACCGATTTTTTAACGAATAAAAGAAAACTGTATCAAAAATGATGCAATTTCACGAAATTTTTTTTATAGCCGTTTGTAATTCTCTAGTACAACTAATATAAACGACGATTTTTTTTGTTCGAGGTGCTAATCCATTGAAGTTCTGCGTCCTCCTGCACAGTGCCTAAAAAAATGCTCTCATTGTAGCTACGACTGAGCCGCCATTTCGTATTTTTTTTTCATATTTGATTTTTCTTTTCGTCAATACATGTAGAATAAACTCTTCAAATCTCATCATCAATGCTTTTTTAGTATTGTAAATAAAAAAATCCCAAGTCTCATTTTTCAGTGAGCCACATAGATGCAACGCCTTAATGTACTCGTTTTGAGCGTCTCCGTATAGCGTCCAGTCTATACGGGCCAAAACGGAACGGCGAAGTTCTAAAAACGAAAAGCGTAAAAATTCAGTTACACTTCATCGAACCTTGATCACTATACCAACCAATCAATCGCCCAGGCTCGTGTTTCAACGCAGGAAACGAGGCATTGTGCATTCGGAGTAATTCAGCAAACGCTAAAAAAAATTACTTCACTTCGCGTTTGCAGTTCAATAATTTCATTTGTATTTTCGGGTCTTCCGCGATTTTATTGTATATATGTTGTTTTTTCTTTTCCTTGTTCTCTAAGAACGACACGCATGTATCTCGTCTCTATATATCGTTTGCTTCTTTCGCATCGATTTACAATTATCATGAAGATTAAGTAGTAAACGGAGCGATATCGTTTTCGATATCTGTGCGCTTTGGGAAAAAAGTCTCGTTCAATACGCTCCGATTATATAATCGAATATTTATCCTACACGATCGTTCGAATGATAAAATGAAACATCGATACTCGTATCGCAAAGGCCTGAAAAATTACACGTGATTTGTCAGCGAAGTAACTTAACGTACAAAATTAAGGGGTAACACTACTCCGGAGGGTGGAAAAAAAACTTTGTTTAGGTTCAAATAATAATGAAGGCTCTTGATAGAAGGTGCAATTGGCCTGACAACGAACAATTGCGACTTTGACTGTTAAATTTTCATTGTCAAACTGAAAATAATGTGAAGCGTTTCTCCCGAAACAACATTTTTCAAATTTGTTTGCACTAGTTTTATTCGATTCGCGTAGTCGTTGCCCTTTAAGGCCACAGTAACGGGTATAAAATCACGTGCGAATTTAACAATTTTTTTTTCGTATGAAAAAGTCATTCACTCGTAAAATTAATTACACATCTATTTAGTATGAATATCAAGCTGTTAGAAAATATATTTTTTTTCTAAGTACAAAATGGCCGACGACTCGAAACTTCTCGAAACAGCTTTTTTCCAATTGGCGTGACAAATAACTTCAACAATTTTCACTCGATTTACTTCAAATTTAAAAGTTATGTTCCTAATTGCATTTCGCAGAGAAGTACGTACGGAATTTCTGATTAATCGAAAACTTTTCATTTTATGAGCAGTTTATGAGCAGTTATAACGCAATTTTTCACTCAAAATTCATTTCTTAAGTTCAAATACCTACAACTTTTGAATAAAACAATATTTTTTAAATTCCGTACGTACTTCTCTAGGTATTCTAATGTAGATTGACGAGAATTTTTGTTTTTTGTTCTAGGTAAAAAATTGTGGATGCTAAATGTCACGCCGCGGAGCGCCTAAAAAAGATAACAAAAGAAAATATTAATAGTCGGCCATTTTGTACATCGAAAAAAAAAATTCTAACAGCTTGATATTCATGCTAAATAGATGTGCAATCGTTTTTATGAGTGAATTACTGTGTCATACGAAAAAAAAAGTTATATTCGCACATGATTTTATACCCGTTACTGTGGCCTAAGGCCTTAATGTAACGTGTTACCTCAGAGTCTATTTCCATCTAAACGGCAGTGTTTTGAGCCACGAAGCTCCGCTCGACCGAACTCCAGTCATACTCGACAAATGAGAAAGCTCAAAAAAGGTTAAAGAACAAAAAACGTTTTTGTGTGAACAGCGTACGTTGTTCATTTTTTTCCACCTCGAATGAATCTTAAGGTGGCCAGTCGGCTCAATTCGCGGTGTCTAAACGTTTTTACGACTAGATGTTGTTATTCTCATGGTAAGAGAATCAACACAGTCGTTTCCTTGCTCACTACTCTACCATTCTTTACCAATTGTTTCTTTTCTCTCATTTTCCGTACAGGCTTCGCTTTTAACTCCAATCTATGATATGTAGTTTCTTTTTCTTTTTTTTTTCGTTGCGACATTCCATCATTGTTTAATCTCGGATTAGGAATCAAGTCTCGATCGATCATCGACTTATCGGCATTCCCTCTCCTGTGCCTTTTCATATACTTCTACGGCTGATGAACTCGATTCGCCTAAGGCTTGAAAAGAATTCTTGAACTTATCTCTAACGCTACAATACGCATGATTCGAGGCTTTGGTCTCGTGACGAGACCCAGCGTAGCATTTTCCCTCGTTTAATTACTCCATTTTTTTCCGAACATACTTTCGCAATTTTTCGCTCGTACCCAGAGCTTCCGTTGTACGGATCATAAGGCAGGGTATAATCGCATATACCTTGAAATATCCCCGATAGAATCGTCAACGATAACTAAACGTAATATGGCTAATGGACGGATCTCAGTTCTTTGCGTCGAGATGACAATGGCAATTTGTCTTCCTTTTTTTTAATATACTTTTCTCGTTTCGAGCCCGTTGAAACGTTTTTTTTTGTTTTATCAAAGAGAATTTACGTTGATTTTCGGACTATCGGAAAAAGATAGAAACGTTAAACATACACGAACACTAATGATAGTCCATTAAAGCGTAAAAAATACTTTTCGTTTTTTAGAGACGTTTGTACTGTGAAACTGGATCGGCAATTGGCTGACTCACTATGCGACGAGGTGGATGGATTTTTTAAAAAATTGTTCGTTTTTTCACAGTAAATTGCATTTTCGACGGTCCAAAAAGTCTCCTCGTTTTCGATATTGTACTACGAGACGCGATTCGAAAAGTAATGATCGCGGTCGCATTCGTTTATCCGCATAATTGCGGGCAGATTTTCACGAGCTTGCGTTTTCCCAGACGTGGGAAAAGTATCATTTTTCAACTACACTCATCGAAACAAAAGTTTCCATTCGAACCAATGAAGAGATCCGAGCGTTGCACCGATGCATATTAAAGGGTACTGATTTTTCTTTGAGACGCGAACGTGGCTAATAAAATGGCTACTTCAAAGTTTCAGTAAGCGCTACTGCATTTTTCCGAGAAAATGAGTCTTAAGGCGGAATATACACTTACAACGATAAAAAAATCGATTTCTTTTTTTTTTCTTTAAGCGATAGAACTATATGTAGAATATTTTTCCAAAGTTTCAAAGCGAAATTCGAAAAACGTCAAACGTTACAGCCCGTCAACGCCTCACCGCTCGGATTCGGAGCGGGCGTGAACTCCAAACGCTTTTTTCTGAAAACTGCATTGTCGAAATTGGCGTGCAGGATTACTCAAAAACTATTAAGCCGATTGAGTTGAAACTTGGTAGAAATATTGATTATATTGATAGCTTCTACTTGACGAGAATTGATTTTTAAAAATTGAAAAAAATACTTTTTTTATCCACATTTTATAGAAATGTTGCGTGAAATGTTTTTTTTTTGTAAATGCGTGCCATTTTCATAAATTTGCATTTTCTTCATTTTAATTACCGTCACATAGAAACTATACATGTTCCAACTGAAAAAATGTTTGAACTTTTTTGCAAATCAAAGTCTACGGGAAGCTAGACTGCACGCCCATTCGCAACTCCCGCGGCGAGCTTGCTGTAACACTCTGCCACAGCTCCGCCATTTTGATGATGAATTAATTTAAAAAAATTGTTTCGTATACTTAAATATACTATTAAAGTATACCTAAAGTTTGATATTCGTAGAATCATAATTTCTTAGTTTCAAAAATTCCTCAGTATTGCTTATTTTTTCCTGTCTAAATGTATATCTCGCCTTAAATTGCGATAAATTTGGCGCGGTTTCCTATTTAAAAAATCGTGGAATTCGCCGGATTTGATGCGTTGCTGACTGATCGACTGCGCTCATTAAAAATTAAATTCCACGACCTACTGAAAATTACGAAAATGTTTAAAGTTAAACTTTTATAGGACGTATCTACGTCTAAAAATATCAGTATCCTTCACCATTCATCGGTGAAACGCTCGAGCCTCCCTAAACTACCCAATGAGCGTTGAATGAATGTTTATAAAAATGGTCGAAACCGCCAACCGGAAACGCGAAATTGAATTTTTTTTTCATCGAAAAACTTGATAATGCCGCTTTGGTCTTCTCGAAATATAAAATACGATTCTCGCACCGACAATACTGCGCAACAAAAACAAATCAACAAATACTGTACAACGAGCCGTAGGCTTTAAAATGAACTATAATGAAGTTTGCTCGTAACCGAGGCTTAGAAAGTGGGAGACAGGATGGTGAAGGAACGAAAGGAAGTACCGTGGACGGGGGGGCAAGGAAGAAATAAATTACTTAAGGGGCGAGGGCGTGGGAGATCTTCGGTCGTACGAAGGTGCTGGTGGTAGCGCCAAAGACGGCGGTAAGCTCGCCGAGCTTGTTACTGTGGAGTCCAATTTACGCGCCTCGTGCTCGAGGAGCATCGCGTCCAAGGACGGATCCTGCGAGACTGTTCTCAACGAATCGCCCAGTGCTTGGCGCAAATGTTGCATCTCTCGACCTGCTCGAGAACTTCGAAGCACGTAAAGCTGGCGTCTCTTGATTTCCTGATTTAACTGCTCCCTCAGCATATGAATCTACAACAAAAATATCGATTAACGCGAAATGAAAAGATACTTATCAATTTCTCGATAAGAAATGTAATGAAAAGTTTTTTTTAATTCTTTTTAGGACTTTTGGCTGGTACCTGAAAAAAGTTTGAGTCAAGGCACAAAGAATGGAAAGTACCCCCATTTAAAATTGTCAATGCTTCATTGGGTAATCGTTCGCGGTATTTTACTGTATATCAAAATAATTATTGGGGTAAAATATCCATAAGTAGAATATCCATAAGTCGAATATTCATAAGTACGAATATCCATAAGTGAGTATAGAGTAGAAATAAGTGCCAGAAATGACGGAAGGTAGAGGCAGAGTGAGTATAGAGGGAACCCCAACAAATACCCAAAAAATAAACCCAAACAAACAAACTCAGTTATCTCTACCTCCCGCCATTTCTGGCACTCATTTCTACTCTATACTCACTTATGGATATTCGACTTAGGGGCCGTACGTAAATTACGTAACGTAGGAGGGGGGGGGGGGGGGGTCAAGGTTTGCGTTACGTCACGATTTTAAAAGTGCCAGAAATAGCAAAATTTTTGCATGTTTAAGTTTTTAATTTAAACCTCGAGTGCAATTTTACCGTGGACTGCTCACAGCTTTTTATACACAATGTCAGTTAAGGGGGAAAATCACGGTGCAAGAACTTGCACAGTAGCTTTCTCGCATCCCCCAAGCAAAATTGAAGGAAATTTTTTTAAAATAATTTTTAAAGGTACATGTGTTGGAAAATATGTTGGCAACATTTTTATTCACAAGTCCGAAAATTGACGGAGTTGTAGTCACTTTAGAGAGAACAGGTAGCGCGACCGGTTAGTGCCCTCAGTCCCTACAGGTGTGGCATCATTTACAATAGATAAAGTACAGGCTCTTTTTATTTTGTGCACTATCATGCAAACGAAGAACCGTCATATCGCCCGCGACTAGATACTCCAATGTAAGTATCAATATTCTAGAAAAAATCGTAACTTTATATCAAGATACACGGAACGAAAACTTTGAACCCGTTTTTCTCAAAACTAGTTTTTTGGACATTGTCCGAGCGAATACTTAAAAACTTACCAACCGATTATCAATTTTTTAAAAAACATTTTTGTATTCGCAGTGACTAAGGCTGTACGTATCCGCGCTTTAAACATTTGATAATTACTATTTTTAAAGACTGCTTGAATACAGAAAAAGGGCCTTGAAAATAGAAAAAAATGTTCAAGATGTCGGCATTTTGTAAAAAAAAAACCAAAATAAAAACCGGCTACGCATAACGATAGCTACATTTGTACAGATATCGATAAATTGTTGACTTTTAATTTACGGATAACCTTTTATAAAGATATCGATGGGACAATGAAGAGAATTTTTTTTTCGCCGTCAAATCAAGCCTTACATCTCGGTTAATTGTCAAGATTTTGTCATAAAAATTAGTATAAAAGTCGATGAATATATATTTCGTAAAATGAGTATAAACCCGATCCTTTCATAATTAGTTATGTCTATGAAAAAAATCGCAATTATTGACGACAAAGCACCCGTTACGTAACGGAGTAGGAGGAGGGGGGGGGGGTTCTGGCCAAGCGTTACGGTCCCGTTACGTGAGGGAGTAGGGGGTAAAAAATTGGGAAATTTTGCGTTACGTAATTTGTGTACGCCCCTTATGGGTATTCGACTTAAGGATATTCGACTCATGGATATCCACTTATGGATGTTCGACGACAGTGAAAATAATACACTCACTTTCAACGAATCTATATCCTTTATGATAATGCTTTTTCAAAGAGTAATATCGATTTTTGTTTTCACCTGGCTCTCGAGTCTGAGAACTTGTTGACGGTGACTCTGTTCGCGAGCCTCCAACAATTTTTCGGCCTGCAACTGTGCCGCTCTGAGACGTTCGATTTCGGAGATTCTATCGCGACTGGAGTGCGATTCGAGGATCGAGTGCGAGTGAGTGGACCTGAGACGCAGGAGTTCGGCCTCTTTCTCAGCCAATAGAGTCTCGAGTCGTCGAATTCTGAGACGCAAATCACGATTTTCCTGTTCGACGTGATCGGTGCTCATATTCGACCCTATTAACTCGGAGTGGGCTTTTTCCGGACGCTCGTAACTCTTGCTACGTACTCCAGCGCTCGTTCTCGCCGATGACAATTGACGCTCCAGATTTCGTTTGTCCACTTCCAGCAGTCTTATCTGATTCGACGAAAAAGGAGATATAATTAGGGGGTAATTGTGTACGGTTAATAATGAATGGGGTGACTTTGAAGATGATTTTAACAAAATGTATGGACTTTATCGAAAAATTAAAAGCCGTTTTTCAAAATATACCCAAAAAAAGGACGATCGAATTTTTGAATACTGCTTTCAATACAAAGTAATGGCTTAACGCACAGTTCGTTCAAGGCCTAAGGAGTTTTTTAGGACGACATAATGTACTGGCGGAGTACATACGGGAGATTTTGAAAAACAAACCTTTGTTTGTGGCGCACTTTTTTACTCGTATATATTTAGTCCGAAGAAAATTTGTATACAAATTTTAACGGCAAGGAAAGTCTTCAATATTTGGCAAAAAATGTTTTTATTTCGCTCCAGGTTCAATCCTAAAAGTTATGAAAAATATCCACTACCGAGAGCTTCAGCGAAAAATATGACTGGACAGACTGCTAGTGTGACGCCATTCTGTATGGGAAAACTCTTTGAAAAAATGTGTGTATTTTTTGGGTGTATTTTGAAAAACCAATTGGGCATCTTCCATAAAGGACATCAACTTTTTTTAAATTAACTTTGAAGCTCCTGTATTAGTGTTAAGTCTGACATGGTGTTGTTACACTTTAAAAGACGAATGAGCTGGTTCATGTGGATCGAGTGTTTCGCCTTACGGCGGGATATACATTTTGACGGGAAAAAAATTAAGCAATGTTGAGGGATTTTTTAAACTAAGAAATAATGATTCTACATTTATCAAACTATAGGTATACTTCAATTGTATATGTAAATATACAAAACACTTTTTTTAAATTTATTTATCATCAAAATGGCGGAGCTGTGGCAGAGTGTTACAGCAAGGTTGCCGCGGTAGTTGCGAATCGGCGTGCAGTCTACCTTCCCGTAGACTTTGACTTGCAAAAAAAATCGAACATTTTTTCAGTTAGGACATGTATAGTTTCTATTTGACAGTAATTAAAATGAAGAAAATGCAAATTTAAGAGACGGGGACGCATTTACAAAACAAGGAACATTTCACGTAACATTTTTGTAAAGCTTGGATTAAAAATGTAGTTTTTTGTTCGAATTTTTCAAAAACAATTATCGTCAAGTAGAAGGTCGAAATATTATCACTATTTCTACCAAGTTTCAACTCAATCGGCTTAATAGTTTTTGAGTAATCCTGCACGCCAATTTCGATACTGCGGTTTTGAGAAAAAACGCGTTTGATGTTTACGCCCGCTCCAAATCCGAGCGATGAGAAACAGAGGTGACGGGCCGTATCGTTTGGAATTTTTCGAAATTCGCTTTGAGCCTTTGGGGAAATACTCAGCATATATAGTTCTATCGTTTAAGGCGGGATATACATTTACAACGATCAAAAAATTGATTTCTTTTTTTTCTTTAAACAATACAACTATATATGTAGAGAATTTTCCCAAAGTTTCGAAGCGAAATTCGAGAAACTTGAAACGTTACAGCCCGTCAACGCTGTTCAAACGCTTTTTTCTCAAAACTGCATTATCGAAATTGGCGTGCAGGATAACTCAAAAACTATTAAGCCGATCGAGTTGAAACTTGGTAGAAATATTCATAATATTGGTGCCTTCTACTTGACGATAATTGTTTTTGAAAAATTGGCAAAAAACTACTTTTTTAATCCACATTTTACAGAAATGTTGCGTGAAATGTTGATTTTTTTTGTCAATGCGTGCCATTTTCTCAAATTTGCACGTTCTTCATTTTAATTACCGTCACATAGAAACTATACATGTTCTAACTGAAAAAATGTTTGAACTTTTTTGCAAATCAAAGTCTACGAGAAGCGAGAATGCATGCGGATTCGCAACTCCCGCGGCGACCTTGCTGTAACACTCTGCCACAGCTCCGCCATTTTGATAATGAATTAAGTAAAAAGAATTGTTTCGTATACTTAAATATACTATTAAAGTATACCTAAAGTTTGATAATTGTAGAATAATAATTTCTTAGTTTTAATAATCCCTCAATATTGCTTCTTCTTTTTCCTGTCTAAATGTATATCCCGCTTCAAGGGGCTATACCAGTGTGACACTTTAGAAAAATCGATTTTTTTGCCTTTTTCGACAGTTTATACTTTCCAGAATATCCTGTAAAAATTTCAAGGCCGTATCTCTAATCATTTTATCTTGCAAAAATCGATAGTTAAATCTTTAAACGCGTTTTCCTCGAAATGAGATTTTTCAAATTTGCTGACATTGTAACTCAAAGAGCAATTATCCGATTGACTTGAAATTTGAACTGAGTACTCTTGAATATACTCTACAATGACGTAGGATATTTTTGATTGGATAAAAATTGACGATTTGGCATTGAAAAAAACGACCATTTTATAGGCAAGAAAACAGACTTTTTTCACAACTACGCTATTTTGTTAGATTTTGATATTTTTCGAAAATCCTACGTCATTGTACAGGAAATACCTTCCAGTTTAACGAAATTTTTTCCTTTTTCGGTTTCAGTTACTCAATCAGCCGGAATCATGTCAGCAGTGGAAAAACTTTTTTTGGCCCCTCCGAAGGCAGCGCATAAGTCGCTTGGATCTCAATATATTTTTATGAAAAAATGATGTAATATAGGTCAAATATAGCCAAATATATTCTTAAGGAGGTACACCAGCTTCAGCAAAATGGTGATAGATCAATAAAATTTGGTGAATATATTCTTTAGTATTATTCATGTAGATACAATTTTTTTCAGATTTTTTGGTTGTGCCGTTTTCTTACAAATAATTCACAAGCGTTTATTCTTATACCCGGAATATATACCTATATCTATAAAAACGCTATGCTTATACACGTGAACTTCAATGTTTAATTATTCGATAACGGCACAATGAAAAAATCTGAAAAAAATTGTATTGACATATGGGTCATTCCATGTCAAATCGACAAATTTTTTACCTGACCCCCTTTGATTTCGCTGAAAATTTTCTATCTTTTTCTACCCCCCGAAAGTTATTTTTCAGAATTTTTTCAAATTTTTTTTTCCCGACTCAAAAAAAGTTATGAATTTTTGAAAAAAACCGCTCTTTTATTTTTAAATTGCCAGAACTTTTTCAAAAATTGACCGTTTGGGAACTTTTTTTTTTCAAAATTTTTGTTTTTAAATGTAGTTTTCGAAAAAAAATATGAAAAAATTTTCAGAATCCCAGATATATGAAATATTTTAGTTTTTTTGAAAAAACCGTAATTTTCTCAAAGTCCGACCGTTTTTTTTTTTTTTTTTTATTTTGCTCTAAAAATACTTCAACTAATTCTGCAATGATCCCCGTTAATCAAAAGATGTGACGACAATCGCTTCTAATTTTTTTTCTTGATTATAAAAAAATTTTTGTTGAATTTTTGCTGATTTTATATAACTTTGTTATGAAATTTTTTTTATTTCCTCGTGAAACCTCAAAAGTTAAAAAATAAAATTTTATTGGAGAATTTCAAGTGATTATCGTCCAAGAAATTGTTATTTAAAAAAAAAAATAATTTTTTTCTCTCATTGACGTTATTTTTTTACTCTTATGGACGTTTTTTTTTGGTACTGAAATATGACAACTTAACGTCATTTTGGTACTGAAACATGACAAAATAACGTCAATGAGAGAAAAAAATTATTTTTTTTTTTTAAATAACAATTTCTTGGACGATAATCACTTGAAATTCTCCAATAAAATTTTATTTTTCAACTTTTGAGGTTTCACGAGAAAATAAAAAAAATTTCATAACAAAGTTATATAAAATCAGCAAAAATTCAACAAAATTTTTTTTATAATCAAGAAAAAAAATTAGAAGCGATTGTCGTCACATCTTTTGATTAACGGGGATCATTGCAGAATTAGTTGAAGTATTTTTAGAGCAAAATAAAAAAAAAAAAAAACGGTCGGACTTTGCGAAAATTACGGTTTTTTCAAAAAAACTAAAATATTTCATATATCTGGGATTCTGAAAATTTTTTCATATTTTTTTTCGAAAACTACATTTAAAAACAAAAATTTTGAAAAAAAAAAGTTCCCAAACGGTCAATTTTTGAAAAAGTTCTGGCAATTTAAAAATAAAAGAGCGGTTTTTTTCAAAAATTCATAACTTTTTTTGAGTCGGGAAAAAAAATTTGAAAAAATTCTGAAAAATAACTTTCGGGGGGTAGAAAAAGATAGAAAATTTTCAGCGAAATCAAAGGGGGTCAGGTAAAAAATTTGTCGATTTGACATGGAATGACCCATATATAATACTAAAGAATATACTCACCAAATTTTATTGATCTATCACCATTTTGAAATTTGACCATGGTTTAGCATGGCAACATTGTATGAAGCTGGTGTACCTCCTTAATTTTCCGAAACATTTAATTGAGTACTTTTCTTCCAAAAAATTCCCGAAAATCACCCAAATTTTCAGCGTTCACACTGGTATAGCCCTTAAAAGAATAAAAAATCGAGTGTTCAATCATTGTTGGCAGCTAAACCAATATTGATTGTGACGTTGAAGTTTGCATCGTCCAAAATTAACGATTGTTTTGTCTATTCATTTTTCATTTCTTCTTTTTCAATATTATCCAAAGCCTTTGTTCGATTGAGATCGAAAGTCTCTAACAAGACTACGTAAAAGCGTTCGATTGATTTTCATAGTCTAAATCGGCGAAAGAAAACTTTGAGCAATCAAGAAAAATGAATTTCCGTTGCACTCCACCGATGCAAACTTCAAAATCATTGTTTATCACGTAAATATTGAAATTTGATGAAATTATCAATAAAAAGAACCACCAAAAGCACTGACTTTGTCATTGAGAGCGTCGACTTTGCCTCTCATTTCGCTTCTCTCGCGTTGAGCAGCGTGCAATTGTCTGGCGAGTTCCTCGTCCTTGTTCGAGGAAGAATCCTGAGGCCAACTGGCCATTCTGAGTTGGGCCTCGAGGCCGGATCTCTGTACCTCGTTGTTCGCAAGATCGTTCTGCAGCCTGACGTTCTGATCGCTCAACGTTTGATTCGCGTGTTTCATCTCCCCGAGAGTTTTTTGCGCCGAGTCCAATCTCTCGGACAACACGCGACGTTCGTTCTCCGCCGACGACACTTGTTTCTGCAATTGTTTCAACTTCTCGGCGTTCGATTGCGACAGTGCGTTACTCTCCACGAGTGTCCGTCGCAGCAATTCAATTTCGCTCTTGTATTCGCTCTCGGCCTGCGACGATCTCTCGAGTGCGACATTGAGTTGTTCGATGGTCGATTTCAGCGAAGCGCAACGTTCCTCGAGGCTGGTAGTCGTTCGCGTCTGCGTTTCCATGCGATCTTGCAATTTCTGAAGAGTGGCATCCTTCTCCTGCAAGATCATTTGCAATCTTTGAAGATCACCCTCGAGTGACATCCTCGCGAGTTCCATTTTCGTCGATCGAGACTCGTTTCTGGCCAATTCCTCTTGCAAGCATCGTTTGTCGTTCTCGAGACGACCAAGCGCCTGCCTCATCTTGTCGATCTTCTCCTCGTACTGTCCTCTCTCCTCGGATTCGTTGTTCACCGTTAATTCGAGGCTGGCGACGCGTTCCCTGAGATTGTCCGCCTCCTCGATTTTTTCGCGCAGCGCCTCCGTCTGCGATTGGCTGGCGGCTTGTTTCTGCGCCAATTTAGCCTCGAGACTGTTCTTTTCGTCCTGCAGCGAGCGAAGTGTAGCTCCAACGTTGCTGATCTTTGCTTCCACCTTGGCCTGGCAATCCTGGGCCTCGGCCAGTTGCTTCTTCGTGCCGGCCAATTCTATGCGGCAGTCGTCGCGCTCGCGCTCGATCTGCGCCACCTGTTGCATAAGCGAGCGAACTCCTTTCCTCACGAGCTCGGGATCGACGTCGAGGACGACCTCGCGTCCGGTATTGTCGTGCTCCAGGAGCTGCTGAGGGCCACCGCGCGCCGGGCTCCAACGTCTCGACGGGCTGGTCAACTTGAAAGGCATATTGACGCTACCGTCCATCTGTATTCCGGCTATGCGACGAAGCGTCGACGCCACGCTGCCCAACTTTTGTTCCACTTCCTTCTTCGCGGCCTCCAACTGGGACAGCTGCGCGTCGAGGGCCCTCACTCGACCCTCCGAGCCTCCGAGACGCGCTTTCAGCTCTTGTATCTGTTGCGAAGCGTCGGCCAGGCAAACTTCCAAGTTGTGCTTCTGATCCTCGAGTTTACGCTCGCGACAGCGCGCGTCTTCGAGACGGACGAGCAATTCTTGCTCGCGTCCGCGCCAACGTTCGTCCTCCTCGTCGGAGCGCGAACGCAATCTTCCCAACTCTTGCCTCGTCACCTCGAGGCTGTTGTCCAAATCGACCACTTGTTTCTTCAACTGATGCAGCTGCAACTGGACGCGTTCGCGCTCCTCGCACTCGTTCGACAAACGCGCCTGCGTCTCTCTCTCGTCCTGCTGCAATTGGCTGTTTTGAGCCTGACCCTTCTGCAACTCCTCCTGGAAGAAGCGTAACTGTTGCTGCAACTGAAGAGTCTCGTGCTCGGACTCTCGTATCAGCGATTGCAAACGCGTCTTTTCCGCGTCCATCGCGACCCTCGCGTCCTCCATCGAGGCTATCTTCTGATAACTCTCCTCCATCGATCTCATCTGCTCTCGCTTCTCGCTCTCGATGCGCTTCACGTGCTCGCGCAACTCCTTGTTCGTACTGTTGTACTTGTCCATCGCGAAATTCGAGTCGGCCAATTGACGGCGCACGTCGATCAATTCTTTTCTCAACGAGTCCTGCGCGTTCTCCGCGTCTTTGAGCTTGCGACAGGTCTCTTGCAACTGCCGCGACAGATTCTCGATGCGATCCTCCGCAACGTGCAACTGCACTCGCAACTCCTCCATCTCCTTGTGCGTCGCCTCGCGCTCCGACGTTGCTTCCTCGATTTTCAACTCCAATCTTGTTCTCTCCTCGTCCGCGCGTAATTTCGTCTCGTCGAAACGCGCGCGCGAACGATTCAGCTCGTCGCGCAGTTGGTTCAGATTGTTGCGGTCCTGATCGGCACGGGCGGTTGACTCGCGACGCGTGCGCTCCAAATTGCCACGCTCTTCCTCCAATTCACGATACACGTTCTCCAGTTTTTCCATCACGGCCTGCTGGTCGTGGTGAGCTGGGTGTTTTTGTGGTCGAGAAAAAAGAAAAATGTTAGGGAAACGGCGATAGAACTGGAATAATAAATACGATACTCTGAACTGAGTTTATGTTGTCAGTAAAAGTAATTTATTGATGAAGCGAACTTGACGCATTATGTCAAGATACAATACGACCAGATAACACGAATAGTGTTATCTAGTCGTATAGGAAGCCTCCTTAAGGGGTTACCCCCACTTGCGATTTTGAAAAAATCGATTTTTTTTTATTGCATTTTTTTGAAGTGCAATTTGAAGTGCAGTTTTTTTTTTGATGCCCGGAATAGATGACTCTATGTAAGTTTACAAAAAAAATATTTTCTTCGTGTAAACTGAAATTGAAACTTTAAACGCGTTTTTCTCAAAATGGCATTTCTGAAGTCGGTGACCAAGATTACTCGAACACTAATGAACCGATCTTCTTGAAATTTTGCAGGCTTATTTAATACATAAAAATGTAGTCTTTAATCGTTCGATTTTTTTTTTCGAAAAAAATGGCCGTTTTATAGCCAAAAAACGGCCGTTTTTTTTCGTTAAAATCGAACCATTAACTTTGACTGTCCGCCATTTTGTGAAAAATGAATATTTTTTAAAATCCTTCGATTAAAGACTAGTTTATACTTATATTTGACTAAATGCATCCGCATTTTTTTTTTCAGATGATCCACTTCGCCGCAATGTTGGTCACCGCAAACCGTGTATATAAAAACATTATTTCATTGACGGCCATTTGCCACTAAACAATGTAATATTTTTCAATAAAAAAATTACTGAAAGTTCTTCAAGATGTGTTCTTTAAGATGGTATATTGATGGATTAAAATTTTTTTGTAGTTTTCTTTAAAAAAATTCATGAAAAAGGCCTTTTTTGCGCTACAAGTGGAGGTAACGCCTTAAGTGTAAGGAGGTTTTCGTTTCATTGTTTTTAATAATATTTGCTTCGTTCTCTATTGACAATGCGTTTTGACTTAATTCTACACTGTCAAACGAGCAAGTTGGATTGCCATGTTTGTTTGATTTCTACAAGATTGATGTCCACAAACTAGCAATTCACCAACAATACCGCTTAAGGGGTTTTCTCACTTCAGACGCTAAAAAAAGGCTATTGTGATGTATTACAGATTTCGATATAAAAGTTGTTACCCTTAAAAAATACACTTTCGAAATATATTTTTTTTTAATATTCATTTAAATCACTATTTATAGACGAAAATGGTAATGAAAAATGTTTCCTAAAAAAACTGTAGTAGGTCTGCGCTGTTGATGAAATCTCGGAGATGGATCATCCGAAACAAAAAAATCAAACGGTTTTACATTCAGTATGTTAATGGCTATAGCGCATATCATACGATTTTTTATATATGCAAAAATACCAAAATGGCGGACATTTTTCGAAAAAAAGTGTTTTTTCACCGTTTTTGGCAAAAAAGACAGTAAATATCAAAGTTTAAAAAATCCTTTATATGCGCTATAGCTATAGTTGTAAAGAATATGTGGTTAAAATTTCATCAGGACCGTTTCAGTTGTTTCGAAGATTTTATCAACAAGCCGTCGAAAAATGTTGTTTCGAGAAAAACGTGTTTAAAATTTGTTTGGGTTACATAAAAACATACAAAATTTTCAAAAATTATGTATTTCGAAAGTGTATTTATTAAGTGTAACAACTTTTATATTAATATCTATGATGTAAACCTTTCAAAAAAATTAATGAAAGTAGCGTTTTTTTAGCGCTATAGTAAAAAGACCCCTAAACAAAAAAAAATGACGCTTAGGGCAATCGCGCAATTTTCTAATTTTTCATTTGGAAAAACAACGAAAGAAGCCAACTGCACTTGCTGAATTTTCTTTTCATCGTCAGGATTGAGATATTTGTAAAATTCTGTTCTTTGCACATTTCGCGGTGAATGTACAACTTGGTAAAAATCGAATGTTTGAGCGAGTGGGTATTATAGGAGACTGGTGAGCGAGGATAACCGAAACTATTGAGAGAGGGAGAAAGACTGAGGGGGAACAGCGAAACTATTATGGGGGACGGTATTTAGGGGTTGAACCGTTAGAGGGATTTTAATCGAAGTGAAAGCAACAAAACTGTTGATTTGAAATTTGGAATTTATTTTGTAAAAAGTATTACTTAAAAGTTTAACTACCTGATACGCAATGTGTATTATTTTACTTTACCGGAACGTCCATTGCAAATCAATATCATTATTTTCATGTCATTTTCTGAGTCATAAAAACAAGCTTATTAAAGAAAACTACATTTTTCCTTCCTTGAAAATCGAAGAACAATAAAAACAAAGTATGAACGACGAGACTGAACAATTATTTCGACCGGTATAATAATATAGGTTCGTCGCTGACGTGTTATTAGTTTTGAAGATGTTGACTAGGCGTTGGAATTTTCAAAAATAACAGCGAAATATGAAATGTCTCATGGCCTCGATCTTGCGGGTACGTACCGATCAAGAGAGCCTGTTGCTTATCGTTCTCCGCACGCAGGAGTACCTCCTCGTGTTGTTCCGCCAAATTTTCTATGTGTTGCTGAAGTTCGTCGATTCGTTGCTGCAACTGATTGATCTCGTCGTCCTTTTGCCCGGAAAGCTGGCCGACCGTTTGCTGAAGGCGTTTCTCCAGAGAGGAACGAACTTGTTCCTGAAAAAGAAAATAAAGCGTTTAGAAGGATTCACTCAAACATGCATAATGAGATGAACAATGTCTGGTCAAAATTTGAACAAAATCTCTAGAAATCAAGATTGCGCTTGTACCACCTTAAGCTTAGAAAACCGACCTTTTCGTCCATTAATTTTTTCGTGTTGTCCTCGTTCTGTTTCTTGAGATTCGCGGTGATCTGTTGAAACTCGGCCTCCAGATTGCCTCTCTCCTGGGTAAGATTGGTCTTCATTTCTTGTGACCTCTTTTCACTGTTTTCCAAGTCCCTCGTCAATCTTCCGATCTGTCCTTTCAAGCTCTCCTGCTTGACCAACAACTCCTGCTGCTCCTTCTCCAGCTGCACCTTCTTTATGTGCGTCGTTTCTAGGTTCGATTGCGTATCGAAGAGTACACCCTCGAGGGCCTCCTTCTCACTTCTCATCGAGGCTAACAGCTCTTGAATACGCTGGAATTCTTTCTCGTTTGTTTCAAGTAGTACCTGCAATTGGGGATACAAGCATACTCGAATAAGCAAGAATAAAAATCATGTCAGTCGACACCAAACAAACCGACACAAGGTGTCGAGCCTTTATTGGAACATGAAAAAATGTGAAAATTTCATTGATGTGCCCGAGTCACTACTTGGATCGGTGACCGTTTTGGCGCACGGTGGACGAAAAAGAAGCGTCTTTATCGAGTTGCCGATGGTAAAACGTAACTCAGTTAAAAATGGCCGCCTGGATCGGCATAGTTTTTTCACAGCTCTCGTGTAAATGCAATACAGTCGTGCATTAAGGGATTAGGCTACTGTGAAAATTTCATAAAATTGTTCGTCGCTTGAGGCAACTCAAATTACAAAATTTCTCGCCATCCAATGAACGGATTGACTGGAAATTCGGTACACTTATTCAGGGTGATAATAGTTTAGTCTTGACCGACGTTTTTATTCTTAACATTTTTTCCAGTAGTTATTAACAATAATGATGTCATTTTTCCTCGAAAATTCAAAAACTATGTTCAAACTTTTTTTTGACGATAGAAACACCATAACAAAAAAGTTCGGTCAAGTCTCAACCAATATTATCTATTTAAATTTTAAAACTTCGTTTTTTTTTTCAGATCAACCAACATGCCAAAATCAAATACAATGTTGAGCCCCTCACGTTCGAAGGTCCTTCGCGAAATTGTTTATAACTTCTTTAATTATTAATATTGTTTTATGAACTTTTTTACACAACTTTGTTAATGTACATACCAATAAATGTCCAACCGATTTTCCAATCATCTCAGTTCTCCGAAATATATTTTTTTTAATAACCCTGATTTTCGGGTCGTCACGGTAGCCTGAGAAACCCTTAAGGGGGGAAAACCCTTCAGACGCCCGAAAATGAGTCATTTTTCCTGATTTTTTTAAAGGTGATAAAATAATCGCAGCCTTTTCAAATTTTGATATTATCTTATTGCAACTTTCAAGTGTTGAAATTTGTAATAAGATCATTTAAACTGTGATTTTTTTCTTTTTCAAACAATAAGTTTAAATTAAAATGTTACATTTTAATTTAACTATTTTTGATTATTTGAATTGTTAAATTATCAAAAACTGATCATTTAAATTGTTAAATTATCGGACTGATAATTTTAATTGTTATTTTTTTCTTTTTTAAACAATAATAACTTAATTTAAATGGTTAATTTTCTTTAACAAAACGAAATGGCGGCGTTAGCAGGTTTTCCTTTAGGCGTCTTTGAAAAAGTGCTCATGTTATAGCTCAAAATGTTATTGGTCGATCGGGCTGACATTTTTAAAAATAATTAAACACAAATTAAAAATAAAGTAAGCGTTTTAATAAAATTTTCATATTTTTTACCACTTTCTCGACAATTATTACCCCAAAAAAAAGTACTTTATGTACGCGATAATCTTAAAACTTTAGGTATTATTATTCTTCCGATAATGTTATAGTGAGAAACTTCCCAAAATTTCAGCCAGATCGATCAATAACTTTTTGAGCTATAACATGAACAGTTTTTCAAAAGACGCCTAAAGAAACACCTTATAACGCCGCCATTTTGTTTTGTTTAAAAAATATTATTTAACACTTGAAAGTTGGAATAAGATAATGTCAAAATTTTACAATGATGTGATTAATTGAACATCTTAAAAAAAAATTAATGAAAAATGACTCATTTTCGGGCGTTTAAAGGGATCCCCCCTTAAGAAACGAGGGACAGTGAGCAACACTCCAAAAGCCGGTTGTAAGGAACTGCCAATAATGAAGCGACGATTGTGGGGTAAAAGTAAAAAGGACACGATCGTGGCAGCCCGCAAGGGCAAACAGAACGTAAAAAAGAATATAGATATAGGATACCAAAGATATAGATATATAGATATACAATACCAAAAGATATAGATTTATATATACCAGGTGTAGAAGTATGTAACCGGAATTTTTTTGTAAAAATTACCCGTCTGTTGTCTGAAAATGATAAAAAATATTTTATTCTATTATTATTTTATTTCGAAAAGTCACATTTAATTGATCCGCGAGTTCTTGTTGACTTTGAGTATCATCTTCATCCAATAAGACTTGCAATTCGTTGTCTGCGAACTTTTTCGGTGGTTTCCCACGCTCTTCGTTTCTCACGTCAAAATCACCACTTTTGAATATTTTGAACCACTCGAACACTGCGTTTACCAAGAGCATGTTCACCGTAAGCTTCGACAAGCATTCGATGCGATTCTGCAGCAGTTTTCTTCAAATGATAACAGAAAACCAATGCTGTCCGCAAATCGTAGTTCGTAGGCACAAAACTCGACATGTTTAAGGTTATAGAAAAATATACCGGTGTAGGGAACTTGGGTTGTTGTGTGTTGAAAATCTTCGTCAGCTCTTAGAGGGAGATGATGGCGCTGCAGAAGCGGTCTTACGGTCCCTAAACTGATCGCTAGCACCATCTATAGGGAAATTCCGGTTTCATACTTCTACATATATATCTTCTTATTCTTCTCTCTCTCTATATATGAATATATATATATATATATATATATATATATATATATATATATATATATATAGAAATACCAAAAGTTCTATGTCAATTACTGACTTGCTTCTCCTCGTTGTCCTTCACGAGATCCTCCAAACTCCTGTTTATCCTCGCGTTCATTTCATTCGCCTGTTCGAGACGCTGTCGAACCCTCATGAGTTCCTCGTTCAACGATTCCTTCTTCCGTGCCATAACTGACAATTGATTGCTCAAATCGCCCCGTTCGCGCGACACTTGACCCAGCTCCATCTCGACCTTTTCCTTCTCGATTTCCAAAAACTTCATTTTCTCGTTCAACGTGACCTTGTCGGATTCGAGATCGAGGCGCGTTTGTTCAGCCTGCAAAAGCTCCTTCCTCAAGGAACTGAGATCGCCTTGCTGATCGGTCGATTGATTCGACAATTTGGCCCTCTCGTCCTCCAACTGCGCGAGCCACGAAACAGATTGGAAATTATATATGTCAGGATAGAGGGAACAGAACTGGGTACGATTGGCCAAATGTTAACCTTTTTAACTTCCTCTTGTAATCGCGCTTTGTCGCTCTCGTGACTGGCGCAGATCGATTCGAGCTTCATCAAGTCGTCCTGCACATCCGCCTTCTCCAGAAGTACACGTTCCAGTTCCAGCTCCAGATCGACTTTAAGAAATAACGAAATTATTGAAGTTATTAGCTCAGGCGTCATTGGATGTGTACTGATAATTGGATGATGTTGATGTTTGCATCGTTGGAATGCAACGAAATATTTCTTTACTGAATTTCCCAAATTTTTCTTGACATATTGAGTTATGGAAATTCCGCGTTTGTTTCTTAGGCTCCTCATTGAGCGGTCTACAATCCAAATCTACAAAATATGTTTTTTGATACCAATAAAAAAAAGGAAGTAAAAAAAAATCGTTGCATTTGAACAATGCAAACTTCAAGCCCATATAATCGGTGCGTTTTCCAGGATTTTTACCTTTGCTTTTTTCGATTTGGACTATCAAACCGTCGGTCTCGACTTTTTGTTGTTCCAGCATATCCTTGGACAAGTGGGCTCTGCTCAATTCTTCGCGCAACGAGAGCAGCTCTTCCCTCAAACGACTGCATCTCTCTTCCTCGGATCGGAAACTCAATTCCCTTAACGATCGAATACGAAAAAATCGTTTGTAATGATCGAAGAGGCACAATTGTGTTTTTCTTCGTCTTTCCTTAGATTATTTAATTGTACATTACGCTCACCGCAATTCGGAATCTTTATTTATTCTATCGAGTTCCCCTTGCAAATAAATCTTATCATCCTCGAGGCTATCGCACAATTTTTGCAACTTGTTGTTTGTTTTTTGCAATTTATCGTATTCGCCACTGAGAGTCTCGATCTGGAAAGACGAATTCGTCTCCGGTATTAAAAAATAAGAAAAAAACGATAAAATACAAAGACGATTCCGATGAAAAGTAAGGAGTGTACAAGTACGCACTGCATGAGTCATTTCAATTTTATTTTTTTCAAGATTATTCTTTTCCGTTCGAAGGCTCTCCGAAGTCTTTTGGAGCGTATCTTTCTCCTGCGAGAACATCGCCGATTGGGCTTTCGTCGCGTCCAACTGGATTATCAACTCGGTCACCTTCGTCTCGAGTAATTGCACGTTTTCCTCGGCCGTGTCGCATTGCTTTCGCGTTATCGATAATTGCTCCTTGTTCGTTTGTAGTTTCACCTAAATTTGACGAATAAAACGATCCATATTTATCGCGAACGAATTTTTTTAAATTTCTACGGTTTCTCTTCGCGAATAATTACTGAAGCGACGAGTCGAGCGGAAAATTTGTTTATATCGAATTTAAAATGCGATTAGGTGCGTAAAGAAACTCGTATTTGACCCTCCGAATGCACACGTGGTAATTTTAACTCCAACATTTCGCAGCAATACGCATAGCTTCAAATTCAACAACGTTTATCGACAAATGATCCTTTTTTTTAATTCGTCGGGGCAGTTTTACGTAGAATCATTTTTTAGATTTAACAGTACAGTCTGAAGATTAAAAAGAAATCTATCAGTGCAGTCTTGAGGCCTTATATACACTTGTGATGGACGGAAAAATGAAAAATTGTTTGATTGCCTATTCTTTAAGGGGAGGTACCTGAGTGAGCGGCGAGAAAAACAGGTAAACTTCGGGAATTCTTATCTCAAAAACTAATGTTTCGATTGGATCCGGGTTTTTTTTAATTGGAAAATATGTACATTGAGGTATGTTTAGGATTTTTTAAAAATAAATTCGTTCACCGGAAGCGATTCAAACGCGATTATCTCGAAACATAGTTTTCAAAGTCGGTGCCAGATGTATCTCGAAAACGGCTCGTCCGATTTTGTCCAATTTTGGATACAATATTCTTCGATAGTTTTTCTCGTTCGCCACGTAGGGGTTTTTCATTTGATTGAACCATTGCTTTTTTATGCAATGTGTATGCAATCCAAAATCGTCGGAAATTGCGAACGAAAAACGAATGTTAAATTAAAACGATCGCAATTCCGTCAAAAATGAAAATTTCAAAAAAATTCTACGTGGCGAACGAGAAAAACTATCGAAGAATATTGTATCCAAATTTGGACAAAATCGGACAAGCCGTTTTCGAGATACATCTGGCACCGACTTTGAAAACTATGTTTCGCGATAATCGCGTTTGAATCTCTTCCAGTCAACGAATTTATTTTTAAAAATTCCTGAACATACCTAAATCTACATATTTTCCAATTTAAAAATCCCGGATCCAATCGAAACGTTAGTTTTTGAAATAAAAATTCCCGAAGTTTACCTGTTTTTCTCGCCGTTTACTCTGGTACCTCCCCTTAAGTACAATATCTCAAGAATATTCTCACCGAATTTCATAAAGATCGGAGCATTAGGTTCACAGTTATAGGTCACCTATATCAGTCAAGTGGACGAGTCGCGTGTTGCGCTCGCTGAGCGGCAAGCGCAAGCAGCCACAAGAGAAGGAAGAATGGGTCGTAGGCAGTATCAAATAAATGTTTTAGAGGCTGCAGAGGATGCAGAAGGATTACTGTATGGCCTTTGAATCGACGACTCCATGTTAGTATGAATAAATTAACTTTAAATGTAAAAGAAACATACTTGAATCTTGAACGCGATTATCCCAGAATCGTCTTTTTTGAGAAACACCTTTGCGGTGGACACGATTACTAAAAAACTATTAATCCGAATCCATACCAAATTTATACCACTTATTTATTATTATAATAGCTAGGGCCTGGATGAAGCATTTGAATTCTGTTAAAAAAAAATTGTAACAAAAAAACCGAAAATTTAGCACTTCAAAAAATGATTTTTTTTGTTAAAATTATCGTCATTTTTTTTAAATCAAAGTTTTTACAAATCCTTCGTCTAGGCCCAAGCCAAAGCAATATGCTAACAAAATCTTTTTCAAATTCTGATTTCAGATGAACCGTTCTCGAGTTATCATGTCCACCGCAACTGATGCCCAAAAGAAGGCACTCCTGGAAGACAGCTGGAGTTCCGCCATTTGGAAATATTTTTGAATAAAACAATTTGTACAAGTACATGAAAATATTTACTAATCGATGTTGTTCAGTTTTTCAATAAACATCTATTGTCCCGTTAAAAAAAATCAAGAAAATCACGTCCCTTCGCCCGCTACAAGTGTATATAAAGCCTTAGGTAGAGTAAATTTGCTACAAAAAAACATCAGTATATTTGGTTTTTGGTGCACAGTTTTCAAGAAATTTGGAGCAAAAAAGCTATGGCTGAATTCGACCCTATTATGCACTCGAAAAGTTAAAGTACAGTTTCACAGCCTGTTAGGGACGTATGTAATTATAATATCGAAGTAAAATTAAATCGTTGCCTAAAAGCTTGCGAATTAATCTGTTCTTTATCAAACAACAGTATTTCACAAACGATGATAATTGATGATGTTGAAATTTGCATCGTTGGAATGCAACGAAAATCAATTATTTTTAATTGTTCGAATCTTTTCTCTGCGAAAATCACTCAAACATTTTGACATATTATTATTAAAGATTCACGACCTCAATTTGCAAAAAAAAACAGAAGGCCTTTGATAAGCATAAAAATAAAGAAATGAAAAATTAACAAAAAATCGTTGCGTTCCAACGATGAAAACTTCAACGTTATGATAATTGTCAATATTCTACATGTAAAATGTAAATTTGGAACGGTATCGAAAATATGGCAGATAGGATCTTATTCAACGAAAAACCCATTCGCCTTATTTTTTGTTCTAAGCTAATTGCACTCATTACAAAAATTAAGGGAACAGTAAAATTTCCAAATGTATTCATTGATTTTTGAATAGCTGTAACTTCGTGAAAAATGGTCGTATCGTATAATAAATAGGGTTTTAAAGCTTTAAATCTCTGGTTACGAATCTCACCGGTAAAGGTTATTTTAAGCAACAAGGTCGGCGTGAATCTAAGAAACAGTGCGAGGCAAAAATTTACGATTTTTTTTCAAAATCGTCCACGGGCTGAAAAAAAATGTTTGAGCTTGATCACTACTGGGGTCATTTAGCCTGATTTTTCAGCTTCAAAACGGTATTTTTTGGACCTCTGTACGACCATTTGTCGCTGAGATATCGGCGGTTAAAGAAAAAAGGAGCTTTTTTCGTAGATCATCAATATCTTATAAACAAATGATCGTACAGCGAGCTAAAGGTGGGTTTCGTAAACTGCAATAAATTCTCTAAAAGCACCTTTTGGTACTTTACAGATTTTTTTAAACCTTAATATTGATTTGAAAAACTACGAAAAAATGACTTTTTTCCCTTTTTGGAAAATCCACGTCAACTTTGCATATATTGCGAAAATGACTCATGTTTCTAGGTTTTTTTTTAGTTCAATAGATGCGCAAAGACCCCCCACTATTTAAAATTGACCGGCTGAACCGTTATTTTTTGCCGAAGCGTCAAAGTTTTATCAAAAATTAAAGGAACACTTTTATTGTTCCTTAAATGTCAATTAACGATGATTGAAATGAACAAAAAAAATGTCCGTTATTTTTTCTCACAGTTTCCCAATAACTTTTCTTTAAATCTTGGGAAAAAAAAAATTACGAAAATGTTTGCCTCGCGCTATTTCTTAGATTCACGCCGAGCGTGTTGCTTAAAAAAAATGTTTACCCGTGAGATTCGTAAACTAGAGATTTCAAGCTTTAAACCCCCATTATTTTTTACGATACGACCATTTTTCACGAAGTTACAGCTATTCAAAAATCAATGAAATTTTTTTGAAATTGTAATGGTCCCTTATTTTTGTAATGAGTGTATTTATCATTTTAATCTTCCTTTCTATGCCTCTACAGATTTTTAAAGCCCCAACGCTTTCACTTTAACGCTTGTCACTTCACCATTTCCATTCCCTGATGCACTTCCAATTTTAATAGAAACTACACACGCAATGCTACTGTAATTTCCATTTATTAAATCCAAGGGAACGCAGAAATAGAGATGAAGCTTATTATTATACGGGGCCCGACAAAGCCACAGCAAGCATCGAGAGAAGAGGCATACGTGTCCCTAGTGGCTACGGAATCCTAAGATCACGGAAACCATCGTATCAATGACTTCACGTGACTTCGGTCAATGAGGAATTAAGGAATAACACCCCTCTAGGAATTTGGAAAAAAACGTTTTCTTTTTGCTTAAAACATACTTTGGGGTGATAAAAACAATATGCAATTGGTCCTGTAGCGAAATATTTATTTTAAAGGTTCAATTATCGATTTTGCCGCAGCGCCTCGGACTTCTTTCAGGCGCCTCGTACAACTTTAAACGCGTTTTGCTCGAAACCACTTTTTTCAAACTGGGAGGACGGATTACTCAAACATCTTCGCATGGATCGATTTAAAATTTTGATAGTAGCTTCTTAATTACATTCTCTATGGAAGCACGTAGCCGTTTTTTTATTAAATGTAAACTTTTTTGTTATAAACAATTCACTGCTTATTTATGTGGCAAAAAATCGATTTATTTCTTTCAAAGTGCGCCTTTTTTTCTAAATTTGTTTCTAAAAAATCCCTACGTAGTCCCATAGCTAATAATATATAGATTATAATGATTTTTTGTTTTTGTTCCAGGTCTTATACTTTACGAGGAAACCGTCCTCCCGTGAAGCTATTTGTAAAAACGTTTTTCAAGATGGGCTCTGTCGCCGCCATTTTTTATGAAAGTTATAATAATTTTTTTGTAAATACTTCAATATGTGTTAAATAAACCCTTTCAAAAGATATCCTATTCTATTTTTCATACTCCCAAAATAATTTGTCAAAGTTAGGCTTTATTTTCGGCCGCTAGAGTGGTGTTATCCCTTAATTTTCCTGTTATTGATTTCGGCATTAGCAGGCGTCAGAAATGTACGTTCCCACACTAAGCGTAACCCAGAATCAAAGACGTGGACATGGTGGGTTCTGATTTCTTTAAAAAAAATTGTTTCTTCTTTGGTTTTCAATTTTTTTTTATTTTTTTTTTTTTAATTATTTTTCATTTTTATATTAAACCCAAAAAAATCCAAACAAAAAATGTGTCTATTCGGGAAATTGTCCATTCGGGATATTGTATTCGAGAAATCATTCATTCGGCAAATTGTGTATGAGAAATTGCCTGTTCGATTCGGGATATAATATTCGGGAAATAATTCTTTCGGGAAATTGTATTAGAGAAATAGTCGATCGGGCAATTATTTTCGAAGAGTTTTTCGCAAACGCAGCGTGTCATCTCCACAAAGTGCCGTATAAATGAGACAATTTTTAGATTCGTAATTTTTCGTTGAGAGTTCGGTGACATGACTTGAAATGTTACCAGTATATTGGGATGTATTTTTGCTTGATTATAGACGAAAATCAGTTAATTGTTGAATATTCGGGTACGTGAAAGGAATCCCTTAAATATGGAACAAAACGAATACCTGGAGCTCGTGTATGGTTAGCTGATATTTGTGAAGCGCGGCTTGAACCGCGCTTATGGTACTTTCAGCAAAAGCCGGTACCGTGTTGCCTCGCGAGCTTCGCTTCGGTGATCTCGGTGGTCTCGCGCTGCTAGGTGACAAATGTACGTGCGGGGGTGCCTGAGAACTCTCGATATCGCGAGACTCGGCATCCTGTATAACCGCGTGAGCTATATCGCGCAGAGCCGATTCCAATATTTCGCTGTCTTCCTGAATCTTCGCGGCCTGTCCCATGCCGATTTCTGCCTCGCCGCATCTCTCTTCCTGAGACGGGGGACACAAGTACAAAAATAACTCAACCGCTGACGTGCGGCTAGTGACGCGTTCGAAAGAAGCGCGATGAGACGAAGAAAAGAAAAATTATCGCCATCCATTTACCAAGTTATGTATCTCGCGGATAAGTTGATTTATTCTTTCCTCTTTTATTCGAATTTCGTTCAACGCACTTTCGTGTTGCTGCTTCAATGCGAGCATCTCCGCTCTCATATCTGACGCTGCTTGGCCTTGCTGGTATTGCTTTGTGATCTGGAAGCCGAAAAAATCAAATTTTACACTTTCGAAGTACCGTCGTGCGGTTTTATTTAAGGCCTCAGGCCACAGTAACGGGTATAAAATCACGTGCGAATTTAACAATTTTTGTTTCGTATGAAAAAGTGATTCACTCGTAAAATTAATTACACATCTATTTAGTATGAATATCAAGCTGTTAGAAAATATATATTTTTTTTCGATGTACAAAATGGCCGACTACTAATATTTTCTTTTGTTATCTTTTTTAGGCGTAACATTTAGCATCCAAAATTTTTTACCTAGAACAAAAAACAAAAATTCTCGTCAATCTACATTAGAATACCTAGAGAAGTGCGTACGGAATTTAAAAAATATTGTTTTATTCAAAAGTTGTACGTATTTGAACTTAAGAAATGAATTTTCAGTGAAAAATTTCGTTATAACTGCTCATTAACTGCTCATAAAATGAAAAGTTTTCGATTAATCAGAAATTCCGTACGTACTTCTCTGCGAAATGCAATTAGGAACATAACTTTCAAATTTGAAGTAAATCGAGTGAAAATTGTTGAAGTTATTTGTCACGCCAATTGGAAAAAAGCTGTTTCGAGAAGTTTCGAGTAGTCGGCCATTTTGTACACATTTTAAATTTAATTTTCTACATAACTCTGGTTCACAGAAGGTGAAGGTATACAGAAATAAATGCCCAAACGATTTTTCAATCATCTTACTTGTTCCTTCAAAATTAAGTTTTTTAAATAACCCTGATTTTTTGGTCGTTACAGTAGCCTAACCCCTTGAACAAGTACGGTCGTGCACGTTTGTGAATATTATTTTCAAAAGGGATCTAAGGATGTTTATGAAATGTTTTAGATTGCCAAAAAGCGATATGGATAGGTCTCGACTCTAGGAAAACACGTTAAAGCGGGATATACATTTACAACGATCAAAGAATCGATTTCATCTATTTTTCTTTAAACGATAGAACTATATATGTAGAATATTTTCCCAAAGTTTCAAAGCGAAATTTGAAAATCTTCAAACGTTACAGCCCGTCAACGCTGTGCCTCACCGCTCGGATTCGGAGCGGGCGTGAACTTCAAACGCGGTTTTCTCAATACTGCATTATCGAAATTGGCGTGCTGCAGGATTACTCAAAAACTATTAAGCCGATTGAGTTGAAACTTGGTAGAAATATTGATAATATTGATACCTTCTACGTGACGAAAATTGTTTTTGAAACATTGGAAAAAAAACTACTTTTTTAATCCACATTTTACAGAAATGTTGCGTGAAATGTTCATTTTTTTTGTAAATGCGTGCCATTTTCTCAAATTTGCATTTTCTTCATTTTAATTACCGTCACATAGAAACTATACATGTTCTAACTGAAAAAATGTTTGAACTTTTTTGCAAATCAAAGTGTACGGGAAGCTAGACTGCACGCCGATTCGCAACTCCCGCGGCGACCTTGCTGTAACACTCTGCCACAGCTCCGCCATTTTGATGATGAATTAATTAAAAAAAATTGTTTCGTATACTTAAATATACTATTAAAGTATACCTAAAGTTTGATAATTGTAGAATAATAATTTCTTAGTTTGAAAAATCCCTCAAAATTGCATATTTTTTTCCTGTCTTAATGTATATCGCGCCTTAAGTGAGTTGAATAACCAGATCAATATTTACGAACTAATAATCTACGAATGATCAGTTGAATTTGTCTCCCATTCCTCTTAGATAATTAATCTTGATGATCCTGATCCAGTTCTACAATCTATAGAAGCATAACAAAATGTATATTTTTTTATGCCCCTGGCCTCCCTTTACCGAGCTTCGTATCATCCTCCGTGTACTGTTAAGGGGCTATACCAGTGTGACGCTTTCAAAAAATCGTTTCTTTTGCCTTTTTCGACAGTTTATACTTGGAAGAATATCCTGTAAAAATTTCAAGGCCGTATCTCTAATCATTTTATCTTGCAAAAATCGATAGTTAAATCTCTAAACGCGTTTTTCTCGAAATGAGATTTTTCAAATTTGCTGACATTGTAACTCAAAGAGCAATTATCCGATTGACTTGAAATTTGAACTGAGTACTCTTGAATATATTTACCTTACAATGACGTAGAATATTTTTGATTGGATGAAAATTGACAATTTGGCATTGAAAAAAACGACCATTTTATAAGCAAAAAAACAGACTTGTTTCATAACTACGCCATTTTGTTATATTTTGATATTTTTCGAAAATCCTACGTCATTGTACAGGAAAGACCTTCCAGTTTAACGACATTTTTTTCCTTTTTCGGTTTTAGCTACTCAATCGGCCGGAATCATGTCAGCAGTGGAGGAACTTTTTTTTGGCGCCTCCGAAGGCAGCGCATGTCGCTTGGATCTCAATATTTTTCTATGAAAAAATTATGTAATACAGGTGAAATATAGCCAAATATATTCTTAATTTTCCGAAATATTTAATTGAGTACCTTTCTTCCAAAAAAATCCCGAAAATCACCTAAATTTTTAGCGTTCACACTGGTATAGCCCCTTAAAAATAATCAAACGAACAACAGTTCGGCGAGTAGAAAATTTGCAACAGACGTTGCACAAAAATTCGCGCTTCGAAAAATAGATCAAGCGACGTTATGAGGATAAAGAAATACTCAAAATCAAATTTCTACTGTGTCAAGATGTGTGAACATATTTTTTTTCGACCAAAGAATATATTTTACCGTTTGCTCGGAAGTGCTGGCCAGCACTTTCATCGACATATTGACGGCGTTACACGCGGTATTCATCTCGTTCGTTAAACCCGATAATTTACTGTGATACTTGCCGAGATCTCTCTCGGTCGTTGATTTCATGTCGGAGAACATGCGTTTCAACGACACCACGTCGCGCCATAAATTCAAGAGGCGATTGTGCTCCGACGTGTAATACTCGTTGAAAGCTGATTCCTCCTCTTTCCATTCTTCTTCCTTGATCGCCATTTCCTCGCGCAAAATCTCCCAATCGTTGCCCAACTTTTGCAAGTCGTTCGTCAACGCCTCGTTCGTGCGGTGCGACTCCTCGAGTTGGCCCTTGAGAGCGGCGTTCACCTCCGAGAGTTTTTCCGACCTGCCGGATTTGTTTTGTTTTTAATCTTATCGATATTTCGTTCAATGTGACAGATGAGAAAGACTGTTTGCAGACTGAGTTTATCAAGCTGGACAATCAACCTTCTTCTCTCATCGGCCAATTTTCTCAGTGCAGTTTCGACGTCCTGAATCTGCTCGTCTCGCAGATCTCGTAGCGTCTGATGAGCAGCGTCCAGGGCGGCGCTGGGTGTTCCGCCGGTCAGAGGACCTCTGGATACCTCTGGAGCCAGTGACTCCGCCATTTGATTTTCCAATTCTGAACATCTCTGCTTGTATTGGAGTACCTAGATAAAAAATATTTCCAGCTGTCTCGGTCATTCTATGAATCGTTTATTTCGCTTCTTCTCGTAAACTAACAAAACGTGTGTAATTCAACATCCGCCGGCCTCTCTACCTCTACCACAAAAATGCCTATCGTTGAACGTTCGGCGATGATCTCTTCCTTGATACATTGGCGATTTAGCATTTTCCGTACATTTAGATTCTCGCATTACCAGGGTTTGAGAATATTCCTGCGAACGTACCTTGGCCTGAAGCCGTGACACCAATACAGCCTGATGCTGCTGAGCCTGACGATAAGTTTCCAAGCGTCTCTTGTAGCTCGTTGCCTCCTCTTCCAATCTGTGACGCAGCTCAAAATTCTGCCTCACAAGCGAATCTGCGGAGAGATCATCGTCGCTCTCTCTCTCCGTCGGAGCGACCGGCAAGGCGAAGCCTCTCGCGGAATCCATTCTACCGCTGCTTGGTGTCTTTGCCGGCTAAGTGCGCAGAGCGGCAGAAAATTATTATCCGTGCAAAATTATGTCTATCGAATCGTAGATCGACCGAGGCGTACCAAAAAATTGTAACGAAAACGTGTGAGTACGTTCACTGCCCTCGTCTACGTTTTCGATCATGATAATGAACTTTTTCTTATGTACACTCCGTTTATTCGATTGCGGTAATTTATTCAGCAACGAATCTCGTCTATTTCTGAACGGCGAGGGAGGGAGAGAGAGAGCGAGGGCAAAGCTATGTTTTGCGATTGAAATCTCTTACATTTTATTGCAGCGATGTAAACAGAGAAGTGTCAAAATTAGAAGTATTGCAAACGCTCGATTTTTCGATCGCACTGTCACGTACGTACGAATTTCGACCGTGCTTGAGCATTATAGCAATGTAATTAGTGTTTTTCTTTCTTATTTTTATCTTGCCGAATAAATAGAAAAACGATAAACTTCGTAAATTCAGGCAATTCTGAAGCCGCAACATTGTGGAGATGTTAGGTTATGTTTGTGTTTATCAGCTGGGTACGAGAACTGTCAGTGGTAGTTGCAGCGTATTCCGCTGGGATCGTTAGCAGTCGTGACGATGCGTGTTCCGCGTCAGTGATTTCGATGCGTGCAAGCGTGTAATGTTTGACGATACTCACGTTCTTCACTGTTACGCGGTCCATCGATGAAATTCGAATACATCGTTTTTTGTCCTCATCATTGCGCAAAATAAAAACACAAAGCCATTGGATATGGGTGCGTGCAGAAAGGGGTTTAAAATTCTAAGACCGATCGAGACGAAAGTTTTTGGCGAAGCGTTTCCCTCTCCCTCATCGCAAGCCTTTTAGTCCCTTTCTGCATTACGCCGCTTCACCGAAGCATCACACGTTATCGTTACACGGTGAATTGTCGGGGACGAGATGATGTTTTGCATTGCAGTAAACCGATTCACAGTTGACGACTATACGCGCCATTTCGATATGAACTTCAATATGTAAGATCGAGTGTAGTGTTTTCTTATTCTGCTTTTTTAGACCGAAAGCCTAGGAGTGAACTGATTTCTACCTCGCTGGGTTTCGAGGTAGCTCTGAGAAACGGTGGCCGTCGTCGCTCCGGCATTTGACCGCGTAGGCTCGTGCTGCCGCCCCTTCCGCCGGAAACTCCCGCCTACGAGCAACACAAATTCAATAAATGTATATTAATTGTTCCCCAAACATTATTCGCCGCTTCGTACACAAACGTATGAGAGATCGACGTTGGACCAGAATAACGCGTGTAATTTCATCTAAAAAATGCTGTACCTCCATTCTTAGTTTTCACGTGACATTAGCCTATCAATTTTCGAAAACCAAAATGGCGGAGTCCATATCTTCACAAACAAACCCCATTTCGTAAATGTTCAGCGGTTCTTGGATACAGATTTCGAATTCAAACTAAACGGCGTTATACATTTGAGAAATTCGAACTATTTGAATATCGCGGAGTCCTCTTGGTCTTTTACAGTTTTCCATACGTACACTGAGAAAAAAAAACCAATTGAATCAAAAAAATATATTCGTTGATTCAAATAAATGTTTGATCGCGGAGTGCCACCGATATATGAGATTGTTACAATACTATAAAATATTGGAAAATGTGATTGATTCAAATAACATATAATTTTTTTTGAAAATCTCTTCGGTTCTCTGAATATCTACATTATCCTTCAAATAAAATTATGTTCTATTGAAATCATTCTCTATACAATCCGTAGATGTATGAATGAAATAATTAAGCGGTTGCTACAACATTTTTTATTTCGTACAAAAATATAATCAATAGAATGAATTATTTTTTTACTACATCGAAACGAATATGCCATGAGACGTAAGCTTTCAATTTGTTTTAAATCTTAAATAAAAAGTGAGCATTAGAATGATCATCCACGATAATAGTGGAGAGAATATCAGATACCCAATGGAATATCCATGGAGAGAATATCAGATATTCAACTGATAAGAACAGAAACTATACTTTGATCTTAGCCACAGGCCAAGAAGCGATACTCTTTAGAGTTTCTCCGGCGTTTAATTAGATTTTCGGTTCGCGCTACGCTTACGAGAAATGGGCGCGCGTGCGGCTTCTAGCGGTTACTCCGAGAACTACGGGTTTCCTCACACCTAATATTTCGGTGACGCTCGGCCATGATTTGGTTGAATTTTTACAACCAAATGCGCAAGAAACAAATTTTATTTTCGCATAATTTTTTAACCAATTCAGACATCTGCTCAATATTTTTCAATCAAAATAAAATATTAATATTTTAACGAATAATGTACTTGAAAATCAATATCGGATTTGGTGAAAAAATTAAATAACATATTTACTCAATAGAAATTTTATCTGAATCAAACGAGTGAAATTCAATTTTTCTTGTGTACTCGAATCAACAATTTCATGTTATGAATTGAAACGCTTTTTTTGTTCGTTGCAGAAAATTCATTCAAAACTATATAATTTGTTCGCGATAATTTTTTAGATAGTTTCAATGATATATTATTCTCGGCTAACAATATAACTTTGAATGAAAAAAAGAACTTTTAATTTCATCATGTTATTAAAGTCAATAGCGTTTTGTTTGGACTAATAAATCCGATAATTTATACCAACAATTTTACAATTGAATCAACGAAATTTCATTCAATAACACCAATGATATTGGATCAATAATTTTTTTTTCTCAGTGCAGCCTGATCGTAGTAAGACGTATTTCGATCGCTGGTCAGCGGAAAGTTTGAAAGTTTTTCGATCCTCGCTTATCGGGAGCTTGCTTGAAGGGGCGAAAGTCTACAGTCGCTCTCGGTGGGTGTGGGTAATGAGGGTCGGAAGAGCTGCGATGTTACTGCGAACGATAGGAGCGATAGAGAGAGAAGGAAAATCGGAGAAGTTTGAGGCAACACCTGGCACCGTACGGCACCAATCGATATGTATATCTATCCTCGACATACACGCGCACATCTATGTACGTATATGTACGTGTGTATGCATATGGCCGTACCTTGATATGCCCGTATACACATCTACTCCCGGTAGTTTATAGACCCTTATTACTGCTTGGCTGCACTATATACAATTAAAAATGACAAAAAAAATTATTATGGAACAATGGAGTGACTACATCCTTTCATCTTCGTGTGGGACTTTTATGTCCTGTACGCGAATATCGCGTCGTACATTAATGCATATCTTAATCTAAATTCTCTAGTGTAAATATAATATTCGTAGACAAAACGTATGTGATATGTAATAATTACATGTATGGGCCATTCCATGTCCATCTAGAGTTCGCATTACTGAGCCCCCTTCCAATTATCGACGCGCTCGTTCGTGACAATAAAAATATTTTTTCTACACGTAAACCTCGCGAGCACCTCCTGCATAATAATTTACGATGTGCCCGCGAACTTTGATCTTATTTTTGTCACACTTTATATATATACAAATATATATAAAATGCAGATTAAATTTTTTCGCACATTTTCTCGTATAAATTTATATATACGAATATGGCATATGGTGAATATATATATATACTTATTTATTTATAGGAGGAAATTCAATTAAAATTTGTAAATTAGTTTAAAATATTCAATTTCAGAAGAAATTCAATTAAAAATTGTAAATTAGTTAAAAATATTTTTACATACACAGGGTGTCCCGCTTACCTCTGCCACCCGAAATAACTCGGTTATTATCGACGTCACAAAAAAATGTTCCAGACAAAAGTTGTACGGTGTGAAGGGGGCCACCAAATGCGACCAATTGTTTTTTTTTTTCCGGTGGAGGCGCTGACGTACAGTGAAGGTTACCTGCACTTTTTAAAATGGAATGGTACATTTGTTTGTCACCCATTTTGTGGAGCACCTCAACCCGCATAAAAACATTAGGGGGTTAAAGTCGTTCAAGGTCATTCAAGGTCACCTATTAAAATGAAATACAAATCTAAATATCTGGGATCACTCCCGAATATTTGGTAGTGATCCGAGATATTCAGATTTCTATAATCGATACTGACCTTGAATGACCTTGAACGACTTTGACCCCCGAATGTTTTTTATGCGGCTCGAGGTGCTCCATAAGGTGGTTGAAAAAAAATGTACCATTCCATTTTAAAAAGTGGAGGTGACCTTCACTGTGCGTCAACGCCTCGACTGAAATAAAAAAAAATGGTCGCATTCGATGGCTCCCTTCACACCGTACAACTTTTGTCTGCAACCTTTTTTTATGACGTTGATAATTAGCGTGTTATTTCGGGTGGCAGAGATAAGAGGGACACCCTGTATATAAATATCAAAAACGAACGTTTTGTTACAACTTATATATATGAATCTATCCGTAAATTGGTTATTATATATTCATTCGTTATATGTTATGTATAAAATGATGTTAAAATTATAAAACGAATAGCCTTTAACCGCGACTCCGCGCGCGTGGAATTAGAATTCGCCTTTATTTCTCCTAAAACGCCAATTTTCGTTAAAAATGGTCTAAAGTATATAAAAACACGTTTTTCGCGTTTCTACGACGCCAGTTCGAGCCTTCGACAAAAACTGCGTGATTACTCGTAATCAGCAAAATATTCCTGATCGGATAGGCCCCACGAATAGGGTAAAATTGGAAACAAGACAACAGTTTTGGCCACTTTTCCAGAATCGTCGAAATCTCGAAATTCTAAATAGCTACAACGTGACTCTTGTTTGAGGTACTCAAACTTACTGTCGGCATTTCGAGAAGAGTTGTGATAGGCGTACAGAATGGCCCTTGATTCATCGGGATATCTCAAATGGTTCCTTCCGAAAGTATATTTGTACTCGGGTGTACTTGAGAATTTTACAAAAAAAAACTTACAGTACCGGTCAAAAGTTTTCGATCCCTTTGGATAATTGGAAAATTGTATTAAAATGATGTAATTCTGTGAAAATATAAAAATATCAAAAAATATATTGGTCTAATATAAATTTGCGGTCATCCAGAGTGATCGAAAACTTCCGAACTGTACTGTATGTGGACGGGAATTTTGAAGTGATTTTTTTTCACATATTTTCTCGAAACCTGCCGAGAAATACATAAATTTTGAAATGTACCAGAAATATTGAGCATTTATTTTTGAAGCCGGAAGACTTCCCATTGTGTTCTACAAAAAAAAAGAAATACAGTGAAAAATGTGTATCTTTTTTTTGAGCACAGGATGAGTCTGTTCAAGGATTATTTTGTGGAAAAATTGAATTATAGATCACTAGACAAATGGTAGTAAATCAACGATTATTTTCATGGTGTAATAATGTATTTTTAAATAAATGTATATATATATATATATATATATATATATATATATATATATATATATATATATATATATATACATGTAAGTGTAGACGAACACACATATATATATAATTTAATGATTTAAAATATTCTCAGATTTAATAACTATTTTATTTTATTTTGTGGAATAATCACATATTAATGTAATGTTTGCACAAAGTATAATCGTTCCGTTCAGAGTACACATCGTGTACAACAGTAGAATGCTTTCATACAAAAGACCATAAATTGAAACAGCTAAGCGCGAAAGAAATTCGCTAGCAAAATTCAGTCCGTTATCTTTTATTACTTATTTCTTAAGGCGGGATATACATTTACAACTATCGAAAAATCGATTTCTTTTTTTTCTCCTTTAAACGATAGAACTATATATGTAGAATATTTTCCCAAAGTTTCAAAGCGAAATTCGAAAAACTTCAAACGTTACAGCCCGTCAACGCTGTGCCTCACCGCTCGGATTCGGAGCGGGCGTGAACTTCAAACGCGTTTTTCTCAAAATTGCATTATCGAAATTGGCGTGCAGGATTACTCAAAAACTTTTAAGCCTAATATTTTTTGAAAAATTGGAAAAAAGCTACTTTTTTAATCCACATTTTACAGAAATGTTGCGTGAAATGTTGATTTTGTTGTAAATGCGTGCCATTTTATTAAATTTGCATTTTCTTCTTTTTGATTACCGTCACATAGAAACTATACATGTTCTAACTGAAAAAATGTTTGAACTTTTTTGCAAATCAAAGTCTACGGGAAGCTAGATTGCACGCCGATTCGCGGCGACCTCGCTGTAACACTCTGCCACAGCTCCGCCATTTTCATGATGAATTAATTAAAAAAAATTGTTTTGTATAGTTAAATATACATTTAAAGCATACCTAAAGTTTGATAATTGTAGAATAATTATTTCTTAGTTTAAAAACTCCCTCAATATTGCTTATTTTTTTCCTGTCCAAATGTATATCCTGCCTTAAGGCGTGACATTTATGTGGCTCACCGAAAAATGAGACTTTTTCGATTTTCTTTGCGAATACTAAAAAGCGATCGAAATTATGTTTGGAGGGTTAATTCTACCCGTGGTGACGTATCAAATGAAAAAATTGCGTATGAAAAAAAATAGATATTGTCGGCTCAATTGTAGCTACACGAAGAGCATTTTTTCCGCGCTCTGCGGGAAAACGGACAACTTTAATGGATTAGCACCTAGAACTAATGAAATCGTCATTTCCATTAGTTTTGCTAGAAAAGTACACACGGTTATTAAAAAATATGATTTTTTCAAAATAGCATCACTTTGAATACATTTTTTCTTTTCGCTAAAAGTCATTCTTCATTTGTTTATTATTAGGTGTACAAATTAGTTCCGTGCCCTTTATAAATCTTGTTTACTAACTCCAAAGGCACCGAATTAATTTGTACACCTCATAAAAAGTGAATTGTGGATGAGTCGTAAAAATCGTGTGTCCTTACGAGAATCTTTTTTTAAATCTACAGTAAAATTTCAAGTCATTCGCATGAAAACTGCCCGAATTGTGCGTTCGCCCGATTTCAAAAACGTGACTTTGAAAAAAGGCGTGCGAAGTTTCAAAATTGATTCAGGAGCTATCATCTACACGACGGAATTGAAGCTCTCATTCGATTTCTGAGTCTACACACGGAGGCATTTTGATAGTAGGTCTTCAACTGTTAGGTCGTTGTATATTTTTCGTACAACGACTGGACTAAACTTTGTGAATTTGAACTGAATTTTTCCGCACATTTCATCCCACATTTCATCCCAGCCTTCGACAAAAACTCCATAATTATTTGTAATTGAAAAAATATTCGCCCAAATTCGTAATTGGCAAATTTTCGTAATTAGCGCCTTTAAAATGATCAAAATTCGTATTCGACTCCAAATGTCTATTTTCGTCATCTCGGCCGTTTCGTGCGTTTCGAAGCGTTTGCAGGCGCTTCGGAAAATGATCTCTAAATATTTTTCAACATTATTTTCACCCACAATTCCTCTGGTACATGATTATTGTGATGTTTGTGCATTATTTAAGTCAGTAAAAAACGGTCAACATGTTTTTTCTACTAAGATGTAACGCGTGAAAAAAAGGTCAAAACGAAAGGGCATAAGCGATCAAGCGACGAAACTCCGAACGTGGCCGATCGTTTAGTTCGGAATGACCTGTGTATATGTGTCTCGACTGGTAACCGCGTGTGATAAAAACATAAAGGCGGTTGGACTTTGACAGGAACAATAATTTATCGGAGAGACACTTCTCCTCGGGGCAAACCGACAAATTGTCGAGCAGATCGTATTGCTCCGTTAGACTCAATGGCCAACGGGGAGAGCAGCCCGGCGGAGAATAGCGGAAAACTTGGCAGGAAGGGAGAGAGAAATAACGAACTGGACCGTTGGACCACGGGTCCGAGTGAATTACTGGTTCGCGACTTCTTCGTCGGTCGTACATACGCGTCATTACATTTTTGCAGACTCCCGACGAAAAAGTATGCACCACTCTTTACTTATGCATTATCGCAGCGCGTACGTGCAGGCGTGCATGTCTCTATGTGCACACTTAGGTATATGTGCTTAGAGACAAACTCCGGTGTCTCGAAACGTCTAAATTGCAAACTGATCGTCATTATATTTGACATATTTTATCAATCTCCCCAATCGATTTATCGAAATGGAATATTCTGTAATTGTCCACACTCATTTTTTACGGCAATTATTTTGGGAAAAAAATTCAACTCGATTTCTTCGGCAATTTGGCAATTATTTTGCAGACAAAATTCACCTCGATTTCATTGGCAATTTGGCAATTGTTTTGCAGACAAAATTCACCTCGATTTCTTTGGCAATTTGGCAATTATTTTGCAGACAAAATTCACCTCGATTTCTTTGGCAATGTGACAATTATTTTGCCGAATAATTCAATTTGATTACATTGGCAATTATGTTGAGGATAAAGTCAATGCAGTTTCATTGGCAATTTGACCATTATTTTGCGGAAAATATTGAATTCGATTACTTTGGCAGTTACTTTGAAGACAAACTTCAATCAAAGTTTTCTCAACTGTTGGCCACGTGCTCCAATTCTACGGTCGATTGGCTCAGTTTCTTACAAATTAATTATTGTTGCTCACCAATTCAACTTAAAGCGAACTGCCGTTAATCAACGAGTTATTTATTCCAAAATGAGAAGGACCATCACCAGAATTAAGTTTTCAGAGTCAAGGAGAACTAAAAGTCGTCCCTAAAAATAAAATAATATTCGTTTTCACTCTCTGTGAATTACGATTGTTGTCGCTATGATGTTCATCAATTAAATTATTAATAACGATGCTGGCAAGAACAGCGAAAGTTGCAATAATAACGATAATAACAATTATAAGAACTCTATTGTAATCATTACCGTTATAGCGATAATTGTAGCAATCATAGTAAGTGATCAAACTATATCAAAGTGAACAAAAACAGCAAAATTGTTCTTAGAAATGGAGAACTTCATCATTTACACTGTTAAAAAATTGCTATTATTACTGTCATTATAATTATTTGTTGTAAGATCAATAATAATAATAATATTATTATTATTATATTATATTATTTTGTATCGTATTGTAATATAATATATGTATGTAGGAGGGGACTTTCTGTGTGAATACCCCAAAGGGGTATACCTGGAATAATAAAAACTTCAAACTATAATATCAAATAATATAATATCACATTATATTATATTATAGGACATCAAAAATGGTAAAAAAAAACAATGGAAGTATTGGGTCTATGCATAAGTCCGTACCGAAATTCCGACAGATATCGTTCGCAGGTGTTTCTCCGCTCGGATGTGCGTCAACCATATGAAGTATAGTATATTAACCCTTAATAGTCACACTGGGTCCACGGGACCCAAAAAAATTATTTTGATGTCGTACAACTTTTTTTTCCAATAAAACATACATTTTTTATATCCGTAAGCGTTTTATTCTTTCCTTCTAAATCGCACCTGCGTTGGATGAAATAAATATACTTTCTGAAAAGTCCATAGAAACCGCTATGTCTATTTTAAAGTACATTGTTTCCAGATTATAAAACCATTTTTTTATTTTTTTTGTCAATAATTACAAGAGTTACAGCAATTTTTGTAAAAAAAAGTCATTTTTCACGTTTTTTTGCATAATTTGTTTTGCATAATTAAATTTAAATTTTTGATTTCTAACCAATATCCTTGTATTAAACAAGGTTCAAATTACACCTCACTATTTTTTTTCATATCGCTCAATGCATTATTTCATAATGATAACCTCTTTGCTGGCCGTCCTGTGCTGTTTGAATACGATCCACAGTACCGTTTTTTAGAAGAAGAAAAATCGGCAACTCGATGTATTTCGTGGGCTAATTACATTACGCTTATGGAAAACTCCCGATCATTTTTCAGTACATTATTAATATCTGCTAAGTGAATGTTACCACGGACCTGAAAAAATAGGTACGGTTCGACTAATTAGCGAACTAACGCTTGGTACCGTGAAAATGAGGATTCACAGTACCGTTATAAAATTATTAATGTTTTGAATAGCGAGTTTGTGCGAAAATCAAGCACACAAAATATTAGACTGTACTATCATGGCAAGGCCGTAGACGTCACAAATGCTACCTATCTTATCGGTATTCGGTCATTATGCCCGGGAACCTCAAACTACTCGGTCAGAATAATTAACAACGAATATTATTGGTACTTAGTAACAATTACTTAATATTAATTTCATAAGTATGTACAGAAATTATACATTTCTAAACATTTCTAGGCAAAGACAAAATAACGCGGATTTTTTTCATCCATTATTTTTTTTTTGAATATCGGAAAATTATTCAATTTTATTTTTTCGCGATTATAGACAGCTTCAGTACACACTTTTTCTATCCAGCGGAATTTTTTTACTCGGACCGATATTCATTCTTGACAGCTCCTTGGGCCGATATTGAGGTTACGAACGAGGCACATATGTCTCTAATTTCGTGACACTTCTGCCAACCTGGGCATTATGATATACCACGATTTACGACGTCGCCAATTCGTTTCGCGTTAATTGAGCGAGAAAAAGTTATAGAAAATAATTATACAAAGTAATGAAAACACTTAATGTCAGCACCGAATGTTCAAAAATGCATATTTTTACAAATAGATGTAGAAAAATAGTTCAAAAACGCACATTTAACGTGACGATTATTTGAAAGCTAACAGTTGAATCAGACTTCGCCTCGGACTTCACCCCCGACGCCTAAACAACCTTAAGGCGTCTGGCCACCTTGGCCGATCGAAAAATGGGTACATTAAAAAAAATAATAATAAACTTAAAAGTATGGGCCGGAATATTTTTATTTTTTTTTACACAACGTCAGAAAGGGCTTTAAGAATAACGTTAATAAATTTCCGTTCAAAATATTTTAAAATGGCGCCGTTATGCACATTGCCGCGGAGGCCCTCCGCACGATACGCGCGGTCGTTGTCCCAGCTGTTACCCGGTCATGTCACATCTGAAAAAAAAGTCAGCTCATTCGTGAGTAGTGTCGCTACACTGTAGCGTAGCGATTTTTTTCGACCTTTAAAAAAATTATGGTGAGCCGACGAAAAAAAATTGTATTTTTCACCGTAATTATGGCTCACCGTAATTTTTTTAATGGTCGAAAAAAAACCGCTACGCTACATTGTGGTGACACTACTCACGCATGAGCTGATTTTTTTTTTCAGATGTGACATGACCGGGTAACAGCTGGGACAACGACCGCGCGTATCGTGCGGAGGGCCTCCGCGGCAATGTGCATAACGGCGCCATTTTTTAATATTTTGAACGGAAATTCATTATCGTTATTCATAAAGCCCTTTCTGACGTTGTGTAAAAAAATAAAAATATTCCGGCCCATACTTTCGAGTTAATTTTATTTTTTTAAATATACCCAATTTTCGATCGGCCCCGGTGGCCAGACGCCTTAAGTAAGGGCTGAAACTTGTGCCCACATTAAAAAAATATCCATCGAGATCCGTGACGTATAGAAAGTGTAATTATATTTTGAACATGGAAGGAAAAATTCGTAGTTTCGATGCATATCGCTTTTTTATTTTCGAAAAGGCAAAAACGCGTGGCAATCTCACAAAATGGTATGCGCCGTGTACGGAGAGAATGCCGTAAGCAAAAGTGTGGGTCGGAAGTGGTTTGCGATATTTCGTTGTGAAGATTTTGATCTCCAAGATGCTCCACGCTCCGGTCGGCCAGTCACTACTGATGTCGATAGCATCGAGGCTTTTATCGACTCCGATCGACATTTGACGACTACAGAGATTGGACATAACCTCAACATTGACCAATCAACTGTTTCGAGATATTTACGGAAGCTCGGGATGGCAAAGAAGCTTGATGTTTGGGTGCCGCACGAACTGAGCGAAAAGAATTTAAAGGACCAAATTTCAGCTGGCGATTTGCTGCTCAAACGCCATCAAAACGAACCATTTTCAAGGCGAATGATTACCAGCGATGAAAAGTGGATTGTCTACAACGATGTCAGTCGAAAAAGATCATGGTCGAAGCACGGAAAGGCTCCTCAGACGGTCGCAAAGACTTGATTACACCTGAAGAAGATCATGCTCTGTATCTGGTAGAATTGGAAAGGAATCGTCTGTTATGAGCTGTTGCCACCCAACGAATTCCATTCGACCAAGTACTGCTCACAACTGGCCAAATTAAGGAGGTACACCAGCTTCATACAATGTTGCCATGCTAAACCATGGTAAAATTTCAAAATGGTGATAGATCAATAAAATTTGGTGAATATATTCTTTAGTATTATATATGTCAATACAATTTTTTTCAGATTTTTTCATTGTGCCGTTATCGAGTAATTGACCATTGAAGTTCACGTGTATAAGCATAGCGTTTTTATAGATATAGGTATATATTCCGGGTATAAGAATAAACGCTTGTGAATTATTTGTAAGAAAACGGCACAACCAAAAAATCTGAAAAAATTTGTATCTACATGAATAATACTAAAGAATACATTCACCTAATTTTATTGATCTATCACCATTTTGCTGAAGCTGGTGTACCTCCTTAAAACCAGTAATCGATCAGAAGCGACCCGTAACGGCGAATGTAGAAAGGGCGTTGTGTTCCACCAGATCAACGGTAGACCACACGTTTCTCTGTTGACGCGGAAAAAGTTATTGCACCTTGGGTGGGATGTTTTAGTGCATCCACCGTATAGTCCGCAGCTTGCACCTTCAGACTATCACTTGTTTCGGGCGCTACAGAACCAATTGAATAATAAAACCTTCAGTTCCTTGGACGTCTTCAAAAACCACTTGGATGACTTCTTTGCTCAAAGATCTCAGGACTTCTATGAAAGAGGGATAATGAAGCTCGTGGAGAGATGGTAGAAAATCATTGAACAGGATGGAACATATTTAGTTGATTGAAATCACTTGTCTGGATAAATATTTTGCGTTTGAAATTTACTCGATTTTCGCTACGGAATTACGCATAGTCCCAATATATTGCGCTGTAAGGTAACCTAGTAAGGGAAAGCATGCATAGAGGGGGTTGCTGTGTAATAACCCGAAAGACTAGACTTGGGAAATATACTACTACTATAGGGTATCTTAGAATGGCCTGACATTATTTTCATTTTAATGGGGTTGCCCCCACTTGCAATTTTGAAAAAATCGATTTTTTTTTATTGTATTTTTTGAAGTATAAGTATCTGAGAATATGTCCTGAAAATTTCAAGTCGATGCGAACAAAATTGACTGAGATATGAGCGTTGAAACAGAAGAATCCGTTGTGTAAACGACCTGCTAGTCTGCCGTCTGGCGCGTTTTTCTCAAAATGGCATTTCTGAAGTCGGTGACCAAGATTACTCGAACACTAATGAACCGACCTTCTTGAAATTTTGCAGGCTTATTTAATACATAAAAATGTAGTTCAATCGTTCGATTTTTTTTCGAAAAAAAGGCCGTTTTATAGCCAAAAAACGGCCGTTTTTTTCGTTAAAATCGAACCATTAACTTTGACTGTCCGCCATTTTGTGAAAAATGAATATTTTTTAAAATCCTTCGATTAAAGACTAGTTTATACTTATATTTGACTAAATCCATCCGCATTTTTTTTTCAGATGATCCACTTCGCCGCAATGTTGGTAGCCGCAAACCGTGTAGATAAAAACATTATTTCATTGACGGCCATTTGCCACTAAACAATGTAATATTTTTCAATAAAAAAAAATACTGAAATTTCTTCAAGATGTGTTCTTTAAGATGGTATATTGATCGATTAAAAAAGTTTTGTAGTTTTCTTTAAAAAAATTCATGAAAAAGGCCTTTTTTGCGCTACAAGTGGGGGTAACGCCTTAATATAAGGTACAAAAATAGAGGTTACGTGTGGAACACAATATCCGATAAATGGCCTCCTCGTCCCTGTTTGCAAACGTTCACTGTTTTGACGAAATTTTCGATAACATTTTGGCATAATTGCGGACTAATTTCATTAATGGTGTGTCCATTTGCTTCCTTGAGCTCCGTAATGGTCTGTGGATCATAGCCATACACTTTCCCTTTCAAAAAACGCCAAAGGAAGAAGTCCAATGGCGTCAAATCGCACGATCTTGATGGCCAATTCACATCGCCACAGCGCGAGATAACGCGACCACAAAACTTCGTCTGCAATAACTGCATTGTTCCACCTGCAGTGTGGCAGGTTGCGCCATTCTTGTTGAAGGAATATGTCTTAGAAGTCCATGGCTTTTATGCCATTTATCGGATATTGTGTTCCACACATAACCTCCATGCTTGTACCTTATATTGAAATTAAAGTATTCGTACTTTTCAACTAAATTATACGTTTTATTAATGAATCAAAATGTTAGGTTATTCCGAGACACTTTATATTATTATATAATATGATGTTATATTATCTAATAATATAATATTATTGGGAGTACAAATAAGTCTCTGCTGTTTGACAAAAGATGGCCTCACCAGGAGGTTATGGTTGGAATTGTCAGATGTAAAACGTCATATTGTAAGGTTCGACATCTGGCAAGACCATAACCTGGAAACATTAGCGATTTTGTATCAGCATCACATAATTTTTTTCGTGCGAAAATGTCGAGTTTTGAGGCGAATAAGCGTTATTTGCGGCAACTTTTCATTTATTACTTTCTTAATTTGAAGAAATGTGCAGCTGAAGCGCATCGATTGCTTGTACACTGAGAAAAAAAAATCATTAATCCAATATCATTGGTGTTATTGAAAGAAATTTCGTTGATTCAATTGTAAAATTGTTGGTCGCAATAATCGGATTTATTAGTCCAAACAAAACGCTATTGACTTTAATAACATGATTAAATTAAACGTTTTTTCTTTCATTAAAAAGATATATTGTTAGCTGAGAACAATTTATTATTGAAACAATTTAAAAAAATATCGCGAACAAATTATATACTTTTGAATGCATTTTCTGCAACGAACAAAAAGAGCGTTTCAATTCATAACATGAATATTGTTGATTCGAGTACACAAGAAAAATCGAATTTCGCTCGTTTGATTCAGATAAAATTTCTATTGAGTAAATATGTTATTTTATTTTTTCACCATATCCGATATTGATTTCCAAGTACATTATTCGTTAAAATATTAATAATTTATTTTGATTGAAAAATATGAAGCAAATGTCTGAATTGGTTAAAAAATTATGCGAAAATAAAATTTGTTTCTTGCCCACTTAGTTGATAAAAATTCAACCAAATCATTGCCGAGCGCCACCGAAATTGTAGATGTGAGGAAACCCGTAGTTCTCGGAGTAACCGCTAGAAGCCGCAGGAGCGCTCGTTTCTCGTAAGCGTAGCGTGAACCGAAAATCTACTTAAACGCTGGAGAAACTCTAAAGAGCATCGCTTCTTGGCCTGTGGTTGAGATCAAAGTGTAGTATCTGTTCTTATCAGTTGAATATCTGATATTCTCTCCATGTATATTCCATTGAATATCTGATATTCTCTCCACTATTATCGTGGATGATCATTCTAACGCTCACTTGTCATTTAAGATTTAAAACAAATTGAAAAACTTACGTCCCATGGCATATTCGTTTCGATGCAGTAAAGAAATTATTAATTCTATTGATTACATTTTTGTACGAAATAAAAAATGTTGTAGCAACCGCTTAATTATTTCATCCATACATCTACGGATTGTATATAGAATGATTTCAATAGAATATAATTTTATTTGAAGGATAATGTAGATATTCAGAGAACAGAAGAGCTTTTTCAAATAAAATGATATATTATTTAAATCAATCACATTTTCCAATATTTTATAGTATTGTAACAATCTCATATATCGGTGGCGCTCCGCAGCAGCAAAAAGAGCTTTTCATACGTACGAGGACGTATATATACATATAACTATAAAAGCGCGTGTGGGTGATTCTTACGACAGGTTGTTGGCGGGCGTTTAGGAATTTGCGTTCGCGTGCCTGCTCAAAGTCACACATACTTCCGGTTGGCATTCTCTCACCCGTCGCATCTTCATGCAGCCCCCCTCCTCCTTCTCCCGTATACTTATGTCCGTGTCTGCTCTTACTCGTATCTACTTATGACGCAATAGTCAATTGCGTGATGCTTATTCTCTAGAAGTCTACCATATGAACGTTCTAGCACCGGCCTTGACCGTGGACACACTTCGTCTATCGTTCCTTATCGTTCTATGGATCATTTCACGCCGCGATACGATCGCTATTTTTACGCAATGTTTATATTTTTTTCGAATTGTAATACCTTTAGACCCGCAAGAAGTTTCTCATATTTCTCTCAAACGTATATAAATATGTATACAACACCGTTTCGTACATTCATTAATTTATTATTATTTTCTCGGCGAAATGTTGTCAACGCCGTTGGAAAACATGACTTAAAAAATATGTGCATGTTATTGAAATAATTATGAAATATCTGGAATACCGTTGTAAATCATCCGATATCATTCGAAAGTCCGAAAAATGAAGAAGAAATGTCATTAAAGCGAGATGATAAAGAGGAATGATTAAAAAAACATAATACTTGATAATAGTTATAAATATGACCTTTTCAACAAAAGATATTATTTATGCTCCAAAATGATTTTCGATTTATGGAAATACCGAAAAAAACATATAATTAGTGTCGTAATGATACTGCAAAAAGATCCGTCAAAAACTCTGATAAAATTGAAGTCAGTGAAGATAATTTTTACGAGGCAATATTCGTGAACAACGAACTTGTCGAAAGTTAAAAGGTCGACAGATACGGGCATACGGAAATAGATGAAAAATAAACAAATTCGATCATCAATCATTTGTCGATTGCTTCTCAGAAATAATTATACCGGTATGTGAAAATTTCCACCACACATTTTACACCGGAAGCAAATGAATTTTTCATTGGCGTTTGACGAAAACAAAACTGACGTAAATCATTTTTAACGGCAAATGAGTGCAGTCAATTTTTTTCACATCAACCCCATAACTCGACAATTATTGAAACTCAATAACAATGACCAAAACATCGCCAATAACAATAATACATTTTCCATAAGAATTGGATAAAAATTACGTCAATTATTCTGAGTTGAAATAGTAATACATTTTTTTAAATTTCCAATCAATATACTGTAGTGAAGATGTAAACAATATTAAATTCCAATGGTAACATTAACAACAATATCGATAACAAATTTTCCATGAGCACAGCTCACAAAATTAATGTGGATCGTTCTCAATTAGTAATAAGTGCAATAATCGAATAAAAAAAGGTTACAAATGAGTAATATAGTCAAGATGCAAAAAATATTAAACTTCCACCGCGACAATATCTAGAACAGCATCAGCAATAATAATAGTAATAATAATAATAATAATAAATGTCTCCAAAATAGTTTGAAGCCTGTCGGTGCCCCAGTAACTTAAAGATATACGAACAATAAACGAGAGTATCAAAGTCTACAAGACCACGTGGTCTGAATACGTGATAAATTTCAGCGCGAAACGAAGAATCACGAGTACGATATGCAAAATAAAAACGATAAAAATAAAATGCGAAGCATGTATTTCGTCTCCGCGCACGTCTCCTCGAGGCATTTGTCCTCAAATTAATATTTTTTTACAGCGCGATAAGTTTATCGTTGATTTACTCCGATGGGAGATGCCTCGCTTTAACCCAAAACTTTCGTGATCGAATAAAAATCGTCTGGCGACTATTTTTCGAGTGTCGCGATAAGATGACGATAATTTTCGTCTAGCCACGATTAAATTCTTGTCTATTCGGCTATTTCATACGTCGATCTCCAAATCGTCTTAAACTGATCGACGAGAAACAAAAGACGACATAATCTAATTGAACTGTCAACATGTTTTTATGTACTTCCTTCTTATCATTGATTCCGGTAAAAAAAAGTAAAAATTCGAGTGCATTTTTGGTCCATCTGTGGCTCATCTTCAACGTGCGTTTTCGCCTTCGGCCAATCTCTTCTGTCGCGTTGTCAATCCAATTTCAGTTTCGATAGAAACTTCGTGGGTCTCTAATCTTTCGTGAATGCTGATAAAGAGTATTTTTGTTTGGATACACTTTCGGTGCAATTTTGGCGCATTTGGCGTTGAACCACGTGCGTCTCAGTACATCGATGTATTTGAAGAATCTATGGGTCTTTCTATTATTCTACCATGGCGACGAAAATTGGATGCATTATTAGTTCACTTTGCCCTAAGCGCGTGTAGAAAATTTGGAGTCGATTCACTAATCCGTTTAAAAATGATCACACTTTCAATTTGCAGTAGTTTTCCATGCTTTATTGTAGGGCCTTGTTTTACCATCTGATAAGATGATCAGAAAAAGCACAAGCCAAAAATCGTAGAGTATCTATCATTTCTACAGAAACAGGTTTCAATTTTTTTGTGGGTAATTCATGTATGAAAGAAACATTTCGGAAAGTATTACAATTGTGGTGCAATTAAGAGATAACACTACTCTAGGATTTTGGAAAAATCGTTTTTTTTGCTCAAAAAATAGTTTGGGGTGATAAAAACAATATGCAATTGGTTCTGTAGCGATTTTTTTTTAAAGGTTCAATGATCTGTTTTGCCGCAACGCCTCGGACTTCTTTCAGGCGCCTCGTACAACTTTAAACGTGTTATTATCGAAACCACTTTTTTCAAACTTGGACGACGGATTACTCGAACACCTTTGCATGCATCGATTTGAAATGTTGATAGCAACTTCACAATTACATTCTCTATGGGAGTACGTAGCCGTATTTTGATTAAATGTAAACTTTTTTTATAAACAATTTACTGCTTATTTTTTGGGCAAAAATCGATTTATTTCTTGCAAAGTGCGCCATTTTTTTCAAAATTGGATAAAAAAAATCCCTACGTAGTCACATAGCTAATAATATATAGATTATAATTTTTTTTTGGTTTTTGTTCCAGGTATTATACTTTACGAGAAAACCGTCCTCCCGTGAAGCTATTTGTAAAAAACACGTTTTTCGAGATGGGCTTTGTCGACGTCATTTTGTATGAAAATTGTAATAATTTTTTTTAAATACATTAACATGTGTCAAATAAACCCTCTTAAAGGAAATCGTATTGCTTTTTTCATACTCCCAAAATAAATTGTCAAAGTTAGGTCTTCCTGCCGCTAGAGTGGTGTTATCCCTTAATTGCAAAGTACTAAAATTATGTTCATTTTCTTATTTGATTCTGTCATACATCCTTATCAATCTGCGGGGCAATGCTGAAAACAGAATGACTCGAAAACCGCGGCCGCTTTTCAGAGTTTTACCCTAATAAAGTTGGATATTAACAAATACACGTGAAAGAATCATTTTTAAAAAACAATTCTAACTGGGAATTTGAGGCTTGGTCTACTTATTATGTCATTACATGTTTACAACTTTACATGTAGGACATGAATTTGAGAATCTCAAATTTTGTACATTTCTGCCTAGGATTTGATCCCCCCCCCCCATTCTTGACGCATTTTCTCGTAAATTTTCACTGCAACGAATGTTTAAGTGCGACCCCGGTGCATTTCCTGCTGCATTTCTCAGTGCATCCCGATAATACTAAACAGCGTAGAGTTTCCACCGCCGCTAAAGTTACGCCGAGCCGAGTATGCCCCGAGCATTTTGCAGTGCACTTTTGGAACTCCGACAAAAGTTCGGGACAAAAGATCGGACAAAAAATAATGAGCATACTGTGGTCAAATGAGGAAACAGATTGCGCAAGCTGTTCGAGGTCTCAAAGAGCCGCGTACACGAACAGGAGCATGTTCCGTGGGGCTTGACACGTGGCTCGAGTGAGAGCGTGCATGGAGGTAGGGTGCGTACGAGGGGATGACGTGCTAGCTCATTGAACGCGATATGTGCCTCGACGGTGCGTCATTCGTATACCACGACGACAAAAAAAACAACAAACAGACAAAAAAAACAAAAACGACAAACAACACGTGTAAATGCTGGAACTCAAGTTATACATACATTTTTATTAATTACAGCTCAATTCATTAAACAAAAAATACTAAATTACCAATAAAAATCCAATCAAATACCAATGATAATCAAAATATTATTTTCCCCACTAGAACGTTCAATGTGAAGTGCATGACGAACAAAAATATTAATATTAATAATCTCTCACCCGTGGCATTATATCGTCCTATATGAGCTTGATCGTCCACAGGAGTCAAAACAATATGTTTTGTTTTTTTAATATGTTGACAGGAAAAACGACGTCCAAATTTATGTTAGAGATTTTGACTAGGAACAACGCCACTTTCTCTCTCTATCCCTCCCTCTCTCGCTCGCTCGCTCCTTCTCTCCCTCCCTCTCTTACGCTGTCCGTTCCCTTCGAAATCCGAGCTTTCACTGACACGCTTCCGAGGGCTTTTGCCTACTCTCGGAAAAAGCGAGCGGCGTGGCGAAGAAGATTGCGGTGTGCGCGCGGGGATCCCTTTTGCGTTTATCGCGGGTGGATAGGAGGAGAGTGGAAAGGGGAAAGGAACTCCGGTAAAATCGCGTGCTGAGGGTCGGTGTCGGTGGCGGTGCCGGTTCCGATATAGCGTGCTTATTACTGTGTGTGTGTGTGTGTGTGTGTGTGTGTGTGTGCGCGCGCGCGCGCGCGTGTGCCTTTGTGCGTGCGTGCGTGCGTGCGTGTGTGTGTGTGTGTGGGGGGGGGGGGGGGGGGGAGGGTGCGTGTGTGTGTGTGTGTGTGCGTGCGTGTGTGTGCGTGCGTGTGTGTGTGTGTGCGTGTGTGTGCGTGTGTGTGCGCGCGCGGGTGTGTGTGTGTGTGTGTGTGTGTCAATTCTTATATTTACCTTCGCTCTGGTAAGCCCCCATATATTGATGATTCGAATACTTTATGTAGCTACATAAATACTATTAAATAAGATAGTAGCAAACCGATAATCCTGTAACTTTCGCATCGATCGAAAAAGCTCGTAGAACTAATCTCCAATATATATAAACACTCATACGCACACACTAGTGGAATTCATTCCGAACACTTCTCAATTTGTTAAAAACTTTGCATTTATCGATCATCTTTACGTTACAATGACGTAAAGATGAAATGTAGAGAATAATTTTCCCTATATTTTCGTTTCTATGGACCACTCTTGAATTTTGCCTTTTCCAATCCCTCTCAAGGGTTGAAAATTCAAAATATAATTCTGGGAAAAATATTGACCGAAAATAAAGAGATACGAGTTTGGCGCTGTGGACAAAAATGTAGCTGAGGCTTCAAGCTACAAATTGTTCCACGGCGGCAAATTCGTGCGGTCAATAGTTTTCCCAGAATTTCGTTTTTTATTTTCAACCCCCGAGACGGGTTGGAAAATAAAAATTCAAGGGTGGTCCATAGAAACGAAAATATAGAAAAAATTATTCTCTACATTTCGTACATTCAAACTGTACGCGAAAAATCGATTGTTTTTTAGTTATTCAATAAACCATTTTTTTAGTATTTCAACAATTTTTTTGGGATGAAGATATTATCGGAGATATTAACGGATATTATCGGCTACAACGTTCCCATTTGAACAAAGAGTGTACGAATTTTTCCTAAAGGGTTATTGAATTAAAACTGATTTTTCAAAATGTCACCCCTTTGTCACCCCCAAAATGAATTTCCACGATTTCAGCGTTGTGGACAAAACTAATGCCCGGATTTTTCTGAACATTTTGTCTCACGGCACCGATCTCAAAGGGGTTGTAGTTTGGCATCAATCCACCCCCATACCCGTTCATCCCCTAAAAAAACCCTGCACCCCGATTTTTAGGCAAACTTGGACGTAGCACCCACGGCACCTACCGAATCACCTGTCAAAAAACTGGCCTTCTTCTAATTTTTTCCGATTACGGGGTTTTCAGCGACAGCACGACTGTACTACCTTACGGAAAGTGTACTTGAAAAGTTTAGGAGAAAAGGGCATGGAAAAATTTTGCGAAAATCCATACTCCGACTTTGAAAATGCAGGGGAAAAAATGAAACAAATATCGTAGCTGAATACATCAAACGGCACATGAAGATGAAATCATCCCGATGATAATGGGCGGATTTTTAAATTGAAACATAAAATACCGGTAATGCGACGATACCCGACTGACCGGATTCGCAGACGGAAGTAAAAAAGTTTTGAACACAGTCGAGTGTGAAATAATCAAATAATAATCCAATAAGGAAGTGGTAGGTGGTTTGAAAAAATGGTGGAACGATAGTACGGGGGAACCAGTAATTGCAAAATCACCTGAAGAATGGAAGAAAAACCACTAAAAGGATGCGTGAGAATGTTTGAGGCCATGTTTAAATAGAAAACATAAAGAAGAAAAAGGACGGAAGGACCAAGATTGAATGGGAAGAACCGAGAAATGTTCCTAAAGGGGAAAATACATGTAAGATGGGAATAATGCAAAAAAGGGGGGGGGGGCGAAAAATTCGCAAGGATACTTGGAAATAAAAGTACTACTACTATTAAAATTATGCATATGTATATTCGAGTAGTTTTAGAAAAAAAAATCGGATTTTTTTTATATAATAATTCGGAAAAAATATAACAAAATTCGAATACAAATATGTTTATTTATAAATTGTTTATTTACGTATTTTCTGACATGCTCTCGCGAGCACTTACCCACCCCCCCCCCCCCCCCCCCAATACATGAGTTTCCTTCTAAATACAAAATGATTTAATTCATACTATCAATACATTAAAAACAAAAGGTAAAAAAAATTTACCGCAAAAATAATTGAGAAAGGTAATGCGTTAATTGCAATTTTCAACAAAGATGGGCTCGATAACGACCCAAGTCTGGGGTTGGATTTCGATCAGCCTGCTGGGAACGATAAGTCAATGTCCATGCTGTGTACATATCTATATCATGTATACATCTGTATATATACATATACGTGCCGGTAGGGTAAACGAAACCCCCATCGTGACTCGGTACAATGACTCTGGTAGTTTCCATTTAACCACGACGTACGTAACGATCTCGTTAAATCAGTGATCTTGAGGAACAAGAAAAAAAACATCGCTGAGGAAGTATTCCTAATGGAACTTCAAATTTACCAAACTAATTATATTCGTTCGCGTACGAGAAGGGAAAAACGCGCAACGGTGAAGAATGAGTATATCAACATTTGCGGGGCAATAAAAAATCTTTTTCCTTGTACAAGTTTGTAGAAATGAATAGAGAAGAAAGATAAGAGGAAAGGAAAAGAGAGGGAAAAGCCGAAGGATTTATATATTTTGAACATCAAAATAGATGAAACTGAAAAATCTACATTTTTTTATAAATTTTTCGGCAAGCTTGGCCGACGTGAAATATATTCTGTGAAGAAAACGGAAAACAACTCTGTCGGACATGAGATCACAAAAAAAACAAATTTTTTTCTTAGATTATTATCTAAGAAAGATGGACGATTAATTTTCCGTATGACGAAATATCGTCAAGTAAAAGAATGAGAACAACGTAATGAAGAGAAGAAGAATGGTAGAATTTTTTCCATTGGTCTCGTTAGACGACATGGTTTCCGTAAGGGTAGGAGAGACTCGATTTTCTTAAGGAACAATGGTATTTCATTGTACCAGCCGACTCTCAACAGGCGTACGACATATACGCTTTTCCACATTGATCACGAACGCGATCCCATGCGACACTTTCGTGATGCGGGGCGCCATCCCTTCTTTTTATTTTTGCCATTGGCACGCGAGTGTTCAAAGGGAACGAAGAACTCGACTGTCATTCTTATACATCAATCTTTACCGCTGGCAAAGTGGGCGAATAAGTGCGTCGGTTCGTGTCGATAAAATCAAAGAAATAGTGAATAATTCCGCAGTCGAAACGATACAAACGTCTACGTATGCATGCATGTATCGATGTTTAATATTTAATTCTTCATTTTATGATTTATGAATTAAATTTATCACAATGGCAAAAGTTGATTATTTTATAGGCAGCGATAATGCTTAAACGAAATTAAATTTTTCGAATTGATGTTTTCATATAGTTGACAGAGGAAACGAAGTTGAGGGGAGGGTAGGGGTTTGCACTTTTGAAAAATCGATTTTTTGTTGTCTTTTTTTATAGTTAAACATTTCAAGAATATAATCCCAAAATTTCAAGTCAACCAGAGCAAAACTCTCGAAGTTATTGACTATTTAGTCCTGTTCCTCTAACACTGTAGCTCCGACTTCTCTAAACTTCAATCGCGTTTTTCTCGAAACCACTTTTTCAAAGTCCGTGTTCACTGCCATTTGAAAACTACATGACCGATTTATTTCATACTTGGTACACATATTCTACATATAAAATACCTCCCCCGAACGGTCAGTTTGAGATTTTTTTACATTGAGGGGGTTTTCCACCCCCAAAATGGCGGAATTTTTCTTGAAAAATAGCCCTTTTCACTTGACATGACCACCAAAAATTTAGAAATGAAAAAAAAAATTATCAAAGACCGTTGGGGGAGGACTAAATGATACTTTGTCTAAATTTTAATGGCACTTTATTTCAGATAATTTCTAGCTGAGATACAGTGAACACCGCAAATCGTGTTTTTCCAAAGGCGTTCTTGGAAAAGCTTTGTCACCGGCTTGTTTGTGGATATTTTCGCGTACAAATTTCACGGAATGTTCTTGAAATGACACTAAACAATGTACAAAAGGTTTCAATAAGTTCACTCTATCCATATAGATGAAAGAAAATTCGCAAAAAAGTGTTTTTTTTTCACGCTGAAACCCCTACCCTCCCGTTAAGGAGTTTCAGGACAACTGACGAAATGTTACCATTTGATTAAAATTTATACAGTAAAATCTTTGTCATATACTGAATGCACCCTCCAAATTTGAAATCGATCTTCCACACTCTTTCAATAAAATGTCCAATTGAAAAAACATTTTTCAACATAGGGAGGCCCTATACTCATCGCGGAATGGCAGTTGTTCTCATGAAATAGTGTGGAAAAATGTAAACATTACCTACTCGAGAATTTTTGCATTTGCAACGCCATCTGTAACTCAAGTTGCTCAGGCAGCCATGAGGCATTCGCTCGATGGAACAACACGTAGTCAGAATAACCTCACTTTGTCATTTGTAACCAAGATCGGCTGGGCAGTGACTAGCCAAGGTGTGCATAGCCGCAGGTAGCTAGCGTTGGCTAGATCATAGCGACATGCCCACTTGAGATTTTTTTCTTTTGCAAAGCCATCTGAAACTCTAGTTGGCTACCCAGTGATGAGTCATTCGCTTGATGGAACTACACGTAGTCACATAACCTCACTTTGTCATTTGTGACCAAGATCGGCTGGGCAGTAACTAGACAAGGGCTGGATAACAAAACATTCACAATATTACTAGCTCATAGCGAGTCAACAATTGGTCAGTTCGTATGAGCTCAATTGGGCGAGCCAGTTACTTGGTCGTAACTCAAAGAGGCTAGCACAATTCCTACTGGGATGTTATTAAAACCTGTCAAATTACTCAGTACATTATGACAATTTCATCATCACTGTCATCATGTACTCCCTATGTTATCTCATCATAGGCATCTCCCTATGTTAAAAAGTGTTTTTTCAATTTTAAATTTAATAGAAACTGTGTAGACGATTGCTTTAAAATTTGAAGAGTGCATTCAGTATATGGCAAAGAATTTACTGTGTAAATTTGAAAAAAATGTAACATTTCGTCAATTGTCCCGAAACTTATGTACCTTAATGTAACCTTAATGTAATATAAAAATAATTACAATCGTGGCCTGATTTTTTGGTTCACTCGATTTTTGTCCAGTTGGGAAGGATGAGTTATGGTGACTTTGGGAAGAAATGTCGTAAAGTTCACGCAAATCGTTTAATAGTTCATTCGTGGAAGCGACACTGACATATGTGGAGCGAGCGACGAGCCTTTTTACCGACGACTGTTAGAGGATACCGATTTTTTTTTAAACTGGAACTTCCATACTAGAACTTCTGGAAACTTCGAGTATGAACTTTCATTGGGCACATTTGCGTACAAAAAGAAATCAGTATCCTTCGACGTTCGTCGGTAAAGTTTCATTAGACTATCGCAAGGATTTCGGAAATCCAGATGACAGTTGAATAATTGGGACGAAATAAAGTTCATAGATAAGAATTAGATACAGTGTATCAGATGGTATTTCTGGATGAAGTTATAATATTGCGTCGTAAATTCGTTGGCGGAAAATCACGTTTGCCAAGGAAGTGTATTTTAAAGAAACCTTGACCCTGTGCACGAGCGAGTTGCACGACTTGGAATGTCGTGCCCCAACACTTCCCGCGACATCTTTATTTCCGTCATAATACGTACACGTTATAGACTATTCGTCTCTTTCCTTATCACGCGCGGTAGGAAAAAAAAGGAAAAAGGAATATGTGCAACAGAAACTCTAATTCTTTTCGGTTTAAAGCGGTCATCCAAGTGAGAGGTCCAAAAATCGAAAAAAAAATTGTTTGCACAAGTTGCAAAAAAATTGTGCGTGTTATATGGACATGGCTAATGGTGACTAATGGTGACTAATGGTGAACCAACATTTTCTTTATGTAAATCGTACTTCAACTTTTAAACGCGTTTTTCTCAAAACTGTTTTTTTTTCACATTGGCTTCCATGATATCTCAAAAACTATTGAACGGATTACGCTAAAATTTTTATGGTATAGTCAGCACATCTATACTTCTCACCCGAACTAGAATATTTCTGATATCTGCCATAGTTTTTTTAAGCTGAAAAAGTCGAAAAAATGACGAAACTTGAAACTTAACTTTTAAAACCGTGCCAAAAGTTCAATTTTCGTTATTTTTACTTTACTCTAGTTCCGGCAATAGCCTCAGGTCTATAAATTAAAGTGCCGTTTGATGTTTTTATTTCAGATGCGCGAAACCTCCGGAATCAGCGCAGCCGCCAACCAACTTTTTTTACACATAAGTGTCTACCGAAGGGTGTAAAATCGATTTGACTGGTTATTTTTGTTTGATAAAATTCTGAGGGTCTGTGAAAACGTTAATCAATATGTGGTAGGGATTCAAAGATGGTGTGTTTTAATGGTTCATTCAAAAAATCCCCAAAACCGCGAAAAAAATAGTTTTTACATGGGATGACTCCGTTAGTTGGTGAGTAAATTAAAAGTTGTCGAAATGTAGTGAAAAATATTTTAATTTAACTGCGTTAAAAAAAGGTGGCTTTTGACAATTCTTTATGGATATGCAGTTGATTAAATTAAATTAAAATTTTGATGACTGGTGAATTTTGATTGACTTGAATTTTTTTTTAACGTGATTACAACATTTTACATCGAAGTACGTAAGGGATTTTTGATATGTTGAGAACCTTATCCGAATCAATTATTTTCGGCGATTTTTTGTTACCGAAAACAATTTTTTCAAATATGCACCATTTTCTGAAAGATCGATATTTTTCGGTTTCTCTGCGTACTTCGAAGAAAAGTTTTATGTAGAACTAAAATTATTTTGAATTTTCGTTCCAGGTAAAAAACTGGAGGAGAATTCTTGCCCGGTCGCAGGGCACTATCGGGCAAAGGTAACTCGCTGCACTCACTTAATAAAAATTTAATTTAGTGGCTTTTATTATATATATATATACAAAAGTCTCAAAATGGAACACAACAAATGAAGAAAAGTGATAAATAAAATTAAAAAATATGATTCAATGTAATATTACAATAAGTGAATATAATGTAGTGAACAGTGAATAATAAATAAATATAATTGAAAAAGGATGATCGTTGGTTCAGGATAACTACCAATATAGAGCCCTGAAAATGTGAATTTCGACCATTGTTTTTTTGGATACTCAGTTTGTATTTTTATTCTACAAACTGAGTATCCAAATGAACAAAGGTCGAAAATCACATTTTACCGAGCTCTAGATTGGTGGTTTTCCTGAACCAACAATCATCCTTTTTCAATTATATTTATTTATTATTCACTGCTCACCACATTATATTCACTTATTGTAATATTACCTTGAACGATATTTAAAAATGTTATTTATCACTTTTCTTCATTGGTTGTATGCCATCGAATGAAACTTTTCAAGTGAGTACGAAGTGTTCACTCACACATAAAAATATCGATAACAAGCGATATGTTGAACTGTGTATGATAGCGGCACCATTATGCGCACCAGGCACCACAGAGAAGATACGTGCATGTAAACTGTGGCGAGAGATCCACTTGTGCGAGAATGTTGGGAACTTTGCCACCTGCAGCTTAGGACTCCCAGGTGCGGATGAAAATTCCAAACGACCATATCTTCTCATCCATAACCGTGCATACTCGCGAGAAAAGACACCCTAAGAAGAACATGCAAAAAACCCAGCATGGCCCTTTTGAATATATTAATCGTTTTTTCACACATGTAATATGTGTAGTTGCAACTTCAAAGTCGATAATTGAAATCGTGTCATATTGTGGGTGGCACTGGAATTTTAAGGTCAGTGACCTTATTAATCAAGAAATAGTGCCAGAAACAGCTTTTTTCCAATTGGCGTGACAAATAACTTCAACAATTTTCACTCGATTAACTTCAAATTTAAAAGTTATGTTCCTAATTGCATTTCGCAGAGAAGTACGACACAATTTCTGATTAATCAAAAACGTTTCATTTTATAAGCAGTTTTATACAAAAAATTTCACTGCAAATTCATTCAAATACCTACAACTCAATTCAAATACCTACAACTTTTGAATGAAACAATATTTTTAAATTCCGTACGTACTTCTCTACGTATTCTAATGTAGATTGACGAGAATGTTTGTTTTTTGTTCTAGGTAAAAAATTGCGGATGCTAAATGTCACACCGCGGAGCGCCTAAAAAAAGATGACAACAGAAAATATTAGTAGTCGGCCATTTTGTACATCGAAAAAAAATATATATATTTTTTCTAACAGCTTGGCATTCATTCTAAATAGATGTGTAATAAATTTTATGAGTGAATCACTTTTTCATACGAAAAAAAAATTGTTAAATTCGCACATGATTTTATCCCCCTTTACTGTGGCCTAACCCCTTAACAAGGAACATCGCTTGAGTGTCCACCTTCGATTTTGTTGAAACTACCCCTTAACGAAAAGCGTGTATATAACCCCTTGATTGAAAAAAAGACTTCTCTATTAGATTTTTCATCGCTTTACATTACAAGAATTCCAGTTTTGATTTCATTCAGATCGGTGGACTGCTTAGGGGTGAAACCGCAAAGTCACCCCTCGACACGCATTCCTTTAAAGGCTGGTTCTCCCCTTAAAACCGTTTTTCCGGCCATAAAAAAATACGTATCTCATAGTTTTCAATGCTTTATCGCATATATGAGTTTCAACAAAATCGAAGGCGGACACTTAAGTGATGTTATGTACAAATAAAGAATCCGCACCCTCTGAATGTGTCTTTGTAACGCCTCTTAAGTCCTTATATACACGATTTCCTTGACTTTCATAGATACGTCTACAGAAGCCGTGAAAAAAGTGACGCATATAATACCAATTTTTTCTATACTAATTTATTCAATTTCTTAACTGCACAACAAAAAAATGCTATTACGTAAATATTAAAAAATGGCGGAGTTTTAGGCCGGTAATTAAATAGTTTTTCTTGACGCACGCGTTGATGGTAATAGTACTCGGCGTCTGAGTGTTTGAAAAAAAAGTTTACAATATTCATAACTACACAACAAATGTCCCTCCCGTGTGAACCAACGAAAATATTATTTAAAAAAAGCATATTGAAATAGGAGTACGTCAAGCTTTTCACTCAATTTTATACTAACAAATTGATTATTTAAAAAAATAGGGTAATTATTTTTTGACTATTCGATGTTCACTCAATATTGATAAATAGAATACGCTGCAAAAGTTTGAAAGCGAGCGGACTCGGTTAGTGAGTTTGAACTATTACGAGGTTCTAAAAAGCGATTCGTGGAAAAAGGTCTTTGAAGGTAGCAATACAAATCGCCGCGCGGTATCTGGTATTGGCTCCGTGCAGAGTGTAGAGTGGGGGTAATGAAATCGAACGCAGCGCCTGCAGTGGACACAAATTGCAACAGACTCGGCTATTTATCTGTCAGATCTGCATATGTGCGTAATACGAGATCTTTTTAACCTAATTTAAAATATTGTTTTATTAAAAATAAAGAAATAGAGGTTTGCCTTATGACACGAGCTTGAACTATTAAACTTATGTCATGTTTTGTCCTTAACTCTTCTACGTCTCTGACGTACTCAGCTGATACCAACAGTTTTTTCTTAGATTGAGTTTGAGGTTGGAAATTAATATTGTGTGTCATACTCCAAGCCGGTCTTTATAATTATGCTCATTTCGATCTGAAAACGAAATTTGGTTTTTTCAATTATAAAGTCGTGCAGCAACAATACATGTTTGTTAAATTTTAATGAAAGCAATTATATAGCTTCATTTTTATCGTCTTATAACAATATTACAAGTAACCAAAAATGTACTTTTTAGAACATTTTATTTACTTTTTTCACTTTGCTGAAAGGAAACTTGCCGCCTTTGGCCAGACAAATTTATGCAATGCAAATAAATTAAATGCAATTGAGGCGAGATTATTATTTTTATAATTTGTGACAATATAATCACAATCACAGAGCCTTTGACGGAGGCGGCAAAAATACGAACGCTATGCGGCGCTAGTATTGCGCACGGAGCCAATAAATGTTATATTACCTCATTTGAGGTAGTACGATCGCTTCACACTAATCATACCACTGATCATACTTGAGACTCGTACAATTTGTATTTTTAACATATGCAAAAAAAATTGTAATAACTAAATTTTCCAAGTGTACACTGTCTAATAAATGTTCACATTTATTAGAAAAATGAAAAAATCTCAAGCTCAAAACAAAAATTATGAAAATCCTATGTATTGAAGCCTGACGATAGGACTACCTCAATAGCAGCCTGCGTCCTTTCTCAGCACTTCAAACGTTTCCAGCATGCTTCCAGGGAATCATGCTGGAGGGAAACAATGAAATTCGGCATAACGTGCACCGGTCATTTGCCTACTTAGAAGGAAATTAACGTTTGCACGCTCCAAAGTAATTTCAATATTTGGTTGAAACTTTTCATTCTGGCAAGCTTAAATTATTCTTGAAAGTTCAAGCTAAAATAATATCGAAAACAAAAACAACAAAAATTGTATTTTCTCACGTATATGAGGGGTCATCACAGGGTAAAATTCTCAAAAAATCGATTTTTTTGCATTATCGAATAGTATAGGCTGTTATAAACTTGGACCTGGCATCACCGATCGATCGTAAGTAGAAAATTTATATAAAATTTCCGCACTTGAAACTTTAAACGTGTTTTTCTCGAAATGTCGTTATTCAAAACGTTGTACACTCTCAAAGGACGAGTTTTCTAGCTATCCGTCTCAAATTTTGACACAACATTCTACACACCAATTTTTATCTTGCTATGTAAGCTTTTTTTTAAATCTTCGCAGGTTTTTTCAACGAAAAACTATTGAAAAAATACGGTAAATTCAAGACTTTTTTTCAAACCGCCGCTATTTTGCTAATCTTGATTTTAAAAAAACCTCCATAGCAAGATAGCTGCTTTTATACTAATTGATAATCTTTTTATAAATTTTGTTTCAGTTAATATTTACGGCCACAATCGCATACACCGCGAGGACTCTTTTTTCCGAAAACATCTTCAACCGTTAAAAAAATGTACAAAAAATAAACAAGACGTTTAAAAATTTATTTTCTGTTCTTCACGAGCGCTTTGATTTAACTTAAAAAAAATCAGACTGGACATCGAAAAAAAATCGCATAAATCAGCTATTTTTCTACCCGTTACACTGTGATGACCCTTTAAAATAAGCTCAAAACAACCCTGCCAAAATAAACCATGAAATGTCGACTTCACGAGAACGATCATCGTTCAAATTGATTAAAAAAACCTTCGCTAAGCGAGAATTCAGTCGTCCATTCAAATATGGAAAAGAAAAATGCGTTCGGAGCAGCTTCTGCGTTTCATCGAAGGAACACGTATTTTTTTTCCAACAGAGAACATTAAGTAAATGTACAATTGAATAAACATAATTCGCGCTTTGTGCGACGATAACCATGCGATATAATTGAAACGAGTGAAGTTCCTGCATGTAAAAAAGAAAAAAATTGGATTCTTCATTGCAGTCAATCATCGTTTATTTTTTTCATTGCGATGAGCCAGAATTGTCGGCTGAGTGAGAAGAATAACGTTGGAGATGGAGACTTGCGTGGAGGGCGGCGAGGGCATTAAGGGGTATCAAAGACGGGGCGGGAGGCAGAGAGAGAAACCGGTGAAGAGACGATCACGTATATATTGCTTTCGGATCGCGTGATGTTATGGTAGTACGGCAAGATTCAGGATGAACGACCTCTCTCCCGGGAGAAAAGAAAAATGATGCTTCTTGTTAAGCATACGCTCTCTCTCCGTCTTCTATCGATTTATTTCACTTGGTCGCCAAGGAACCTCACTCGGGTTATGTCTATAAAAATAAAAAGTTGCTGAAAAAGATATATGCCGTTCTGAAGAGAAGTGGGTTCAGCGGGTCGGGGGGGGGGGCATAGGACGACTTTACTATGTACACAACGACGGCCGCGACGTCGCGTCAATATACCTAAATATCTCGTCAAGCATTGCTTTTTTCCTCTTCGATAAATTGGCTTCCCAATGTACGATTAGTGTTTTATCTGAGCGGGAACGCAGGAATATCACGAACCCTAAGCGCGATTTACAAAACTACATCTACCGAGCTCGCCGATGCTCACGATTGTCACAAAAACCCGCGCACGCTTCGTAAAAGTCCTGAACGGAATCATGATGAAACGCGGTATAAAGCTGATCACACACGCTTTGGAATGGCAGATGTTTCGACCAATCACGTAGCTCCATGCGCGTACAGAGTGCTACGTGATTGGTCGAAATATGTTATGCTACGTTATGCTATGCTATGCAAAAGCGTGTGTGATGGGCTTAAAGCCTGCGGAAAGAGCCTCGTAACCTATATCGGCATATAGTGGATGTTCATCAGGTGAGACTTTGCCAACGGAAAAACAGGTGTTTACACGGGCACAACTAAGAAAGTGAAAGACAACGTGATTACATTGCAATCATTTGAGGTTGGTGTATCGCCTTTTTCGAATTGTGGCTACCTAGATAACGTTTTACAGCCCCTTATCTTAATTTTTTACAAGCTTTTGTTTAACTTGCTTCGTTCGTATTATCGAGCCTTTCCGGTTCGAAGTTTGTGATCCATTTTCAAGCACTTGCCGGCATCCGATCGAGCTGGAATTTGGCATACAATGTACAGTCCGTCAAATAAGAGCGTGTACGGCATATTTGAGAATTTGTAACACGACTAAAAATGTTGCTACGGGGCAGACTAGAGCTGGATACGGCATACCCCGACTAGAAATGTTGTTCCGGCAGCCGGATTGCTGATCAGGCAGGTTTGAAGATACGGTCCGGAATGCCGTAGAAGCGGCCGTCTGATCTGTGCTGGATATTTACTGGATCAGTGAATCCGGAGAACGGGTGTAATAAAGACAAACTGATCAGTCCTGAATCAGATAATCTTGCGAGGACCTTGTTAGGGCGCCGAAGTCCGTGCCTGATCGGCGCCGTATGTCTGCCGGATCAGTAGTACCCAGATACCGATGTAAGAAGGCAGCATTAATCAGGCCCACATCGGACGACCCGCAACGCGTCCCTCACGTGGCTCTGTTAAGGTTACCTGTCCAAGGCCTGATCGATTTTCCTTTTCCCATCCGTGCTCCGAGGTTGGCAAATCCAGTAGACATCCGGTGCCGATCAGCCATACACTTCGAAGTGTATGTCTGATTTGCGCCGCATGTCTACCGGATAACCTTATTCGTGGCCATCAAAGTAAACAACTGAGTTGCTGCGTGCATAATTTCGGCAAGGTTCTCATAAAAGTAATACGGTGTCCATGCGGACGCCGTCATCATCGAATCAAGATACAAAAAACGAATAAAAATAAATTTGAAGTTTGCATCGTGGGAATGCAACGCTTTTTTTCTTTCCTTTCCATTCTGTTATTTTTATCATCATCAAAAGGTAATCAATCAAATCAATAAAATTAAAGTTCATTGACACGACTAAAAAAATTTTGTTTGCAAAATCATCATCAGAAGCCTTTTTTTGCAAATTCCGGTCGTAACACTCTAATGAGAATATGTAAAAACGTGTGAGTTATTTTCACAGCCTAAATAGGCAGAAAAAGTCCGGTAAAAAAAGAATTATCGTTGCATTGCAGAGGTGCAATCTTCAACCCCATGAATAAAATTATTGACATTCTTTGGAATGGAATTTGAATGATAAAAATATGCAAAGAAAAAAAGAAGGTTTACCCAAGTGTTGGAATGGCTAAATAGGTAGCGCGCTCAGCTCTATAATTAGAAGACGTAGTTTCAATTCCGAGGGGAGGTAAAAAAATTCAACGAAGCAGAATACGTTTTATTCCAATTATTGTATAGGGAGAATCATAAATAACGCATATGGAAACAATTGATACTACCAGAATTTTTTATTCGTAATTTTTGGATTTTTTTTTTCATTTCAGGCGTAGATACGGCAACCGGATCAGAGCCTGAAAAGGTATACGGACCAGTTTCGTTACCGGCATCCGCATCATGGCCGGATTCAAAAAAGCGTTTCACGCCCGGTAAAGCTCTGATCCGGCGGCCTGTACCGTGCCGTGGTACGGAATACGGTATGCCGGATGCAGCTAGTTCTGCATCTAGTCTGCCCCGTAGTCGGAGTTTTTGTCAGAGAACGCGTGCAGAGTACCATGAATGCGCTTTCTACGCTTCGCGCTACGAGGCTGTATTCATCTGTAGCCATCCAAAAGGGCCAAAAATGTATTTTGCAGCGACTGCTTAGTACGTGGGTAGGTCGAAGGCATTCGTTAGCAAGTGGGTACAGCGATATAAAGAGACGAAAAATTCCGATGACTTTTCGGAACGTGGCTCCATGAGTGAAGTGACCCCTGAGACCGAAACAAAATTATCGTGAATTTGTTTTCGCTGAATCTTGGCTTAAGGTAGTACCTCCACAGAAGAGTTGAATTAAGAAATGGTTGAAATTTGACATATATGTTATTCAATACATTATCCAAACATCTGTGCAATTTGAATAAGTTTGACCACCCCAAACCTGAGATATTTACATTTAAAGTTGGCTTGGTTTACACGCAACAAATGCGTTATGATTGGCAAACAGAGCATCATTAATTTTACCGTAAAAACTAAAATTAAGAAATTGATAAAAAACGAGGATAAGCTAGAGTAACATATCGCGAATAATGTGAAAAAAAATGAGAATGATTCACCATCTAGTTTCCAAGATATAACCATGAAGAGCTGTCACAATTTTAGTGCAAAGCCTGGCAAAGCCTGGAAAAAAAACAATTGGGGCAAAGCCTGGACAGTCCCGGCAAAAAGTTTACTGGCAATGGTAGATCAAAAACACAATATAAAATATATTTTACGGCAATAAATGATATCCATCGTATTATCTACTAGTACCGGGTCAATATTGCGTAGTTTTTAATTTTATTTATTACTAATTAAACCAATTATCAATCTTTTAAACATGAACATGGTATGTAAACTTTTGGTTGAGATTTTCGCAGAGGAACTACCTTAAACTTGCGTCAAGGACAACAAAACTGAACAATAACGGTTAAGATGTATCACACGAACCGATTTGAAAATATCTCCATGATCATGACATTCAATGGCGCAGTACATTGAAAAAACCATTGTTGAGTGAAATACACGTGACGAAGCGACTCGCTTGGGCGAAGGACAACGTTGATCGCGATTGGAGCAACGTTATTTTTACGGACGAACCTTCTTGTTGGGGATGTTCTATTATCCCACGGGATGTTCTATTATCCCATCATGCACTAAAAGGTTGGTGCAGCGAACCGTAAAACATCCAGTAACGGTGTACGTTTGGGGATGTTTTTCAAAACTCGGTTTCAAAGGCCTGTACCTATTTACTGACCACTTGAATGCTCGAAAAATGCTTGAGATTGACAAAAAATGTTTATTGCCGAGTGCCGAACATTTGTTCATGAAGAATAATGAAGACTGGATCGTGCAGGAGGACAACGATCCAAAACACCGAAGCAAGCTGTGCACCGAGTGGAAGACGCTCCATGATGACCAAGGAAGGGACTTTTTTGTAGTTATACTGTTTTAATTTTTTAATTAAGTGAATATTATTTTTTAGTTTTTAGTACAGTACCTTTTCAATAAATCCTTGTCTTCAAAAAGTTTCTTTACGTTTATTTTTTTTCCTTTTAAACGTTTATTTTCCTGTTACGTTGAGAAAGAGAAATTTGGACATAGGCGTGTTGAGGTAGCCTAATGCATACGAGCCTCCGCAAGTTAGGATGTTTTATTTTTGTTTGTTAAATTGTAGGAAACTAAATATATATTTTGTTTGGAACGCGGCACCTTCTCTATTTTGCACGTACAACAGCTGAGTCCGCAAAATAAGTGAGCGCCGAGGCTCCCCCATCCTCGGATTTGCGATGAACGGTTTCGGTCCACCATCAGCAATCGGCGGCGCCTCTATCTGCACCACTGTGGACATGGTCGCACATAAAGGCCTTGCGACTCGAGAGAACTTCAATGGTGTGGTGACTCCAAGATTTAAGGTATTCCTTTCGCGGAGGGCCGTATTTTGTGGGGGCATAAGCAGGGCCTTCTGAATCGTCGGTAAATTACAATTAGGCTTCATAAAAAATGAGTCACAATGGATTATTGTACACAACGATAAACTAGAATAAAAAATTTCGCGCAAATTTAGTAGATTGAGACATTTTTACATTTATTTGAAACGTCACGGCTACGAAAATTCTTCTGCTAGTCACATTTTTCCAAGTTTCAACATCAATATTTTCTTTAAACGTTCAGTAACCCTCTGTTTTTATTGTCGTTACGGAATCTTTAGACTTTTTTACACCTGTGAGCAGTTTATATCAGGCATCTAGAGTTATTTAGTGTATAAATTATTAAATAGAAATGTGGCCAGCGTGACATGTCCATAAAGCGCCGTATAAATGAGACGATTTTTAGGGCCGTAATTTTTCGTTAACGGTTCGGTAACTTGGCTTGAAATTTTACCAGTATACTGGGATGTATTTTTACTTCATTATAGACGAAAATCAGTTAAATGTAAAATATTTGGGTTCGTGAAGCGAATACCTTAAGGCCTTTTGGAGCCGTAAAAAAACGATTTTGTGATCTTCCCGGTCTGTTCCATGACAGGGCCTGGTTAAAGGGACAAAGGTGACTTGTTTCATCCAGTCTCGACCATGTTGTTATAAAAATCTTGTGAATAAAGAATTGTAAAGCTACTTGAAGATATGTAGAATAACGGACACTAAACAAAATTTCCATTGTATCAACTGGGCATCCACAAGAAATGTCGAAATTCACGTTTTCAGCTGGGAATTCCGTAAGGGGTTCTTTACAGTTAACATTTTCGAAAAATCTATTTAAAAAAAATCGTAATGTACATATATTTAAGTACACACAGAAAATTTCTTGTCAATCCGGCGAATATTCTCGAAGTTACACGCACATTTGTAATGACGTGTTTTTGAAGTCGGTGAGCGAGATTTCTCGGAAACGGCGGAACCGATCAGTCTCAAATTTTAACACAATCTTTTCAAGTATATTTTTTAGTGATGAATCGAAGATTTTTTCTCACCGATAAATATTTTTTATTTTATAAACAATTTAAGGCCTAAATTTTTGTCAAAAATCGATTTTTTTTAAGCCACCATTTTGTCAAAAATTATTATTTTGCTTATTCCTTCGATCAATTGCAAGATAATCCATTATATTAACGAAATATTTTTGGTTTTTTCATTCGGATGATCCAGTCCAGAGATATCGTGCTCACCGCAAGATGCCTTTTTTAGAGGTGCTTCCGGAGATCAGCTATAGAAGCTTTCAAAATAATTATTTTTACAAATAAAAAATGTTAAAATACAGTTAAAAGTTACCATATTATGTGTGCAAAATTTTACGTTAATAGATTTAAAGGTCTTCTCAAGAAAAATTCTTGAAAAATCGATCTTTTTGGGCCTCCTGAATGTACATAACCCCTTAACACGTTATTTGCTAGGTAGGTCACCGGTGACCTCAAAGCAGACCTGATTTCGAAACAGAAACCTATGGAACCCTGCTGCTCAACAAACCCTAACTGATATAGTTAAAGTTTTTACTTAAGGCATCAATTTTCACCAAAAAGTTTTTATATAATTTTTCTCATTTAAGGGGTTACCCCCACTTGCGATTTTGAAAAAATCGATTTTTTTATTGCATTTTTTGAAGTATAAGTATCTGAGAATATGTCCTGAAAATTTCAAGTCGATCCGAACAAAATTGACTGAGATATGAGCGTTGAAAGAGAAGAATCCGTTGTGAAATTGAAACTTTAAACGCGTTTTTCTCAAAATGGCATTTCTGAAGTCGGTGACCAAGATTACTCGAACACTAATGAACCGATCTTCTTGAAATTTTGCAGGCTTATTTAATACATAAAAATGTAGTCTTTAATCGTTCGATTTTTTTTTTCGAAAAAAATGGCCGTTTTATAGCCAAGAAACGGCCGTTTTTTTTCGTTAAAATCGAACCATTAACTTTGACTGTCCGCCATTTTGTAAAAATGAATATTTTTTAAAATCCTTCGATTAAAGACTAGTTTATACTTATATTTGACTAAATTCATCCGCATTTTTTTTTCAGATGATCCACTTCGCCGCAATGTTGGTCACCGCAAACCGTGTATATAAAAACATTATTTCATTGACGGCCATTTGCCACTAAACAATGTAATATTTTTCAATAAAAAAATTACTGAAAGTTCTTCAAGATGTGTTCTTTAAGATGGTATATTGATCGATTAAAAAAGTTTTGTAGTTTTCTTTTAAAAAATTCATGAACAAGGCTTTTTTTGCGCTACAAGTGGGGGTAACGCCTTAATCTACGCCAGAGAACGTGTTAAGGATAACTATTATTCTTCTAGAATTCGGTTCTTCCGCATTGGCCTTATAAGATGATCTTCAAAATTATAAAGATTTATATCGACTTTGCCATGGTAAAGTCGATATAAAACACGGCGCTATACATTTTCCATCGGCGATTCCAATTCCGCAACGATTAGGCAGCAAGGGGGAGAGCAAGGTCCGAAGCCACGATCGATCGCGGAGATTATTTGCGGCTATCGCAAGAGTAGACTCGTCTATGATAGTAAGCTTACGAATTACCTCTGTCTACAAAACGCGCACTTATCACTACTCGATATCGTATTCCGTTTGATCATCGATGAGATTACGAATCAACGCGTGCATATACGCAGATTTCTTCTACGCACAAAACGACTCGTCTTAATGGGATCAAAGTTCGCTCGGTCCTCAAATCTACTCGTGTACGTATGGCATGTGTTTATTCGCGCAATCTGTCTCCGGTTTTCTTATCTATCATTACTCCATTCGAACACGAACCTCCATACTGAATGAAAACTCATAAGAAATTCATACTCTCATCCACCTATTCGTCATCAACTGTTATACAAGCATGTTTGTATGTCCAGCTTTATTTTTAAAGCCACCGGAATTATGCTCGTGTTGTTATCGCCACGATTGTGCACATATTCATCTTCCCGGTGCCCATTCATTTAGCCCATTATAAACAAAAAGTATAAACTAATATTCCTTTATGTTGCTGAAGTTTGCATCGTTGGAATGCAACGAAAATTCCTTTTCATTTTCGTTTTTCTCCATTTTCATTGTTATACAAAATCACTTTTGATAGATTTGAGTTGTAGGTCTCTAATAAGAACCTTAGAAAAGTTCGCAGTAGTTTTAGTTTGCCAGAAAAAATTGGCAATTGGAAAAAAATTATTTTCGTTCCGTTCCAACGATGCGAACTTCAACATCATTATTCCTTTCCACCAGGCGGTGCAGGATTGTTGAGTATCCAGCTCGAGATGATAAAAGCTAATGCTTAAGAAATAAAATAAAATAAGCCGAGAGCAGTGAATGGAAGGTGACTGAGTTTCCGGTATAGACAAAACTGAAACTTTGCAAAACAATCCAGCCTGTATCGACACAGGTTTCCCGCGGTTTTCCTGGGCCCACTTGCGAGTTCATCGCGGTAGTGCATTCGGAAAGAGTTGCTGTGGTCAACCCTCTGGGAGGGTCTCTGAAGAACTGAAAATTGTGATGTGGAAGTTTGCATCGTTGGAATGCAATGAAAACTCTTTTGTACATTTTTATTTCTCCTTTTTCTATTATCCGGGATGTTGTTTGTGGATTTTGGTTCTGGATACTCAATAAGGATTCCAAAAAACATTTAAGGCCTTAGGCCACAGTAACGGGTATAAAATCATGTCCGAATTTAACAATTTTTTTCGTATGAAAAAGTGACTCACTCATAAAATTAATTACACATCTATTTAGTATATCAAGCTGTTACAATATATATATACATTTTTTTCGATGGACAAAATGGCCAACTACTCGAAACTTCTCGAAAAACCTTTTTTCCAATTGCCGTGACAAATAACTTCAACAATTTTCACTCGATTTACTTCAAGTTTAAAAGTTATGTTCCTAATTGCATTTCGCAGAGAAGTACATAGGGAACTTCTGATTAATCGAAAACTTTTCATTTTATGAGCAGTTTGTGAGCCGTTATAACGAAATTTTTCACTGAAAATTCATTTCTTAAAGGGAGATATACACCTAGATTCACCTACATTTACACGTACATTCCGTCGACTGTAGAAGACCTACACTATGGACCTGGTATCAATGATTCCATGTAAGTTGACAAATTTCATGATTTATTCATTCCCAAATTTTCAAACGCGTTTTTCTCAAAACCTCGTTTTTCAAATCGGTACTCAACATTTCTCGAAAACCAATTAACCGATTGCCTTGAGGTTTTGTGTGGTTATCCTATACACCATTATCTAGTACTTGTCATAGGATTTTCTTTCCGTCACTTAGTTTTTGTTTTATAGGCAAAATAATAACTCATTTTTGGCCCAAAAATCGCTATTTATGTTCAAACGTCCGACATTTTGTCATAAATCGATATTTTCAAAATCGGCCATGACAAGTACTAGATTATAGTAGCTCATTTAATAATCTTTTTGGTTTTTTTTTTCAGATGATTTTTGAAGAAACGCCAGTGGGTACCGCATACGCAGATTTTTTTACGACGCTCCAAGGATCATACAATATCCTTGTATATTTTCGATATTTTTAAATAAAGAAAATTAAACATATCTTTGAATGTATATACTTTTAGATAATTGAAACCCCAATCCGAAATTTCAAATAGTTTTCCTCGAAAAAATTCACAAAAATGACCATTTTTCCGGCTCCTAGGTGTATATCTCCCCTTAAGTTCAAATACCTACAACTTTTGAATAAAACAATATTTTTTAAATTCCGTACGTACTTCTCTAGGTAATCTAATGTAGATTGACGAGAATTTTTGTTTTTTGTTCTAGGTAAAAAATCGTGGATGCTAAATGTCACGCCGCGGAGCACCTAAAAAAGGATAACAAAAGAAAATACTAGTAGTCAGCCATATTGTACATCGAAAAAAAATATATATTTTTTCTAACAGCTTGATGTTCATACTAAATAGATGTGTAATTTATTTTGAGTGAATCACTTTTGCATACGAAAAAAATTGTTAAATTCGCACCTGATTTTATACCCGTTAATGTGGCCTAAGGCCTTAAGTGATTTTCGAAGCCTAAATCTGGCGACAAAAAAATATGGAAAATTGGCAAAAATCGACTTCATTCTGCGATAACGGTGCAAACTTCAATAACATATAAGTGAAGTTACAGGTGTAGGCTGGAAGTTAATGGGCTGGGGTCGTAAATATCCGCACGGGCATACGTAGGAACATTGCAAAAATAAAACATAATTGAAAATAAGAAGAATATAGAGATGAATTTTAGAGCTTGTTTTCCGGATCAAATCGCGAAAAACACTTCGTTAAAGACGCGTGCTAAAAGTGTGGGGAAGGAATGATAACTAACGGTCGTCGGGCATCAAGCCGACCCCGCGGCCTCTCAAAGTCCGTAAATGCGTCGCCCCGGCCTTATGTACACGGGGTCATCATCAATTTATCCGTAAAACTCTTCGACAGGACGTACATACAAATAATTTAGCTCGCCGAACGGTTTCTTATTCCAACGACATGTTTCGTTGGAATTTGATAACGAAACGATCAACACTCTTGCTAACCATAAATATTTCTATTTTAAACCCGATGTTTTTTTCGATACAGCACGGCACCGTCTCTCAGACAAGTTTGGAGTTTGATTGAAAAAGAAACGTTAAAACGATACTTATGCCGGAATTAAGAAAAAAATACCAATCTCGACACCGATAAACAATTTGATAGAATTATTCCTTTAAACTGAATTATAATATGTTGCTTGTTTTTATTATTAGTATTATTATCATCATAATCTTTGTTATAATTATTACCATTTTATGCTTATTTTATTTTTGTAACCATTTGATAATATTTGCCAGAATCAGAATAAAACTCTATTAGTTTTGTGTAAATGTGTCATCACTCGCTTGTAATAGAGAATATAATAAATTATGCCAAATATAATGGTAACCGTGTTCGCCGAATCGTCGAAGAGAAAAAGCAATCAATAAAAAATATGATAAAATAATTTATTCGTAAGAAACGATGAGGGAGGGATTCTATTGAACTTACTTTTTTTTCCTCTCGCAAATATTTCAGTTAACGATTATCCGTTGCAGCAGAATACAAATGTAACGATCAATTTCTCACACATTCGCAGGCCGGTATCGTGCAGCACGTTCAAAATGCGCTATGAAAAAAGTTCGATGATAATGCGCGTGTGCACCAAATCCATTCGCACCAATTGAACATCTATACGTTCGCGCACACATGGAAAAACACTCATTATCATAATTGGTCCGTTCGTATCGTGTACGAAAGGCGAATTATCGAGTATTTGTCCAGTTCATCCTCATATCGTCATCAACGATTTTTCCTTTTTTTTTACACTATCGTTTTATTAAATTTTATCACTTGCCTCTCTCGCCCGAACACTGAAGATTTTTTGACACTCGTCGTACATATGTATATTATGTTTCGAGCGAATTACGAAGAACGTTGAGTGTCAAAATTGACCTATGATTGTCGATCCTCGCTAAACTTTATTTAACATTCATATAAATGTGTCAAATTACTTAACTGCAGTCTTTTCTATACACATGGAACAATCCATTACGCTCCAGTGAACATCCGATTATTCACAGATTATACGATAAGATATCCGCACCTGGTCAATTATTTACAAATAAAAGGCTTCGTAACTTAATTTACGAATAGACTTATAGCTAAAAGTTGCATCCGAGTCGATGTGAGATTTCATACTCTCGACATCAGGAGAACGAAGTAACTCGTTTTCCCGACACGTTAGTGGACTGAGCATTTCTGAGGTTAAGTATTGGCACATTGAATGTCGACTTTCGTTCCTGCGCTCGATATCCTCATGAGAGAAAGTCCCATACCGATGAGGCTACCAGAGGTGTGTGCGAGAGAGATTGCTGCATTCCATCAGAATCCTAAAAACGACAGATACGCCCACACCCTCCAACTCCGTGATTGAACGGTTTTTCGAGCACGGAAAACGTATCGAGTGAACTCTCAATATGGCGGTAACCCCAGCGGTGTGGAGCAGTCTAAGAAATACTAAGATCTTTCTTCTTGCTTCGCGGAGCCTGCGACTAGGCTACTCGCCATATTGAGGTTATGATTGGAACATGTTTGCCGGCCCAAAAACCGAAACCGCCTGAAGACGGACAAAGTTGGCGTTTCCCCGATCTTTGAGATTCCGCAATTTCAATTTTTGTCTCTCAAACTGATATTTCGCGAAAGGGAAACATGTTCCGCTCTATAAAAATCTGAAGGGTTCTCCTAGTTTCTTCGAACCGTAGTTCGTCTGGGAGAAAACGTTGTCGCAGGATTTTTTACGGAATGTGAGCGATAAATCGCCTCGGACAAGATTACGTCTCTCAAGCACATGCTGACCTGACGTGGGATTCGGCAGGATTCTTGTAAACTATTGTAGCGTTGCGGCACCGAAGTTATCCAACGCGGACGAATCTACCATTTACAAGGGAAAAACCCACTAAAAGATCGCAAGTGAATCAGTGGTCATTTTAGTGACCAGCGATATTTCGCCGTTCCTATTTCAAGGAAGCGCGGTCATATCATCGAACGAGGGCCAGGGGAGGTTTGTGTTGCGCGGGTCCGCGGCGAATGGCGCCCGCGAGACGCCTGAAGGGGAACTGCAGATGATAATAGGCGCAATAGGGCAGCGGGTCCCAGTAGACAAACAGGGCGTCCCTCTTGTTGAGCACAGGAGTGGAAGGTGAAGCAAAATACCCGAGGCGTTGATCGCCGCATTCGTCGTTTCCCGCGAAGCGGTCATCTTCTTGCGCAACGTGGGCGTGTTGACGCGGTAACAGCGCGTCCGAGCTGGCAGCGCGACGATTCGCGGTGAATGCTTTTTTGTACTTCTGGTCAACGACAAGATTGACAGAATTCTGTCGAGAGAAGTGTCTGCAAGGTCGCCAAACGAGTCGTGGATGAACGCTCGTAAGGCATAGATATGGAAGCGGCACACCGACGCGGCAGGAGATCGGCACGAGTCCTCGGCTGTTCTCGAGATCGAACGCAAGCTTGAAGCTCAGATGTCCGTTGATCTGTTTGGCGAATGGTGCGCTAAAGAAGTTCTCCAGCCACTGATCAACGTCTTTGCGTTCCTCCGGTACGAGGCCCCGGGTATCGTCCAATCGGCAAGTCACGTTCGCGACTACGCGCGAGTCCTTGACGGTCGTGCAAGTGACCAGCTGATATCCGTTGGAGCCGTTCGCCGATTCGCGCATCACCAACCAAGACTTTCTCTCGCTTATCTCGTACTGCTCCAGTCTTCTTCCAAGGTTACGCGGTGCGGCGTTCTCCAGCGAATTCGGCAGTTGCAAGACGGCGCGTTCGGTCATACCAGCGGGACCGGTGGCCATCATGACGTAACGATCGTTCGTGGCAAAATGGCCGATCTCGTAGAGGCGCGTCAGGTCCTCGAGGGAGCTTACGACCCGGTGATTCGGACTCGGCAGGCCGAGACTCGCGCAGCGTTGCATCAGCCGTTGAGGATCTTCGAGGCTCGTGACGTCCGCGGTTCCCGGCACGAAACACTCGCAGCCCATTATCTCGAGATGCGGCTTCGCCAGGGAGTCGTAATAAGCACCGCTCGTACAACTTACCGGCACGAAGTACGCGACCTTCTCACGTTCGACTATAGTCTTCAGGGCGTTCACGTATTCGGCCGCGCTACCCGGGCCGGGCTTCGGCAGACTGTAAAATCTCGAGCACGCGGTCGAAAATCTCGCGAGACCGAAGAGACCGTCGATCTCGCATACGACCACTCGTGCACCCGCTCGATAAAAGTTACGAGCAAGATGGAGGGCCTGGATGCTGCTGCCGCTTGTTATGAGAACGCAACGCTTGTTGCGCGAACGCTCCCAAGATGGCGTGCACAGTACTCTTATGAACCACTTTACGAGATTCAGAGGCAACTGCATCATCACCCAAAAGACACACATCCACGCCGATATCCATATTACCGGGGCCCACACGACGTAACTCAGAGTCTCGTACGTACGTGCGAACACCCGAAACACGAGATTCGCGTAGAACGCGAATAAACTCCTGGGAAACGACAGCTCTGCGGTCGCTCCAACCTCATTCTTCTCCTCGTTCGTTCGGCCACCGAAGAGGTCGCTTCGCGAATTCGTCGCACGCACTTCTCTCTCGCGATGATCCTGCACCGTTCGACGAAGACGAAACGCGCTCTCCGAGCTTGAGATTCTTGTCGAATCACCGGTATTCTGGCCACGATTGTCGAAAAGCGTCGCTTTCGCGTGAGACAAGGATGCGGTCGAGAGATTCGACGTGGATCTCTCGAAAGACCCGGTAGGTGGCGAACGAGACGGCGAAACCGACAATGGCGGGGAGCCCGGACCGATCGGCCACGACAATGGTGGGGATGCGCTGCTGCTCCTCGAATTCGGAGGACTCGTCGAACGATATCTCGTTCCCGTAGCTAAAACCTCACTCGAACAGGCCGGCATTTTTCCTTTGTCCTTAGCCACTCGTTTTTATGCAAGCCCGAAATTCGCGATTTCGATCGCGCGTTGCTTATTCTTCTCGTCGATTTTCTTCGGTTTCGGCCACGACCCAGCGATCGTTTGAGGTTAGTTTTTTGTTATTCGAAGATAGCGAGGCACTCGGGGCACATGCGCGTGTACCGCGTACGACCAGTGAGATATCTCGCTACGTGATCGTTATAAACATATCTTAACCATTTTGAGTCCCGCGCGCTTCCGGTTGGTTTTCCGAGACCCGTTGAGGTGGAATTTTTCCTTGAATGTTCCTCAAAATTTCACGTGATTTTTCGCACTAAGAGTCGCCGGTGAGACGACGAAATTCATTCCCAGTTGTAACGTGTCGGCTTTGCGTGTACGAACGAAGAGAAAAAACGGTTCTACGTAGCTGTTCGAAGCTTCCGGTTTTAACACTCGGCGCACTGATCGACGGGCCTCCAAGTCAACCTTGATATACGTAGCTTCTTAATGAATTTATTTTAAAATCTCGGAACACCGTTCTTATTATTGGTATACTTTTGTATTTGCACGTTGTACCTGAACAGAAATCTTTCTGCAACGTACACACGACGCTTACTGAGGGAGACCCATTGAAATCTCGCTCTCTTATGATGTCTGCATCCGCTGAACGCACTATGAACCAAGACCCGACGTGCGCTTATCTAATCGCATTAATATATACTTTTCACGCCCGCCAGAGAGACAGAGAGAAACCGAGAGAGCGAAATAAGAACTCGAAAACACTCGGCTGTGAAAAAAAGTAACAGAGAGCAAGCCAAAGAGGGAAGCAGACACGCGGGAAAAACTGTTGATTCTGCGGGAAACAGACACGGTCATCAAATCCCACGATTTTGCAGATTCGTAGTTTTCTCTTTTCCCCACTCGCCCCCAATGGAAAATAACTATATGGAGCTATGGCAATAGACGGTTTAATTGTTTTCACGTGGAGGGATTTTTTTTAAACTATTTGTACGTCTTTGTATAGACACGAAACATGTTCAATTGTTTGTCTAAAGTTCCCACATTTTCGTCATCATCGCTACAATAATTTTTGTCAAAAATCGGCTACTCTACTATGAATTTGTTCATCCGTGTCGCAGAATTTACGGGCGAAATTTACGGGAAGAAAAATGCGGTTCCCAGAGTTCAAATGCTGATTTTACGAAAACTGACGTCCCTAATGAAGGGTTGAATCAAGGAGAAGTTGAATTTATCTTGACATACAGAATTTCCCAACGGGCAAGAGATATAACAATAATTATTGAGATAAATGATAATAATGTATATCGAGAATGTATGAGTAGATGATTTTTCAGTTTACCTTTACTGATTGAACTATAATGAGATAATAAATATTCATAATTCCAGTATAATGATAATATTAATAATTTCGATGGTAAGGTACGACGGAGCCAATAGGGTTATAATTATAACAGGATGGTGTTGTTGCGCTGTATTCAGGGGGAATTTTTTGTTACGTAAAATGTTAGTTTAACATTTCAAGAATAAGGTGGTAAAGTTTCAAACTGAAATTCGTAGCCGGTTCGAAGTTATTGCTTGTAAGCGTGACGCATCTTACCGCTTAGCCGGAGCACGCCGCAAACTTCAAACACGGTTTTCTCAAAACGACATTTTTAAAGGTTGTGAGGAACCTTACTTAAAACGAATTAACCGATCGTGCTAAAAATGTACATACAACTCAATAACAATATGACCCTGTCCTTATACCTACTTGTTTATGAAAGACACTTAAAAAGTTCTTTTTTATTGCAAAAAAAAACGAAAATATTGTGTAAAATTTTAATTTTTTTTCTAAGTGTCCCATTGTCTAAATTTTGAACGTTTAAAATGTTTCTCAGGTAACGGTAAATAAGTTCAGCATTTGGATGTTACAATACTAAAAACTCTTGCCTCATATTTTTCATATCGATATTGAAGTCGTTGGTTTTCTCACAAGCGGACACCTGCCGCCAAAACGTTCCTGGAAGACCACGTCATAACGTCAGCATTTTGCAATATTTTTCAATTTAATAAAACCTTTTGAACAGTTTAATTATGTTATAAATTGTATCTAAATTTTCATAAATGTAAAACGTTTAGTTTGTTTTTAAAAAATTATCACAGTTGGCTATTTTTTCGTCGTCTACATGTTTCCCCCCCTTGAGGGACAACTTGTAGCTTATTAATATATGTATATACCTATATATTAATTAATTAATATATGTATATATTAATATATACATATATATTATATTCCGGAATTTCGGAACAAATATTCCGATATTTCAATTCCGGAATTAAGACGAGTAATATCGTTATTCCGATATTCATAAATTATACACATTGAGTGATATTTTCATTATTTACTTTTCTGAACGCGCCTAATATAACGCTGGCTTTCCACTACTAATGTGAGCTTCATTTGCATAGATTAGCACACCAAAAAGAAAATTAAATCTGACAGAATATTAGATGCTTCATTGTTTTTGAGAACATATTATCAAGAACAACGGTTGCTATAAAAAAATAATGATTGTATAAGTAAGTTGTTGATCTGTTCTCAGTTTATCGCCAAATATTAATTATCTGATGTTGTTTATTCGGCTAAGTTTATCTCATTTCATAATGAAAATTTGAAGATTAAAACGCGTGTGAATTTATAATTATCGTATGTTTTTTATTCAAATTTCAAGTTTCCTTCTAGTGTGTTGATTTTACTGTTAATAACATCTCATTTGAATATTATGGGAAAACTATAATAAAACATGTTTAATGTAATATACATATAAAACTGTTCCGCCAGCGACTGACTGACTGACTGACAGACAACGCACCGCCTAAACTACTTGAGATAGAAACATGAAATTTGGTACATATGTTCCTTGGAGAGTGTAGACGTGCACTAAGGAAGGATTTTTTTAAATTCGATCCTTATGGGGGTGAAATGAGTTGTAAACATTGGTAGGAGAAAAAATATTTGGTTGGTCGGATTTACTTGAAACTTTGCATAAACGCTCTACAATAAAATTGATAAAACACGTATTTCAGCATTTCCAAAAAAATCAACCCTTAACAAGTTGCAAGGGGGTGGAACAGTTTGTGTAGAAAATTTTTTTTTTCGTTAGATATACTTGAAAAATGGAATTCACTTGCAAAAGTTGTAGCTGATCCACCGGGCCATTTTTTCACAATAATTTATTAAATTTTGCTATGCGGCATCTATCTCTCGAAACGGTGATCGGAGCGTCATCGCTAGGGGAAATTCCTAGATGGCAATTCACGCAGAACGCGATATGAATGTTGTAGATCTTATTTTTTTTTAAATTTATTATTACGTATGCAAATATACATATGAAGAACGGCTGAAAACATTTTTATTTAGAAAACTTCAAAATTTCTTTCTGTTTTCGTTCTGTATATTTATCTGAAGGTGTAACTTTCAAAACTGCCCGATCAATCTGTTGTTATTTATCTGCGTGAACAAAAGCAGATCAATCTTCTGTAAAAAAAAAAAGAAACGACCACTTACACGTAATTGTGCCATGTTTTGACATTTGTCGAGTCGTTGAGAGGTGATGTTTGAATTCCTCTAAAGTGAGGGTATGTAGCGGTGCCAACTGCTCAAAACATGAACTCACTAGTAGAGTCGACAATGATAAACCGAGTGCTCAATAACCAATGTCGATTGTAAGTATTTTTGAAAATCATCATAAATTTTCATTCTAATGGGAACCGAAATAAAAATACTTTTTTTTTAATGAGATTAAATTCTATGTATTTTAAACATTCGAAAGAAAAAAATTAAAATCATTAAAATGGTCAGTTTGACTTCCGGTTTTTCTTCCGAACGACCTTAATAAATCTTGTTTGATTTGTAATACAAACCTTCTTTCTTTTCCTAGAAACCCAAAACAGTTATATAGTTGCCAGTTCCGGAACCAGTTCCGGCATACCGGAATTAGGTCCCTAGTATCGGAACTCAGTTCCGGAATTGAAAACCTTCCGATATTGCATGCTCTAATTACGAGGGTCGAATTTGAAGGTACTGGGGAAACGAAGAAGTGGGAGGCCCCTATTTATTTTTCAGAAGATGAAAATTTTTTATAGGTTTTAAATAATGTATTGTGAACAAGATCTTTTCAAACGACATACGTTGTTTGAAGTTACGGAAGGAGACGTTTCCTGACATCAGCTAAATTCGCTTACAATTATAATGTTTTTCAATCTTTTCTACGTGAATAATTGGTTCTTTTAATGTGTACTCATATACTTTATAGTGTAATATGGCGTAATTATATACTATACACTACACATGAGTTGGACATGTGTGGACTTCGAAACATTTTCGAAGCTTTTTTCTCTTTTCATTTGTACAATTTTTAAATAAACGATTTTTAGATAAAGCGCATATACCAGCCGCTGTGCGCGTCTGGCTCTAAGTACTGAAACTTTCACAGGCCTTTTTCAGCAGTTGTATAAAATAATATCAGTTAACAAATATTTCTTTTTCCCGGATGCACCACCAAATTTTGAGCAATCAATGTTAGCTCTCAATGCAAGTGATATTAAAAAATGATACTCCAGGAAATATATTTTTATAAAGAAAATTCATCGTGTTTGGTTTTTTAAATTATTTTTTCAGGAAATACGCTTTTGATGTTATTTTTTAAAAAACGTGCTCTCTGAAGGTGCGATAATACTTTTTTCCTTTTCAGATCTCTGGAGTGTTTTTTTCACTGTTTTACCTACCATTCGTCAGCAAACTTTACCCAAAAATTTGAGTTGTGGAGGTTCCTTGTTTGTGGAAACCCCGGGGCTTCACCCTTGTTGGAACCCCCCTCTAAAATCGGCCGTAACAACATGTGGCCGTAAGAACAGAACACAAGAACGAGCACCTCAGTTCTCTCGCCATCTAGGCGCCACACTACATTTTTTCAAATATGAATTTCATCACGGTTGGTCCACATGAAAAAAATTAATCTACCCCATTTGCATCAACAAACGAAGAATGTCGGTCGAAAATAATCGACTATATGCTTGACGGTGCCTTGCTATTGGGAGGGCTGGGGGGTCAAAAAAGACGTCTCGATCTTTTTCCAACGTTACTCCTTTTCTCCTCCGCGGGTAACACGCAGAGCGTTTGTCCACCGCCGCCGTCACCGAGAACGAGATGACGTCGCCGAAGTAGCGATACATACGTTACTATGGTCGCGTGTCCATCGCCCGTCCCGTGCCTTCGACACGGGGCCATAGTAATGTATCGGCGACGTCATCTCGCTCTTGGTGACTGCGGCGGTGGACAAACGCTCTGAGGAGCAAAAGGGCTCTCGGTCGCTAAGACAAATTATCCATATTATTCATCGTCGGTAAAATTCTATCGACTGACGTTTATCGATGTAAGACGATCGATGATCAGAGTGGCACTGGAATCGATTTTTGTTTGAATCGTCGACGGAAAAAAAGTGTATTCTCGCAAGAGCTCAAGGAGGTTGCTTAGCTAACGTGAAACAGTAAGAATTTGCTGAAATTTATCGAGGATATTTGCGAACAGGTGTTACGACTCCGTGTAAAATTTCAAGTACTTCGTCTGCGTAATTGTTGAGTAATCAATTATCGAAGTTGGGCTCTTATACACGGGCCACATAGGCAAAAGCTTCACGAGGAGAACACTAATGCGTCTGTCGCAACATAATAAAAATAGTAAGAATTGAATGGAAATAGGCGGACAAAATTATTGAGATTATTATGAATAATTTCAACGAAGGGTACAGCGTTTTGTCTGCCTCGTTATCGAGATATTCGTGAAATAAAACCGGAAATTTCTGCTGATTCGCGTAAAACGATAAAGCGCCCTACGGCACGTGGCAACGGTGCTGTCAAGTCGGCTATATTGAATAAACGCCAAAATTTGAAACCCACAAACTGGGAGCTATAAAGGATCGTGTTTACCATGATGTTCCGATGACGCCGGCGAACATGCAAGAACGAATTACAAGAGCCTGTGCCGCTATCACACCAAAGACTATTCAAAGGTCCAGAGAATCATCCGGCGTCTTCAAAAATGTGTCGAGGTTAATGGCCATCACTTCGAACATTTGTTGCAATAAATTTTCTCCACGAAAAATTCAATTACATTATTCGGATATTCTTATTGTCAATACCATCACGACTTCCCGTTTTTACACGTCTATTTTGGTGAAAAATCACTTCAAGGTCGTGATATCATAGGTCGTTGGATTTGTCTGAATATCAGCTGCACCGTGTTAATAAAACAAAAACATGTTCCCATTTGAAAAACCATTGATGACCTTGAGAACGCAAAAACTATGACTATTGACAAAAATGAATTTTTCATCACTGTATCTGTCCTTTGAAATCAATCAAATTACCTCCTGACATTTGTGTCGTCTCTCTAAAGGCAACGGAGATATTTGGGGTGGTCACGTTAAATGGTCCACCCTGTATATTGTGTGGACTCCCACGCGACGTGCACCAAAGACGAGAGTTCATTTTATGTGTGCCATAATTGTGAGTCTGAATGAATGAATTTTTAATTTTGATCGTTATGAAAGGGACGGCAATATTTTTAGAGCAGTCAAATTAGTTGAGTTTTGGCGACATTTGAATTGACACAATTATGTCGCTGTCATCCTATTTCACATATTGTGCCATTTGAATAGATCTTATTTTCATAGTTGATTGTAATTTAGAAGTTATTTTGGTTTTGTTAATTTTGTTAAAGAGTTTAAAACTCATTAAGAATTCATTTTTTGTTTGTATTGTTGATCGTTAAGAAGTTATTTTTTGTTTTGTCATAAGTTTTTTTTTGTTAATTAACTGATCAAGAAGTAAATTTTTCTTGATTTTCGACTGAATAGAAACATGAATCTCAAGTTGAACTTAATTAGGAAGCTTATTATTTGTGTACTATAGCTTTGAAATAAATAATTTGATTTAATCTTGTGTTTTTTTTTTCATTGTATTTATAGCATTGGGCAGAACTAATACGGTGTTACTTTCGACCCACGCCTTGTTACTTTCGCCCTGACCATGGGGTCGAAAGTAACAATCTCTAATTTTTTTTGTAGCTTTATAATATTCAGAAACCGAGATATATTAGATAAAATTATAAAGCACATGTTTAGACCATAAACGAAAGTTTAAAATGGCTATGTTTATTTTATCACAAATGTTATAATTGACAAGAAATCAGGCATGGAGTACAAACCGTTACTTTTGTCCCTGGTCTCCCCTACATTATGATCTCATAATTTTTCGAGCCGCTGCTGCGAATAAATTGCTCACTTTTCACGATGATCGTTTTTTTTTTACTTCGAAATGGGCCCTCTTCAAATGTCCAAATAAATACTTTTTCTGAAACGCCCACTATGAAGCTATTTTTTCCTGAAACTATCATATCTCAAGGGTATCAGCCTACATTCTTTTAAATTGAAAAATGCACGCGTGATGATTTTTGAAGTTCGAAAACGGTTTTTTCAATGCGTTGATGCCGTCCTGATTTTTTTCCGCCATTTAGAATGTCAATTACAATATTATACTGAGAATTCCACATTCTAGAAGGTTCAAACTAACACCCTGAATTTTTATAAGCCATCCATATTTTTCATTCAGATGAACAAAACCTCCGGAATCATGGCAGCCGTCAACCAACTTTTTTTTATATGAGTATCTTCCAAACGGTGTAAAGTCGATTCAACTCGTTATTTTTGTTTGATAAAATTCTGACGGACTGTAAAAATGTTAGTAAATGTGTAGTAAAAATTCAAAGATAGTGTTGTTTAATGGTTAATCGAAAAAAAATCCCAAAAAAAGCGGAAGAAATAGCTGCCACATGGGATGACCCGGTTAATTCCTAGAAGCATGGCTTGGTTGAGATTTCAATTAGCAATTCGTGTAGTAAGTGTAAGCCTAGAAATGTTGCGGCGTGTCTTAAAATTGGCTAAGCGTGAAATCTAAACCGACGAATACTTTTCGCTTTTTCATTACTTGGAATTGATGCGAGTGGAAGTAAAAAAATATCGTAATAATGGATGTGCCGAAGTCTATTTTCAAATATTCTTACGACGGGATTATAAAGAACATTCAGCAGGCCAGAAAAGCTGTTTGCAACTTCTCAATTAAAAAATGCAGCAGAAGAAGACAAAATGTCGAATGATGAAAATGAAAATCAAGCAGGTCTTACCGTCTCTGGGGATGGAATTTGGGGAAACCGTGGCTTCTCTTCACTTTATGGTGTAGCATTCCTCATTGGGCATTATTCGTCGAAAGTATGAGATTTTGTGACAAAATCGTCGTATTCCCAAGATTGTGGATACTGATATAAATGACATCATACCGAGGAGCACGCAGAATGGCTCCTAGCCTATACTAACCAAAAAGGATCGGCTGGCAAGCTTACATAAAAGCCTACGATTTTCTAACCAGAAATAACTGCACTTTTTAGTTCTACTCTGTGGCTAGATAACATAAATCTTGTTTATCCGAGAAACAAAATCTGTTTACTCAACACCGTGTTGATTTTAAGGTCTCGATAAAACTCTGTACCAAAATTAACCTCAATATACTCAAGAAATAATATAAGGAGTACAACTTTGCAGTGACCGTTTTTTTCAAAAGTTTAAGGCTTTATTATAAAAAAGTGGCTACATATTTTTTAATCAACGTACTGCCCGTCGCTAGCTACGACCTCGGCCCATCTTTCAAGTAGCATTCGAATCCCGCGTCGATAAAAGTCTTGGTCCTTGGAGGCAATCCAGGAATCGACGCAATTTTTGACTTCTTCGTAAGTACCGAAGTGCTGGTCAGCCAAACCGTGTGCCATTGACCGGAACAAGTGATAGTCGGAAGGGGCAATGTCTGGAGAGTACGGCGGGTGGGATAAAACCTCCCATTTCAGCGTTTCCAAGTACTTTTTCACGACATTTGCAACATGTGGTCGGGCATTGTCATGCTGCAGTATCACCTTGTCATGTCTTTCGTTGAATTGTGGCCGTTTCTCTTTGAGTTCCTTACTCAAGCGCATCAACTGACGTCGGTAGAGTTCCCCTGTGATGGTTTCGGATGGTTTGAGCAGCTCATAGTACACAACGCCCAGCTGGTCCCACTAGATACACAGCATCACTTTGGATCCGTGAATATTCGGTTTGGGCGTCGATGACGGAATATGACCAGGCAGTCTCCATGATTTTCGGCGTTTAGGATTATCGTAGTGAACCCACTTTTCATCTCCAGTCACAATCCGGTGCAAAAATCCCTTCCTTTGTTGTCTTTGGAGCAGTTGTTCACAGGTGAAAAATCGGCGCTCGATGTCTCTCGGCTTCAACTCATGCGGGACCCAGTTTCCTTGCTTTTGGATCATACCCATATGCCGGAGACGTTTTGAAACTGCTTGCTGGGTTACTCCTAACGTCTCGGCGAGTTCCTCTTGAGTTTGGCACGAATTCTGGTCCAGCAAGGTCTCCAATTCTGCGTCTTCAAAAACGTTCTGCCTTCCGCCACCATGCTTGTTCTCGACCTCAAAATCTCCACTTTTGAAGCGTTGAAACCACCGCCGATACGTTTTCTCACTAATAGAATCCTCCCCGTAAGCATCTACAAGCAAACGGTGGGCCTCAGCCGCAGATTTCTTGATGTTGAAGAAGTAAATCATAACCTCCCGCAAATGCTGAGAATTCGGTTCGTAGGTTGCCATGTTTGAGTGCCTATAACTTTATAATGCATACACGTATCCGTTAGCTTTTTAAAATTGTTTACAGTGGCAGAGCCTCTAGTTTAAAATGCCACTTTTTTTATTGAGCTAGGGCCACTACTTCGGCCGCAGTGGCTCTCTAAGTAAAACGGTCACTGCAAAGTTGTACTCCTAATATTTATCTCCATGTGACGAGAAAGGCGAGCTATAAATGCGAAGAATCCAAGACACCATCTGTCCCGAAGTTCCGTCGCTCAATATATTTCTATGAAAATTTCGATGGAAAAAAATGGAAAACATGTGAATTGTGATCACAGCTCTTTTTTGCTATTACTTCTTTCGTTGATCCCATTTTTTTCTTTCTGTTTTTCGGATTCCGTAACCAGTATTAATTTTTATAATTTTGTCTTCTTCATTTTCCGTATGCCACAGCGAAGTGTCCCTGTCTCTATTCTTGTAATCCTTTGGTGTACAAATCTGACATACTTCATGAAAATAGCATTCGATCGTTACTTTTAAGCCGGGATATACATTTAGACAGGGGAAAAAATAAGCAATATTGACGGATTTTTTAAAGTAAGCAATAATTATTCTACAATTATCAATCTTTAGGTATACTTTAATAGTATATTTAAGTATATAAAACAATTTTTCAAAATTAATTCATCATCGACGTGACGGAGCTGTGGCAGAGTGTTATAGCAAGGTCACCGCGGGAGTTGCGAATCGGCGTGCAGCCTAGCTTCCCGTAGACTTTGATTTGCAAATAAGTTCAAACATTTTTTCAGTTAGAACATGTATAGTTTCTATGTGACGGTAATTAAAATGAAGAAAATGCAAATTTAAGAAAATGACGCATTTACAAAAAAAAATCAACATTTCACGCAACATTTCTGTAAAATGTGGATTCAAAAAGTCGTTTTTTCCAATTTTTCAAAAACAATTTTCGTCAAGTAGAAGTTACCAATATTATCAATATTTCTACCAAGTTTTAACTCAATACGCTCAATAGTTTTTGAGTGATCCTGTACGTCAATTTCGATAGTGCAGTTTTGAGAAAAACGCGTTTGAAGTTCACGCCCGCTCCGAATCCGAGCGATGAGGCACATCGTTGACGGGCTGTAACGTTTGAAGTTTTTCGAATTTCGAATCAATTTTTTGATCGGTGTAAATGTATATCCCGCCTTAAGTGAAATGATTGCAATTATGGTAAACAGCATTCGATTGTTACTTTTAAGTAAAATGATTGCCATTACGGTAAATGGGATCTGATCATCTTTTTAAAAATAAGCAGATGTAGGAAGCAGTGCTAAAAAAGTCATGTCAGTCAGAGAAAAAAAAATGAGAGAACTACGAGTGTTCGGAAAAAGTGGTTTGCCTATAAACGATAGTGAGTTGGCAATGTTTTTTTAAGGCTTTAGGCCACAGTAACGGTTATAAAGTCATGTGAATTAAACTATTTTTTTCGTATGAAAAAGTGATTCACTCATAAAATTAATTACACATCTATTTAGTATGAATATCAAGCTGTTATTTTTTTTTTCGATGTACAACATGGCCGACTACTCGAAGCTTCTCGAAAAAGCTTTTTCCCAATTAGCGTGACAAATAACTTCAACAATTTTCACTCGATTTACTTCAAATTCAAAAGTTATGTTCCTAATTGCATTTCGCAGAGAAGTACGTACGGAATTTCTGATTAATCCAAAACTTTTCATTTTATGAGCAGTTTATGAGCAGTTGTAACGAAATTTTTCACTGAAAATTAATTTCTTAAGTTCAAATATCTACAACTTTTGAATAAAACAATATTTTTTAAATTCCGTACGTACTTCTCTAGGTATTCTAATGTAGATTGACGAGAATTTTTGTTTTTTGCTCTAGGTAAAAAATCGTGGATGCTAAATGTCACGCCGCGGAGCACCTAAAAAAGGATAACAAAAGAAAATATTAGTAGTCGGCCATTTTGTAGATCGAAAAAAAATATATATATATTTTCTGACAGCTTGATATTCATACTAAATAGATGTGTAATTAATTTTATGAGTGAATCACTTTTTCATATGAACAAAATTGTTAAATGCGCACATGATTTTATACCCGTTACTGTGGCTTAAGACCTTAAGGGGGCATATCAGTGTGAAAAAAATCGATTTTTTTTGTTGCTTAAATAGATAGTTTTGGCCCTTAAGAATATGCCTACAAATTTTCAAAACAATATTCGGCTTCGAAGTATTCGAAAAAGGCGCCAAGCGTCAATACTCTGAGAGCCTTCTATACGGGCCTTTCTGTACTTTAAACGTGTTTTTCTCGAAACCATGTTTTTTGACCTGGTTGACAGAATAACTCTGTCAAATTTTGTCCAATCGACTTCATTCAAAAAGGATTCTCTTCAGAAAACTTATCGCTATCGTCGCATCGTAGTTTTTTTTTTAATTGTTTACTTTTTTTATTAAAAATTTACTGTAAAATTTTTGTGTAAAATTCGATTTTTTTTTAAATACCCACCATATTTTTTCTAATCAAAATTTTCAAATTTCCTACGATATTGCAATAGCTATACTATTATAATTTAATAATCTTTTCGAATTTTTGATTTCACCTGCTTGCTGTGGCACTTATGCTGTCATCCGTCAGGGAGTCTTTTTTTGAGACGCCATTTTGCGACTGCTCCTCTGCTTAATAAAATGTACTAAAAATTGAAAAAAATCCTTGTATGCTTCATTACTTTAATAATTAATACACAAAATTTCAAATCATTTGATCAAGCCGTTTTTTTTCCGAAAAAAATCCCAAAAAATACCTCATTTTTCAGCCCGTCACACTGATATTCTCCCTTAAGCCTGCAAGCCTAACGAGTTGCGAAGCCTCCTTTTCACGTGTTAACCACTTTTATTTTCTTTCATCGCTCGGTTATATTGGAATTTGCGGAGTCCAACAAGGGCGTTGTAAATGGAGAGCATCATGCAGAGAGGGCTTTTATCTCAAGTACCCACGGGGTTTTTATCCCTGTCGTACTATTGAGCACAAGGCGTCTTGCCAGAAAATATAGATGTGCAGAAACCAGAATGTTGCGTGTTTCTTTTTACATACACGACGTCTTTTTTTCTCCGTGTCTCTCATGTTTTTCAAGCCTCAAAACTTTATCGTAATCATTCAATATCTTCCTGCACCTTTCGTATGATGTTTCGACGTTCGACATTGGGTACGACAAGTCGTGATTTTTCTGAGATAACCAACGGGGTAAATTTGGACAAGGATATACAAAATAAAACATTCATACCCATTCAATAGAATATTATATCGATCATGACCTAATATACATTTGTTTTTTTTTTGTTTCATGTACGAACTAACAATACCACGTTTCTATCTACGTACGATATAAATAATGACTCAATTCTTCGTGTATATCATATAATGCACAGATTAATCACTCTCTCTCTCTCTCTCTCTCTCTTGCACTGTCTGTATAGTAATCACGTTAACGCGCGACTTTTAAAGGACCTTACTCGATCACTCACACATGAAACCCGTAGTCTTCGTCTTTTCGCACATATCCAGCGACTAAAGGTTCTTCGTTTTTGTAGACATGGGTGGCTCTACATATTTTCCGTATAATTTCTACGTTTACATTTATCCGAGATTATCCTGCTCGCATCTTTAGACGACGAAAGCTCCGGCTGTTAATTTCAAATACTCTTTCTTACCGTTCCCGTTCTCTCGTACTACAATATATACAATTTGAGGTCGGACCGTTTCCGGTACTTCGAAATCTCGCGTGCTTCTCTTTGCTCCTTGTTTTATTATCCTTCCTTTTTTCAAATGTCCTTTCCGGTCTGCATTTTACAATAAATTCGGTTTTCAATGTGACGATCGGTGTGCTGGATAGAATATCATATCGGGTTTTTGTCAATCAACGCCATTGGTAGACGGAATACATATTGTCGTCTTACAAGCAGCTACAGTAAAGTGATCATCGTCTCGTGAAAACGTTATGCCCTTCCGTAAACTTGCGTAGGCGTTCGAGATTGTTATCGTATCGGTGATTGTATTAGGGACTAACACATTTGTTCGTTTCCCTTGTCTCGCTTACTCCTCTTTCGCATCGTCACCAAATTATCTTTGGGAATTTTCGGGAGGATCGCGTCGACGAAAAAAAAAAAGTTCACAATAGAACGTAAAGTTTGTGGCGTTACAGCGTTTTCAGGTTTGGTTCTCGTACACACGACGTATCATTTTTTTCGCACATCGACGATCGAACCCTCATGCTCCATTCCTGCTTGCCTCGGCAACTAATCTGTCTTTTAGCAAAATCTGCGGTTATTCCGACGACGGAATATACAATGATTTCTGTTGTGCATACATATATATTTATACACATACAGGGTGTCCCTCTTATCTCTGCCACCCGAAATAACTCGGTAATTATCGACGTCACAAACAAATGTTCCAGACAAAAGTTGTACGGTGTGAAGGGAGCGATCAAATGCGACCAATTTTTTTTATTTCGGTAGACGCGCTGACGCACAGTGAAGGTCACCTCCACTTTTTTTAATGGAATGGTACATGTTTCTTTCAACCATCTTGTGGAGCACCTCAAGCCGCATAAAAAACATTCGGGGGTCAGTCGTTCAAGGTCATTCAAGGTCACCCATTAAAATGAAATACAAATCAAGGTGAATATTTACAAGTGGGACTCCAGCTAGAAAAGGGGTTTGGAAATTTTGTACCGAGTCGATGTATTTCAGGGCACTTTGTTTATAATATTTAAGTCGGGGGAAGACAATTTTTCAACCATTATTTCAACCCCCAAACGCTTTTTAAAACTTTTTTAATGGTATGGAGGAAACGGGTTTGGTGACATCAAGTGGGTCAAATGGGTTTGACCCGAACAAACCCAAACTAACCCAAACAAATTAGAGTAAGCATACAGAAAACGTATTTCAAAAATCGATTTTCCGGATTTTTTTTTCTCTATAAAATGCCCCTCCCCCATCGGAAAAAATCATATTTTCATACTGCAGAATAGACCCGTACACGTGACAAATTTTTTGGAGCCGATTAGGGCTGGAGCCCCACTTGTAAATATTTACATTTGTATCATCGATACTGACCTTGAATGATTTTGAACGACTTTGACGCCCTAATGTTTTTTATGGGGCTTGAGGTGCTCTACAAGATGGTTGAAAAAAAACATGTACCATACCATTTAAAAAAGTGGAGGTGTCCTTCACTGTCGTCAGCGCCTCCAACGTAATAAAAAAAAATGGTCGCATTTGATGGCCCCCTTCACACCGTACGACTTTGTCTGCAACATTTTTTTGTGACGTCGATAATTACCGAGTTATTTCGGTTGGCAGAGATAAAAGAGACACCCTGTATGTATATATATATATATGTGTGTGTGTGTGTGTCTCTACGAGTCACGTGTACTCGTTCGAATATTATATACAATTCCAATATCAGTACGTTCAAATCATTCTAATACTGGTAAAAAAAAATTGCAAAAACATGGTCGTCGATGAAGTATAAAATTGTACCAATCAATTTTCCAATGAACTGGCACCAAATACACGAGTATCTTGACTAGAAACTAAAAAAAAAAGTTATAGTGCGAATGTTTCGTGCTTTGCTCTTCACTTGAGCGCAGTTGTTAAATCGTTTTTTTTCAACGCTTTATCCGTTTGATAATCTGCGACTTGGGAGAATATAAATTGTGGATGGGTTGTCAAAAAGAAGTAAATTCAGCTAATTTTTTTGAGACTTCACTATTTGTGTTGAAATAATTATTCATTCAATGTGACACGGCAGAATCATTGACTTAAATAAAGCTATAAATATAATCGCTTAGAATAAGGGGATATGACGAGATGTTTTTTTTTTAATTGATTGTTTTGAAAAACTGCAATGACGAGTTTTTCAATCTTTAATCGTTCAATTTTCGACATAAATTTGTTTATAATTGAAACTTTGACTATCAATTCAAATACTGCGAAGTGACGATGAAAACAGTATTTCGATAATAAACGAAAGAAATACCGTTTTTCAATGCAACAAATAACGAAGTTGACGGATTTCTTTTCCAATAACTCGCGCGCTTTATCCTCGATTCGGAAACTGCAAAGTGTCTGCGGCCCAACGAAATTTCAATCGGCAAACGAATTAACGAGTCGTGATCTTATTTCGCACTGTCCGAGCGATTGCGAAATAAAAACTCTGCTATATTTCTTATAGTATCGTTTTAAGTTAATATTGTTTTTGTTCTATTTCTAACGTTACATTTTTTAAACTTTATTCTACATAGACTATGCGATAATATTGTTTCGTACAAGTTTTATACAACATTTATCCGGCTTTTAATTTCTTTCTCTCTTTTTGTCTCTCTCGCCCTTGCGCACATTTGTCATCCGTGCAGTCTCAACGAAAACTCCGAATCCGATGAGAATTTTGAGAACTTGGTCGACTCGAACGATGAAAACAGCAACGCTGATATATTCGTTTATAAATCACGAATAAAATTGATAAACCTTTTTTTTTGCGTGTAAAATAAGCTTTATAATTTCTCCCGATGCGCATGATTTATCAAACGCATTTTCAGACCATTTTTTTTAGAGCATCGATCAAACGCGGCGATTTCTCAAAATCAATTTGCTCGGATCAAGCTTTTCGTTGGAGATGCGTTGGATGTAGGTATATACTTTATAGCCAATTTCTTTACTACTCACTAGACACAAGCAGCGCTTGCAACGAACTCTAACCAAATAAATTACAGACGAATGAACGGTCCTAAAGATTGCGTTACGCTTCGATTACTTTTTCGCAACATTACAATTCCAACAGATAAGAGCTCAGTACTGTTTGAACAATTCAAAATAGAGCACGAAAAAAAATGTATTTGACGTTTTTGTAATACTATTTTTTGTCCTTAGCTTTATAATACATACATACAGGCACGCACATATCCATACGTTTTTTTTGTCTTCTTATAGTCCGAACGACGAAGGAAATCATTGACACGTTGCATTTTGCTCAGAGATGGACACATTATTATTGTTTTTGAACTTTCATTAACGTTTTCTTTTCGCAGGTCGTAATTGCCTGTAATCCAAATCCGCCGCGTCCCTTTTTCATATTAATGGCAAGAAATATCATTAAAAAGCCAAAAGAACACGACAAACGTTATTCATAATACCTCGAATATTCACGATTTTCGTTTGTACTTTATTAATTGCCTTCGGACTTTGGAGAAAATGTATGCAAAGTGGATCTGCGGATAAAAAAAAACAACTTTGACACTAGAAATCATTGTGGAAAACGATTGGAAAATAATTAATTATTTTGTCGAATAATCGAACGTGGCCATCTCTGATTTTGCCAAAACGAACTTCCTTGGCAGATGTGGTTGTATTTAGTTTTTCTGTCTTTCAACATCATTATTTTCTTCTATTGATCAGACTATTGTGAGTCTACGTGGTTTTTTGTTTATTTATACTTCCGGTCACGTAGATTACGCTATATTGTCTCTACGTTTTTACAGCGCTGTAGTGTGATACAAACATCGATAAGCTAATAATAAAACGAGAGAGTTTAGGCCAACATTGCGATAGAACGACGACGAGCAACGCTTGACCCTCGACCCGTTTCAACAATACAGAACTACCCTCTAAGTAATCGATAGCCTTTTCTAGACCAAAAAAAAACGACCGTACGCTCGAAAAAATATGAGTGACGATAAAATGACGGAAGTTAAATCACCACAGCGAGTAAATCCATTTGAATTCGTCGAGGCTCGAATGAAAAAATTAAACGAACTTCATCCGTAGTCGCGTTTGAAAAAAGAATCCAAACGATACGTTCTAAAAAATCGCGTTGTATGATTTAAACATGGAAAATGGTTGTAACAGTCCTGGCGCTGGGTAAAAGTATTTCCAATTGATACAGAAAAGAATATAATCACTTATATAATATAGCTAGCTAGAGTCCCATTTCTTTAAAATTAGTGAAAACACTTTTTCATGCAGCTTTGCTTCGTCCGAGTCGAATGTAAAATAATTGCGGTGAGAACAGCTGGCTTATCTTTGTTTTCTTGCATCGTATGAGTTTATCGAGTTACTATTTCTATTGAGTCCGAAGTTACCCGATAAGTGTAGTTAATTTCGACATTCGTATCGTTTGGAAAAGAAACAACTTTGTCCTTTGAACAGTTGACGTCTCGAACATCTCACTAGGACATCGTGCACGAACGATCATAGCAATAGTGCAAATTTAGATAATTGAAAGAAAGGTAACATCAAACTTTGTCTTTTATTGGCACAAGATGTTTTTTGTTCTTTGGAAATTGATCGTTAAAATTCCCTCTCTGTATTGACATGATCTGGTTCTCATCTTCATTTAGATTCCCTTTGAAAAATTGTAGAAATGCTTTTTTCCCTCTAAGGTCAATGATATACCGGTCTTGTAGTCACGTCCGAAAAAAGTACTGAGTGAAAATATCATTTGTTTCGAAGTTTCCACAGACAGGTTTCATTATTTAACGTTTCGCCGGTCCAATAAGTCTTCAGTGTACATGGGAAAAGATAAGTATTTTTCGTTAACATCGCATATACCTAATTTATTGCAATTTTCGGAAGCGAATATTCCGATTTCGGCGGGATATTCGTAATTGTTGGATTTGTATTTTATACAATTCGTTTGGAAAATATTTTTGAATGAATTTACCGAAATAGAGGTTGAAGCGTATATATTGTTCCACAATCGTAGAGAATTTGTTCATTTAATAGTAAAGATAAATAAAATGATTAAAAACAAGTCAACTCAACAAAATAAAATCAAATGTTCAAAAAAAGTCAAATCAACAAAATAAATAAATAATGATACAATATACACGAATTGTTTTTTTTTCATTTAATATTAAAGATAAATCAAATGTACCAATAAGTTAATTTATATGCAAAATGAGTTGCAATTAAACGTAAAAGAACCAAATGGAAGTACGCCTCTCGAAAATTTCCAACAAACCAAGCGATGAACTAAGTTAATAGTCATCTCCAATTATCGGTCACCCGTCTCTTCCCATGGCGAAAGTCCACGTATCAGACGGAAGAACAACAAATAACATAGCTCTGTTTGCAAAAAGTCGTGACATTTTTTTCATAATCCATTATTGCAAAATGCGTATGGCCAGTAACTCTTCAATGATTGACATGCCTGCACCATCGAAGCGCCCTAAGCGACGCTTCGATGGGAAGTCAAAATAAGCAAATTAAGCCCACACTCATCACGTTTGTTCGACAAGCGAGTATCAATTGTTCTTCGTATCCGTAGAACTGCAAAAACCCCCGGAAAACGTAATATTCGCGATTTTTTTCCAAAAGAGAAAAAAAATTGTATAATACGCACAGCACGAAATACATTATCGTACGATGACATTTGGCTGGCCTAGCGGTTACAATTCCTTCACGGATCAATCTCAAATCAGTAAAAATCATTTAGAAAATAAACGATTGAAGAATTATGTCAAAGAAATAAAGAAAGCGCTTCTGGAAAGACTCTGACTCTGCAGCTCGACAAAGTTGCACGAAAAATAAAAACAGGTATTACAAAAAAAAACAAAATCAACAAAATAAATAAATAATGATACAATATACACGAATTGTTATGGGATTAATATACGGTAAAGTAAAAACAGATCACAGATTCGATAGATAAATGTTTAGCGGGTCTTATAAACAAGGCTAAACGATCCATATATGACTCGCGCGAGGTCCCCGGGTATTTTGTCTTCTCTTTCCGCTACCTTGTCACTTGTCGCCTACTGCAATTTCTCTATGTCGCAAGATTTGTATTGTACAGCGAAGTGATAATATCGATAATCGAAGTCCGTAAAACTCTAAATGCTCAACGAATTTATCCTTCGCGAGCATCCCCGACATCATCGCGAATTTGTTGTACAATAGTTTATTGTACAGAAGGTACTCGAATCAGTCAAGCGCGAGTCCTGCCCCGAATCGCAAGATTTCCACGCGTTTCCGCGATCCTACTAATTGTTTTTTGTCACTATAAATAAGAAAACGAAGTGCATCGGAGGAAAAAATGATTTTGCAAAAAAATTGCCGATGAGGGTTTCATCCCGCCACGCATCCTCGCTTTCCCTCATAATTCGTATACAGCGTGGGTTACAGTTTTTGTGTGTGTTTTTTTTTCTTTCTTCGGCTGGGGGCAGTTATCACTAAGACGAGAATAAATGTTGTCGCGTGGTACGCACATTTGTCTTCCGTTTTGCTTTTTCTCTCAGTTGGCTTGTATCGCGGCTCGTACTTCGAGATTCGAGCTCGCGAAGATGCTCGTCTTCGGACGATTGTTCACGCGGAAATCAGCTGAGCGTCGATTAAGTGTTGCTATCGGTAGAACTCTGGTTACGTAACGATGAGTAACAACCTTGGCAGACTCTCACGGGTTTCAGAATACCGAGTCGCGATATTTTGGACTCGAATCTACTGCATCTGGGAGGGGGTAAACAAAAGATTTTGTTAAAACGCCTTTCTGCTTCCTCGTTGCACAAGCTTCATCAGCAAATTTAGTCGTGATTGAAGACATTGTACGGTACATTTGCGAGAGGACACGTTGAAATTTAAAAAATAGCCCTTCGTTCCACTTTCGTTTTCAAGGGGGGAGATTTAGAGACCTTTAGGAAGGACAAAATTAGCTGATCTTTATGATTTTTTTTTAACGAAATATTTCTTCACCTTTTTTGAGACTTAGGGTATGTTTGATTACTACTTTTGGCTGTTGTTACATGGTACTTTTAAAATTAATCTTTAAAAATGGGGGAGGTATGGCACGGTCTTCTAAACTGCATTTTCAAAACTGGCGTGACGTATGGCTAAAAAAAACTAATCGACCGATTTGGTAGAATTTGGCGTCTGATTTGGGATCTACCAAATCGGTAGAATTCTACCGATGTGGTAGAATTTGGAATTTGATTAGAATCTTTCTAACCATATTGTTTAAAACATGACCCTAAATGTTTTGAAAAAAAAAAAAAACGTATTTTTTTATTGCAAAATGTAGCAATTTTTCTGGAAAATTCAAGCTTTTCGTTTTAAAGCGTACCACTTAATCGATTTTCAACATTTCTCTTGTTTTCTTGGTTCTTATACTGAGTATGAGTGTTAATGAAAGAAAAATCTTCGTTCGTTTTTTTTTCTGGACTAGAAAACTTAAGAAACAGAATTTTAAAGAGGCAAGAGGTAAAAATCAGAAAATTGATGTATAACGATAAGTATAAATATAATATAGAAAAGGACGAGATGCCATGGAAATATTGGTCAGAGGAGGGAGAAAGTGTAGGGAGAAGGAAATATGGGCGAGGCTAAGATGTGGCAACATAGGAAGGGCGAGAAAGAAAGGGGTGAAGGATTGGAGGTGCAGGATATGTACAGAAAAAAAACGAGACATTGGCACGCCTGATATGTAAAAAAGGTAGAGAGTTAAAATCAGAGAATGCAAAGAAGAAAGCAGAGGAGTGGATTGAAGGAATGGATGATTTGGCAATAAAGGGGGAAGTCATAAATATACTGGGAGGAAAAATACAAATAGGATTATGCGAGTACTTTAGGGAATTAGAGGAAATGTGTAGAAAGCTGAGTAAGGAGCATGGGGAAAGAGGGATCGACGGAGTGAACGAATAAATGAAGAGAATAAATGGAGGGAGAATGTGAAAATAATGCGGAATGTAGGAATGTAGGATTTAAATAATAAGCGAAAAGTATGTATGTGAAATATTAATATTTTGTAAAAATCTTTGCAAGAAAGTTGTGCAAATTAAACTCGATACTAACTAACATACCCCAAGTCTCAAAAATAGTGAAGGAATCTTTTCTTTTAATAAAAATAATAAAAATCAGCATTTTTTTTCCTCGCCTAAAGGTATCGCCCCCCTTAAGGTATTCCTTTCCCGGAGGGTCGTATTTTGTGGGGGCGTAAGCAGGGCCCTCCTGAATCATTGGTAAATTATAGTAGCGCTTAATAAAATTTTTTTACATTTTCTCTGAAAAGTCGCGGCTACGAAAATTCTTCGGCCAGCCACATTTTTCCAAGTTTTATCATTGACATTTTCTTTAAACGTTCGGTGACCACCTGACTTTATTGTCGTTATCGATTCTTCAGAATTTTTTCCACACGTAGAGCAGTTCACATCAGACACCTCGAGTTATTTGGTGTATATGTTACCGGAAATGTATTAAACTCAGCATTATATACAATACCTAGGAAATATATATACTATATACTACTATATACTATATATACCTAAAATGCACAGGATATGTATTAAACAAATCAGACTATAAACATTTCCTAGGAATTATATATATTTCCGAAGTACTAATCGGAAATGTCTAAAATTTGGGATGGCAGTGATTGCGGGGTATGCGATGAACGGGAGGAGAGGCACCGGCAAACGAACCAAATCAACTGAGACCGGTCAACGATTCAAAAAGTGCAGTTACATGAAAGGTTGTACTTCATCAAAATGTCTGTGCGTAAATAATAAGATGCTGTGTAATTCCTGTGCTGATGCTGTGCTGATGTTGTGTAAGAAAAGATTTTGTATGCAAATTGTTAACTCAATTCATTTTTATAAAAAACCCTGCAACATGCATACTTAATAGACGATCTTTTTTTGTGTAAAATTACATATTTGGTTTGCAATTAAGGTAATCCTATCGCTTCACACTAGTCAAACCAGTGATCATTCTTGAGACTTGTACAATTGATACTTTTAACATATGCAAAAAAAATAATAATTTGTAATAACTAAAATTTTCCATGTGTAAACTGTTGAATGTTCACATTTAATTAGAAAAATGAAAAAATAATTATTCCAACGATTAGCGCAGTATTTCTAGGTTTGATATTTGGCAATATTGGTTCTATCTCCGTCTGTATATACTCAACCAGGCGAGTTTAATCTCCATGCTTTTCAACGTCGATCTGTTAAAACAATGTCAGGTGCGGGAAATATAAAGCATTGTATTCGGGCCACGACTGGTAACAAGCGTGGAAAAAGTGTATCGGCGAAATATGTCGGTTAAAAATGAAATATGTGTGGAAATTGGGATGAGTGAGATGAGGTTAGGACTACAGTCAGCGGTTGCCTTGCTGTCACGTCTCTTTATCGTAGCAAGTGGTAATAAATCCAATACCGGAAGTCCAAATTAAACTTGATATACATAAAAATTAGGTCCATAAGCGTCGATTTTTCTAAGAGCATTGGATTACTAGAAGTGTTAAGTATGTAAATCTGATTATTTTAAAAAATCTGACGGATTCCCATGATTATATACACTTTTGTAGCGACCGGACATTGGGTTTTTGTATGCCGTCTCGGGATTCCTTCACAAAAATACGCAATTTTTATATATTTTTTTCTCTGTAATTAGGTCGATAGCCGACCCTAAAATTTTGCAGAGATTAATATATTTAGTGAAGCTTAAAAAAAATGAAAATCTTATGGATTGAAACCTGGCGATAGGATTACCTTAAGTGAGTACATTCAAGATGTGATTTTTTAGATAATCAAAATGTTATTATCTCACCAATGTTTATCTATTGCATACCCTTCCTTCAACCCGTTAGTAAGTTTATAAAATACCTAGGAATTATATACATCTCCTAGGAATTATATGTATTAATAAAATATTTCACATTTTTCCTAAATGAGTTTGGCATTTTATAAATTTCCTAAGAATTATATAAAATACCTGTATTTTATACATTTCCGGTAACATATACATTATTAGATAGAAATGTGACCAGCGTGTCATGTCCATAAAGTGCCGTATAAATGAAACGATTTTTAGAGTCGTAATTTTTCGTTAAAAGTTCGGTAACTTGACTTGAAATTTTATCAGTATACTAGAATGTATTTTTCTTCAATTATAGACAAAAATCAGTTAATTGTTGAATATTCGGATTCGTTAAAGGAGTACCTCAATTTTCTCCTCTCTCCGAACCTACCTCCAACAGAATACTTGTCCGCAATTGCGACAATGATGCTTTCTCTCATAAATGTTGAATCTGACGGAGCACGCCACGCAGGAATCAGCACCTTCGTCCTTCAGCCAATGATCCGCAACGGTTCTGCCTGGTTGCTCGCAAACGCTCCAAGAGAAGACCCGGCCTCTCGTATCGCCCACGTAAATGGTTCTGTGATCACTGGGATATTTCAAACGAACCGCATGAATTATTGTTATTCGCCTCTTATCTGTTGCCGAACTTTTTTTTTATTATCGGTAACGCGTCATCTTACGTGTGCAAGAGTTACTAATAGTGGTATCCTGAAAAACGAGCGAATGCCTTACCGAGAAACGGCGAGAGCTGTGATCGAGGCCGGTTCGGCATTGTCTTTTCTGTCGTAAGCCGTGTGCATCGTTAATTTGCTGCGAAATACGAGCTGCCTCTGCCACTTGAAACCATCGCGAAGAATATTTTGCGGATTCATTTTACGGGGCTTCGTATCAGCCTCGTTGACCATCACGAAACTGTCGGTCAAGCTCGTGTCGCTTTTGCTCGTTCTCAAGGCACCCTCGGAATCCACGCCCGATGTACTGCTTATCGTCGATTCACTGTTACGAGAAAGAAGGAAGAACATATATATTTTTTTCGTGACGCGATACGCGGAAGGGATGAAAAAGAATGGTTTGTGCAAATGCGGGACGTTAGTGCATGGATGAGAGACTTCAGGGTTCTCTCGAAGATTGGAAAGAGTACATTTATGCGGGTGGGATACAAATGAGGGTAACGGGGTAGTGAAAACCATCACGGGCATACGAAAAAACATTGAAGATACGATTTCGATGGAATTTACGTTATTTGTGTGCTCTCGCTGTCTGCACGGCCGCCTCCTTCGCTCTTCCTAAACATCGGATTACCACGACTCTTTCGTCTGAGTACAACGGTCGGGGATTGTCCGTTTCGATTGCAGTTTCTGTTTCCCGAGCCGTTGCTCGACTCGTCGTTGTCCGAACACTCCTCCTTTTCTTCGTGAAGACGCAAAGCTTCCTTTGCATTCTCAGCCTCCGAGAGGCTGCTCTCGGAGCCGCTCTTCGCCAACATTCCTAAGACATTCGATTTCTGTCGTCAGACTAGAGCTATCGGTTTACGGAATTTCGGTATACGTTTGAGAAAAATAATAAACTGATAATGGAATCAATTTGTATTAATTTAGAAGATTTGGCTTACATTATTAACGGGCTACATCTATATAGGTGGGTCAAAAAATTGCATCGTCCAAAAATATTCTTATTCACAAAAATATATTTATTTGATTATTAGCTATATTTCCTGAAAAATGGATTAAAGTGTTCCGAAAATTAAATGAGCTACAGCTTCTAACAGTCGGCCGGGCGAGCGGTAGCAGCACCCTACTTCAAACTTTAAGGGGCGCAACCACTTTAGATGCTTCAAGAAATCATTTTTTTTATTTCATAAATAGTTAGCAAAATACTTTAAGAATACGCCCTGGAAATTTCAAAACGATATTCGGATTCCGTCTAACGGTATGTATATAAATTATAAAGACGCTCCGCTCGACTTCCAACCACTGTGACGGGTCAAAACATTCGATTTTATTTTGCTTTTTCTCAGAGTGTACATTTTCGAGAATTTGTGAAAAAAATGTCAAGTTAAAATATTGAAAAGTGACCAAGTGACAGACGATTTAGTGATAACGGGTAGCACAACGATTTACATATACTAAAACTTTCAATCGCGTTTTTCTCAAAACGACATTTTTCCAATTTGCGGGAATCATAACTGAAAAACTAATTGATGGATCATCTTCAAATTTGGAACACGTTTACATAATATAATTAATTAAAGCATGAACACAAAGTTGGAAAGATTAGATTATTTAAAACATATTTATTATTGCAAAAGGCCGGGGCAAAAATGCTCAAAACCGATCGTTTTTTTTTCAAACACGTTCCAACATTCAATTCTCGATTTTTTTTCAAAAGTTAGGTTCATTTTCTTAAAAAACATTTCAAGAATGTATAAAAATTTGTTGGACTATTTTAGATGCGAATTGCGAGCTGCACAATTCCCACAAATCTACAACGACGATGAGGACACGCCAAGGGACACAGCGGATTACACCTTAATTAATGCACGAAATAATTTGAAAAAATGACCAGAGATGTATGAAAATGTGAATAAATTATTGTCAGAATTTCGGAAATTCCCGTTTTTTATCACAATAAAAAAAACCAAAAAATCGTCTAATTTTCGGTCTCTTAAACTGGTTGCCCGCTTTAAACGCGTATTTCTCGAAACACTATTTTCAAAGTCGGAGGATATGATATGTCGAGAATCGTTTGATGGATTGTTTCCAAATTCCCAGGAGATACGATGGCAACCATTTGAAGGTCGTTGACAATCTCGCTTTTTCAAAAATCGATCTTCATTTTTTAGATACGTAAAAGTGATGACTTTTTTCTTAGATCCTGTATGCTCGAATTTCAATTCGTCGCCGCGTTGTAAAAAAAAAAGATTTAAAAAATCGACGCTCGTCAATGACTCGTATATATTGTCAACTTGAATAACCCCACGGGTTTTTAGATTTCGAATACACCGTTTAAGCTGAAGAGTGTCCACCGCCAAACGTCGCGAAAAAAATTTCATCATCTGCCGGCGGCCATTTTTTGTTGTTTTTCTGTATTTTTTGGTGATTTTTTTCACAGTCTCTCAATATATGAACTTTTGTGTTAAAAAAAATGCGTTTCTTTTTCACCAACCGTTTCCCGAAAAAAAAAATCGGAATTTGGCAATTTTTTACCGGCCTCTAGGTAGATGTAGCCCCTTAATCTACCTAATAACTTAGTATTAGAATCTTCGGAGATCTGAACAAATTATAACAGTTCTCAAGCTTTCAACCCCCCTCATGGATCATCGCTCGGCTTCCCATGTGATCAGACTAAAGAAACTAGAAACCGTACCTGATCCTTCGGCAGATATACTCATTTGTTTAACCAACTCGTGAACTCTCTTCTTCGTGCTCTCGTGTCTGTCCTCCTCAGTGCTTGCTTGATGCTTTCGGTCGTTTCCGGCTGGAATCTCACGAGTCTCCTCGTCCTCGGCGGGCACTTGAACGTAATCCATCGACCACATCTGCAATATTCGGTGCAACAATTTTTATTCAAAGTCCCATGAAAATTAGGAAAATATAAAAATCGCGTTAATTTTTCAACCTCTCAATATTTCGTAAGCGTATTTGATGAATATGTTTCAAATGCACTTACCTAGAAACCCATTTTTTTACACGAGCAAAAAAGTATTTTCGAAAGAGTGTGGCTTCGCCGACAAATGATTTGTCAAGAGATAATACTTTTTAAACTATTGACAATGGAATTGTGGTCCCTAGTGTCAAATACTCACGCGAACGACGCCATCCGTAGAACCGGTCATCACGACATTCTGCGAGTCCCATTCGTGAGTCTGACTGAACGCTACGCAAAGAATCTGCTGCATTCTATCGGCTCGACCGACACACGTATTCACGCTCGCCAATTCTTCGCCGTTTATGCTCCAGACGTGCAGCCAAGTTGCGGCGCACGTTGCTATGTCACCCTGAAGAACAGAAAAAAAAAAGTATTGAATCGAAAATCATCATTATTTAGTCTTTTGTAATATCGTAAATTCGTCATGAACAAATCATTAGGAACCCTCACCGTTAGATCGTTTATAGCGACCGCAGCCACTGGTCCAGCGTGACCGCGTAATTGTCGCACGAACAAGCATCGCGACAAATCCCAAATTATTGCCGTACCGTCTCGCGATCCCGATACAATGACGTTGTAGGCGGGACTCGACGACAGACACGTTACCGCGTCTATGTGCCCGTAGAGCGATTGCTTTATCGACAATTGTCGCTTCGCGTATTCCCACACTGTCACGACCTGTTCGACGCCAAGGTTCGATGGGATGTTAAAGAGACACGTGTGCAAGAGATATAGTGATAGTGGCGCTGACGATAGAGCGAGGGAGAGTTTGAGAGTGTACACTGAGAAAAAAGAATCGTTGAATGTGCAAAATGCATTTTGTCGTCTCGAAATTTTGTTGTTTTAACAGTTGCTCAGACATGCTAAATAAGCTACAGTTCACACTACTATACTATTTTACCACCAACTATACTGTTTTGTTATGCCAATCAAAAATCAAGTTGAACGTATTTAAAGATACATTTTGGTAAACCAACTGAATTTTGGATGGATGAACGAATTTTTTTTTTTTCAGTGTATATTCGATCGACCCAAGGTAGTACGAGCACGTGCCCGGCGATTAGATCGCTTTTGAATATTTTTCGTAGACTATATATCGACACTGCTAACGAAAAGTAGCATGTTTCAGAATTCTTACGAAAACAAGCACGTTTGATATTACCGCGAAAACTAGCATGTTTCGGCTTTCACCACGAAAAGAAGCAGATTTTGATATTCACCGCGAAAATTAACATGTTTCAGTAACACTGGAATTGTTTCCGACTTTTCTTCCATGCTTTTTCACGCCTTGCCTCTATGTTTTTACTCCAATTATTTTGACCGCAATAGGAAGTTTACGATTTGTCAGGCCTCTCATAAAAAATGTATTGGACTTCAATTAAAATTGCAAGTATTCGGGAAATATCCATTCAACTTTACGTCGATACAATCCACGTTAAGTATGATTTTGACCAAGAAGGACGAGAGGTGAAAATCTTTAAAAAAAAAAAACACGAATGATGTTCGAATGTTCCAATAAAAACAGACATCAGATAAAAAATTTCCTCTTGCACCAAGAAAAAAAAAGATTTACAGGCCATGCTTGACAGAGGTTAAATTCCAATCAAACATCAGCAAGATTTTTCAAACATATTCGACGATAACCATCTGTAAGATTACAGTAAATTTGTTGAATGATATTTTCAATAACGTTATTTTTTCAATACAAAATCACAATAAACATTTCATTTTATTAACCATTTCGATATTATTTTTTTATAAAAATTACTACTATCGATTTTAATTGATAATTATTATCAAAATGTTAAAAAAGCAACGAGTGTAAAATAAAAATGCCATTACACAAAAAAATGTCATATTAAAAAAAAAATGCTAATGGTTTTTTTTTTCTTCAGATTGTTACCTGAGCACGAAGGACCTTAAATTCTAACCAAAACCCTCTATGGTAAGGTTGTACGAGCGAAGAGCTCCTTAAGGTTTTAAACTTACTCATTTTACACTAGTTTTCACAGTGAAAATCAAACAAGCTAGTTTTTGCGGTGACAGCCGAAACACGCTAGTTTTCGTAAGAACTTTGAATCGTGCTACTTTTCGTAAGCAGCGTCGATATAATGCATACAGGCGCGCTGGGCTATTAGCCATACTGGGTCATCAACGGGCTACATCTACCTAAGTGAGTAAAAAAATTACATATTCCAAAAAAGTATTTATTCGATAAGATCACCTTTTAGCTATATTCCCTGAACATTTCATTGAAATATTCTCAACATTGAATGAGCTACAGCTTCTAACACCCGGCCGGGCGAGCGGTGGCGGCACCATACTTAAAACTTTAAACGCGTTTTTCTCGAATGTTTTCAAAGTCGGTGGACATGATATCTCGAGAACCACTCGATGGATTGTTTCCAAATTTACACGAAATACAATGAAAAACATTTAAAGGTCGTTGACGATCCCACTTTTTAAAAACCGATCTTCATTTTTCAATAGTTACGCAAAAATGATGACTTTTTTCATAGATTTTGTATGGTTGAGTTTCGATTCGGCGTCACGTTGTTAAAAGAAGTGATTCAAAAAATCGACGATCGTCAAAGACACGTAATTATTGTAAACTCGAATAACCCGTTTGGTTTTAAGATTTCAGACGGACCGTTTAAGCTGAAAAGAGTCCACCGCCAAACGGCGCGAAAAAATTTAATCGTCTGCCGACGGCCATGTTTTTGTTGCTTTTCTGTATTTTTTGGAGATTGTTTAAGGCCTGCAATATACGTGGCTTCGTGTTAAAAAATTCATTGATTCACTTCGTTTTCGCCAACTGTTTCCCATAAAAAAAATCGGAATTTGGTAATTTTTTCCGGCCTCTAGGTAGATGTAGCCCCTTAATTGTGTGAGAACGACAGCACGAAAATCGTGAGAAATCCGTAGAATTCGTGCGAAAATGAATCGTTTGCAAATGTATAGTTGACAGAAGTAGAAATATTCGAACGTTTTCATGGTGAAACTTTTTTTACCAGCTATGAGAAAATAGATCGTTAAATAGACTTCTCCGTGTGGCGGGAAGATGCGCAAGTTCATCACGACGCGAGTAAGCCTTACCGAGCTTGTTCCAGCGGTCACGATTAACTTCGACGATGGGCAAACGCACGCGACAATTTCGCCGCTGCTCTGCATCATGGCCTCGCAAACGAATATAGCCTTGTCGCTGTCGTAATTTCCTATTCTCAATGAATGATCGGCAAAGCCCCAGGCAACGTATTTATTGAAAGAGGGCGGTATGAGAGTTTTGTTCTGTTCGACTGCCAATACTGCTTTGTCCACGTGAAGAATCTGCCCCACGGGACCTTTCAATTCTGCACGAAAAAAAAACAAACGATGATTAACCGAGATAATTGAGAAAGGGTGGTCATCGAGGTACAACCAAATTGGCGGGTTTTGAAACATATCGTTGTCGTAAGATAACAAAAAAACTATACGAAAAGTGAATGCAAAAGCGTCAGCTTGGCTTGCGGTACAATATCCGAGAATACAAATTTTGTTACCTTTGATCGGTTGAAGCGAGGGCTTCAAGTTGTCCAAATTATGAAAGAATAATCGATCGGACGTTGTGATACTGAGACCCGGCGTTATCGGGCCCGGATCGATGACGCTCGTTCTTTGCGTCATTTTTTTCGAAGGATGAGGCTTTTTGAACAACTGCTTCGGTATCTGGCCAAAGTTATTGATAAAGCCGATCGTCGCGTTCTTCTTCAGCGGATCGTCGATACTGCGATGAGAAATCATCGTTGAAAAAAAAAACATGATGCACAATGCTCTTAAGGTGATTGAAGCGTTTGGAATGGGAAAAAAATATATGTTATTGTATAGACATGTATTAAGAAGGTTGGAGCGTTTTGAATTGGAAAAAAAACATATGTTATTGTATAGACTATACTGAGTTTTTACGATTTTTTTTAAATTCTCCACCACAAAATTCCACAGATAAAAAATAGTTTAACGTATGTTAAATGTATACATTTACGTGCGGTTAGATGGGCCAGACGTTCACGCTACGGGGGATTCAATTTTTTGGCTATTTAGTACCAAAATAAACAATTTCTAACGGATTAACGCAAACTAAAGCTCTGTTGAAGGGCTATACCAGTGTGACACTTCAAAAAAATCGATTTTTTTTGCCTTTTCCGACAGTTTATACTTTCAAGAATATCATTATCATTTATATCAATATCATTTTATCTTGCAAAAATCGATAGTTAAATCTTTGAACGCGTTTTTCTCGGAATGAAATTTTTCAAATTTGCTAACATTGTAACTCAAAGAGCAATTATCCGATTGACTTGTAGTTTGAACTGAGTACTCTTGAATATATTTACTCTACAATGACGTAGGATATTTTTGACTGGATGAAAATTGACGATTTGGCATTGAAAAAAAACGACCATTTTGTAGGCAAGAAAACAGACTTTTTTTCAAAACTACGCCATTTTGTTAGATTTTGATATTTTTCGAAAATTCCACGTCATTGTACAGGAAATACCTCCCAGTTTAACGACATTTTTTCCTTTTTCGGCTTCAGCTACTCAATCGGCCGGAATCATGTCAGCAGTGGAGGAACTTTTTTTTGGCGCCTCCGGAAGCAGCGCATAAGTCGCTTGGATCTCAATATTTTGCTATGAAAAAATTATATAATATAAGTCAACTATAGCGAAATGTATTCTTAATTTTCCGAAACATTTGAGTATTTTTCTTTCAAAAAATGCCCGAAAATCACCTAAATTTTCAGCGTTCACACTGGTATAGCCCCTTAACATTTAGAAACAAAAACCATCTTGCCTACTTTTTCAAGTTGGTAGTAACACAAAAGTTTTCCTTATTCACGTAATGAAAATGCATAATTTTGCCCTTTAATTATATATTTTATGAAAAACTAGCATCTAGAGAATAAATATATACCTCGAATGCATTTTTTCGAGGTTCATTGAAAAAAAAAAATCACAAATCGTTATTTGACTCCACTGAACCGCTGCAACCTCCTTAACGATATGTCTCTTAGTTCTACTTTCTTTTTCCACCGTCATTGGGACGAAAGTCACTCACTTGTAAATATCAACGTTCCCCTCGTAAAATAGGTGATGAAAAACATTCACAGCTTCGACGGCAGCCGGGCCATTTTGCTTGTAACCGAATATCAGATCGATCCAGTGATGCAGATGTTGAGAGACGTAATCGCACTCGAGCGCGAGCCTGTGACCTCGTATGAATTCGCGAGGATCCTGCCTAGCCCACGGTGGCAAAACTATATCGCCAAGCTGGACACCGCTCTGTTTGGAGCCTGCGAAACATCCAACCGAACTTAGTATTCGGGGAAAGAGCGAAAGGTCGTTTAAGGCGGTCCTCTAGTTTCTCGGGTCGAAAAAATCGATTTTTTTCTTCATAAATCACATCTACAACATGTGTAGAAAATGTGTGCCAAAGAATTTTTCGATATTCGAAGTGGTTCACAAGTTACGGCCCTGGAACGGAGCAGGTATATGGAGCAGGTATACTTTCAAACGCGGTTTTCTCGAAACACCATTCTGCGAAACGGTGACCACGATATTTCAGAAACTACTGCACCGATCTTGTTCAAATTTATACAGCATCTTTAATATGTTATAAGCCAGCGATTGAACTAGGATTATCATGATTGCTTCGATATTTTTTTTTGTACGAGCGAAAAACTCAAGAAAAAATTAGTAAAAAATAGAATGTAATTTTCAAAAGTGTATAAAAAAGTCAATTTTTGTCATTTAGAATTCACTCTAGTTCAATCGCTAGTCTTAAATATGAAGATTAAAATGCCGTTTGGTTTTTTGATTTCAGATATGCAGAACAGCCGCAATCTTGGTCACCGTCAAGCACCTCTTTTACTTGATGTCTTCCTGTCGGACACTATAAGGTTTATTCTATTATATATTTTGACTTCAAATAATTTGTAAAGCTTATTTAAATGTTAATAGAGATTAAGCAAAAACAATGAGATTGATTATTTCGATGCTTTGCCCGTAAAAAATTATTGAAAAAGCCGTAAAAAAAACAGCCGAGAAACTAGAGGACCGCGTTAAAAGGAATGTCGTAAAGGGAAACCAACCTAGATCGAAATTATTGGAGTTTACGAGAAATTCCGGTAGATAGAAGAATTCCGGTATGAGCTCTTTGACATCCGCCATGTTGTGCTTCGACGCCGAGAGCCAAGCTTCCTTAACGCTGTTGAACATTCGATCGGCCAGATCGAAGTGCCCACCCTAAAATTTCATCGAGAATGTAGCTTTTGGTGTATTAAGGTTGTTGCTAAATCATTTTTGAACGGTAGGGGAGAAATTTGTGTCGGCGAAATATGTCGGTTAAAAATAAAATATGTGTGGAAATTCGAATGAGTGAGATGAGGCTAGGACTACAGTCAGCTGTCGCCTTACTGTCACGTCTCTTTATCGTAGCAAGTGGTAATAAATCCAATACCGGAAGTTCAAATTAAACTTGCTATTACATAAAAATTAGGTCAATAAGCGTCATTTTTCTGAGAGCATTGGATTACTACAAGTGTTGAGTATGTAAATCTGAATATTTTTAAGAATTTGACAGATTCCCACTGTTATATACACTTTTGTAACGACCGGAAATTGGGTTTTTGTATGTCGTTTCGGAATTCCTTCACAAAGACACGCAATTTTCTATTTATTTTTTCTCTGTAATTAGGTCGATAACCAATCCTGAAATCTTACAGAGACGATTATTAATATCGTCTAGATAGAATACTTTAATTCGAACGTAAGCATGTATACAGAAGATTATTTTGAATGATGATTTTGAATTGAGAAGAGAACGTCCTCGGGTCGATCAGATCAAATCTTTGATAAAAAAAAATTGGAAACTAACCTGAAGTCGGAGAAAGTGTTGGGTGAATGGCTCCATCCGGACCAAATAAGAGCACACAATCATCGCGGAGGAATAATGCGTTCCGTAATGATAAGGTGGAGTTTCGCCGTGTGGGTCGTCCCATTCTTTATACCTGATAAATTCAATGACAAATAGTCTCGAAAGCCAACACCAATGAAGGCATTCCATTTGGAGACAAGACTGCGTACCTCTTTTTGAACTGCAACAGTCTCTCGGGACTCTGGGCTCCCATTGGCTTGCTGAAGTCTCGGAATGTCGCTGGATCGTTCAAGTCGAGCTCTTCGCTGTCGTAATCCGCCAATATCCAGGGAAATATCGGATACTGCATGAGATCGTTGTAACTTCGACCGGCAAGAGTGTTGAGATGCATCAGATATTGGAAATTGGATATTTCGCCACGCTACAAGAAAAAAATTAACGAATTATGTGAATTTTAAAGATAGCTAAAAATAAGCTCAAAAATGTGAGCTCAAAGGTAAGTGTGAAGGTAAAGCTCAAAGGTAAAGGTGAAGGTAAAGCTTAAAGGTTAGGTAAAAAATGTGGCATAAGAAGTGAAATACGAACGACCCATCGTTGAGTCACGGAAGTTTCACCAATGAGATTCGACAACAGTCCAGTCGCTTGCTCGACATTTGCCGTTCTTTTTTGTCCGGCCACTGATTGATGCGCGCTGTCTGCGATCGCCGTAGCGAACGTCATGAATCTCTGATAAACCTTGTTCCGTACTTTCTGCTGAAAGGCGAGCAGGTAATTGCGACCGTCGCCGCTGAATACTTCCAGGGCCATTGGCTGGAGCAGATATCGCCGCTTGTGTACTTCTCTGCAGCGATAAAAATGAAGTTTAGAACCGGCATGTAAATTCAAAATCCGAGACCTGACATGGTGAAAACCTTATGCTAACATTCAACTAACCCTTTTTTGAGTCAAAACTTTTTACCGGCATTTATGGGTATTTGAGCCGTTGAAATGGAGCAAGGTAGTCGCTACTTTATCTTTTTTCGCATGGAATTAAGGAAATACGATTTGGCGGCTAGTTTTGTTACATCCTGAATAATATTCTCACCTAATGTCCTCGTAATTGAATTTCGAACATTGTCTCATCGCTCTCGAGCGCCTGGGCGATCCTGGTGATGGTAAAATGGGCTCGTAAGCCTCGGGCAGACTCTCGATGTCTCGTATCTCGCGTGATTTCAGACGCGTAAAACCGTCTATAACGTAAAAGTGCTCTTTGCCGAATAGCAAGAGACCCTCGGTTGTGTCGAGCCCTTGTATTCTCGCGCATCTGAACATGTGGTTTATCTGCGATATTGAAAAAATGTATTAAAGTTTACAAGTCTTTTGCCATAGTGGAGGGATCTGCAGAAGCTTGACATTTTTTAATAAAAAATTTCGGGAGTTTAAAGAATTTTTATTTAATTTCAAGAATTCAATTTGGGCACATGGTAAAAAGCTGGCCGGGAAAACGCAAAAGGCAACAAATATGGTTTGGGGGATATGGAAGAGAGCGGGAAGACATATGATAGAAGAGAGACTCTATTTATTAGAAACAATAGTAAAAGCAGGAGCCATGTACGGTGTAGAGATTTGGGGAATAGGGGAAATTGGGATGTTGGAAAGAATACAGAGCAGATACTGCTAAATGGCGAGCTGGGAAGGGAGCTGGGTGTGCCAACAATGGCCTATTTGATGAGAGAAAGAGTGTTTAGGTACATAAGAGAGGTTCTGAGAATGGAAGATTCAATATGGCCAAAAATCTGTTTGATGGAGGAGGTAAGGGCAATTACTAATGGAATGCCATCAAAGTGGGGAAAGAACTTGGAGAAAGTGTTAAAGGATATGGGGATAGAGGACGTAGTAACAATGATAAGAGAAAAAAGGGAAGAGGGTAAAATAGATGAAAAGATGAAAAAAGGTTTAGAATGTCTAAAAAAGAAAATTTTGGATGAGGAGGAGGAAAGAATACGAAAATCGTCGTATAATGGCAACTACAAATATATCGTGGAAAATGAGGAAAGGCCATGGAAGTATTGGGCGGAAGAGGGTGTGAAGGGTAGGGATAAAGAAATGTGGGCAAGATTGAAATGCGGAAATATATGGAGGGCGGGGAAGAAGGGGGAAAAGGACGGGAGATGCAGAATTTGGGAGAAAGAAAATGAAACAATGGAGCACCTGCTAATATGTGAAAAAGGATGGAAAAATGTAACGACGAAAGCGAGAAAGGAAGCTGAGGAGTGGGTGCAAGGAGTGGATAAGGTGGCGATAAAGGGGGAAATGATAAACATGTTGAGTGGAAAGATAAATATAGGGATTTGCCAGTATCTCAGAGAAATAAAGGAAGTATGTAAAAAAAATGCGCAAGGAGGAAGGGGGAGTTGAAAGCGATAGAGATGAGGAGTAAAGTGACAAAAAGAGAGGAAAGATATGCGGGGTAGAACATAGAATTAAGGTAGACGTAAGAAAAATGTCTATGAACAAAGCGAAAACTTTTTGTAAAAAACTTGTAAAACAAGTTGCGCAAATAAAACTCGATTATTAATATTATTATTTAATTTCCAGAACTTTATTTTTCTTTAAAGAATTTAAAGAATTTCAATTCAATTTCAAGAAGTTCAAATTCATTTAAAGAAGTTCCATTTAATTTAAAGAATTGCAATTTCATTTCAAGAACTTAAAAAATTTCATTTGAATTTCAAGCATTTCAATTTGATTTCGAGAATTTCAACTTAATTTCAGGATCTTTTTTGTTCCAGTTTTATAGCCAAGGGTTTAAACCTTAACGTGCAATAAAGATTTCGTAAAAATTCGAATCATTGACAGACTTATGAGGACTCTTGTGAAGGGTCAGATCGTCCATTGCGCTACGATCCTTTACGAAGTTGTTTATAACTCCTTTAACGATTGATATTTTGTTACAAATAAATGTCCAAGCGATTTTTCAATAATCTTACTTATTCCTTCAAAATTAATTCTTTTAATAACCCTGATTTTCGGATCGTCATGGTAGCCTAATCCCTTACATAATATTAACTTCATTATTTGTCAATATTTTACAATGAAAAACTCAAACTTTGAGAGACTAATTAATTGTGTGTAAAATGCCGACCTCAGCATCCCAATACTCTGACGAGACAAAATTATTGAAAATCGACCTGTTTTTTGGGCCCCAAGTTTATGCAAGCTCATCAACGATTTTGTAATTAAAAAAAAAAAGAACAACCGCACAATAATAATGTTGTATTTATTAAATAATATATGAATTATGGCCTGCAATATTGTTATCGCAAATAGCGTCCAAGACAATCGAAAATTTGTATCGTTATAAGCAACGAGCAGCGGAAAAAACATATATTTCTATACCTTTTCGTGTTCCTCCAGTAATCTCAGCAAAGTTTGATTGTCCGGAACGGTCTGATTGTTCTCCTCTTCCTGCTCGTTATCCTCGACCGGTTCGTCAGGCTCGCTCGCGTGACGCTCGAGCGTACAGGGTACCATGGGTGGTTCACTCTCGGTGGATGTTTCGTTGAGGTTCAACGGGGTATCGTCGATAACGGGATCGCGTTCACGCTCGAACATACCCGAGGAATTTCCCAGTTGCTTTAGATAGTATTCTTTACTGTCCAGACTCGTTGCCACTTTGTACTTCAGTTGTTTCTAGTGTAAAAAAGAAGAATAAAGCTCGTTGAGAATTTTTGGCACAAATGAGCCTCGACATAAAATATAATTAAGGGATTATCAGTGTAAAATTTTCCAAAAAATCGATTTTTTTTGCATTATCCGATAGTGTAGACGATTATAAATATGCTGTTCAATCTTTGGGGCGATAAACAAATAATTTCGGTCGCTGCAGCCTTTCTTAGAGAAAGTGACTCGAGCATCGGCGTGAGACCTGGTGCGGACTCGAAACTTTAAACGCGTTTTTCTCGAAATGTCGTTTTTCAAAACGGTGTAAACTTTCAAAGGAAGAGTTTTATGCTATCTGTCTCAAATTTGGACACAAAATTCTTCACGCCATTCTTTATCTTGCTATGGAAGCTTTTTTTTAAATCTTCATATTTTTTTTTTAAGAAAAACTTTCGAAAAAGTAATCTAAATTCGATACGTTTTTTTCAAACCACCGCTATTTTGTCAATTTTGATTTTAAAAAAACCTCCATAACAAGATAGCGGGTTTCATGCTGATTAATAATATTTTACAAATTTTGTTTCAGATAATATTTACGGCCACAACCGTGTACACCGTCAGGACTCCTTTTTTCGAAGACATTTTCAACCGTTAAAAAAATTTACAAAAAATATAAGTAAACGTTTAAAAAATGATTTTCTCTTCTTTATGAGTGCTTTGATTTGACATAACAAAGTCAGACTGATTAGCGTATTTTAACCGTCGATAAAAAAATCGCTAAAATCAGTTACTTTTCGACCCGTTACGCTGTGATGATCCGTTAAGGTAATCCTATCGCTTCACGCTAGTCATACCACAGATCATACTTGAGACTTGTACAATTCATATTTTTAACATATGCAAAACAAATCATTTTGATTTTCCAACCCATCTCGGGGGTTGAAAATTCAAAATGAAATTCTGGAAAAACTATTGACCGCACGAATTCGCCGCCGTGGAAGAATTTGTAGCTTGAACCCTCAGCTACATTTTTGTCCACAGCGCCAAACTCGTATCTCTTTACTTTGGGTCAATAGTTTTCCCAGAATTCCATTTTGAATTTTCAATCCCTGAGGGGCTCGAAAAAGCAAAATTCAAGGATGGTCCATAGGAACGAAAATATAGAAAAAATTATTCTCTACATTTCGTACATTTAAACCATCTCCGAAAAATCGTTTGTTTTTTAGTTATTCAATAAACAATTTTTTTGTTTATACTTCGACAATTCTTTTGGGGGTGGAGATGTTATTGGAGAGGGATGATCAAATCCTCGAACAACGCGTCTTTTCAAGGGCTACAACGTTCCCATTTGAACCAAAATTGTATGAATTTTTCCTAAAGAGTTATCAAATGAAAACTGATTTTTCAAAATTTCACCCCACTTTTTCACCCCCAAAATGAGCTTTCACGACTTCGGCGCTGTGGAAAAAAATAAAAGCCGGATTTTTCTGAACATTTTGTCTCCCGGTGCCGACCTCGTGGGGGTTGTAGTTTGGCATTAATCCACCCCCATCCCCTTTCCTCCCCTAAAAAAACCCTACACCCCGATTTTTAGGCAAACTTGTATTTAGCGCCCGCGGCACCTACAAAATCACCTGTCAAAAAAGTAGCCTTCATCTAATTTTTTCCGATTCCAATATACAGCACGACTGTACTACATGAATGTTCGCATTTAATTAGAAAGATTAATAAATAGTTATTCCAACGACTCGCGCAGTATTTCTAGGTTTGATATTTGGCAACATTGGTTCTATCTCCGTCTCTTTTCACTCAACCAGGCGAGTTTAACCTGCATGCTTTTCAACGTCGATCTGTCAAAACAATGTCAGGTGCGGGAAATAGGAAGCATTGTATTCGGGCCACGACTGGTAAAAAGCGTGGCAAATTTGTGTCGGCGAAATATGTCGGTTAAAAATGAAATATGTGTGGAAATTCGAATGAGTGAGATGAGGTTAGGACTACAGTCAGCTGTTGCCTTGCTGTCACGTCTCCATCGTAGCAAGTGGTAATAAATGCAATACCGGAAGTTCAAATTAAACTTGATATTACATAAAAATTAGGTCAATAAGCGTAATTTTTTCTAAGAGCATTGGATTACTACAAGTGTTAAGTATGTAAATCTGATTATTTTTAAGAATCTGACGGATTCCCACTATTATATACACTTTCGTAGCAACCGGACATTGGGTTTTTGTATGTCGTCTCGTAATTGCTTCACAAAAATACGCATTTTTTTCTCTGCAATTAGGTCGATATCCGACCCTGAAATTTAACAAGCTCAACAAAAATAATGAAAATCCTATGCATTGAAGCCCGGCGATAGGATTACCTTGATCGGCGAAAATTCGGATTTGTGATATTTCCGTTCCAGTAGAGAGCATTATACATTGTACTCAGCATTTGCTACGTTCACGCGTGTGTGTCTAATGCGTTTTCAGTGAATCTTGTTTTGCTTCGATACAACTGTAAAAAATCAGGACATTTTTTTCTTTTCTCACGTTATCGGGATGATCGAGTTCAGGCCTGTAAGGATATTGGATGTAGAACAAGTCATTCTTCATCATCTTTTTGCGCATTCTGCATGGACCTTCGGTCATGTCCAACATCCACTTGTCCAGTTTCGTGGGCGTGGGCGGACCCCACAATCCACGTTCGCGCGTCAATTCCGTTTCCGTCTGGAGCCATTCCTGCGAAAGTACGTGAACGTTGGTTAATTCTTTCCTTAGTCGTTTTTCACAACAGTCGGTATACTTTTATCCACGCATGCGAGTATCGAAAGAGAAGATTTTTCATTGCCTGATAAACGTAGCGTTGAGTATGTTGATAAGTCTGCTGTTGCTGCAGCCTGCGAGCGGCGGCCAATTCGCGGACCAGAGCCACGTGTTGTTCCGTTCCTTGAGCAACCGTACTCTGGCGAAGTCGCAGCCTCACGCGTACGGACTCTTCCTTGCGAACTTTCGTTCGGCTCGCGAGTCTCGTCAGGCCACCGGTGACTTTTTGTATTTTCTGCAATACCCAAGAGTTTTACGAACTTACGATTCACCAAAGAAAGAGAAAAAAAACGTAAATTGCAGGAAATATTTCCATTGCAACGGCCAAAAATGGTGAACTTGCCGACTGTATCTGATTGTGAAGTTCCCAGGGAACTCTGTAGGAGGCTTTTCTCTCCAGCACGACGTAATTGAGCCAGAGTCTGGTGGCAGCCTCGTGAACTTGTTCGCGGACGACTACGAGATCGGGAGCGCGCTCATTCCCGATCGGCGCCGGAAGACTTATCTTGAAGACTTCCTCGATCGCAGGCTTCTTGCGAACGTACAATTCTTCCCATACTCTCGTGGCAGCACCGGCCATCAATTTGTGTCCTTGATGCGATGTTAGACGCTCGTCGCTCGCTTCGACTTGGGGATTAACGTGCCAGGTCGTTTTCATGTTCGAATCCAGCATTATCTTGATGTCGGCAGTCAGTTGTAGGAGGCAGTAAGTCAAGCAGCTGATGAATTCGAGCTCGTGATTTCCCGGACCGAAAACCAGCAGTCTGTACGAAAAACATAATATCTTCGGTTGATATCTGATGATTGATACGAACGAAATCATACACGCCTACGAGAGACTTACCGGTGAGTCGTGAGCTTGTGCAGAGCGTCCAATACGGCGGTTTGATCGGTTATCGAATCCGTAGATCGAGACAACAGAAAGAGTATAGTTCTGTTGAGACAATGATGGAGTCCCTCGATACTCACTGCGCCGGGTCGTCGTTTCGCTTGGCCGATCAGTTTCACGATGAAATCGAAAACTTCGTGGGGGTCCTTTGTCAGAGCGCCTGAAAAAAGTTTAAGGGGCTATACCAGTGTGAAAAGCTTCAGCCGCTCAGCTGGCATTATTCGAGGAAGAGGAGGGTCCGTTGTATGGGCCAGGTATAGCTGATTAGCAGTTTTTATGGTAAATACCATTTTACCTTGCAAAAATCGATAGTTGAATCTTTAAACGAGTTTTTCTCGAAATGAGATTTTTCAAATTTGCTGACATTGTAACTCAATGAGCAATTATCCGATTGACTTGAAATTTGAACTGAGTACTCTTGAATATATTTACTCTACAATGACGTAGGATATTTTTGATTGGATGAACATTGACGATTTGGCATTGAAAAAAACGACCATTTTATAGGCAAGAAAACACTTTTTTCATAACTACGCCATTTTGTTAGATTTTGATATTTTTCGAAAATCCTACGTCATTGTACAGGAAATACCTTCCAGTTTAACGACATTTTTTCCTTTTTTGGTTTCATCTACTCAATCGGCCGGAATCATGTCAGCAGTGGAGGAACTTTGTTTTGGCGCCTCCGAAGGCAGCCCTAAGTTGCTTGGATCTCAATATTTTTCTATGAAAAAATTATGTAATATAGGTCAAATATAGCTAAATATATTCTTAATTTCCCGAAACATTTAATTGAGTACTTTTCTTCCAAAAAATTCCCGAAAATCACCCAAATTTTCAGCGTTCACACTGGTATAGCCCCTTAATCTGTCAGAACAGCGTGGAAACGACAATTTCAACGTCGTACGTTTCTTTCCTGAGCTTTCGCGACGCCCGTTTATGCATCGAATATCGTCTAGATTCGTTCTCGGTCTGTCTTACTCACCCTGCCACAATTTGTCGACTATTCGTGCGGAAACGTAGCAAACGTTATTGGGAATGTTATTGGCGGATCCACCCGGGACAACTGGTAGCGCCGCTTGCTCGCCGATCAGCACATCCGCAGCCAACAGATGTTCCATGAGAATCGACAAGATCTCGGTTTGATAACGAGTCTGTTGAGAAGTCGAGGCGTGCTCGGGCCAGGCTTCCAGAACGAGGTCGATGGCTGGCGGAGATTTTGCGGAAACCGGCAGCGAGAGCGAATCCACGACAATTACACGCAAAAAATCCATCACGAATTTTCTTGCCAGGTGATTCGTTAGACCGATATCCTTGGAGGGGGATCTCACCAGTACGGGCTCCTGAAAAAGTGGTTTATCGTTCTTGATCAGTTCTGGGCAAAAACATTTGCAAAATTAATAATAACTCCTTAAGGGATCATCACAGTGTACAATTTTCACCAAATCGATTTTTTGTTTGCATTATCCGATAGTATAGACAGTTATAAACATGGACCCAACGTCGCCGCTTGATCGTAAGTAGACAATTTACATGAAAATTCTGCACTCTAAACTTTAAATGCGTTTTTTTTTCAAACTGTCGTTTTTCAAAATGGTGTACACTTTCAGAGAAAGAGTTTTCAAGCTATCAGTCTCTATGGATTGAAGCCTGGCAATAGGATTACCTGAAACATTGAAAAAAATCGCGAAAATCAGCTATTTTTGACTCGTTACACTGTGATGATCTCTTAAAATTCGACGGTTCATTTCTTCAATTTTCTTTATTTAAAAATATATTTCATTGTATTTTGTTCTTATATTTGTTTATGTCCAGCCTTTCATTGTATGCTCTGGCGGGCTTTAAGAATTCCATTCCTTTCATACTACCCCTCACTTGTGACTTCACTATTTCTACTGGCTAGGACGACCCCCCCCCCCCCCATGTATGTTGCTTCTGTTTCCTAATGCAATACTCTATCGCATGTGCACTTCTTCCGATACAGACGGCTATGTTTTGACTGAGTTTCAGTTGTGTAGACCATTTAAGGGGCAAGGCCACAGTGAAATTTTCAAAAAATCAATTTTTTTTCGCTAAAACGGTGCTTTTTCATCATAAGAATAAATTACTATACGATTTATAGCAAGAACATTTTTTTTTCACCGACTTTGAGCAGATAACGTAAGCCCACCTCTGGCACGGCCATAGAGTACCTAAAACTTTAAAAGCGTGTTTCTCGAAGCAGCTTTTTTCCAATTGGCGTGACGAATAACTTCAACAAATTTCACTCGAGTTACTTCAAATTTAAAAGTTATGTTCCTAATTGCATTTCGCAGAGAAGTACATACGGAAATTCTGATTAATCGAAAACTTTTCATTTTATGATCAGTTTTATACGAAATTTTTCACTGAAAATTCATTCAAATGCCTACAACTCAATTCAAATACCAACAACTTTTGAATAAAACAATACTTTTTTAATTCCGTACGTACTTCTCTAGGTATTCTAATGTAGATTGACGAGAATTTTTGTTTTTTGTTCTAGGTGAAAAATTGTGGATGCTAAATGTCACGCCTCGGAGCGCCTAAAAAAAAGATATCAAAAGAAAATATTAGAAGTCGGCCATTTACATCGAAACAAAAACAAATCTAACAGCTCGATATTCATACTAGATAGATGTGCAATTAATTTTATGAGTGAATCACTTTTTCATACAAAAAAATTGTTAAATTTGCATATGATTTTACACCCATTACTGTGGCCTAACTGGCTGCAATAGTTCAGCACACAAGCCAGTGCTAAGTGTTCACGCATCCAGGTATTGGCACAGTGCCCACTGATTTTTAACACGGGAGAACGTCAAAATGTTCAACATTATCAATAATATATTTTCATATTGTATATATTTTTTAATAATATATTTTCATTCAGATGTAATATATGTATTTAAATTTAATGATTGGTTTACATTGATTGGTTAATTGTTTTACCTCATCGGCGGGTGTACTTGCTCCGCTACTATCCTGGCTACCGCTCGCGGGTTTTGGAAAGAGACTTCCGGCGAGCGCGCCCAGCACCTCGGCGGACATAAATAGTTGCATAAAATCTGTAAAATTGTGATATAGGAAGAAAAGAAATTGTATTATCGTGACTGGATAATCTTTTAACCATTCTGGCAAGGCGTCTGGGCTGCAATCAAATAAACAATCGAATAAGTTAATACGTCCGACGGATAAAAGACGTTCGATCGTCAATTGGAGCACTTCGCTTACTTGTTGGCATGGGTATTCAGCATTGTGCGAACCATCGCTAAAAGCGTGACAACAGCGTCGGGACAGAGATTTATTTTCCCAGCGAAGGAAGAGGGCAAATGATTGGCGGGAACGCCAAACATGAAGTTCCATACATTGTCGAGATCCAACTGAACGAACAAAACGAACGAATTGTCGGTCAAGCACGTTTGAGCGGCGGAGTGGAAGTTTTTCTTCAAATTATACTGACTTTGGAATCGGCCGGCAGCAATTTTATGGGTTGACCCATCATCAGTGCGATGAACAGGAAGTAAAGCTCTGGTACGAGGTCAACGTGCTGAGGGAGCAACCAACCGAGATGTTGAAATCCGGGCACGTGAAGCTCCGGCGTCTTGATCTCACCGCCAGGTATTTGTTGATGACAACCTGCCATTTTGCGAATTGAGAATGAGCCCGGTTAAGTTCTCCTATACTTTTATTATCTATGAGAGTTTTTTTTCTTCTGTAGAAATATGGATGGATCGAGCTCAAGAGGATTTCGAGAACAGAATTCTGAACAAAGCATATCAACCGTCTCGAAAACTACTGGAGAACTGAAAATCAGCCATCTCTCAGAATCAGGATCATCAATGTAAAATTTTCAAAAAATATATATTTTTTTGCATTATCCAATAGTATAGACGGTTATAAACATGTTCTTATACATACATAAACATAAGTAGATAATTTATATGAAAATTCCGCACTCGAAACATTAAGGGGCTATACCAGTGTGACACTAGAAAAATCGATTTTTTTGCCTTTTTCAACAGTTTATACTTTCAAGAATATCATTATCATTTATATCATTTATATCGATATCATTTTATCTTGCAAAAATCAATAGTTCAATCTTTAAACGCGTTTTTCTCGAAATGAGATTTTTCAAATTTGCTTGTAACTCAAAGAGCAATTATCGGATTGACTTGAAATTTGAACTGAGTACTCTTGAATATATATACTCTACAATGACATAGGATATTTTTGATTCGATGAAAATTGACGATTTGGCGTGGAAAAACGACCATTTTATAGGCAAGAAAACAGACTTTTTTCATAACTACGCCATTTTGTTAGATTTTGATATTTTTCGAAAATCCTACGTCATTGTACAGGAAATACCTTCCAGTTTAACGACATTTTTTCCTTTTTCTGTTTCAACTACTCAATCGGCCGGAATCATGTCAGCAGTGGAGGAACTTTTTTTTGGCGCCTCCGAAGGCAGCGCATTAGTCGCTTGGATCTCAATATTTTTGTATGAAAAAATTATGTAATATAGGTCAAATATAGCCAAATATATTCTTAATTTTCCGAAACATTTAATTGAGTACTTTTCTTCCAAAAAAATCCCGAAAATCACGCAAATTTTCCGCGTTCACACTGGTATAGCCCCTTAAACGTGCTTTTCCCGAAATGTCGTTTTTTAAAATGGTCTACACTCTCAAAGTTTTCAAGCTATCCGTCTCAAATGATGACACAACATTCTTTACACTATTCTTTATCGTTCTATGGAAGCTTTTTTTTAATCTTCATATTTTTTTAGCGAAAAACTATCGAAAAAATAGGCTATATTCGATACTTTTTTTTTTCAATCCGCCGCCATTTGATCATTTTTTATTTAAAAAACCTCCATAGCAAGATAGCGCTTTCATACTGATTAACAATCTTTTTACAAATTTTGTTTCAGATAATATTTACGGCCACAACGGTTAAAAAATGTAAAAATAAATAAATCGACGTTTAGAAATGTATTTTCTGTTCTTCATGAGTGCTTTAATTTTACATAAAACAATCAGACTGATTAGCGTATTTCAACCATTGAGAAAAAAATCACGAAAATCAGCTATTTTTTTACCCGTTACATCATGATGATCCCTTAACGGGGTGCTCTAGTTTCTCGGGTCGAAAAAATCGATTTTTTTTTTTCACAAATCACATCTACAACATGTGTAGAAAATGTGTGCCAAAGGATATTTCGATATTCGAAGTGGTTCACAAGTATAAATCACATGCGCGAACTTTCAAACGCGTTTTTCTCGAAACACCATTTTTCGAAACGGTGACCACGATATTTCAGAAACTACTGCACCGATCTTGTTCAAATTTATACAGCATCTTTAATATGTTATAAGCCAGCGATTGAACTAGGATTATCATGATTGCTTCGATAGTTTTTTTTGTACGAGCGAAAAACTTAAGAAAAAATAAGTAAAAAATAGAATGTAATTTTCAAAAGTATATAAAAAAGTCAATTTTTGTAATTTAGAATTCACCCTAGTTCAATCGCTAGTCTTAAATATGAAGATTAAAATGCCGTTTGGTTTTTTTATTTCAGATAAGCAGAACAGCCGCAATCTTGGTCACCGTCAAGCACCTCCTTTACTTGATGTCTTCCTGTCGGCCACTATAACCTTTATTCTATTATATATTTTGAGTTCAAAAAATTTGTAAAGCTTATTTAAATGTTAATAAAGATTATGCAAAAACAATGAGATTGATTATTTCGATGCTTTGCCCGTAAAAAATTATTGAAAAAGCCGTAAAAAAACAGCCGAGAAACTAGAGGACCCCGTTAACGGAAATTTAAATAAAATTTCATTTGTCAAGGGTTCGATTGAATGATATATTTACCGAGCGCCATAGCCATTTTATTGTGATCGGTATGACGCAACCATCCACCGTTACTCGTGCCTTCCTTGAATTTTTGCAATATCGATTGGACCGAGCATACAGCAACGAGTATTCTCAATCCCCAAACAACGGTCGTGCTGTGCAAACCGGGTTGAAGGAACAACAGAACCCAATCGAGCCCAAGAATTTTCGCCACCTCTTCGCTCATGCTGCATAAGAAACGCATATTTGAATATACACGAGCTATCGTTATCGAACGTTATCGCTTAAGGTATTCCTTTCGCGGAGGGCCGTATTTTGTGGGGGCATGAACAGGCCCCTTCTGAATCATCGGTAAATTACAGTGGCGGTTAATAAAAATAAGTTACAATCAATTATTATACCCAACTATAAACTGGAACGAAAAATTTCCTGCAAATTTAGTAAATTTACACATTTTTACATTTTCTTTGACAATGTCGCAGATAGGAAAATTATTCTGCTAGTAACAGTTTTATAAGTTTTATCGTCAATATTTTCTTTAAACATTCGGTGATTCCCTGTCTTTATTGTCCTTACGGAATGATGGCGCTGAAGATTGCAACGTTGGAATGCGACGAAAATTCATCTACATTTTTTTATTTCGTCATTTTTTACCGTATAACCTCTTTTTTCCTGATTTAGGTTCTGGATCCCCAAAAAGGACGTTTAAAAATGTTTCAATAATTTTTGTAGCTTTAATGCGCCGTGAAAAAAAAATTGGGCAGTACGAAAAAAATGTCGTATTGCGTTTTAATGATCTCGTAAAATCATATCGTTGCATCCCAACGATGCAAACGAAATCTTTCGAACTGTTTAGCCGAGTTGAGCAGTTTATATCATGTAGAGTCATTTAGTGTATGAGTTATTAGATAGAAATGTGGCCAGCGTGTCATCTCCATAAAGTGCCGTATAAATGAGACGATTTTTAGTCGCAATTTTCCGTTAAAAGTTTCGTGACTTACAAGGAAAGTCATTTAAGTGTCCGCTTCCGATTTTGTTGAAACTGATATATGTGATAAAGCATTGGAAATTATAAGACACGTATTATTTTTTATCTGTGGGAAAACATTTTTCAAGTTGAAAACGACCCCTTAAAGAAAGGCGTGTCACCCCTTAATTTCATTTTTTTTCAATTATTCTATAGTGGATTTTTCATTGCTTTAGATTAGAACAATTTTGGTTTGTTTCATTGATATCGGTGGACTGCTTGTGGATGAAACTGCAAAACCACCCCGCGACACGCCTTTCTTTGAGGGGTGGTTTCTCCCCCTAAAACCGTTATTTCGCAGATAAAAAAGAACGTATCTAATAGTTTTCAATGCTTTATCGCATATATGAGTTTCAACAAAATTAACAGCGGACACTTAAGGCGGGAGCCTGAATTAGAAGGTCCGAAATTTTTTTTTTTAATTGCTTAAGGGCCCTTTCACTTTAGACGCTAAAAAAGGCATTTTCTTGAATTTTTTGGATAGGTTTATATTATAGATATTGATGTAAAATTTTTTTTTAATGTATTTAAGTAACCCAAACAAACTTCAAACACGTTTTTCTCGAAACAACGTTTTTCGACGGCTTGTTGATAAAATCTTCGAAACTACTGAACCGATCCTTATGAAATTCTAACCACATATTCTTTACAACTATAGCTATAGCGCATGTGAAGCATTTTTTTAAATTTTGATATTTACTCTATATCGTTTTTTTGCCAAAAACGGTGGAAAAACCCCGTTTTTTTGTATTTTCAAAAAATGCCCGCCATTTTGTTATTTTTGCATATATAAAAAATCGCATGATATTCGCTATAGCCATTAACATACTGCATCTAAAATCGTTTGATTTTTTGTTTCGGATGATCCATCTCCGAGATTTCATCAACAGCGCGGACCTACAATTTTTTAGGACATTTTTTTAGCCTCCATTTTCGTCTATAAATAGTGACTTAAATAAATAATTTTTTAAAATGTATTTCGAAAGTGTATTTATTAAGTGTAACAACTTTTATATCAATATCTATAATATAAACCTATCGAAAAAATTCATGAGAATAGCCTGTAAGAAAGGAGAAGTGAGAATAGTCTAAAGTGAGAAGACCCCTTAAATCGATAGAAAAACTATCCAAGAATATATTTCCAAAGTTACTGAGGCCAATTGTAAATATTTTCGAAGATACAAGGCCAAAAGCAGAGAAGCGATTGATATTTGATATTGATGTTTCCTCTTATTGGAAACTTCGAAGCGCGTTTTCTCCAGTTTTCATGTTCACGATTTTTCCAAATTGGCGAGCGTGATAGCAAAAAAACTAAACGACCTATTGAATCAAACCAAAGTTTATTTTCTTCAGTATAAAAATCTCTTCCAAGTGAATTGAAAAAGTCTAAATAATTTTTATAGCACGTTAAAGTGTTTTTTTAACACTTTTTTTTCAAACCTGACAAAAGTTATAATTTCACGATTTTTTCGGCTTTTTCTTTATTCACCCAGAAAAAAATATATATGACAATTGAACATTTTATTGGTTTATTTGGTTCAGTCAAGAATTACGAGCTGCATCTTTCCTGTCGATTGGGGACTGCAGTGGCAAAACGCACATGGAATAAGCTGATAAATCTGCACTCATTTATTGTTTCATGTTGAAATTTTTTTTTATAAATTTCAAATATACATGGAAAGATACCTCAATGTTTACTGGGCTCACTTGTGTTTTCCCTTCTAAAAAAATTCCCGAAAAAACGCTTTTTTTGGACCTCCTAATTCAGGCTCCCGCCTTAAGGGATGTTCCTTGTTAGCTTGAAATTTCACCAGTATACTGGCATGCATTTTTACTCGATTATATACGAAAAACAGTAAATCGTTAAATATTCGCGTTCATGGAAGGAATACCGCAACAACCTGAAATGGAAGAGTCTCTTACCTGACGTTAACTTTCGAGCCGTTGAAAAGCAAAGAATGCAGCAGCTGCAAACAGCGATTCCTCAGGAGGATACTCTCGCCCTCGCCCTCTTTTGGTCCTTCATTTTCGCGCAGGATCAAGTGCCTCTCCGGGGTAAGTGGCAATGTGGCGACGATAAATTGCCCGAACCTGAATATTTCCAAATATTTCAAAATCAAATAATTTTTCATTACAGTGACTTCATCGTTATTTTATTATCAGAATTAATACAGTCGAGAGATGAGTTTCAAAAAACTAAAAGTTACGCTGTCACAACTGTTACGCAATTATTCTTTTCAGGGAGGGGTCTAATGCTGAAAAGTGTTACGTACCACAAGAGATCGGCTTGTCGAGGTTGTCCCAAAAGAATGTTCAACAGTGCCAGGAGAACTTGTCTCGTCGAGTTTTGTTTAACGTCGCCCAATATGTGCAACAGCTTGTGAACCAATTGTAAATCCCTCATCAAGCGTAAGTTCGTGCGTTTCTCGCTGCATTCGGCAATGAGTTCGTACAAATGTTCGAGCAGCGAGCGTAAAAGTTCTCCGGGCGCTTCGTGCCAGACCTAGTGTTAAAAACGCGATTCGGCGAGAAATCAAAATTTCCTCATATTATCGAAGATGTACGTTTTGAAATAAATACGAAAATACATCGTTACGGACCTGCAAATCGCAAAGAAGATCCTGAAAGGCCGTGACGTTTGGTATCGCGCTGGTTTCTCGTCCGCTGTCGACGGTTCCCACCAGGCTGAAGGTCAAATGGAGTATGTGGCTGTTCAAAAGTGGACATTTCCGTCTCAGCAACATAGCAAGAGTCTGATAGCCGCGTCGGCGATCCATTTCCAATTGAGCCGCTTGATTCGAGCGTACCACGCACACGAGAGCCTTCACCGCAGCGTACAAAGATTCTACGTCCTGAGCCATTGCTATCAAGCCTGTGATGAAACACCCACAAATATATTAGAGAGCGTACATTAACGGGCTACCTAGGTGCGCAACTAAGTTCCCGGGTTTTACACATGGATGGCGCTAGCGACACATGTAGTCGGCATACAGGTCTGAAATTGGGTGTCTTTATAGCTTGGACATCTGTTAAGAATACCCAGTCGTAATATAAACAAATATCGCAACACAACGACCTTTTTTCTAACCCCGAAAATGTCAAAGTTTGTGCCAAATAAACAGCATTTGCGCGAAGCACTGCTTTTCTGCTTCAACCTAACAAAAACAGCAGCTGAAGCACGTCGGTTACTTGAGGAGGCCTACGGCGAACATATACCATCAAAAACAACGTGTGAAGATTGGTTCAAGCGGTTCAGAAGTGGCGATTTTAAGACTGGTGACAAGGAGCGCTCGGAAAGACCGCAAATATTTGTGGACGCCGATCTGCAAGCGTTATTGGATGAAGATGACACTCAAACAGAAGATCAACTTGCCGAGGCATTAAATGTGACTCGACAATGTATTTCGAAACGTTTGCACGCCATGGGAAAAATTCATAAGGAAGGAAAGGGGGTGTCGCATGAGTTAACTGAGAGACAAATGGAAACTCGAAGAGCCACTTCCGAAATTTTGCTTTTGCGGCGGAACAGAAAGAGTTTCCTGCATCGAATTGTTACTGGTGATGAAAAATGGATATATTTCGAGAATCCCAAACGCAGAAAATCGTGGCTTTCACTTGGCGAGGCGTCAACATCGACGGCACGGCCAAATCGCTTCGGAAAAAAGACAATGCTCTGTGTTTGGTGGGACCGGAAAGGAATCGTGTACTATAAGCAGCTGAAACCGGGCGAAACTGTCATGGGCATCGCTACCGACAACAACTAATCAATTTGAACCACGCATTGCTCGAAAAACGGCCAGAATGGGACACGAGACACGAACGTGTGATATTGCAGCACGACAACGCTCCGTGCCATCGCAGTTCCATCGTCCAGGACACCATAAACACACTGAAATGGGATCTGCTATCGCACCCGCCGCATTCGCCTGGCCCCTTCAGACTATCACCTGTTCCGGTCGATGGCGCATGGCTTGGGTGGGCTACACTTGGCCAATTACGATGCAGTACAAAATTGGTTGGACGAATGGTTTCAGTCCAAAGACGCGTCTTTTTATCGTCGCAGTATTTATGTATTGCCAGAGAGACGTGAAGAGATGTGAAGATGTATTGCCAGAGAACCCAAACATGTGTAAATAGCGAGGGACAATACTTCGAACGAACCATTTTTTGTATTTGTCTTGAAATTTTCGTTTTTTTTATTGGCCAAAAGAACCCGGAAACTTAGTTGCGCACCAGTATACCTAGGTGAGTCAAAAAATTGAATTTTCCAAAAATAGTTTCATTCGATAGACCTTTCAGCTATATCCCCGAACATTTCTTTGAAATATTCCCAAAATTGAATGAACTTATAACAGTCGGTAGGGCGAGCGGTTGCAGCACCATACTTCAAACTTTAAACGCGTTTTTTCTCGAAACACTGTTTTCAAAGTTAGTGGACATGATATCTCGAGAACCACTTGATGGATTGTTTCCTAATTTACAGGAGATACGATGAGAAACATTTGAAGATCGGTGGCCATATTTTTATTGTTTTTATGTATTTTTTGCTGATTTTTTAAAGGTTTCTTTGTGTTAAAAAAATGCGTTTCTTTTTCACCAACCATTTCCCAGAAAAAAGATCGGATTATGGCCATTTTTTTGGGCCTCTAGGTAAATGTACCCCTCAATCATAGGAGGTTCTAGGGCCCCTTCCCCAAACTTCTGCGTCAATGAAATCATCACGAATGATCACCAGGTACGACGAAATTATAAGACGCAAAATGAAAAAATCCACTTTGGATAATCGTGCTTTCTTGTTGTGCCCATTTCTTGTTTTCTTCAAGCACCTTTATCCAAAGTGCAATCAACCCTACGTTAATACACTGGGTCATCTTGACCCGGACGAATTTTAAATATAATGCTTACTTTTCAAAATTTATTGTAGGGGGGGGGGGGTTAAATTCGCGATAGTATAAAATAAAACGAGAGCATGTAATACTGATGCACTGATTTCACGAAATATTTTATACGTTCGGTGAGTAGACGACAGTCTCTTTCTCTTTTGATCCAAAATAATTGACCAAAATAATCACAAATAAGAGCCGGGATGCTACATTTGCTCAGTGGTTCTGGAAATTTGGTTTATTTTGTTACTGGAACAATGGTGCTTTGCTTTGCTGAATACTTTATTGAGGCGGGACACCACTGTGATGGGTAAAAAAATCGATTCTTTTTGTATTTTCTCAAAGTATACATTAGGGTAGCATAAATTTGAGCTCTATTTTTTTCCTTTTCCTCACCATGCAATTATCTTCTTTAAAGACAAAAAAATTGTCAGGGAAGCTGCGAGCGGTCAAAAAATACTTAGAGGTCGCTCAAGTCTCCCAAAACTTCAGATTTTCATTAAAAAATCAATTTTTTTTCGTCCACTTCTCGCCCATGAATTTTACGCTTTGTAATTTTTAAATCAATATCGCAAAAGTTCCAGCTGGCCAATGAATATTTAGTGGTCGGTCAAGGTTTTCGAAATTCAGAATTTCCGCCAAAAAATACATTTTTCATCATTTGTTACAGCATAATAATTTGATATTTTCCGAATTTCAATTATACAGACATATTGAGAAATGTTTAAAGTGTATGCCTGATTTTTTTCAATAATAACCGACCGAAGTGTTGTTAATGGCAGGTGGATGATGTACTATCCGGGTCAAATTGACCCAGTGTGTCAAAATCATGGCAAAATATAAGTGTGTCAACGAAGGGCTAATCCGGAGTACCGGATTCGCCGAAAAGTTTATAAGTTTATAATCTCACCGAGTAGAACGGAGCATCCACCGACGTTGTCGATCATCGTCGCGACGGGACGAGGTCCGAATACACGAACTCCAAGGTAACCGACCACTACACCGCCGAGAGCTCTCGCTGGTCCGCTCAAATGTCCAGCCGAATTGTGCAGTACCCGGATCGGCGTGGCGTTCTCGTGCGACGACATGCCAAGCTGCCGAAATAATTCGGCGTTCGTTAAACGTGTCTGACGAATTAATATCTCAAAATATCTATATGTGTGTGCGTGGCGAAAAAAGTTTTCTCGGTTTACCTGCTTCGCTATGGACTTGTTATCGGCGCGGCTGTAAACTTTACGTATTTTCGCGAGCGTCAGCTGGGACATTGCCTTGGCGTTCAAACCGAAAACTACCTTCTCCTCGGACAAGAGTGCGGACAAAGGTTCCGGCCCTGCAATTACGTAATATATGTAAATTTTACAAGATTTGTGTTTCCTTCTTATTATACTACGAAGCTTTTGTTTATTTTTTGTATTTTTTCTTCCGTTCACGCCGGTCGATTTGAGATTCTTCGTCTACATTTTACGCTGAGCCACGATAGGTGTCATTTATTCACTTAGTGCTCCCTCTATAACTTTCGTGGATCCGGGACTTAAGGGGAGGGCAGGGGTTTGCACTTTTGAAAAATTGATTTTTTTTGTCTTTTCTTATAGTTCTTTTAGCTCCTTATAGTTTCTTATAGTCAAAATTTCAAGTCAATCAGAGCAAAACTCTCGAAGTTGTTGACTATTTAGTCCCGCTCCTCTAACACTGTAGCTCCGACAGCTAAAACTTCAAACGCGTTTTTCTCGAAACCACTTTTTCAAAGTCCGTGTTCACTGCCATTTGAAAACTACATGACCGATTTACTTCAAACTTGGTACACACGTTCTACATATAAAATACCTCACCCCAACGGTTACTTTGAGTTTTTTTACATTGAGGGGGTTTTCCACGCCCAAAATGGCGGAATTTTTCGTGAAAAATAGCACTTTTCACTTAACATGACCACCAAAAATTTAGAAATGAAAAAAAAAATTATCAAAGACCGTTGGGGGGAGGATTTGATGGTACTTTGACTAAATTTTAATGGTACTTGATTTCAGATAATTTCTAGCTGAGATACAGTGAACACCGCAAATCGTGTTTTTCCAAAGGCGTTCTTGGAAAAGCTTTGTCACCGGCTTGTTTGTGGATATTTTCGCGTACAAATTTCACGGAATGTTCTTGAAATGACACTTAACAATGTACAAAAGGTTTCAATAAATTTACTCTATCCATATAGATGAAAAAAATTCGCAAAAAAGTGTTTTTTTTTCGCGCTGAAACCCCTGCCCTCTCCTTAAGCGATACGGAGTAGAGCAATGGCGTACCCCACTCTACCACGGAAGGCGGACAATAGAAAGCGAGAATATTCTTTTTTCTCTCACAGTCCGGCCGAGGGGAAAGAAATATACGTAAGTACTGGTACCATGTTACGTAGCAATGAAGTTATGTACGTATGGTTGGTATGTGCTACATAGTACGCACGAGGAAGGCGTAATACAGTTTTAGTGATCATCTCGTTACCAGCAGGCACGAGTGGGGTAAGCTACTGCCGTAAAAACTCGGGGAACAAGAAAATTAACGAGATGATCGCTTGTGGAGGGTGTACTTATCGTTGATTCGATAGAGCTCACCTATATACTGAGGTGCCTGCAAGCTACCCATGTAATGAGGCCCGAGCTTGAAGAGGCACGATATGTTCTGAGAATTGAATACTTCCTCGACAAGATGACACGGTCCTTGTTTCCAAGCGAGCCTCGAGTAACGTCTCCAGCACGGTGGCGTACCGACGTATCCGTAGACCGGCGATGCTACTGTTAAATTCGTCGCTGCTCCACCGGGCGTTTGAGTTATGTAGTGCAGCTGAGAGAAAAGAAAATCATTTTTTTGTGCAAAAATCGCGGCATGGTCGATGTTAAGGGGCCAGTCCACTTTGAAAATTTCAAAAAATCGATTTTTTTTACTGTTTTCGAAAGTACATACTTTTAGAAATATTGTGTCAAAATTTTATGAAAATCCGAGCTCTCTAAGTATTTTTTTTTACCTGAACGTCAGGACCTCATTTCGTCTACCTGAACGTATAGCGCGCTCGGCCGACCCATCGGCCTTTCATAGTATAAACTTCAAACGCGTTTTTCTCGAAACAACGTTTTCAAAATCTAGCTCCATCGTATCTCTAGAACTAATAAACCGATTCTCTTGAAATTTGAACCACATATTGTAAACATCATTCGCAACAAAATGACCCTCGATGGTTTTAAAATGTTGATTTTTACTCTTTTCTTTGCGAAAAACTGCGAAAAAAAACGTGATTTTTTTACTTTTTTCGTTTTTCATCTGCCATTTTTTTATTTTTTGATAAAACTTTATATCCGAGGGTCATTTTGTAGCTGGTGTCATACTGAATCTAATGGACTTTGATTTTTTTTGTTTCAGACAAGCCGTTGCCGGGTTGTGATGGAGCTACCTAGCCCACCTATTTTTGAGGCGTTACGTTAAACTAACCTTTTTATACTTAAAAATGAATTAAAATGAATTAAATTTTTTTCACGTCTATTTCCAAGACTTTATTTATCAAGCCCAACAACTTTTATATTCATATCTTTCATAAAATCCTCAAAAAAAATCGCGAAAATAGCATTTTTTCGTGGCTTCAAAGTGGACTGGTCCCTTAAGACATTTGGTTACTGTGAAAATTTCAAAAAATCGATAGTAGCTTGAGGCAACGGACATTAAAGAGGAAGGTCCAACATATGGTGCAGAAATCGCAGATTGAAGGTAAACTTATGGTGACGATAAAACTGCTAGCGAAACTTTCATCGCGTTTTTCTCGAAACTATGTTTTTCGAAACAGTGCACACGATTTCTCGACATCTAATGAACGGATTGACCTGAAATTTGCAAGACAAGGTTTGCATCGTTGGAATGCAACGGAAATGATTTTTTTTCACAAATTTGCTTCGACAGATATTGAGCTGAGAAAATCACGCAAACATTTTTTAGCATTCTTATTTACCGATCTACAACAAATTTGCCATTTAGAATTTTGGATAATAATGAAAATGAGAAATTGAAAAGAATTTTCGTCGCATTCCAACGATGCAAACTTCAATCCCATAAATTTGCTACACTTATTCAGTATAATAGTAGTCTAGTCTTGACCGACGTTGTTCTATCGGAAATCTTAACAGTTTTAATTCATTTTTAGTTATTTTATATATATTAGTTTATTAGTTATATTAGTCATTTATATATATTTTAGTTTTTATTCATAACAGCTTATGTTCATTAGTTATTCACAATGATGTCACTTTTCCTAGAAAAACCGAAGAAAAAATTCAAACTTCTTTTTTGATGATTGAATCACGATTGAAAAAAACTCGGTCAAGCCTACGCCAATATTATCTATTTTAAGTAAAAATCGTTTCTTCTCGGTTCAGATCGCCCGACTGGCCAAAATCAAGTACACCGATGAGCCCCTCACGTTCAAAGGTCCTTCACGAGATTGTTTATAACTTCTTTAATTATTACATTTTTTCATGGATTTTTTTTCATATACATGCAAATAGATGTCCAAATGATTTTTCAATCATTTCATTCCTTCAAAATAATTGTTTTGAATAACCCTGGTTTTCGATTCCTCGCAGTAACCTAACTGCTTAAGGTAGTTCGGAACAAAAACCGAAAGTCAAACTGACAATTTTAACGATTTTTATTTTTTTCTTTCGAATGTTTAAAATACATAGAATTGAATCTCATAAAAAAGTATTTTTATTTTGGTACCCATTAGAATGAAAATTTATGATGATTTTCATAAATACTTACAATCGACATTGGTTATTGAGCACTCGGTTGATCATAATCGACTTTACTAGTGAATTCATGTTTTAAGCAGTTGGCGACGCTACATAACCTCCTCATTTTAGAAGAATTCAAACATCACCTCTCAACGACTCGACAAATGTCAAAACATGGCACAATTACGTGTAAGTGGTCGTTTCTTTTCTTACAGAAAATTGATGTGCTTTTCTTCACGCAGATAAATAATAAGAGACTGATTGAAAAGAATCAGTCAGAAGAAAAGAAAATAATTTTTATTATATTCTTCATATGTATATTAGTATACGTAATAATCAATTTAAAAAAATAAGATCTACAATCAACATATTTTTATTCATTTTTTATCCTTCGTTTTATTACTTTTATTCTATTCTTATTGTATTTAGCATGATCTGCAGCGTAGGCATTCGGCGTCATTCATATCGCATTCTGCGTGAATTTCCCCGTAGGAATTTCCCCTAGCAATCACAGCTGACACTCCGATCACCGTTTAGAGAGAGACAGATTCCGCATAGTAAAATTTAATAAATTATTGTGAAAAAATTACACGGTAGATCAGCTACAATTTTTGCAGGTGAATTCCGTATTAATCGAAGATTCGAAAAAGAAGTTTTGTTTGTTGGGTCAAACGACTAAATTTTACGTAAAGTTATCATTTCCGGTACATTTTTCGGAGGTTACGTTTGAGTGCGTGTATTTTAGGCGAACTTTCAACGTTCATATCTCGGAAATGGTACGGTGGAGTGGCTTAATTTTTTTTATTTCAAGGTGGTTAACGACACACTATCTCTTTCTCACACAAAAATAGGAGGTTAAACGTTAGTCGATTTTTGAATTGTTTCTTCCGAACCACCTTAAATGATTTGTTTTTTACGTAGATATTTGCAGCATGAGTGAAAATACAATACCTTCTGACTTTGAATATGTTGACCATCCAGATAAAGAGAGAAACTCGAATTTTTCAGAACCGCCCGATTTAACACGATAGCGATGTGATGCCATTGTCCCTCGTGAAGAAGATCGGGACACCAGACTCTCGCTCCGCTCTCCCCAGTCCCCTCGGGTTCCCACTCACCGATATCTGCTTATCATTGTATATTTTTTTTCGCAATAACAGAGAGATCGTTTCATCGAGATTATTAACGAACAGTGCAATGTAATGTTATTCGGCGATGGAAAAATTTCATTACTCGATTTAATCAACTGACTCTGTGGCAACGGAGTTTCCTGCGTCGAAACGATTATCGCTTTGTCGCGGGCGCTCAAAACAGCCGCGAAACAAATGAGATCCCGGGACGAGGGTGGACTACGAACGAGAGTCAACAATCGTACGCAGTGAGGATCGGTTCGAGGATCGCTGAACTTGTCGACGCATATCCAAGTGCTGTAAGTCAGACCTGTCTGCGGTGGAAAGAGTCGGTCGCCTATGGACAAAATTAGACTTTGTCGATTAATTCGAAAACGATGGAATTCATTGGCGACGCGGATTCTTTTTTCTTCTACAACACAGTATAATTAGATAGAAATGAACACAGTGCATAGTCATAAAACTTATTTATTACTATGCACAAACAAAGCGGCGAGTTCGGCCTCGAGACAGTCTGCTAGTCAAGAATTTTGAGAAAGGAAGTCTGAAGAATATTCTCGTAAAAGATTATAGCGTCATTCGTAAAAGTTACGACTTTTTCTTTCGCATTTCTGGAGGATACGATCGCCACACTTATATTGAATAGTGATTTTCTCGTCTTGTCGCTTCAAAAAAATGGAACATCTGGAATTACGGCCGCCGACGCAGGACTTTTTCGGTCCTCCGCTCGAAACCTTTTGTCGGCCTCAATTTATGTTTTTTTTTTTTTACTCGGGAAGGGTGTAGAGTACCCTTGAGGTATTCCTTTCGCGGAGGGCCGTTTTATGTGGGGGCATCAGCAGGGCCCTTCTGAATCATCGGTAAATTACAGTGGCGCTTAATAAAAATAAGTCACAATCAATTATTGGGAGCACAAATAAGTCTCCGCCGTTTAACAAAAGATGGCCCCACCAGGAGGTTATGGTTGAAATTGGCAGATGTAAAACGTCATATCGTAACAACCGAAAGTAGTAATAAAACATACCCTAAGTCTAAAAAAAGGTGAAGAATTCTTTCCTTTAAAAAAAAAGTCATGAAAATCAGCAAGTTTTTCCTCGCTCAAAGGTATCTCCCCCCTTCAGTGTTAAATATTCGGGTTCGTGAAAGGAATACCTTAAGTGCCAATAAAAAAGTAAGGAACCTATATTAGAATATTTCATAGTACTTGTGAAAAAAAATGCTCAAAAAGTCCCGGAAAATCCTGTTTGGTACTTGAAGACTGCCTCAACAATTGGCATTGAGGCAAAAAAAGCAAACTCGCTGAGAATCAACCAGAAGGCTGAAACTCCGCGGTCTCGTGCTTCCACGAGTGTCTCTTCGAACATTCTCAAGGTCTGCGGTTCCGCGACAAATACGTTTGCATCGTCTTCGTTAGAAAAAATTCATACCGGATCCGATTCCTCCGAGGACGCTGTTATCAGCGGCAACGACGGTAGGCGGGGTTGTGCTCTGAGGTGCGACACTTGGTAGATAGAGGCAAGCGAAACCCTCGGCGCTCATGTCCAATTCGACAAAGGGTGGCAGAGTGCAAGAACCGTGGGCCCGAAAGTCCTTGGGAGTCGTCATCGAGACGAGAGTCTTGATGCGGGTGAGCGGTACAGGACCACCTCTGGGTTTGTTCGGCTCGATGTCATCCAGTGAGATACAGCAGAGAGGATCACCGAGGCGCAAAAATTCCCTGCGTAAATAAAACGGGGCTTAGGAGTGGCGATCTTTTTCAACGTGAGACTTCGCGTCCATGCAACGATTCTTTCCGTTCTTACCTCAAATCCCTCGGCTCCAATGATTGAGCGGCGAGACGTTCGATTATGTATTGGAGTGGTTGATGCAGCGGATGCGTCTCGTCCTGAAGGGCGGTTCTTCCAACCGTCAACAATTCTCCGGCCATACCGGCGTCGCACATGACCTGCTGATTTCTCTCGGATCGCACCAAACTCTTGATCACCTCGGCCACGTAAATCTGCAGAGCCAGAGCCGTCTCGGGATTCTTTTGGTAATTGATCGATGGCAGAAGATGCAACATTCCAACGACGATTCCCGGATGTACGATCACCGGCTCGGGACTCGGAGGATTCAGATTCAGAGAATTTACCGAGGAACGCTTACCGCTGCCCGGCGAGTCGATAGATCTTTGTTGCTAGAATCGAGAAAAGAAAAATAAGTTGAAATCAGCGACAGACAGAAATAAGTTGTCGACTGAGATGAGAGCAGATTTACAACTGATGACTTTAATTTGACGAGCGCATTTTTGAAAGCTTTTATTTAACTTGCTTTGTTCGTATGTCTATCTTTCCGGTTCAAAAATTTGTTATTCATTTTTCAAGCGCTTACTGGCATCCGATTGAGCTGACATTTGGCATAGGGGAGACCTAGGAGGGTTGACACAGAGGTAAGTTGAAACAATGTCAATGTCTCAGTAGATGTGATTGTTATCGAGCTGGCAACAAAGTCCATTCTTGCATTGCTACGACGTGCGCCACTTGTCAGTTCGCTCCGGTGCTCTTGCAAGTTCAGTTGCGTCGCATCGACACCCGCGCCAAAAGAATTGGCAAAAATAAGTATTTGTCGTATTTTTCATTAAGCTTTAGTTACCTTGTTTATATGTTTGATGGTATGTGATATGAATTGTTTGGAAGCTTACTAACTTAGCATTCGATTCGTCATGTTGAATTTGTTGTTTTGCAAAACTCTTTATCAATAGTGAGTTCCGAATCAAGTGGCATTGCATTTTTGATACCTAGGAGGATTGAAACAAGGTGTTTCAACTTATCTCGGGTGCAGTCATGTTTTCATACGTTTATATTTTGTGGTGTGGTTTGCATGGCTTGCACTTGTTTCATTTCGGATGCCGAATAAATATATTAGGAAAACGGATAGAGGCATGGCGAGCCGAGAAATATATGAGCTTGCCGCTGAAGAGGTTACTCTACGGGACGAGAGATCAAGCACAAAGAGAACGTTGAAAGTGAAGACGAAAGGCCAAATGAAACGTGAGTGCACTACCTGGAGTGCAAAACATGGTCGCACGAAGCCTGCACTGGTGGTGAACTTTCATATGTATGTCACAATTATTTGTCAGAATAGAGATTGATTTGCTTTCCAGCCATAAAGTTTCTCCTTCAACTTACTTTTTGGCTTGCCATATTTTACTACGTAATTTCGTGAGACTCGTAAGTTTATATTCGTTTCAGTTAGAACTTATAAAAATTGGTCAGACTGAATAAAAAAGAGAGACTTGGATTAATGTCGAGGTTAAGTTAAAAAAAATGTTAACAATAATCTTTTTTGACATAATTTATACCCATATTTTGTACCGATTCCCAGGCGTTTCAACTCACCTCGATAGCTGTTTCAACTTACCTCGATATGAGGAGAGTTGAAACAAAACGACTTATCGTACTTAAATAGTTTTTTTACAGGTTACATAATTCCTGGAGTCATTTCTCGTCGAAAATCGATTGGTCGATTAAAAAAGATGCAAAACAACTTTAGTTTTACCCGAATCTCTCGTTTCGATTGCGAGATATGAAGTGAAATCTGAAAATTGTTTCCACCCTCCTAGGTCTCCCCTGCCTATGTAACTTCGACGACGATGCAATAATATGGTGCCATGGAGCTGGTCTGATGATGGAGGTGTAAGGTGGGCAATGCAACTCCTTGATAGCATATACTAGGACAGTCGAGTTTGTGCTCATTTGTTTTGTTATCATGAGCACTTTTCAATTCACATGATAACGAGAGTCTGATAATGGCGGTGGGAGGTGGGAACTGAAATTTCCTAATGGCGAATGGTAGGACAACTGAGTTTGGGCTCATTAACTTTGTTGACTTGAGCACTATTTATAATTACACTATTAAAAAGTTTCTCGCGAAATCTTTATAAGCTATGGCAAGGTTTTTGATTACGCCGATGTTTGAATGGCATAGGGGTCTGGCATGGCAAATAAATAAACAAATTCTAATACTAAAAAGCCTAAAAGCAAATAAACATAAGAAACATTTAAAAACAAGCTTTTATTTAAAAGGTACTGTACTAAAAAGTAAAAAATAATGTTCAGTAGAATTGAAAATCAAAACAGTATAACTACAAAAAGTCCTTTCCTTGGTCCACTAATCATGGATGCAAGTACTTAAAAGGTACATAAACGTAGATATATTTAAAATATGAATTCAATTTTAAAAGCTTGAAGCGTCAAACGTCATAAGTACTAATACTATTTAAAAATTTTGGCAAAAAGGCTCAAGCTTTTAAATTTTATATTTCATATTTTTTAAATATCTACGTTTAACCTTTTAAGAACTTGCACCTATGATGAGTGACCAAGAAAAGGAACGTTTTTTGTAGTTATATGGTTTTATTTTTGCCATTTAACTGAATATTATTTATTACTTTTTAGTACAGTACCTTTTAAATAAAGGTTGTTTTAAAAAAGATTTTTTTACGTGTATTTTTTTATTCCATTATTCATTTGCTCGACAACGAGTAATGGAAGGTCAAATCGTTATTCAATAGTTCAGCAACGAGTACGGGAATGTCGATCATTACCTTGGTAATGAGTAATAGAAACGTGGACCATTATCCATTACCTGCAGAATGTGCGTATTATCAGTGTTTGAGGAGGTTGGAGCGTTAGCCACAATACAAGATTAAATATGAAAAAAAGATGTTATTGTCTAGACCAGAGGTTCCCAAACTTTTTCGTCCTGCGCTGCGTTCCGAAATCTTTCGGACAGCGTCGCGCCGCCCACTTTGGGAACTTCTGGTCTAGACTATACGGAGACTTTACGAATTAAAAAAAAATTCACCATAAAACACCAGAGATAAAAAATTGTTCAATGAATGTAATTTTACGTGCGGTTAGGTGGTCAAGACGTTCACGCTACGGGTAATGTAATATTTTTGGCTATTTAGCACCAAGATAGACCATTTATGACAAAGGATGAACGCAAACTGAACATTTGTAAATATTAAGCAAAGAAACTCCATCTTGCCCATCATAAACCATATATATTTAATATTGAACCATCAAAGTTTGATGAAAGCTTACGATTTTATCTAGGCTGGCGAATGAAAAGCATTACTACCAATCTTAATGTCCGCGAAGTTGCCGCACGTCGGCAACAGTTAATATTAATTTATGGTAATAATAAATAATCCCGTGACATAAATGTAAATAGACATAATTATAAATTACTCAAAATTTCATTCTGAGTTGTATAAAACTCTCGCTGACGCAGTTTTTTCATAATAATCATCGATAATATGCTGTACTTTTTCAAGTTGGTAGTAACACGAAAGTGTTTTCTTATTTACGTAATAATAATATAAAAATACACAATTTTGCCCTTTAATTATATATTTTATGAAAAATTACCATCTACGAAATAAATCTGTACCTAGTATGCATTTTTTGAAGTGCATTGAAAAAAAAATTCATAAACCGCCATTTGACTCAACTGGACCGCTCCAACCTCTTTAATTTCAGTCAGCAACATTACTTTACCAATGATACAATACAAAGAACCAAGTACAGTATCGAAATAATAAATAAAAAATTGCATTTTCACTATGCATTACCGAAGCAATGTATTTCGCTTTCCATTGCTCATTACCAAAGTAACGCATGGGTTGTGCGTGTTTGTCCACAATTTTTTTTGCCAACTTCGTTTATATTCTATTTCGCGCTTTTACGACTCTGTCCCTCTCACTCTCATGACACCCTTGTCTCCACTATTTACATTTTATTACAGCGCCCCCACAGAGTGTTGTCCGCAGCTTCTCGTTTCCTCGTGCACTACTGTTTATAGTTTCCACGAGGGCACAGGGAAACTGGAAAACCTGTGATGATACGGGGGGCTATTTTTTTTTACTAACAAGGACCATCACTTTGGTGTCCTCCTCCGATTTTGTTGGAACTTTTTTATGTGGAAGAGTATCAAAAACCGAGAGACACGTATTTTTTTTATCGGCGAAAAAACGGTCTTAAGGAGAGGGTAGGGGTTGCGGCGTGAAAAAAAAAAACACTTTTTTGAAATTTTTTTTCATCTATTAGGATGGAATAAATTTATTGAAACCTTTTGTACATTGTTAAGTGTTATTTCAAGAACATTCCGTGAAATTTGTACACGAAAATATCCACAAACAAGCCGGTGCCGCGTTTTTCTCGAAACCACTTTTTCAAAGTCCGTGTTCACTGCCATTTGAAAACTACATGACCGATTTATTTCAAACTTGGTACACACTTTCTACATATAAAATACCTCCCCTCAACGGTTAGTTTGAGATTTTTTTACATTGAGGGGGTTTTCCACCCCCAAAATGGCGGAATTTTTCGTGAAAAATAGCACTTTTCACTTTACGTGACCACCAAGAATTTAGAAATAAAAAAAAAAATTATCAAAGACCGTTGGGCGGCAGGATTTGATGATACTTTGACTAAATTTTAAAGGTACTTGATTTCAGATAATTTCTAGCTGAGATACAGTGAACACCGCAAATCGTGTTTTTCCAAAGGCGTTCTTGGAAAAGCTTTGTCACCGGCTTGTTTGTGGATATTTTCGCGTACAAATTTCACGGAATGTTCTTGAAATGACACTTAGCAATGTACAAAAGGTTTCAATAAATTTACTCTATCCATATAGATGAAAAAAATCGCAATAAAGTGTTTTTTCCACGCTGAAACCCCTACCCTCTCCTTAAGGGGTGAGACGCACCCTAAGAAATGGGGATTTTTTTCGTTTTTCATCGATAACGTTTTAACGGTACGAGATATAAAAATTTCAAATTGCAATAATGTTTATTTTTTTTTGTGGACTATACATTGGAGATGAGAACGATAACGTTATCGACAAAAAACACCCCTATTTTCGAGGGTGCGCTTTACCCCTTAAAACTGTTTTTCCGCCGATAAAAAAAATACGTGTATCTTGGTTTTTGATACTCTTCCACGTAAAAAAGTTTCAACAAAATCGGAGGAGGACACCAAAGTGATGTTCCTGGTAAGATTCAGTCGTATCGTCATCGGAAACTCAGTTAAAGTGCTCGGCAGTCAACCCCCAAGCCATTGCGCGGTGATGCGGTTACTCACAAACGTATTGGCCCAGTCCAACATTGCTTTTACATGATATTGAAGTTTGCATCTTTGGAACGCAACGGAACTTTACCAGCTCGCCCTTTTTTCGCAAATTTGGACTACCAGAATCAGTCGAACTTTTATTTAGAATCCTTATCAGATATCTACATCCTACATTTACAGGACAAGATTTTGGATGATGACAAAAGTCCAGAAATAAAGACGAAAAAAAAAGATGGCGAAAAACAAAAAGTAAAAATACACAGACGAAAGTCAAAGACTAAAGTTGCAACAAACATGTAAAAAAAGGATCCTATCCCATAATTGTATAGAGACTCCCGGAGCAATGACCCCAAAAATTATGTAAATAAAACTCAATTGGAACAATAAAAAAAAGAGAGACGAAAAAAGAACTTTCGTTGTGTTCCAACGGTGCAAACTTCAGCATAATGCTTTTGCATAGTCATTTGTGCGACACTAAATGAGGGTGACGATGTCAAGCATTACTCGGAAATTGGGAACTTTTTTTTAAATTTCGCTTTTACTTTTACAATTATAAGCTGTTATGTGCCATAACATTAAACAATTTTGCTGTTTCAGATAAATGTCACGTTTTCGTATTTAGAAGGCCATTCATTAATGTACACCGTTCTATTTATCTCCACATATGTTTTTTATTTTGTTTTATTCCTGGTAAAACCGCTGTCTCAAGTCCAGCGGCTTGAATTTCCTGAGCCTCCTGACGATTCCTGTTATGTGCAACAGGCCGAATGCTAGTCTGTTTGGATGGGCACCGAGTCAAAGGGAACTAAGCGAGAAAATGAATAGTTACCTCGACGCTCGATTGTTTGTGACAGGGTGACCTCATACCGACCGCAGCCAAGTTCGGCTTGTCGAAAGCATCGAGCGCGACGTCGTACAGCAGACGCAACAATAGACAGGCGTAACTGAGCGTGGGTGGAATGTCGCTCGGAAAAACGGGATCGAGAACGCTGCCGGTGAAAAGGCTGAGCAGAGATGCGTGATAGTTCATCGACGGTTGTACATGGGACTCCAGGAGTTTCGTGTTGCTTGAAAAACAACCGAGCAGACGCAGCGTGTCGCACAAACTCGATTGACAAATCTGCGACAGAATATACGGTGGAATCGCGGGATGTTCCATCTACGAGTGAAAAATCGAATTATTTTATCGAATCGCTTTACCTCGAGATGAAAGAACTTTGCGTTCGCTGGCTCGAATCTCATCGCGGTGCATATCGTGTGGAAAACGACGTGCAGGAGAGTCAACAGTTGAGCCTCATCCTGGGGGCTACGCTGAACAACGTCGTTGCAGGGCTCGTTCATGTTCTTCGGTGGATAAGGCCCCAACTGAGCCTCGAGCGACACCAGGACCGACATCACGTACACGAAACCACCGACTTTCCGAAATACGGTGCGTGTACGATGCGACTCCCGTAGACAGGCGAGAAGCGACTTTGTTGGAAGGGAAAATAAAAGGTGCTCAAGTACGTATTGGATCGCGGATTCGGGTAGGGGTCCGATTGTATAGACGGTTATAAACATGGACCTGGCATCGCCAATTGATTGTGAGTAGATATTTTATATGAAAATTCCGCAGTCGAAACTTTAAACGCGTTTTTCTCGAAATGCTGTCTTTAAAAACGGTGTACACTCTCAAAGGAAAAGTTTTCAAGCTATCCGTCTCAAATTTGGACACAACATTCTTCACACCATTCTTTATCTTGCTATGGAAGCTTTATTTTAATCTTCATATTTTTTTAATGGAAAACCGTCGACAATATAGGTTAAATTCTATTTTTTTTCAAAACGCCGCCATTTTGTCAATTTGGATTTTTTAAAAACCTCCATAGCAAGATAGCGGCTTTCATACTGATTAATAATCTTTTTCAAAATGTTGTTTCAGATAATATTTACGGCCACAACCGTGTACACGGTGAGGACTCCTTTTTTCGAAGACATTTTCAACCTCAATTTATGATTCAACCGTAAAAAAATGGAAATAAAATAAAAATGAACGTTTAAAAATGTATTTTCTATTTTTCATGAGTGCTTTGATTTGAAATTTAAAAAACCGACTGATTAGCGTATTGTAACCATCGAAAAAAAATCAGCTATTTTTCGCCCCGTTACACTGTGACGATCCCTTAAGATTTGTATACCAAAGGATTACGCCTTCATGGGCATTAATGGAGATACCTTGAGTATGTGGGTTTTAAGCAGTAGAGCGTTCGACGGAGCGGAGTGCATAACACCAAGCAGGGTGGCCATGTCGTCGTCGCCGCCGGCGCTGAGTATAAGTTCACGAACGATTCCAAGAGCTGCGAATCTGCAGTCAATGTAGGGGACGAGATTGTGAGCGCATCGGGCGCCACCGCATTCCCTGAAGACCTTGGCGTTCTGAACGTTTGTAGCCAGCAGAGTTGTCAAAGCGTCCATAACGAGACCACCGAGACGTTCTTGGTCCGGACACATTTTGTACTCTAATTGTAATAATTGACGAACCAGAATTTTACCATCAACTCCAATTTTGCCCCGATAATTAAGAAATCATAGAATCATTAAAAACTTTGCCGTCATAACTATAATCATTAAAAACGACTTTTCACTTATTTGCGTTAGTAATTTTAATGATTTGTGGCAGTAAAGTCATTGAGCACTACTTCCAAATACTCTACAATGATTTCAACGTTGTTGGTTTAAGGGGTGTAACGCAACTCTCAAAGGATCAGAAAGACGATTTTTTCTTCTTCTACATTTTATTCATATTTTAGGATCGTGAAAATAAGCGGCAATTGGTCCGACAGAAAAAAGTTGAAGTTTCACGTATTGAGTGGTTGAATAAAATTTTTACTGTTATGGGGTTAGGCTACGGTGAAAAATTCGAAAAATCAACAGTTGCTAGAGGCAACTTAAATTGAAGACGAAAGCCCAACATATAATGCAGCAATCGCAGATTGAAGGTAAATTTATGATTTCAACGATAGAACTGCTAGTAAAACTTGTAGCGCGTTTTTTTTTTTTTTGAAACTCTGTTTTTTCAAAACGGTGTGCACGATTTCTCGACATCTAACGGATCGGTTTTAAATTTGGTACACTTATTCAGTATAGTTTAGTCTTGACCGTTTAGTCTTGACCGACGGTTTTCTTCTTAACATTTTTTTTCCATTAGTTATTAACAGGAATGTCATTTTTTCTCGAAAAACAAAAACGAAAAAAAAATGTACCCTTTTTTCCTGATGATTGAAACACGATACCAAAAAAACGCTCAGTGAAATCTCAGCAAATATTATCTACTTTAAGAAAAAGAAAACTCGTTTTTCTTTGTTTCAACGGGTAGGCCAAAATCAAAAACACCATTGAGCCACTCACGTTCAAAGGTCCTTTCCGAGATTGTTTATACCTTCCTTAATTATTGATATTTTCAATGAAATTTAGTACACAACTTTGTTAATGTACATATAAATAAATGTCCAAACATTTTTTTCAATCCTCTTGCTTATTTATTCATGAATCACTTTTTTGTGTCCCCGATTTTCGATTCGTCACAGCCCCTTAAGTCCGAAATATTGTAACGCGTCTTTTTCGACAAACGTTCTTTAATTTGGTTGCAGCATAACGTGAAAAAGTCTTATCCAATGTACTTTTAATTTTTGTAGTATCTTTTAAGGCCTTAGGCCACAGTAACGGGTATAAAATCATATGCGAATTTAACAATTTTTTTTCGTATGAAAAAGTGATTCACTCACAAAATTAATGACACATCCATTTAGTATGAATATCAAGCTGTTAGAAAATATATATTTTTTTTTCGATGTACAAAATGGCCAACTACTCGAAACTTCTCGAAACAGCTTTTTTCCAATTGGCGTGACAAATAACTTCAACAATTTTCACTCGATTTAATTCAAATTCAAAAGTTATGTTCCTAATTGCATTTCGCAGAGAAGTACGTACGGAATTTCTGAATAATCGAAAACTTTTCATTTTATGAGCAGTTTATGAGCAGTTATAACGAAATTTTTCACTGAAAATTCATTTCTTAAGTTCAAATACCTACAACTTTTGAATAAAACAATATTTTTTAATTCCGTACGTACTTCTCTAGGTATTCTAATGTAGATTGACGAGAATTTTTGTTTTTCGTTCTAGGTAAAGAATTGTGGATGCTAAATGTCACGCCGCGGAGCGCCTAAAAAAAGATAAAAGAAAATATTAGTAGTCGGCCATTTTGTACACCGAAAAAAATATATACATACTTTCTAACAGCATGATATTCATACTAAATAGATGTGTAATTAATTTTATGAGTGAATCACTTTTTCATACGAAAAAAAATGTTAAATTCGCACATGATTTTATACCCGTTACTGTGGCCTAAGCTGCGGTTGCCACAGAAATACGTAGGAATTTCTCGTTTCTTTGGAAACTTCTTTCGTCATTAACAATTACTCAGGATTTTTTTCCTCAGTCAACGTTTTTAGAATGGTTGTCGTTTCTATAAAAAAAACAACATTCGGAAAAAATCCTACGGATTTCTTCATCAACATGTACATTTTGAATCAATGTTTTGTTCGAAGTCTAAACTTGCCGCGAGCCCCATGGCACCTCCGGCAAAAAACCCTTACGCTTACAAGGCTTCAGCGCCGCCATTTTGTAGGAAAAGAATGTTCAATTATTTCGTGCACCGTAAAGTATCTACACTATCGTTCTTTAAATAGGTGTTATATTTGCTTTTGTAGCCACAAAAATTTGTTCAAGTTACACCTACTGTTTGGGTCTCTGAAGTAGTGCTGCTTAAAGGGTCGTCCTAAGGACTTTTTTCCAGACAGACTTACCCATTCCCTGATCATTAGCAGCTTGTTTGTCTTTCAGCAAGGTAGCATAACGATGAAGACACGTTACAAAGACCTCCAACATACCGACCTCCCTGTACACGTCCTTGAATATAATATTGTGCCTAAAAGCAAACAAGATTTTCCGTCATCATCGCGCCAAATGAGGACCAAAAATCTGTATTTCTCTGTACTTTCAAGTGACAGGCGTACCTCAGTATGTTAAGCAGCGTTTCCATACACAGAATGCTGCAATTGACGGAATTGTTCGATTTCAACAATATCGAGAGGGATATGAGTTCCTTGCAAGGCACAAAGTTTAACTGGAAAACGATGAATTCCAGCAGTTGGAAGAACTTTTCTTGTATCTCGGGATTCTTCAAGTGTATCTTCTCCGCGAATTGCGACAGTGTGTTTTCACCCTCGAGTATAAAGTAATTCGCGTTGTCGCTGTGATACACGCTGGATATGGCGTCGAGTATCGTGCAGCACAGCAACGGTGAATTCGACTTGACGAATACCGATTGCAACACCGTGAAAGCTTGGATGTTCCGAACGCTGCCACCTGGGCGCGAGAAGAAACGCAAGTGCGATTGAAAAACGAATTTTTGCATGTTTCCGCGTGAAACGGAGAGAATTTTGAAATTCCTCGGCTATTGGATTCAATATCGCTCATCCACTTAAAAAAACTGTGATAACACAAAAACTGCTGTTTGGAGAAAAACGCATTTCAATTTTTGTTCACATTCGTGAGGCCAATGTGAGGTCAATATTTATCTAAAATAACCTATAATAATTTTATTAATTGTGAAATTGACTAACCTTTTTGGAGGTCATGAATAATATGTAGTCAAGTGTTTAGACGAAGTTTTAAAGTCAAGTTTTTTAGACGATGAGCGATACTCGAACCGTGAATCAAGTGGACGCATTGGAGTAACAATTAAGGGGTGAGCATGCAGTCAGAATTTTCAAAAAATCGATTTTTTTACATTTTCTCGAAGTATGATGTTTCGAAAATATTCCCTGAAAATTTCAAGTCAATCCGATGAATAGTTTCTGGGATTTCCCATAATTAGTGAAGGGGCGTCGGGTCCCCATGGCAGGTAGCGGCTGACAAACGCGCAAACGATAATACCCGGGAAGGCAGAATGCTTCGAAGACAACAACAAATTGATATTTTGGAAGCTTCCACATCGGCAGAAGCCCTATTGTATGGGCCAGGAATTGATGATTCGATGTAAGTATTTTTTTAATTCGTATTTCTGTACGTAAATCAAGTGTAAAATTGGAAAGCTCTTTCAGAAATGTTCAAAAATGTATTACTCAAAAACTACGAACTTTAGCAAAATTTTATAAAGAATACTTTCGTTTCAAAATTGCCCAAAATGTTTAAAAAAAAATAATTCATCCCGAAAAACTTGAATTTTTTGAAAAATTGTTTTAACAATTGGCTATAAACAATTGAATACTCGACTTTTTGGCAAAAAAATGTGATATTCGGATTTAGCGAATCAAAATACATAAAAAAAAGTTTAGTTTCATCCATCGAGCTCAAAATTTTACGAACATATAATACCGTATCCTCATCGAAAAACTTTAAACGCGTTTTTCTCGAAACTATGTTTTTCAAGTCGGTGACCACTATAATTAAAAAACCACTCAATGGATTTTGATGAAATTTGGTGTGCTTATTGATATCATTAAAAACTAGTCCTTAATCGAAGGATTTGCATTTTTGTTGAAAATTTATATTTTTTTTTAAAATAAACGAGCAATTTTTTTGTCAAAAATCGAAAGTTATCTGTCGGAAGCCGCCATTTTGTTAATTTTTGAAAAAAAAGCTTCGATTAAGGACTAGATTTTTTATTAAACTAATGATTTTTTTTGGTTTTTTTTTTATTTCAGATCATCCAGTAAAATTTTATGATGCTCACCGCAAAGCACTACATGCCGAAGGGGGTCCGACAAAGATGGCGATATTTTTATAAATAATCAATATTTTTCTTTGAAAATTTGTACAAGTCAAGTTAAAATATAACATAAAAAGTCTGTGTAACCACTTTTGTAAAACAAACTTAATTACTATAAAAAAAAATTATTGCCAATGCTCGTTTTTTCACGCCTCTGACTGCATTTCGCCCCTTAAAATTTTTACCTCGGTTGCTCGGTTGTGGTAGCGTAAAGCCAAGCATCTGAAACAACGAGCCCATGCTCGCCTGTGTCGGTTTCAACTCAATGTGGCCGCACATGGTGAGTGACGCGAGCATCAGGACTAAATTTCTGATAGCGTCCTGCGCCTCTCCTCTCTCGTCTTGCTCGAGTTTCGAGGGTGCGTGCCTGAAAAATTGCCCTTGTTAGTAACACTTAAGATCGGACGATACTCTGCTCTCCAAGCTTTTTTCCCATCGCGAGTCTCACTCCGAGAAACTTTTCGTTTCCTCCAAATAACTTTTCGAACGTGATCGAAAAATGACTTCGTGTGGAAGCTACCATTATTGAAAGAAATGATTTTTTCCGGCGACGTAGGTGAGGCTCCAAATGGCAGAAAAACGGAGATATGAATATTGTCGCTTGTAATTTTGCGTGACACTCACTTCAGAAGAAATTCTGAGAGAAACGTGTAGCCCTGACACACGCGAAAGTCATCGAGAAGCGTTTGCGAAACTTCGCTCGAGTCCTTGAGAAAGCAAAACACGGTCACGAACATTTCGACGACTTCGAGCGGCGCTAGACCCGGAACTCGTTGCATGTTGTCGATGCAAAGAGCGATGCATCCCTTGTCTGCGACAAAACAAGACGAAAGCTATGAAATATATTTATATCCAAGCGAGAGTCTAGTGAAAAGTGTGGCCTGTATCGGCACAGGTTCTCCACAGTGTCGCTGTGCCCTTCGTGCAAATGCGATTCTGCAAGTGCGTTATAAAACGTCTCCAAACCGGAACAAGTTGAAATTTCGTGCGGGGTAAAAGTAGAAGGGACGAGATCATAAAACTTGAAGGGCCATCGAACAGAGGACGAATGAACATTATAAAAGGCGTTAAGGTAGTCCGATTGCTTCACACGAGTCATATCACTGATCATACTTGAGGCTTGTACAATTTATATTTTTTAAATATGCAGAAAAAAAATTTGTAATAACTAAATTTTTCATGTGTAAACTGTGTAATGAATGTTCACATTTAATTATAAAAATGAACAAATAGTTATTCCAACGATTCGCGAATATTGGTTCTATCTCCGTCTCTTTTTACTCAACCCGGCGAGTTTAACCTCCATGCTTTTCAACGTCGATCTGTCGAAACAATGTCAGGTGCGGGAAATATACAGCATTGTATTCGGGTCACGACTGGTAAAAAGCGTGAAAAATTTTTGTCGGCGAAATGTGTCGGTTAAAAATGAAATACGTGTGGAAATTCGAATGACTGAGATGAGGTTAGGACTACAGTCAGCTGTTGCCTTGCTGTCACGTCTCTTTATCGTAGCAAGTGGTAATAAATCCAATACCGGAAGTTCAAATTAAACTTGATATTACATCAAAATTAGGTCAATAAGCGTATTTTTTTCCGAGAGGACTGGATTACTACACGTGTTAAGTACGTAAATCTGATTATTTTTAAGAATCTGACGGATTCCCACTATTATATACACTTTTGTAGCGACCGGAAATTGGGTTTTTGTGTGTCGTCTCGGAATTCCTTCACAAAAATACGCAATTTTAATATCTCTTTTCTCTATAATTAGGTCGATAAACGACCCTGAAATTTTGCAGAGACGATTTTGAATATATTTAGTGAGCGCAAAAAAAATGAAAATCCTATGGATTGAAGCCTGGTGATACCTTAAGGTATATCAGAGAGGTGATAAGAAACGAGGATACAAGATGGCCAAAAAATTGCTTCTTGGAAGAAATAAGAGCGATAACAAACAGAGATCCGTCAAAGTGGGGGAGAAACTTAGTGAAAGCATTAAGAGAGATGGCAATAGAAGACATAATAACAATGATTAGGGAACGGAGAGAAGTGAAAGGAATAGATGCAAAAATAAAAAAGGGAGTGTTAAGGAAGGAAGAGGAAAAAAAAGAAAATCATCATATAATGAGCAGTACAAATATATTATAGAGAATTATGACATGCCATGAAAATAGTGGTCGAAGGAGGGAGTAAAAGGGAGGGACAAGAATATGCGGGCGAGGTTAAGATGAGGCAACATAGAAAGGCCGGAAAAAGAGGGGAAAAGGAATGGATGTGCAGGGTATGTAAAGAACAAGATGCGACGTTGGAGCATCTATTAATCTGTAGGAAAGGCAGGGAGCTAGTTACAGAGAAAGCACGAAAGACAGCGGAGGAGTAGATGAAAGGAATAGATGATTTGGCAATAAAGGGGGAAATTATAAATATGCTGGGCGGCAAAATACAAAAAAGGATATGTGAGTACTTTAGGGAAATAGAGGAAGTCTGCAGAAAGATGAACAGGGAGAAAGGGGGAGGAGAAAGAGATGGAGTGGAGGAGTAAATGAAGAAAAAGAGAGGAAGGCTACATCGTACGAAGTGCAAGAATCCGTGGCGTAGTAAATAAGTGAAGTAATATGTAAGCAGGTCATTGTTTTGTAAAAAACTGTTAAGGCGGGATATACAATTACAACGATTAAAAAAAACGATTTTTTGTTTCTTTAAACGATAGAACTATATATATAGAATATTTTCCCTGAGTTTCAAAACGAAATTCGAAAAACTTCAAACGTTACAGCCCGTCAACGCTGTGCCTTACCGCTCGGATTCGGAGCAGGCTATTTTTTACGAAAAATTCCGCCATTTTGGGGGTGGAAAACCCCCTTAATGTAAAAAAAATCTCAAACTAACCGTTGGGGGGAGGTATTTTATATGTAGAAAGTGTGTACCAAGTTTGAAATAAATCGGTCATGTAGTTTTCAGATGGCAGTGAACACGGACTTTGAAAAAGTGGTTTCGAGAAAAACGCGGCAACGGCTTGTTTGTGGATATTTTCGCGTACAAATTTCACAGAATGTTCTTGAAATAACACTTAACAATGTACAAAAGGTTTCAATAAATGTACTCTATCGATATAGATGAAAAAAATCGCAAAAAAGTGATTTTTTTTCACGCTCAAACCCCTACCCTTCCCTTAAAAAATGATACCCCCATGCCAGGGTACGAAATTATTTTTTTCTGCTCCTTTTTCATGTATTTCCCCCATGAAAAATAATTTAATTGGATTTCTAATTCAATATTCGGTTTTGGGTCAACATTTCAATTTCAGGTCTGTAACTCATTCTGTTTACGAGCTAGACACCCGTGACATACGGACGGACAGACAGCAAAGTGTCAGAAATAGGGTTCCGTTTTGCCCTTTGGGTACAGAACCCTGAAAACGATCGAATGAGAGAGAGAAAAAAACATCGAATAAAAGCAACGTACCGTGAATGTAGGAGACTACATTAGTCGTGAGTCCGTGTCGTGAGAGCGTCATGAGAACTTCGGCCGCGCTCTTACGCCACATTACATTGTACTGAGGACACCAGCTGGTTATTGCCGAAAACAACAACGTCAAGTCATCTTTTCGCGCTAGTTCATCAGCTGGATACGTATGACTGCAGAGTCTCACCAATACCTGACGAAAAGCAATATACCGTTTAATCTCTCTTACTCCCACAATATCGATCTTCTATGGACGAAGATGAGGCGGAGCACTGCGAATGAAAAAATAAATGACGAGAGTGAAATAACCTCGTTGATCAATTACTCAATCAATTTTACCTGTACGAAAATCTTTTGCAACAATATTCGGCGTTCTCGGGGTGTAAATTCACTGTTCACGTCGGTTTCGTCGGCTTCGCTTTCGCTCATTTCGGGCAGGTCGAAAAACAGGTAGAGACATTTCACTAACGTCGAAGGTACGGATGCGCTCGTCATCGCCTGTGAATACAAATATTTGATATTGAACGATGACTTTTGTGAGAAAAAATGTTTTTCAAATTGAATTTTTACTTATGAAATGAGAAAAAGGTAATTATACAGTATGAGGACTTTTCCGAAAAACGACAGGAAAATTGTTTATTCCATCATATTGAGTGATATTCCGTGGGGGGAGGCTGACATTTCCCTTTAATTCCATAAGTTATGGGGTTTTGAAGTTCGCGGAAACACGTGATAAGATAGGGAATTTTTAAATATTTCGACGCCTATATTGGGGAGTTTGTTTGGGTTTGTTTGTTTGGGTTGGCCCTTAGGAAACACGTAGCTGCTTAGCGACAACAAGCAAGAGACGTCGAAATATTACCTGTTTTCGGAAACAGGACAGCTGTGGTCACGAAACCAAAACATATACATCGTTACCTTCATAATACACTATCTATAAGGAAACACGTAGCTGTTTAGCGAGGCGTCGAAATATTACATGTTTCTGGAAACTTCAAAACGCCATAACGTATGGAATTAATGGGAAATGTCAGCCTAACCCGACGGAATATCACTTACTATAATGGAATAAACAACATCATGGCGAAAAAAAAATTTCTTGTCGTTTTTCGGAAAAGTCCTCATATTGCATAATTACCGAGAAATATTGCAAACACGGAGATCCTAAGTCGTTAAGGTAGTCCTATCGCTTCACAATAGTCATACCACTGTTCATACTTGAGACTTGTACAATTTATATTTTCAACACATACAAAAAAAATAATTTGTGTCAACTAACATTTTCCATGTGTAAACTGTTAAATGAATGTTCACATTTAATTAGAAAAATGAAAAAAATAGTTATTCCAACGATGCGCGCAGTATTTTTAGGTTTGATATTTGGCAACGTTGATTCTATCTCCGTCTCTTTTTACTCAACCAGGCGAGTTTAACCTCCATGCTTTTCAACGTTGATCTGTCAAAACAATGTCAGGTGCGGGAAATATAAAGCATTGTATTCGGGCCACGACTGGTAAAAAGCGTGGAAATGTGTCGGCGAAATAAGTCGGTTAAAAATGAAATATGTGTGGAAATTCGAATGCGTGAGATGAGCTTAGGACTACAGTCAGCTGTTGCCTTGCTGTCCCGTCTCTTTATCGTAGCAAGTGGTAATAAATCCAATACCGGAAGTTCAAATTAAACTTGATATTACATAAAAATTAGGTCAATAAGCGTAATTTTTTCTGAGAGAATTGGATTACTCCAAGCGTTAAGTGTGTAAATCTGATTATTTTTATGAATCTGACGGATTCCCACTGTTATAGACACTTTTGTAGCGACCGAAAATTGGGCTTATATATGTCACCCCGGAATTCCTTCACAAAAACACGCAATTTTAATATTTTTTCTCTGTAATTAGGTCGATACTAACCCTGAAATTTTACAGAGACGATTATTAGTATATTTAGTGAAGCTCAAAAACAACGGAAATCCTATGGATTGAAGCCTGGCGATAGGACTACCGTAAGGATTTATACTTTCAAGAATATCATTATCATTTATATGAACATCATTTTATCTTTCAAAAATCGATAGTTGAATCTTTAAACGCGTTTTTTCTCGAAATGAGATTTTTCGAATTTGCTGACATTGTAACTCAAAGAGCAATTATCCGATTGACTTGAAATTTGAACTGAGTACTCTTGAACATATTTACTCTACAATGACGTAGGATATTTTTGAATGGATGAAAATGGACGATTTGGCATTGAAAAAAACGACCATTTTATAGGCAAGAAAACAGACTTTTTTCATAACTACGCCATTTTGTTAGATTTTGATATTTTTTGAAAATCCTACGTCATTGTACAGAGATACCTTCTAATTTAACGACATTTTTTCCTTTTTCGGTTTCAACTACTCAGTCGGCCGAAATCATGTCAGCAATGGAGGAACTTATTTTTTTGGCTCTTCCGAAGGCAGCGCTTGGATCTCAATATTTTTCTATGAAAAAATTATGTAATATAGGTCAAATATAGCCAAATATATTCTTAATTTTCCGAAACATTTAATTGAATACTTTTCATCCGAAAAATTCCCGACAATCACCCAAATTTTCAGCGTTCACACTGGTATAGCCCCTTAAGGCCCTTGACACGAATTTACTTACAAACTCTCCATTTTCAACCTTTCGCGCATTAAAGCCGAACCACGCATTTACGAATTCTTTTTCGGCAACTATTCACCTGTATGAGAGTCGTATCACCGGCGGCCAAAAGATTGAGTGCCGACAACAACATCCAGCCGTTACTCGACTCCTCGCTGTTCTCAATTTCCAAAAATTTCACTATCGCGCAACTCGCCGTTTCCGTGCTCTGATTGCTCGCTCTTCGCCGTATCTCCGTAACCATCAGCTTCGATACTTGTTGCGTGAACGCAAGGATGTCCCAAAATTTTTCGTTCATGTCCGTCGAAGGACTCGTGCCGAACACCTGAAATTACGAAATCGCTTGAATTTTCCGCTACCGCAATCATTCCCTATACGACAATCGTTCGATAATACGAAATTGACGGTCATGGTGAAAAAATAATGATCGATCACTAAGCCTTAGGGGTTTAGACACCCAGTTAACATTTTTTTTAATATCGGTTTTTGGTTTTCGACGTATTCTCAGAATATAACACTTCAGAAATATTCTCTGAACATTTTAAGGGGAGATATACACCTAGATGGTCAAAAAAGTCGATTTAGAAGCTATGAACATTCCGTCGAGCGTAGAAGACCTACACTATGGGCCTGGTATCGATGATTCCATGTAAGTTGACAAATTTCAGGATTTATTCATTCCGAAATTTTCAACCGCGTTTTTCTCAAAACCACGTTTTTCAAAACGGTACCCAACATTTCTCGAAAACCAATGAACCGATTGCCTTGAGGTTTTTTGTGGTTATTCTATACACCATTATCTAGTACTTGTCATAGGATTTTTTTTTCCGTTACTTAGTTTTTGTTTTATAGGAAAAATAATAACTAATTTTTGGCCCAAAAATCACTATTTATGTTCAAACGTCCGCCATTTTGTTATAAATCGATATTTTCAAAATCGGCTATGACAAGTACCAGATTATAGTATCTAATTTAATAATCTTTTTGGTTTTTTTTTTCAGATGATTTTTTAAGAAACGCCAGTAGGTACCCCATACGCAGATTTTTTCACGACACTCCAAGGATCATACAATATCCTTGTATATTTTTGATATTTTTAAATAAAGAAAATTAAACATATTTTTTAATGTGTATACTTTTAGATAATTAAAACCCCAATCCGAAATTTCAAATAGTTTTCCTCGAAAAAATTCACAAGAATGACCTTTTTTCCGGCTCCTAGGTGTATATCTCCCCTTAAGGCGGCCCGTTCGAAATCGAGGAAGTTATAGGCGTTTATAGGTAGGTTCTGCGAACCTTCGAACTTTAAACGCTTTTTTCTCAAAATTACTTTTACAAGATCGGCGACCAAGATATCTAAAAAATCACTGCACCGATCAACTTCAAATTGTACAATTTTTCTTTTACATATCGAAAAATAGTGCTTTAACGACGATTTTTTTTTCGATGTATAGTTTTTTTTTCATCAACGAAAATAGAGCGTTATTTTCACCGAAAATCGATACCTTCTCTTTTGACTGAGGCCATTTTGTCAAACATAAACATTTTATTAAATCCTTCGTCCAAGCTCTGGATACTTTCATGCAAAAACTAGCGATTGTTTTTTTTTCGGTTGACTTGTTTCCAAGCAGCAATGCCCACCTCGCCGGCCGTTTTATAAACAATAAAACACATGTAGAACTATACTGTTCAACGTTAAAGAAAAATTGAAAACCTGCACACGTTTTTCCAGAAAAAAAATCACGGAAGTTCCTCTTCTTTCCAGCCGCGAGCTACGTGTGACACAATGACGTTAAAGTTTGCATCGTTGTAATGCAACGATTTTTTTTTATTGCAGAAATTTTATTTGTCCGATACAGGCTGTGAGAATCACCCAAACGATTTTACGTATTTTCATTAGAGACTTACGACCTCAATTTGTAAAAAAAAGGCATTGGATAATGATTAAAATTAAGAAATGAAAAACGAAGAAAAAAAATCGTTTCATTCCAATTATACAAACGCTGTCAACGCTGTGTGACTCGTTAAGGGGTTATATACAGTTAAAATGTTCGAAAAATCGATTTTGTAAATTTTATTTTCGTTATGTCCATATATTTAAGTACGCACACAGAAAATTTCTTGTCAATCCGGCGAATATTCTCGAAGTTAAACACACATTTGTAATGACGTGTCAGGGCGTTCGAAAGTGCTTTTGAAACTTTAAACGCGTTTTTCTCAAAACTGTGTTTTTAAAGTCGGTGAGCAAGATTTCTCGGAAACGGCTGAACCGATCAGTCTTAAATTTTAACACAATCTTTTTAAGTATTTTTTTAAAATAATTAATCGAAGGTTTTTCCTCACCGATAAATATTTTCCATTTTATAAACAATTTAAGACCTAAATTTTTGTCAAAAATCGATTTTTTTTGTTAAGAAGCCGCCATTTTGTCAAAAATTATTATTTTGCTTATTCCTTCGATCAATTACAAGATAATCCATTATATTAACGAAATATTTGTAGTTTTTTCATTTAAGATGATCCAGTCCAGAGATATCGTGTTCACCACGCTTTTTTAGAGGTGCTCCCGATGATCAGCTATCGCAGCTTTCAAATTAATTATTTTTACAAATAAAAAATATAAAAATACAGTTAAAAGTTACCATAATATGTGTACAAATTTTTACGTTAATAGATTTAACAGTCTTCTCAAGAAAAATTCTTGAACAATCGATCTTTTTGGGCCTCCTAACTGTATAGAACCCCTTAAGGAAATCCATGAAGTGTCTCAATCTTTTGTCTGGTTACCAAGTTTCGATAGAAGATAGCACCTGTTATTTTACAAAGTTGGCACAAAGTATTTGAATATTCACCTTGCAAAAGAGAGGCAACATATTGTAGAGTTTATCATCCTTTTCAGCCTCGGACAATTCGTGAGGAGGATGAGTGTACTCGGCAAAGAGTTTCTTCAGATGCATTAGACCGAGGGCGGTGTGTTGCGGATTCGCAGCGCCAGCCGCGTCGTCTATACTGCCCGCAGTACTCGAGCCCATCCCACCCACGGCGCTCCCCATGCGCAGCTTTCGCATTATGTTCATTCTTTTTCTATTTTATTCTGGAAATACAACATTTGCGTTACCACTTACATTTAGGAAATAAGAAGCCTCGCTTAAGCCATGAAATTCATGTTCAGCATGAAACATATGGAAAGAGATGTTTAAAAAAATAAGTGTTTGGTTGTCACAGCATCTGTCTTGCCGAGACTTTCCATATACACGGGGCATTTAGGTGCACTGCTTATTTTTCCACCTCATAGTTTCTGTTGTTTACGCAATCTTTTTGACATTGCCCCGGCATAATTGGGACAGACCTATAGTTTTCAATGTAGCTATTGAACCACCCAGCTTGCATAAAAAGAACTCAGAAAAACTGAGCCCAGCCCTGGGAATGCTAGAACTCAACCACCTGTGGGGCTATTTGCTATTTTGAAAAATGATTACAGAGCATGAATGAAAATTCTACAGGATTCTTGGCGATGAAGGTTGGATGCAATTTTGTCTCATTTATTCTAAGCCTACACGCAAAATCTGGCATCGGTTCACATACCGGTTGAAGAATTATAATGCTTTTAATTTGCCATAGTTTTGCATCCATTTTTATGGGACATAAAAGCATAATGCAAAAATGATACACAGTGTTTCGAAAATTTCGTGAGAGCAATTTATGTATGAGACACTTTTTGGTAAGTTTCATAATTATTCGCTGTATAATTTTAGTGCAATTAATTGTAACGTAGTAAAATTTTGGTAATTTTTTTGTTCGGCTCTCTGATACATCCTCAACAAACTGTATGCCAATGTTGCAAACAGCTGGGCCAAAGCTGGACCCAGAAGTTGTAACAGTCGCGAGGCACAGCCTATTCACTCGCAAGAACTTTGTTACAATGAAGTTGAATATTGACAATGCTGAAGTTTGCATCGCTGGACTGCAACGAATTTCATTTCATTTGGTACATTTCATCGGCGAAAGTTCTTCTATTATTTTTTGAGATATTCATTTAGCGATCTACATTATGAATCTATCAAAAAACATCTCCTATAACAATAAAAATATGGTCAATAAAATGTAAAACGAAACTTTCGTTGTGTTCCAACGATGCAAACTTCAACACCATAAATATTAACCGGTACAGGCGAGTTATCAAGACAAAAATACTTTGATTGGAAATTTAGGGTTCAATCTACTTATTATGCCACTCATTTCTGCTATTTTGATCTGAGCTTGCTTATCTTATACATTCTTAAGGGCTTACATATTCGAAATTTTTGAAAATATCGTTTTTTTGGTTTTTGACGCATTCTCAAAATATCATTTGAAAAATATTCTCCAAAAACTTCAATTCCATCTGTTCAGAGTGAGAGTTTTGAGTATTTATAGGTAGGATGTGCTTTTTCAAAATTGATGATCACGATATGTCAAAAATCACTGCACCGAATAACTTCAAATTTTGCAAGCTTGTTCTACATATCAAAAACCAGTGCTTGAATGAAGATTTTTTTGGCTGCATAGTTTTTTAAATTTTATCAATAAATGATGAAGCTTCTTTTTCACGAAAAATGAACTCAATAACGGTTGAAATCAATATTTCATTAAAACCTTGGTCCGAGCACTAGATTATTTCATGCGAAAACTAAATGCGTTTAATTTTTTTATGTCGGATGATTTATTTCCAAGCAGCAGTGGTTACCGCGAAGGACGTTTTTCAAACAGCTGTCTGCACGAACCACTGTATCTATCACATTGATAAGCATTTTTGAATACAAAAATTGTAAAACATACTTGAAACCATACACTTTGATGAAAAAAAAAAACGAAAAATCGAAAACCTGCATGCCTTTTTCCAGAGAAAAATCACAAAAATTTCTTTGCGTTTTTCCAGAAGAAAATCACAAAATTTTCCAGCCATGAGCTAGATGTAACCCGTTAAACGTTTCTCTACCAACAATTGTTCCTGTCAATACAATTCACTCGTGGAATACTACAGCTTTGCATATTTATCATTTTACCTACGTAACAAGAATTTGCATAGAAGATGTTCTCTATAGATCATTTTAATTAGTCTATTTCCATACCATATTGTCCATAAATGCAATAACTGTAACAGTATTCAACAGAGACTATGATGGATAAAATAAATTGAGTTTTTTCACAAAAATAATAAGGCTGAAAAATATGTCCAACTACTATTTACAAAAAACAGATAAAGGGTGGTAATCGACTGAATTGTATACAAGAAGCTGGAGGTTCAAATCCTTCGATCCGTTTAGTACTTTTTCCAAGATTAGTTCAAATATTGTCGAGAAGCAACATATACAGATAAATTTGTACAAAAAATTGGCAAAAGAAAAGTATACTTTATTGTTTTTTGAATAGAATATAAATTAATTTGCCGAAAAAATGAACATCCTAATGCGTCTTAATAATATCACTCATTCCCAACTCGAAAAAAATTAAAGAAATTCATAAAAATAATTTCAAGCAGTGCCATGGGCATCTCAAGGTCTGCAAACACACTACCCAACAAATGAGCATCTTCAGCATCTATAAATTAAAAATAATGCAAAATCCCACATCTTTATTGCTCCCAAGTGAGCAACGCGAATCAGTTACTAATATACATACAGGCAAACGTAAAAAATCGCGACTCGACGTTTCCTCGAATGAAAAAAAAAGTTCATTGATTCTTCGAGGATAAAAATATATGCGGTCGCGATGCGAGAATTACACTATGTGATATCGAACCGGGATGGATTAGCCGCGCGAAGCGAATCCCCCGTCATATCTACGTCGTATTCTACGAATGTTCGATCGAAAACAATGAAAAAAAAAATGGCTTGAAAATCATATCGTTAAAAAAGAATTTGTGACAACCTTCGATCTTGCTCAGATCTTGATGGGGATGTTTATCGCGATGCGAATCACGCAAATGTTACAGAACGTGCGATTGACGATCATTATCCTAGCCCCGGAATAAAAATGGATATCGGACCGATACGTGACGTTTTGAGATAAGAGGGAGCAGCGAGCCAAAGAAAGAGAGAGGGGGGAGAGGGAGAGAACGCGTTATTTACGTCGCGATCTCCGGCACTCTTCTGTCAAACGCAGAGCTGTCATTCGCGAAGAAAAAATCCAGAGAAACCGCCCCACGTATAAAACAGTCTTTCCGCCCGACCACACACCGATTAATCGTTTCGGTGCATGATTTTATCGTAGAAAAGACAGGAGAGAGAGAGAGATAGAGAGATCACGAAACACGGGGATTGTCAGTTGGAACGAAACGTCAACGAAGATGAAAACGTACAAGAGTCTATTACACGCGCGATATCTTCGACGTTAGCGCAAAACCGGATAATCTACATTTTTTATTCCTTTTTTTTCTCACTTAAAACACACAACTCTACGCGAGAGAGTACGAACTCTTGTGAGCCCAGACGTTAACGTTCTGCCTATGCCGTGTGTTCGGGGAAATTCGATGTGTCTAAATTCACGCCGGATAACGAATACGTCGATATATCCATCTGTATCCATCACGTGGTACTTTCGCTATCTTTTTCCTCGCTCGCTCTCCTTTTCTCACTGTATTACCGACAGAGAACCCGCGACGATGTGAAAATCGTCTCGAATGAAAAATTTCGTGGGCCAACTTCGCGGAGGTTGCAAAGGGAATTGAACTGGTAAGGTTGGAGATGTTAGTACACATGGAGCGACAACAGCGCTCTGCTATCGGCGTGCCGGCCGCAGGGGAGGGTGGGAATAAAAAGCATTCGTAGTAAAATCGCTTCGAATGAATCGTCCCTGAATCCCCCGACCATACACACCAACGAATTCCAACCGAGGCCGTTTCTTTCAATAAATATTGATCAAACGACCCGGTCGTTGATAAATATTCGACAACGCGAAATCGCGAATTAAGGAGCGACGGAGATCAAATGGTAGAGAGGGAGACTGGGAACAATTGGCATTCCCGAAATCTGCAAGTGGCTGCGTACGTGGCACAATCTCTGGACCAATCGGTGAACGCGCGTTTCTTAAATAGGCGTGGCTTATACACGCCTCGTACACTTGTGCTCCACGGGTTGCTTTGGGTGGCCGGGCAGCCATAATTTCTCGTGCTAAAAGTTATATTCGTCGAGGCTGCGGTGTGTGGAAAAAAAATTGCAATACCGCTTGTGGAAGGAATTCGTTAGCGGTACGTAGACGTACGTATTGTCGCGGGCGTTGATCGAGAAGAGTTAGACGCGCTCAATTAAACTATTTAAACCGTAATTTCCTCGTCGTATACACTCTCGAGGCGCGCGAGGTAGTGTTTCTCACGGAGAAAACTTTTTCTTCTCACTTTTTTTTTGCTTACGTTTTCTCAATTGATACACAGTCGGTAGTTTCCAACGAAGAACGGTACAACTTTCTCGACTCTTCTATTTCGGAACTCTCGCGTAAGGAAATTTTCATGATACGAGTTGTCCGGTTTTCGGAAAAGCGGCGCTCCTTTGAAGTTCACTTTTCGCGTGATTTACCGGCGCGCAATTTTCCCGCACAACCGTCTCGTCTCTGCGGCGAAATTTTCAACGAGACTCTATTCGCGATTGTTGCACTCTCCGATGAGCACGCTGAGTTTTTTCTTTCACCATATGTCAGTTTATCCCGTGCATACGTGGAAGAATTTTTGTTTTCGATGGAAAGCGCGGATGTAGCGCTTCCTCGCGCAAAACATCCTCCAGTTTGACACATTTACCTTTTTCGAGTTTTTCAAAACGCGGAGACATTTGATCATATCGTTGTTGGTCTCGATGCATCGAGAGTTTGTACGTTCTGTTTTATCGTTCGCAGAAGACGTAAATATCGTAGGGGAGCGCCATGGATCTCAACATCGGTTTGGCTTGCGTCGGCGGTGTTGCCGTGCTATCCGTGGTAATCATCATCCTCGTCTACATGTTCGGCATAAAGGAGAAGTCCTACGAGGAGGCCATTGCCGAACAGCGCAAACTTCCGGACGATCATCTCCTCATCGGTAAGTCGGATCCTCCGGCAAGCGAATGTCGCGCCGCAAGCTATGCTCTATGCAAGCACCGTTGGTAAACGCGTTTGCTCCGCAGGTAAGAAGGAGAAGGGCAAGGAGAAGAAGCACAAAAATAAGACGGGAAAGAGAGCCAAGGAGAAGAAGGAAGACAAGGAAGAGAAAACGGAGCACGCCAGTGCCGTACACTTCGAAGAAACTCCGCTCGTTCTACCCGCGGAACAACTGCCCACGGTATGATTTCGATCTTTTCAAAATAACACGCAGCGGCCTCAAAAGGAAGCAAAGAAATTGAGCGCTACTCGTAGGGTTTGTCCCGTATTTTGTTCATTTCTTTCGAGAATGCCCACCGATTTGTTTCGGGGGTACTTGCAAACGTATTATTTGTGTCCGACGATGGTACAAGAGTATTAATAGCTTGCATAGAGGCTACTGGCGAAAAGTACGAGGGCACTTTACAAATTTGCGGTTGGGTCGAAAAGTTACAGATGTTGGCCAAAAAATGTGCAACGAGATGTTCGAGGTAGTGTTACGATGTTGAAGTTTGCATCGTTGGAACGCAATAAAAACTAATTCTTTTTCATGGATAAACTTTTTTGTTTGACTTATTTTGGCGGTGAAGATAATTCTATCATTTTTACCCATTTTCGTCACAGAGTTACAACCTCAAGTTGCAAAAAAAGGTCTCGAATTATAATAAAAATATATATATAGGTATAATAGAAATTGTATCTATATATGTTACTATTATTATTATTATTATAGAAATTATATAATATAATAGCGAATTATAAGAGTTAAAAGAAGTTATAAAAAAGTTATAAAAAAGAAAATATAATGGCGAATTACAAAAAGAAATTATACAATATAATAGCGAATTATGATAGAAGTTTTTTTTTAAACCGTTGCATTCCAACGATAAAAACTTCAACATGATGTAGTATTCGAGTGATCGAAAAAGCAAGCTCTGTCTTACCCTTTTTTTCTTCACATTTTTTAGCACCTTTTTCAGTCGCTCGAATACTTTGATCTTGTTTAATTTATGGCGTTCATCCTACTCTTGCGAAGTCCCGTATCGTTTTCCAGGAAATGGTGATGGAAATTTCTTCTCAGAGGATCTCGAAACAATGGTTCACCTTCGATTTGCCCCAAAAAATTTTCTTACTGTTTCTTGATAATGGAAGGATAAAGATTCCTGAAAAAAGAAGTGAAAAAAATTAGTGTTTAAAAAAAACGTAATATTTTGGAAATTTTGTTTCAACGTGTGCTTCTGGTCGAAAAGCCGCGTTAAGGGTGTCCCTATATCTTTCGCCGGTAGTGTGCATTACTAACCGACACAAATGGCTCGCTCGTTTCACGCATGAAATATGGTACATCGGGTGCGTATCAAATGCCGCACATGTGGGTCGCATGTCACGTGTACACGTGAAAATATGTTTTCAACGTATGAACAGGATGCTCCGAGTCACCTTGCTACGCATTATCTTAATCCCCTAAAGGCGAGAAACGCGCGGTGTGCATCTCCGTATAACTTGATCAGCTGATCACAGCGTGATCGTCTCGTTTACTTTTTTTTTCGCACGAACAAATATACGATCGAAAGTGCCGGCCATAAAAGAAAATTCATCATTCACGCTTCAGCGAAATCCGCTCGAACACCGCATGTTTTTGTCTTCTTTTATCGCTTTCGCGGGCAATAATTGAAACGCAAATATATATGTCGATCTCACGAATCGACGGCTCGTCGATTGTTTTCTAGATCCGGCTCGGCAATGTCAAAAATTTCGTGAGGCACAAAACGACTTTCTAAAAGAAAATTCTCTAGTTTCTATTTGAATCACCGGTCTTTTTTTTCGCTTCAACGTCCGGTCATGCCTTGGTGAGTGGTCATAAATGTACGAGGGGAAATAGAGATTACTGCGCCAACAGAAATCTGTTTTACAATTCTCGTTGGCACGCGATACGCGCCCGTCGTCGAAAAAGGAGGTACAGAGAGAAAAAAAAAGCTGTTTCACAATTCACGGATGATGTTATCAGCGACTTTTGTATCGTCGTTTTCTCTCTATCTCTCTCGCTTTCCTTGTGTCTCTCCCTCTCACTATCTCTCTCGTTTTCTCTCTCTCTTCCTCATGTACGTATTCACTCAACTTTCGGACGGTACCGAAATTCTTTACGATCGTAATGTCAAACCCACAAGTCGCGAGATAAAAAATGTGAGATCAGTTTTTACGCTATAAATAAGCTTGTTGTGAAGATCGAAGGAGGCAATGGCATTGTGGTTGCTTGTTGCCTTGCGCCTCGCGCTATCGCGGTAGATTGAAGAGGGAGAGGGACACCGAGGGTCGGACAGATTTCGACCGAACACGAATTTGAAAACTTAAAAGTCCCAATTCATTTTTTTTAATGGGGTTGAAGTATGCATCGTTGGAATGCAACGAAAATTCTTTCTAATTTCTTATTTTCATCACTATCCAAAATAACTTTTTGCCGTTTTGTTGCAGATCGCTAAATAAGAATCCTGAAAAATGTTTTCGAAATGTTCGTAGCTTAACGGGCCAGTCCACTTTGGAGCCACGAAAAAAGGCTATTTTCGCGATTTTTTTTTTGAGGATTTTATAAAAGATATGAATATAAAAGTTGTTGGGCTTGATAAATAAAGTCGTGAAATACATTTAAAACAAAAATTTGAATTCATTTTTATTCATTTTTAACGGGAGGGTAGGGGTTTCAGCGTGAAAAAAAAACACTCTTTTGCGATTTTTTTTTCATCTATATGGATAGAGTAAATTTATTGAAACCTTTTGTACATTGTTAAGTGTCATTTCAAGAACATTCCGTGGAATTTGTACGCGGAAATATCCACAAACAAGCCGGTGACAAAGCTTTTCGAGAAACGCCTTTGGAAAAACACGATTTGCGGTGTTCACTGTATCTCAGCAAGAAATTATCTGAAATCAAGTACCATTAAAATTTACTCAAAGTATCATCAAATCCTCCCCCAACGGTCTTTGAATTTTTTTTTTCATTTCTGAATTTTTGGTGGTCTTGTAAAGTGAAAAGTGCTATTTTTCACGAAAAATTCCGCCATTTTGGGGGTGGAAAACCCCTCAATGTAAATAAAAAATCTCAAACTAACCGTTGGGGGGAGATATTCTATATGTAGAAAGTGTGTACCAAGTTTGAAATAAATCGGTCATGTAGTTTTCAAACGGCAGTGAACACGGACTTTGAAAAAGTGGTTTCTAGAAAAACGCGTTTGAAGTTTAGAGAAGTCGGAGCTACAGTGTTAAAGGAGCGGAACTAAATAGTCAATAACTTCGAGAGTTTTGCCCCAATTGACTTGAAATTTTGGGATTATATTCTTGAAATGTTTAACTATAAGAAAAGACAAAAAAAATCGATTTTTCAAAAGTGCAAACCCCTACCCTCCCCTTAAGTACAAAAACTATAGTTTAACGTAACGCCTCAAAAATAGGTGGGCTAGGTAGCTCCATCACAACTCGGCAACGGCTTGTCTGAAACGGAAAAATCAAAGTCCATTAGATTCCGTATGACACCAGCTACAAAATGACCCTCGGATATAAAGTTTTATCAAAAAATAAAAAAAAATGGCAGATGAAAAACGAAAAAAGTAAAAAAAACGCGTTTTTCCGCAGTTTTTCGCAAAAAAAAGAATAAAAATCAAAATTTTAAAACCATCGAGGGTCATCTTGTTGCGAATCATGTTTACAATATGTGGTTCAAATTTCAAGAGAATCGGTTTATTAGTTTTAGAGATACGATGGAGCTAGATTTTGAAAATGTTGTTTCGAGCAAAACGCGTTTGAATTTTATACTATGAAAAACTCTTGCCTACACTCAATCGGCAATGCCTACAAAATTTTAACACAATATTTCTGAATGTATGTACTTTCGAAAACAGTAAATAAAAAATCGATTTTTTGAAATTTTCAGTAGACTAACCCCTTAAATCTGCTAAAGGCAATTTGTGAAATAAAAAAAAACCCGTTTTCGTTGCATTCCAACGATGGAAACTTCGACGTCATAAAAAAAAACCCAAATTAGAAAACGAAAATTTTTCGTCCAATCAACATAGAGTGATATCCGAAATTTATCAATTTCAGGTATGCATGTTTGTCAAGAACTCTAAGTAGAAACATCTCCGAGGTGACAAGTAAACGTGTTTATTATATGCAACAACAAAAAAACGTACTTTTGCATTTCACGTCGGTGGCGATTTTTTCACCATGCCGTATATAAAAAACCGACAAACTGACCGACTCTGGTGCGTTTATCGGAGTTAATTCGATAACTCCGACAAACAGCAAGGCCCGAAATAAAAAGCACTTTTATTGACCCTCGACGTAAAAATCGTGAAAGACGTTCGTCGCTTTAATCGCTCTCATTGAGCAAGGTCTTCTCGATACCGCGTACGGGGAATCATGTTTTTCGTCTTGTCTGTTTGGGTATTAACAATATTCAGGAAGTTGGCAAAGGCTCGAAGAAAAGGAACAAGGTCGAAAAGGTAAAGCCCATACTCGTAAACAAGGATGACCCGTCGGTGGTCGTGCCGGAGCCGACCGAGCCCGAAAATCTGGTTACGGAGGTGAATCATTTCGATCGCATCCAACCGAAGGACAGCCTCGAATTAATTCGCAGTCAAAGCGTGAGTCACGATGAAGAAAGCGACTTTTTATTTTTTTTCTTCGAAACTGACATTTTGTGCACGGACGGGGTTTTGCATACTAACGGGGCTTTTACATTGCTGAGGTATTCACCGGAATGTGTCCACACGAAAGTAATAACGAAGTAAGCGCATCCTCACCATCTTGGTGGTCAAAAGTAATTTGTCTATAGTAATGGAACGACCGAAATTCAGTAATTCGGAAGGTGCTCGAGTACTTGGTTTTTTTCCATTGAGCCTAGCACTTGTATTGGACCGATCGTCCTGCCTCGTTTTTGTTACTCTTTCCATATGATTCTGACTGGCTCGAATTTCGTGGTCAAAGGTAGCGAACGTAAAAGAATCGTCGTTGTATTGCAGAAGGAGACATCGGGTCTTCAGCAGGCTGCGCAGTCGGAGCCAATAATCAACAAGTCACCGAAGGAGACACCGTCGAAGACGCGAAAGAGCGTGAAAGAGCCCGCGAAGAAGAAGGACGAGGCGAGAGACGATAAGAAGGAGACGGTTGCGGAGAGTGCGAGCGCGCCTCAACAGCAACAGGTAGCGAAGGAAGTGACAAAAGATGCGAAGGAAGTTGGAAAAGAGGTTCCGGTCGCTGCCGCTGCTGCCGGTAGCGCGACCGTAGCCGCCGCTGCTGCTCCATCCGCCGCTTCCGCTGCGCCTAACGCTGCCCCGTTCACGGCCAAGGAAACGAAGGATCCGGTACAAACGGTGATCAAGGAGAGCAAGAAGGGCAAGAAGAAGAACGACATTTTGGCGCAAATTGGCGGTGACAGGGACGGCATAAACGTCTCGTTGCTGATGCCACTGGTGCAAAAAGCCGAGCTCAGTCGTTCCGAGATTCAAATACTCATCGATCAATTGCTGAACAAACAGCAGGACAATCCCTCGGAGCATTCCGAATGGACCGAAGGTCGCACCGACCCGGTTATCAAATTGAAGAAACAACTGGCCGAGAAGGAGAAAGCCCTCAGCGAGGAGCACGAGGCCAGCCTCACGTTTCAGAACAAGCTGAAGGAGCTTCGCGCCGAATTGAACGCGGAACGATCGCGCTCGACTAGCCAGATCAAACAACTCGAGGAAGCACTGAACGCGAAAATTACCGAGGCTCAGACCCTCCAAACTCGCATGCAGCACATCCTTGAGACTCATACCGCCGAGAAACAAGGCTTCGCCCGGCAGATCGAGCAACTGCAGGCCAAGGTCAACGAGGACGCTGCTATAATACACAAGATGCAGGAGGAACAGGGACAGACACAGGGACAGATGCAACAAGAACTCATTGCCCAGAGGAAACAGCTCGAAGTGCAGTTTGGTCAAATGCGAGAAAACGAGAACGCTCTCAAGAGCCAATTGGCACAAAAGCACATCGAAATACAGGAACTGCAAAATGTGAATATTGGCATAACACAGGAATTGCAAGCAACCTGCGAGAGCAGCACCGCCGAGATCGAAATGTTGAGACAACAGTTGGCCATGCTGGAGGATCAATTCATGCACTCGGAAGGACAGCTGCAACACTTCAAGGAAGCTGGCGAACGCATGCAGGATATGGCCAGACAACTCGAGGTTCGTTGCGCATATTTTTCCCTAAACCTTCAGGCGGGATATACATTTACAGCGATCAAAAAATCGATTTCTTTTTTTTTTCTTTTTTAAACGATAGAACTACGTATGTAGAATATTTTCACAAAGTTTCAAAGCGAAATTCGAAAAACTTCAAACGGTACAGCCCGTCAGCGCGTGACTCACCGCTCGGATTCGGACCGGGCGTGAATTTCAAACGCGTTTTTCTCAAAACTGCATTATCGAAATTGGCGTGCAGGATTACTCAAAAACTATTAAGTCGATTGAGTTGAAACTTGGTAGAAATGTAGATAATATTCGTACCTTCTACTCGACGAAAATTTTTTTTGCAAAATTAAAAAAAAAAAAAACTTTTTTAATCCCCATTTTAGAGAAATGTTGCGTGAAATGTTGATTTTTTTTGTAAATGCGTGCTATTTTCTCAAATTGGCATTTTCTTCATTTTGACTGCCGTCACATAGGAACTATATATGTTCCAACTGATAAAATGTTTAAACTTTTTTGCAAATCAAAGTCTACGGGAAGGTAGACTGCACGCCAATTCGCAACTCCCGCAGCGACCTTGCTCTAACACTCTGCCACAGTTCCGCCATTTTGATGATGAATTAATTTTACAAAATTGTTCCGTATGCTTAAGGCGTACCCCCACTTGTAGTGCAAAAAAGGCCTTTTTCATGAATTTTTTAAAAGAAAACTACAAAACTTTTTTAATCGATCAATATACCATCTTAAAGAACACATCTTGAAGAACTTTCAGCTATTTTTTTATTGAAAAATATTACATTGTTTAGTGGCAAATGGCCGTCAATGAAATAATGTTTTTATATACACGGTTTGCGGTGACCAACATTGCGGCAAAGTGGATCATCTGAAAAAAAACGCGGATGGATTTAGTCAAATATAAGTATAAACTAGTCTTTAATCGAAGGAATTTAAAAAATATTCATTTTTCACAAAATGGCGGACAGTCAAAGTTAATGGTCCGATTTTAACGAAAAAAATGGCCGTTTTTTGGCTATAAAACGGCCATTTTTTTTTTTTTTCGAAAAAAAAAATCGAACGATAAAGACTACATTTTTATGTATTAAATAAGCCTGCAAAATTTCAAGAAGATCGGTTCATTAGTGTTCGAGTAATCTTGGTCACCGACTTCAGAAATGCCATTTTGAGAAAAACGCGTTTAAAGTTTCAATTTCAGTTTACACGAAGAAAATATTTTTTTTGTAAACTTACATACAGTCATCTATTCCGGGCATAAAAAAAACTGCACTTCAAATTGCACTTCAAAAAAATGCAATAAAAAAAATCGATTTTTTCAAAATCGCAAGTGGGGGTAACCCCTTAAGGGGCTAGGCCACTGTAGAGGCCGAAAAAATAGACTTTTGGGGATTTTTTTCACAAAAACTACAAAATAAATCGAGATTACAAAAAGGGTGTTTATCGTACATATCAGTGACCGTATACAATAATTTTTTTGAAGCGATTAATTTCAAAATGGCTGCTGTGCAGCGTTTATCTCAAAACTACATTTTTTAAGTTGGCCGGAAACATAACTCAGACAATTTTCAACCGATTCACGTGAAATGTTGAATATATCTTGAAAAATACATTGTCTATGGAAGTACATAGGATTTTTTTTTATATTGCATAGTTCTTTTGTTATTAACAATTATCTGACGAAATTTTTCACTTTCCAAAAATTTGCCTAAACAATCGTCAGATAATTGTTAATAACAAATGAATTTTGCAATATAAAAAAAAATCCTACGTACTTCCATAGACAATGTATTTTTCAAGATATATTTAAGTTTTCAAGTGAATCGGTTGAAAATTGTCCGAGTTATGTTTCTGGCCAGCTTAGAAAATACAGTTTTGAGTTAAACGCTGCACAGCTGCCATTTTGAAATTGATCGCTTCAAAAAAAATTATTGTTTACAGTGACTGATATGTATGATAAACACCCTTTTTTGTAATCTCGATTTGTTTTGTAGTTTTTCTGAAAAAAAATCCCCAAAAAAACCTTTATTTCGGCCTCTAGAGTGGCCTAAGACTTTAAATATACTATTAAAGTATACCTAAAGTTTGATAATTGTATAATAATTATTTCTTAGTTTAAAAAATCCCTCAATATTGCTTATTTTTTTCCTGTCTAAATGTATATCCCGCCTTAACGTGTTAAGATATCTTCGAGACGCGGGCGATAACCTGTTATTCGTTAACTTGGATATTATTTATCTATCATGTCGAAAACTATCAGGTCTTTCATTAGGGGGTTAGGCTACAGTGATGACACGAAAAATAGGGTTATTTATTCAAAATTCATTTTTAAGGAATAAAGTAAGATGACTGAAAACATCGTTTGGCCCTTTATTTGTGTGTACATTGAAAAATATTATTAATTAAAGAAGTTACAAAGAATCTCGTGAAGGATCTTTAAACGCGAGGGACTTAACGGTATTTGATTTTGGCCACCCGGTTAATCTGAATCGAAAAACAGTTTTTTAAATTTGTTTAAATGGATAATATCGATAAATTTTTATTATCGTCTTTCAATAATTTAAAAAAATCAGTTTTTTAAAGATTTTCCGAGGAACAATGACATTATAGTCAATAACTAATAGAAAAAAAATGTTCACTATTACACTGAATGAGTATACCAAATTTCAAGTCAATCCGTTTAATTGATGTCAAGAAATCGTTTACACCATTTTGAAAAACATAATTTCGAGAAAAACGTGTTTAAAGTTTGACTGGCAATTCTATCGTTGTAATAATAAGTTAACCTCCAATCTGCAATTCCTGCACCGTATGTCGAGCCTTCCTCTTCAATTTGAGTTGCCTCGAGCGACGAACAAGTGTTCTTCATTTTAACAGTAGCCTAACCCCTTAAGACTAGACATCGGATATTCAAATTTCACCGGGCAGGTAGTAGAAAACCATCTGTAAATATGTAAAAAATTCAGGTACGAAATTTTACAATCAGCGTGGCTCCGATCGAAGGTAACCGAGCAATAAAATAATAGCCAGCTCGCAAAGTGAAATTCCCGGCGATCGAGACCATAGTAGTTGGGAGAAGCCTCATACAGAGGTATTTTCGTTGAGGTAAAGAAGAATCGTAAAAAACCAGTAAAAATGGTTCCATTTTTTTTATTGTATGTTTTTTTATGTATCTAGGCAAATGCCAAAAGAATCTCCATCGAAATTAGCCCGCAATGTGTGAAAAGTCGGTACGAATGAATTTCAAAGGCATATAGTCACTAAGTATCGGTGCTCCTAATGAATTCTCATTCTAATAAATTTGAATACACAGAAAAATATTTCGATATATATATATATATATATATATATATATATATATATATATATATAAATTAATTAATTAATGACGAAACATGTTCCTCAAACTGCGAGATTACGTTTGGTGTTTCTCGAAATCCAAATTATTTCAAGTATAATGGTTCTTTTGAAATAATTTTATGAAATATTTTTCAAACTATTTCAAGGATAACAATTGCAAGTATAATTACTTGCAATGAGATAAAAGTGGACAATCTAAGACACTAATAAAGTAAGACAAGTATACTTTATTGATATTAAAGTTCGATTAAATACAGATAAATAACTTTACGAATTTTTTTTTGTACTTATTATTACACTTATATCGTACCAGCGTTTACCCGCGGCTTCGCTCCCGTGTATGCTGGAAACTTAGTTCAAGTGTACATCGAGAATGAATTTTTGGGTCATAATGCATCAAGGGTTATTATACTAAGATGATCGTGAAAAATACGTTTTCCCTGTCGTTAAAAGAACTCGTTTTCTCCACAGCTTAACACATATCCATGAACTCATAACCAGCAAAAAAATATTAAATTGAGTCAGAAAATAATTTAAGTCAAGGAAACCGTTATACATTCAGTATATACTGAAGATCTTCTCTATAAACGCTAAAGGGTACACATTTGCTCAGGTTCTACTTAAAAGATTCGAAGTTCAACTTGACTCGGACCAAATTTCCAAAATTAACAAATATCGTCGCAGCATAGCATTCTAACTACCAGCTCAATTCAGGGTGAAGAACATTTTTGACATTAGTTTAGATAATACGGTGTTGAAGTTTGCATCATTGGAATGCAACGAAAATTATTTTTTCTTCGATTTTCATTATTATCGAAAAAATTTTATGCCAATTTATGTTGTAGATTTTTAATAATGATCCTGTGTTTTTTAAGATTAAGATAAGATTTTTAATAATGATCCTGAAAGATGTTTAAGTCATTTTTGTATCCTAAATCTGCAAAAAAATGCTTCGTCAATATAAAAAGATTACTTATCGTTACGTTCCAATGATGCAAACTTCAACACCATGTAGATAATTGCGATTATAATCGAAAACAAATTCGGACGACGTTTCTGTTAAAATAATATGTGCTTATATATAGGATTATCAGCCTGAATCTAGGCAGGGCCGACTCAGTGGAATACTTATTTTTTGCAATTTTATGGGCGCATTAGAGTACAATGGGCGGACTCCTCTAACCTCAATAGAAGATTTCGCCTCTTTTGCCATTCAGATGAATCCAGAGTCGTTTAAAGGATAACACCACTCCAGCCATAGAAAATAAGGCCTAACTTTGACAATTCATTTTGGGAGTATGAAAAAAGGAATAGGATTTCTTTTGAGAGGGTTTATTTAACACATATTTAAATATTTAAAAAAAATTATTATTATTTTCATACAAAATGGCCGCGACAGAGCCCATATTGAAAAACGTGTTTTTTACAAATGGCTTCACGGGAGAACGGTTTTCTCGTATAGTATAAGACCTGGAACAAAAATAAAAATAAAAAATTATCATCTATATATCATTAGCTATGGGACTACGTAGGGGTGTTTTTTATCAAATTGTGAAAATAATGGCGCACTTCAAAATAAATAAATCAATTTAATCAAAAAACGGCTACGTACTCCCATAGAGAATGTAATTGTGAAGCTACTATGAAAATTTCAAATCGATCCATGCAAAGGTGTTCAAGTAATCCGTCCTCCCAGTTTGAAAAAAGTGGTTTCGAGAAAAACGCGTTTAAAGTTGTACGAGGCGCCTGAAACAAGTCCGAGGGGCTGCGGCAAAATCGATAATTGAACCTACAGGACCAATTGCGTATTGTTTTTATGACCCCAAAGTATTTTTTAAGCAAAAAAACAAACGATTTTTCCAAAATCCTAGAGTGGTATTATCCCTTAAAGTTTCATTGGCAAAACACGTATAAAGTAATCAAATCTAACATACGCAACTAAGATGCTGTTCATCGCGTCCCATATCTAAAAGATATATTGTTCCTCCTGCATACATTGAAGCAAAAGAGCTCAAGAGTTCTCGCGCAATTGGCTCATCATCAAACAATCCTCCTGGTGCACTTTTGCAGCTGTTTCGAACGATATTTTTTTCCTTCAGGAATCTCACCGAGCCCATAGCGATTTCGACCACAGACTCAAGAGCGCTCATCGTCACGAGCAAGAATTGCAAAAGCAGGTACACTCGCTCCAGGCTGAGCTTAAAATGGCCAAGACCGAGGCGAACGAGAACGCCAGTTTGAAGAGCGAACTGGGCAAGGTGCAGGCGGAAGTTATGAAGCTGCGAGGCGATCTTTCGTCGTCGAGGAACGAGGCGAAATCCGAGGCGGTCGAGATAACGGCTCTGCATGCTGCTATGAACGAGAAGGAGGAACAACTCAAGTACTATCAGTCGGAGAGAACGAAATTGGCCGATTTCCTCCGCGATGATAGATACGAGTTGGCGCAGACGCAAGCCGTCCTCAAAAGGGTCCAGCAAGACCTTCAGGATACGATAAACGAGAACGAAAGCGTTGTTCGACAATTGGCCGAAGCTACGAATAAAATAACGAAACTCGAGCACGAATCGTCCACGGCTACGGCGAATCAGATCGCGAAGACCGAGAACGAAGCTCTGCAAAATGGCGATCGAAAAATTACCGATGTTCAGCTGCAAATAACGCGACTGCAGGAAGAGAACGACAGGATCTCGGCACAGGTGCGTTGTGACAGTTTAAATAAGAAAAAAAATAGAAGATAATGTCCATCAAAAATAGGTGATAATGGCTCGACTGTGGGCATGAAAAATATATATATATGCTACCAGAAACGTATGAATTCCGAGGTATTATATATAATTCCTCGGAAATTTATAAAATGCCAAGCTAATTTAGGAAAAGTGTGAAATATTTTATTAATACATATAATTCCTAGGAGATGTATAAAATTCCTAGGCATATTGTAAACTTACTAACGGGTTCAAGGAAGTGTATGAAATAGATAAACATCGGTGAGTTCTGGCCAACCAAACCCAAACAAGCACCGGGAGTTGACCTCAGACGTTAGAATAGGCTTCACAACAATGCCCCTTTAGTATTGTTTACACAGAACTAGGGAGACCCACGCGCTGCCGGTACCTCTCCTCCCTTTTATCGCATACCCGAATTTTAGTCATTAAGGGGCCAGTTCACTTTGGAGCCACGAAAAAAGAGAATTTTCGCGATTTTTTTGAGGATTTTATAAAAAATGAATACAAAAGTTGTTGGGCTTGATAAATAAAGTCTTGAAATACATAAAAAAATTTAATTCATTTTTATTCATTTTTAAGTACAAAAACTATAGTTTAACGTAACGCCTCAAAAATAGGTGGGCTAGCTACCTAGCCCACCTAGCCTCATCACAACTCGGCAACGGCTTGTCTGAAACGATAAAATCAAAGTCCATTAGATTCAGTATGACACCAGCTTCAAAATGACCCTCGGATATAGAGTTTTATCAAAAAATAAAAGAATGGCAGATGAAAAACGAAAAAAGTTTTACAAAACGCGTTTTTTTTGCAGTTTTCGCAGAAAAAGGGTAAAAATCAAAATTTACAAACCATCGAGGGTCATCTTGTTGCAAATCATGTTTTCAATATATGGTTCAAATTTCAAGAGAATCGGTTTATTAGTTTTAGACATACGATGGAACTAGATTTTGAAAACGTTTCGAGAAAAACGCGTTTGAAATTTATACTATGAAACGGTCGAGCGCGCTATACGCTCAGGTAGACGAAATGAGGTCCGGACGTTCAGGTAAAAAAAATACTTAGAAAGCTCGGATTTTCATAAAATTTTGACACAATATTTCTGAATGTATGTACTTTCGAAAACAGTAAAAAAATCGATTTTTTTGCAATTTTCAAAGTGGACTGGCCCCTTAATACATATCCTGAGCATTTTAGGTAGTACAGTCGAACCTCCATATAACGAATATCAAGGGAAGTTCGTCATATCGAGTTTTCGTTATAATACTGAGGTTTCGTTATACCGAAGTCATGTTCCTTAAAATGTTATTATAAATATATATATATATTAGTATTATAAATATGGGGATATTTTTTTTGAAGATAGGTATAAGTGAGAGCATTTTTGTACAAGCAATTAGCAATTAGAGCATAATGTATTTGATTACGTCGTTGTATCAAAGTTTCGAGTGTCTATCGGACGGATCTTCGTTATATCGAGATTCGACTGTATTTCCTAGGAATTATATCTAATGCCGAGTACATTTCCGGTACATTTCCGGTAACATATACACTTCGTTCCGTTTTTTGAAAATTCTACACATTCCTGATATTTATATTTACATTGGCTCACAAGGAACATCACTTGAATGTCCGCTTTCGGCTTTGTTGAAACTCATATGTGTGATAAAGCGTTGAAAACTATTCGACACGTATTTTTTTTTTAATCGGCGGAAAAACGACTTTCACTAGGGAAACTGTCCCTCAGAGAAAAGGTCGTCACCCCTTAATTCATTTTTTTTCAATACTTCTACAGGGGATTTTTCAATGATGCTGTAGTTTGCACCGTTGGAATGCAACGAAATCTTTTTTTTTACTACATTTCTCAAATTTTCTTTGACAGATTAAGCTTTACAAATCCCGGGATGATTTTTTAGGCTCCTTATTTAGCGATCTATAACCTAAATCCATAAAATATGATTGTAGATACTAATAAAAAGAAGGAAGCCAAACAATATCGTCTCATTCGAACGATGCAAACTTCAAGCCCATATTTTTTTTATTGCTTTACATTGAAAGAATTTTGGTTTTTCTTGCATTCGGATCGATGGACTGCTTTTGAGTGAAACTGCCAAATCACCCCTCGACACGCCTTTCTTTGAGGGGTGTTTTTGCAGTCCCACCCACAAGCACTCAACCGATCTGAAAGAAACACTAACCAAAATTCTTCTGAAGAAAAGCGATGAAAAATCCACTATAGAATCATTGGGAAAAAAAATAAAACTAAAATGACGCGCCTCTCTTTGAGGGGTCGTTTCTCCTCTCAAAAACGTTTTTCCGCAGATAAAAAAATACGTCTCTAATAGTTTGCAGTGCTTTATCACATATATGAGTTTCAACAAAATCAGAGGCGGACACTTAAGTGACGTTTCTTGTCAGGCATAGTCGCAAAAAATAATAATGTGCGACGAGTCGGAGCAAAATTAATTTTATTTCTAGCAGATTATGAGTTCGTAAAAGTTAATCTGGTTATTTAACCCTTCAACGGATTGTTCCCCATGCCCGAGACCTCCCTAAATCGTTTTCTCGCACCCATGAGTGGGGTACATTTACCTCCTTTCATAAAAAATCTCAGACCCATTCTCGAGATAAACTTTACAAGTATACAACCGAAGGATGATGAAATTTGTATCGTTGGAATGCAACGAAGAATAATCCTTGTTGATTAAGGGGAGATATACACCTACGAGCCGGAAAAAAGGTCATTTTTGTAAATTTTTTTCAAGGAAAACTATTTGAAATTTCGGTTTGCGGTTTTAATTAGTTAAAAGTATATACATTCAAAAATATCTTTAATTTTCTTTATTTAAAAATATCAAAAATATACAAGCATAGTATATGATCCTTGGAACGTCGTAAAAAAATCTGCGTATACGGTACCCACTGGCGTTTCTTCAAAAATCATCTGAGAAAAAACCAAAAAGATTATTAAATTAGATACTATAATCTAGTACTTGTCATAGCCGATTTTGAAAATATCGATTTATGACAAAATGGCGGACGTTTGAACATAAATAGTGATTTTTGGGCCAAAAATTAGTTATTATTTTGCCTGTAAAACAAAAACTAGGTAACGGGAAAAAAATCCTATAAAAAGTGCTAGATAATGGTGTGTAGAATAACCACAAAAAACCTCAAGGCAATCGGTTCATTGGTTTTCGAGAAATGTTGGGTACCGATTTGAAAAACGTGGTTTTGAGAAAAACGCATTTGAAAATTTGGGAATGAATAAATCATGAAATTTGTCAGCTTACATGGAATCATCGATACCAGGCCCATAGTGTACGTCTTCTACGGTCGACGGAATGTTCATAGCTTCTAAATCGATTTTTTCGAACATCTAGCTGTACATCTCTCTTTAAAAAAAAATCGACCGATATGCGCGTGAAAATCACTCGAACATTTTTACGTATTCGTATCAGAGATCCACGACTTCAATTCGCAAAATAATCGTTTTGGATAACGATAAGAAGTCAAAAAAATAAAAAATGAAGAAAAAACCGTATCCCAACGATGCAAATTTCAACGTCACCCCAAACGAGCGAGCAGTCGCACATTCGATTGAGCCTGACTTTCCAAAGGAATATTTCCAAATTATTTTTCTGCTACCACGGTTGCTCGGATCCCTCGTTAAAAAATGATCAGTCCTTCCTGAATAGACAGAGTCGGTGTTGAAGAGGTTGCAAAACGACTCGAACTATGAAATTTGGAAATGACAAAAAAAAAATGAAAAGTGCCCAGTGTTTAAGTACCGGATATTATTTTCCCTCGCGTAGCTCGGCAAGTTCGCGGAACTTCAGAAGGAACTGAAACAACTGCGCGAGGAGAACGAATCCCTCGCCTCGCAATTGGCAGTCAGTACGGAACGTCCAGCTGCCGAGGGTCGAGAGAACGGTGTCGAGGATAAGTTGCTGGAGCATACGAACTTGTAAGTACGATCATCTTGACGCTCCGTCAAACGTGTTTTTATCGATCACCCACTTTTTCGCGCAGATTGGAACAAAAGGAGAGCCAACTCGTCGCGTTGAAAGGAGAACTTGCCAACAGGGAATCGGAGCTTGGTCAAGTTCGCGCGCTCGTCGAAAATCTACAGATTCAAGTCGACAAACAGAGCAACGCCGCAAAAAGGTTGGAGGATGATCTCGAAGCGCAGCGTTCCAAGAACAACGTAAGTACATTTTCCGTGCAACGAATGTTTTCAACCTATTCGCCTCTCCGTAAAAGATTTTCGACACATTCGTGACGTAATGGAAATTTCTGTGGCAATGTCGACTTAGCACGTTCGTGCTCAAACTTGGTACTACCATACGTACAACTAACGGAAAGTAGGCGGTAAATATGGACATACTTTTCGCGGTTTTCCGACCAGCAGCCATAAAAAACGCAATTTTTCGAGTACTTTGCTCTGGATACACTACTTTAAATTCTCAAGTTCTCAAGTTACAGCGCAAGGGTATTTCACTCTACGTAAGAAAAATACTAAGAATGTATAAATAAGATAGTTTTCGCAATAAGCAATCGAATAATGTTGGCTTTAATTTATAAAAACACAAAATAAATTTTATAATTCATTTCTTTTTAAGATTTTTTTATCTGTTCAACGAATATGCGAAACGGTATGCCGCCATAATGGATTCCGACGTGACGTCATTGACATAGTAAACAAGGCAGGCGGTAGACGTATTACTCGCTAACGTGTGACAGAAAGCGTCAAGAACTATAGATTTTCGTTTGTCATAGTTAATTGCAAATTTTCAAACAGTTATCTGTACTTCACAAAAGTACAGATGAGTTTTTTCGGACAATGACTTTGGATTTCTTCTCGCAAGTTTTAACCAAGTCTTCCTCTTATTTACATTACTTGGCATTTTAATCCACAACTTTCCCGGTGTTTTTTTACTAATCTTCTTACATTGAAGAATAACACACCAATGATAGAGATTGTAACTTATTTGAATTTAAAAAAATTACGTATTCACAATTAGCGTAGCGTCGATGTTCAATATGCAAGTGACGTCACGAACCGAAGCCGCACGGCGGCTAGCGTTTTCGCCAGTTCTCGCGCGGAAATTTGAAATGTAAAATTTCAATGTTGCAAAAACAATTTTCGTCGAGTAGAAGGTACCAATATTATCAACAGTTCACGTCCGCTACGAATCCGAGCGGTGAGGCACAGCGTTGACGGGCTGTAACGTTTGAAGTTTTTCGAATTTCGCTTTGAAACTTTAGGAAAATATTCTACATGTATAATTCTATCGTTTAAAGAAAAAAAAGAAGTCAATTTTTTTTATCGTTGTAGATGTAAGTTTTGAGAAAAACGCGTTTGAAGTTCACGCCCGCTCCGAATCCGAGCGGTGAGGCACAGCGTTGACGGGCTGTAACGTTTGAAGTTTTTCGAATTTCGCTTTGAAACTTTAGGAAAATATTCTACGTGTATAATTCTATCGTTTAAAGAAGAAAAAAAAAGAAATCGATTTTTTTATCGTTGTAAATGTATATCCCGCCTTAAATGGAAATAAAAATTCTAGTAGTTTATTACCACCAAAAGATCAAATTGAGACACATTTCGAAAAGGATGTAATACCCTATTTTGAAATCGCACTACTTTACGAAAAGCTGAATAATCTTGGGGGGAAAATCTAAGAGAATATTTTTTACAGAGGAATCAGAGCTTAATCGCGGTTTTTTGAGACTGCAATAAAAAATGTCTATTGCATTTAACCCTCCGCGTTCACCCGGGGTCAAAATGACCCCAAGCGCATCCTTGAGCCATATTACTATAAGTTGTTGGCGGCCAAGGAGACTGGCCTGCCTTCTAACGTGCTTTGGGGTATCCCTTCGTAAGTACATACTAGAGTCGAACATGGACCTATTTTTCTCCTTAAACTGTTATATCTCAAGAGTATAATCCTACAATTTTATGAAAAAAATTTGGAAATTGCGAGAGTTATGATTTTTTTTACTAAAAAAAATTTTTTACGCATTGACCGCTAGCTGATTTCTTTCCGCTATTTTAAAATTCAATAAAAATATAATACCAAGAATGCCGTATTCTAAAATGTCCAAACTAATATCCTGAATTTTTATGAGTCATTCGGAACGATACGGTCAACGTGACAATCGTTTGAAACATGGCTGGGATCATTGCGACCCCGGTGGCCAAATGTTACAGCCAGAACGTGTAACCACGAAAGGTTAAAAAAATGACCCGATGTTTATGAGAATAGTCAAAATGGCAAGAAAACAACCATGTTCAAAGTCACCGAGTCAGTAAAAAAGTAGCAGCGTATAAGAAAAAAAAGCATAACGGAGGTTGTTTTTTAAATCTTTCAAATACTACCTCGAACGATCTTTTTGCGCTTTTTTAGTCCCGATTTGTATTTTTTCATTCAATTCGAAAGTCCTCAGTGTAGCCATATTCTCCGCCAATAATCTACGTGATTCGAAATTGACAAGGAAGTTTTGTTATAATTTCATGAAACGTCACTCGTCACCTTATCTCTCTCCAATCTGTGGCTAACAATCTGTTTCCATCACTTTTCCAATCTCGCTGCTAATCCGTAACTCATTCTCGCATCGTTAAACAATATCTTTAAAAAAGAAAACAAAAAAGAACATTTGTCCTGACGATTGAAATTGATCGTAGGAGTTACGAACTAAGAACTGGAAAGTGATGGAAGCTCTTTCGGCTGCCGAATCCCGTGCTAAAACAAATACCGGAAAGTCCAACGATGTAAGTCACTCTCCGCAATAACTTCCGTCGAATCCAAAGGTCAACCGCATGTACTGATGAGTATAAGAAAGAGTTGTCGTTCCGAGGGAACTCCGGACGCGTAAAGCACGTGTCAAGCGAGGCTGTTTTTCCTTTTTCAGGAGACAATAGAGAAGGTAAAAGTGGACGGACAAGAATTCACTAGATCACTGCTGCAAAGGATATTCCCGGAAGTTGAAGTATCGGAGAAATCGTACGATCGTTGGCTCGAAGCTTTCGAGACCCAAGTCGATGGTGTATTGACGGAATTGCGGAAACGGCCAACGTCCGAAGGGATCAGCGAACTTGAGAAACGTAACGAAGATCTGCGGGCCACGGCGTTGCAGTACAGGCAAATAATAGACGAAACGGTTCGTACTAACGGATAAATCGTAGAATTAGCATGGGGGGTACACTCGAGATGAACGAGTCTCCACATGTCATTATATAAGTTTTCTGAACATCGGGCATCCACCCTACATTTGGAGACTAAATAGTTCAGTTTTGGCGAATGTTTGAAAGGAATGCCATTCCGAAGATCGATGAAAGTTTTGCTGATCGCAAAAAAGACACGATTTGTTTGATGTTTCGCACATATTTATCGCGCGCATTAAGGCCTTATATAACTTTGGATGGTCGCAAAAGAACGCGTTTTTGGGATTTTTTTTAATACTGATAAAACAATCAAAGCCAGGCTTGAAGGATTTATTTTACGTACGTAAAGGTACTCAAATCAGTTTATTTCCCAAACAATACAAAATGGCGGCCCAGGGGCCGGTAGAAAGTCTTTTTTAGGCCCTTCACGAGCGTATTGGTTGGAGACGCACATGAGCATCCAGAACAAAATTTTGAGTTTTGCCAGCGAAGTACACACGATTATGACAAAATATTAATTTTTGCAAATTTGGCACCATTTTGAAAAAAAAAACAGAACTTTCGACTTAAAAAATGGCCTTCAATTGTTTATAAAGACCATAATGGTTAATCGATCGTTAAAATCGTGTGTACTTCACTACGAATTCTATCTAAGAAGCTACAGTTGAAATTTGAAGTCAATCGGTTGAAAATTGTGGAAGCTACTATTTTCAACCGCTTTTAAGCGATCATCACAATGCAACGGGTCGAAAAATAGCTGGATTTCGCGATTTTTTTTCTTTCGATTGTTAATATACGCTAATCAGTCTTATTTTTTTATGTCAAATCAAAGCACTCACGAAGAACAAAAAATATAAGGAGTACAACTTTGCAGTGACCGTTTTTTCAAAAGTTTAAGGCTTTATTATAAAAAAGTGGCTACATATTTTTTAATCAAAGTACTGCCCGTCGCTAGCTACGACCTCGGCCCATCTTTCAGGTAGCATTCGAATCCCGCGTCGATAAAAGTCTTGGTCCTTGGAGGCAATCCAGGAATCGACCCAATTTTTGACTTCTTCGTAAGTACCGAAGTGCTGGTCAGCCAAATCGTGTGCCATTGACCGGAACAAGTGATAGTCGGAAGGGGCAATGTCTGGAGAGTACGGCGGGTGGGATAAAACCTCCCATTTCAGCGTTTCCAAGTACTTTTTCACGACATTTGCATCATGGGGTCGGGCATTGTCATGCTGCAGTATCACCTTGTCATGTCTTTCGTTGAATTGTGGCCGTTTCTCTTTGAGTGCCTTACTCAAGCGCATCAACTGACGTCGGTAGAGTTCCCCTGTGATGGTTTCGGATGGTTTGAGCAGCTCATAGTACACAACGCCCAGCTGTCAGCCCGTTTTCAAAAACTTTCTGCCTTCCGCCACCATGCTTGTTCTCGACCTCAAAATCTCCACTTTTGAAGCGTTGAAACCACCGCCGACACGTTTTCTCACTAATAGAATCCTCCCCGTAAGCATCTACAAGCAAACGGTGGGCCTCAGCCGCAGATTTCTTGATGTTGAAGAAGTAAATCATAACCTCCCGCAAATGCTGAGAATTCGGTTCGTAGGTTGCCATGTTTGAGTGCCTATAACTTTATAATGCATACACGTATCCGTTAGCTTTTTTAAATTGTTTACATTGGCAGAGCCTCTAGTTTAAAATGCCACTTTTTTATTGAGCTAGGGCCACTACTTCGGCCGCAGTGGCTCTCTAAGTAAAACGGTCACTGCAAAGTTGTACTCCCAATACATTTTCAGACGTTTATTTTTTTGAGATTTTTTTAACAGTTGAAAATGTATGCGAAAAATAGGAGTCCTCACGGTATACACGGTTGTGGCCGTAAATATTATCTGAAACAAAATTTTGTAAAAAGATTATTAACCCTAGAATGGCACACTGGGATACACTCGTGCCCCAGGAATTTTGTAAAAGTACTCAATTTTTACCAATAAAAAATTTTCTTTTCCCTTCGGATCAAACTTTGACAAACTTTTCGAACTTTCTGACACTTTTAAATGTTACCATCATCTTCCTCGTTAAAAGACGAAGAAAATCGTGGGTTTACAAACATTTTATTTACTATTTAGAACCCCGATAATCGGGTCACACGCGTGGAGTATATTTGTGCCCGAGTGTGCTTTTAGAAGGCAAAAAAATAAGTGTACTAGGGTTAACCAGTATAAAAGCCGCTTTTTTGCTATGGAGATTTTTTAAAATTCAAAGTAAACAAAATGACGACGCTTTAATAAAAAGTATCGAATTTTGCCTATTTTTTCGACAGTTTTACGTTAAAAAAATATGAAGATTTCAAACAACAAAAAAAGCTTCTTTAGCAAGATAACGAATGGCGTGAAGAATGTTGTGTCAAAATTTGAGACGGATAGCTTGAAAACTTTTACTTCGAGAGTGTACACCGTTTTGAAAAACAACATTTCGAGAAAAACGCGTTTAGAGTTGCGGGTGCGAAATTTTCATATAAATTGTCTACTTACGATCAATCGGCGATGCCAGGTCCATGTTTGTAACCCTCTATACTATCGGATAATACAAAAAAATCGATTCTTTGCAAATTTTACACTGTGATGATCCCTTAAAGTTCTAAAACCATTTTTCTCCGGACCAAATAATTCTTGGGATGTTTATACCATATCAACTGTATAATCCTTGGGTTGTTTATATATAATTCGGGTCAATTAAAAAAAACGACGCATTTCTATTTAAAGGTATATAGGCCTTAACAGAGATATCTCTAAAATTCAAAAACAAAAAATGAAGACGTGCGAATGAACATTAAAATCACTGATAGACGAAATCACCCAAAGTACATCGCGTAAGCAGCTTCGCAACAGTCGATTTCTAAAGTTTTCACATACTATGCTACTGTAAGCGTACCCACTTAACGATAACGACCAACCGATTGAGACTAACGCTTGCCGTTCACGTGACAATATGAATCGTAGGAGGGTATGCTGATGAATCTACAGAGCCACATGGAGACTGAAGAATCGCGATGGGAATCTCAGCTGCGGCAGAAGGACAACGAGATCGCAGATCTTAGGATAGAGCTGGAAGAGTTGCAAAAAAGTTTATCGGCTAATGAGAAGGTGAGCACGTAACACGAGTAGTTTGGAATGGCGTGCGGAAAATGTGTGGCGTGTAGAGAAAGAGTTCATACGATACTACCGATTTGGTGTATAGCTTGTTGTTGGAACATTGCGCTTTTGTTGGTGACGGTTGAATCATCTTTGTGGCTTGATATTAAGGAGGCACGATTATTAGCAACTCAACATTTCAATATATTATTGTCGGATGAACGAGAACGCGCGTTTCACTCAAAATACATATTCATATAATTCAACGTTACCATCTCAAATAATGCTATCAAGTATAAGACAAAAAGCCAAATTTGAACTCTCTGAGACAAGTTTGAGTGGTGGAACTCAATATATTTTGTCCTCATTCGATTCACACGCAAAAATTGCTTGTTACATTCAGATTTGAATTATTGAAAAAAAACTAACTCATATCTATCAGATCTGGTTGAAGATTCTCGAAGCTCGCTCTTACAGCTTCGAAAATCCCTTTTTTACGTGTTTTTTTCGTGTCTAAATGCATACACTTAGACATCTCTCGTAATAAGGATCCTTTTTTTAAATAACATTATAAGCGCCGTGACCCTAAAAAGGGCCCGCAAATTATTGAACCTTTTTAATTCTTCGGAATCCACCGTTAACGGAGGGGAGAGTGGAAGTTGACAAAAAAATCGTATCTGTAGACGCTGTGGCCCTGGAAGAGTCATCGTACAAATTTAGACGGTTTTCATTCTCGGGAACCTACCCTTATCGGGCTAGATATTATATTTCGTAGTCGGTTCTGCAATCGGCAATCTCGACGAATCGGTGGAATTTGCGATTTTTGGGAGCGAGAAAGCGATTTCGATAGATTTCGTTATTGGAAAAATTCGTTCAAGGGACTAAATAATAAAATTAAATTCTACGAAGTTAAAAACTGGACACAACATTTGTTCGGGCGCGGCATAGCCGGGCCGTGGCTCCGCGGAAATTGAATACGAGGGTTTGGCCGAAACGGAATAGATTTACACAAACTGAAAACGGGCGGTACACAATGGGATGATCTGCGGTTGTCGGGTGCAAGAAAGCGTCTCGGCCATATCGTGACTTTGGAAAACTGTATTAAGGGTGTAAAATAACCAAATAGATTTCTGCGAGTCGAAAATGGGCGCGAGGATTTCAAAAAATTTGGAAAACGTACCATTTTTGGGTGTAAGAAAGCGATTAGGCTACATGTCGACTTAGCGCTAATTGATCAAAATAGTCCAATATAAAAATCATTATCTATGAACTAAAACTGGCCCGCCACTCTTATGTGCGAGAATCTGGTTCTTCTAGATGTCGATTTTAGGATAATTCGTTAAGGGGGTTGTAAAACAAATTCCATTGCTACTGACTGAAAACGAGCTTGAGGATTTTGACATACTGGGCGGATATACCTTTTTCAGATCAGGGAACAACCAGCCAACAATGACGTTGAAGTTTGCATCGTTGGTAGACAACGATTTTTTTCTATTTATATATTTTTATTATTCGAGCATTTTTTTTACAAACGATGCCTTAAATCTCTCATAGGGAGACGTAAAGACGAGAGTGATTTCTAGTCTCTAGGCCGAGGAAAAATCTTAGAAATAAAAAAAATCAATTTCCGGTGCATCCCAACGATGCACACTTCAACATCATTAGCCAACAACAGCCCATAATAAAAATGGTAATCTACCGTAGAAGACATGCCTTTTCCACACCCCCTCCCCCCATTTTAGGTTTCGCAGAAAACAAAATGTGAAATTTTTAAGCGGGATCCTTTAGAGCAACAGAACATGACGATCATTTAAAAAAATATAGTAATCTTCGACGGTGAAAGATTCGATTTTTTCAACTTTCACCCGCCTGTAAGGGTAATTTCCGTTAGCAGGAACCCCTTAAAACGCGTTTTAGAATATCTTATAGGCATCTGCAGGCGGAATCTGCAAGAAAATCGAAACAAAAAGTTACTTGCGTTACAACGATGCAAACTTCAGACTCATACAATAGACGATGATGGTCCTTGATTCCTTTTGCATCACATATACGAAAATATTATTGGTATTGCGCATACTCGTGTCTCCTTAATCGCATAAAGTATCATATACATTGTGTACGTGGTTATGGCAGTTGGCGAGCCCAGAATCTCATGTCGACTCCTACGTGTATGATAGTGACGGTGTCGAGTTTGCATTTGGCTGTATCGAGAAATCACTACCTGCGATCACACGAGAGGTACGAAGATCAAAAAATGTTTTGCGTGCTAACGCTAGGCGCTCGCTACTAACTTCTCGCTCGTTCGTTTCTCTCACCCTCTTTCCTCTTTCTCACGGCGCCAAATCCAAATCATAAGGAAGTTTTTACGGTGGTTTTTTTGCTTTTCGTTTCGTGCAGTTGCAACAAAAGATTACGGACCTCGAGGCAAGATTGGCGGAGGAGAAAGATATGCGACAGAAGTCGCAGGCCGAAATTTTGGCGCTCGGAGAAGCTAATAAACGTGCGGTCAAGGAAACTTCGAGTCGCGAATTTTGCGCTTCGGAACAAATGCACGCGGTACGTCAGACGTGTTGTTTTTTTAGTGATAATTTGCAAAGGCGGCCCTATACCGATTTCAATTAAGGGATTAGGCTACTGTGGTGAACCGGAAATCAAGACTATTAAAAGAAATGAATTTTGAAGCAACAAGTAAGGTGATTGAAAAATCTTATGGACATTTATTCGTATGTGTGTTACCAAAGTTGTGTACCAAAATCCATTAAAAAATATTAATAGTTAAAGAAGTTATGAACTGTCTCGTGAAGGACCTACGAACTTGAGGTGCTGAACGGTGTACTCCATTTTGGCCACCCAATTGATCTGAAACAAAAAAAACGAGTTTTTTTCGTAAAATAGACAATATTGGCTGAGACTTGACCGAGATTTTTTGTTTTCGTGTCAATCGTGAAAAAAAATGGAATTTTTATTTCGATGTTTCTAGGCACAATGACATTATTGTTAACAACTAATTTTAAAAAAGTGTTGAAAAGAAAAACCTCGGTCAAGTCTAAAATACTATTACACTGAATAATTGTGCCAAATTTCCAGTCAATCCGTGTATTAGATGTCGAGAAATCGTGTACACCGTTTTGAAAAACATAGTTTCGAGAAAAACGCGCTTGAGGGGTTGTCTCACTTTAAACGCTAAAAAAGGCTAGTTTCATGATTTTTTTCGATAGGTTTATATTATAGACATTGATATAAAAGTTGTTACACTTAATAAATACACTGTCGAAATACATTTTAAAAAATATTATATATTCAAGTAACTATTTATAGACGGAAATGGTAGTTAAAATGTCTTAAAAAAATTGTAGGTCTGCGCTGTTGATAAAATCTCGGAGGTGGATCATCCGAAAGAAACAATCAAACGGTTTTAGATTCAGTATGTTAATGGCTGTAGCGCATATCATACGATTTTTGATATATGCAACAATAACAAAATGGCGGACATTTTTTGAAAAGACAAAAAAAACTTTTTTTACCGTTTTTGGCAAAAAAAGTAAATATCAAAATTTGAAAAAATCCTTGATATGCGCTATATCTATAGTTGTAAAGAATATGCGGTTAAAATTTCATAACGATCGGTTCGGTAGTTTTGAAGATTTTATCAACAAGCCGTTGAAAAACGTTATAATATAAACCTATCTATATATAATATAGATAATATATCTATAATATAAACCTATAAAAGAAAATAGCCTTTTTTAGCGTCTAAAGTGAAAAGACCCCTTAAAGTTTTGCTAGCATTTCTATCGTTGTAATAATAAGTTTACCTTCAACCTGCGATTGCTGTAGCATATGTTGGCCTATTAGTTGAGTTGCCTCAAGCGTCGACGATTTTTGAAAATTTCACAGTAGCCTAACCCCTTAACTCTCGGTACGTTGTAGTGCTCATTTTTCCGAGTCATTTTATATATAAATCTGTTGCAGTGGGATACCTTCGTAAGAGCTATATGTAATGTGGCTCGAAATTATGTTTTCTCACATTTATCTTCGGAGTATAACAGTCCGACCCTAACATCTGTTCTAATATAATAAAACTGTAATGTCTGTCCTGACATTCTTTTTTTTTCAGTCTGAAATTCAGCCGATAGGGTAAGAATACGCTGACACGATATCTATCAATTTTTAAATGTTTGTTTATCTGTGTGTTTGGAGTTGGCGTGAAAACGGCACAAAGCTTTTTTTTCTAATTCTTTGATACGTGGGAACAAAACTTATCAAGAATTGATAAATAAGAAGTATAAATACCCCGAAGTTTGGTTCGACCGAATCAGTCAAGTATAACTTGAGAAAATACGATTTTCCCTTCAAACCGACAGTATTTACTGATTTTAAAACTTTCAAAATTTCCTTTCAGACAGTATTTACTCACTGAGTATTTACCAGAAACCATCGAAGCGACCAAATAAATACCGAAGTAAATACCCAAAGTAAAACAGTTTCATTAGCTTTGGTCATTACCTGCCGCAATTCTTGGTGTTTTCTTTTGGGTGATGTAACTATGGGTATGTTTTCGACCAGAGGTTCCCAAACTGGGCGTCGCGACGCTGTCCGAAAGATTTCGAAACGCAGACCGAAAAAGTTCGGGTACTCCTGTTTTAGGCAATATCTAAAACTATTATTTTCCCAACCATACAGAAAACGTGTTTTCCGTGATAAACTTGTAGATACCCCTTAATACGACATATCTCAATACCATTGAAATCGGGGGCCGAGCCGTCTTTGTAAATGTTTCTCTAACCGGGTTCATTGAGATTCTCGCCTCATATCGTGCTTTTTCTTTCATAGGCGACCAATGCGAGGGTAAATCGCAACGCGGAATTACTGGAGGTCGGATCGGAAATCGATAGTCTAGAAATCGAGACTTTGGCGAACGAACAAAATATAATATCACGGACCAACAAGGATACGACGTCACAAATACAAAACGAAGTATCGCAGCTTAACGTACGTTTGCGCGCGCGATGAAATGCAATATTTTCGTTATTTCGCACCGATGATCAATGAACTTGTTCTTCCATATCAGCTACAATTTTCCTACGTTTTTTTTTCTTCTTCTAGAACGAAGGAATATACCGTGTATTGTTTCAGGCGGAGATTCGGGGAGGCAGCGACACCTCCGATCAATCGATCGCAAACGGCCCGGCTACTTCCGATTCTTCAAAATCCGAGGTTAGTATAGGCTTGCCTCACGTACCATTTTGTTGATCCTCGAACGGCATGAGGGACGCGAAACGTGATCATGGGGTTTCATTGTTCATATAAACTTACACACACATATATTCAAGTTGCAAAAAGCAAACAATGAATAATCCAGCTAGATACATATTTTTTGGGATTTTTCGCGCGATTTTCACACATTCAGCATCGTATCAATGTTTTACTTTTACAAGCCTATTTTTATGAGCGAATTGAGAAAAGCTTCTAATCCGCTGCAATAACGTTTCCGCTTGAAATACGTATCTGAGAGAGAGAGGGAGAGGGAGACAGATAGCTGTACATGGTTTGATTTTTCCCGAGTTTCTGCAATCGATGGACGCATAAGCTGTGTTGTGCGAATCATAGGCGTGCGCATCTTCCTCGCTTCGTCTAACGAATTCAATGAAAAAAAAACAATTGCCTTTCCGTTCAACACCGGTGGAATTTTTTAGAGTAATATTCTCCTTCCCTTCCGACATCTTGGTATTTTTGGTTACACGATGATACTGACCGCTCGGAGTAGTCTTACCACAAAGTACAAATTTTGCACTGGGCTCGTCGGGACGGCAAGTTTCTCGAGTCTCGTTTCGTTCGTATTTTTTCTCCAAGTACTGAGACTTTTCGTTTCCTTTTATTGTGAAATAAAAATGACATCGCAACTCGCGAAAGAGAAACTTACCGTGTCTTAGGCCTTTCGTAATTTCTTCGCTCGGTAATGCCCAATAACTCGTCGATACGATACACATGAATATATACATTCGCACACACACACACACAACCGGTGAAAAATATGGGCCTCACTGGTTTTCAACCCTCAGTACTCATAAAAACAAAATGGCAAAAATATTATTTCTTTCAAACTCTAAACTGTTTAGATATTTTTTAATCGAACTGTTTTTGCCCTCTGAATGTTTTGCTTTAAGGGGAGATATACACCTAGAAGCCGGAAAAAAGGTCATTTTTGTGAATTTTTTCAAGGAAAACTATTTGAAATTTCGGATTGGGGTTTTAATTATTTAAAAGTATATACATCCAAAAATATGTTTAATTTTCTTTATTTAAAAATATCAAAAATATACAAGGATATTGTATGATCCTTGGAGCGTCGTAAAAAAATCTGCGTATACGGGGTACCCACTGGCGTTTCTTCAAAAATCATCTGAAAAAAAAAACCAAAAAGATTATTAAATTAAATACTATAATCTAGTACTTGTCATAGCCGATTTTGAAAATATCGATTTATGACAAAATGGCGGACGTTTGAACATAAATTGTGATTTTTGGGCCAAAAATTAGTTATTATTTTGCCTATAAAACAAAAAGTAAGTAGCGGGAAAGAAAATCCTATGACAAGTACTAGATAATGGTGTGTAAAAAACCTCAAGGCAATCGGTTCATCGGTTTTCGAGAAATTTTGGGTACCGATTTGAAAAACGTGGTTTTGAGAAAAACGCGTTTGAAAATTTGGGAATGAATAAATCATGAAATTTGTCAACTTACATGGAATCATCGATACCAGGCCCATAGTGTAGGTCTTCTACGGTCGACGGAATGTTCATAGCTTCTAAATCCTCGACCTCGACCATCTAGGTGTATATCTGTCCTTAAGCCCCATAGTTCTTCCTATTTTTTAAAACTGCCCTACTTCACAAGAAGCTAAATAATTTTGGGAAAAAAATTAGTCGGAAATTTCTCGAAGCAAAGATTTTTATTGTCAATTCCCAACAAAAAAGTGACAGGCAAGTTTACCGGAGTAAAAAAATTGCCCTGAAAAGAACAACTAGGTTCAAGGTGAGGGAGTAAAAAAAGTAGTAAAGAATGCGAAAAAACCTACTAGACGTTGAGTTTTTTACTACCATGGACATCCCTTGACGCCTCTTTTGCTCAAGATCTGTAACTTTTCGTCTTGATCGAAAATTCGTATAGAAAAATGCTCATAATTTTCGCCCACTGTGCACACATATACAGCAAACACACACACACACACATATATATATATATATATATAAACATATACATCCATATATATATATGCAGCCAACGAGAGCGACAGACACTCTGATAGCTGCGCTAGAAAAGACCCTGCTAAAGAATGCAGATAACGAAAACAATTCGGTAAGCGACGACACCGCGAGTTTCGAACAATCACAGCGAGAACACGACGAGAGCTCCTTAACCACTGAAACAAATTCAAAATACTGTCACGAGGCAGAACACAAGACACAGGCTAGTTGGAACCCCCTGAACGGCCAGCAACAGAAAAAGCACAAGAAAAAGAGGAAGGTAAAGCCATAGAGATACGAGAAAACTTAAATGAAACAAAACCAAAACAATCGTCATAAATTTCCACAGTCTCGATTTTTTTTAACTTTTTCTTGCAAACTTTCTGCACTGTATCTGAAGTTATTTCGGTTTTTACACCGTCTTGTCTCTGCCACGAGTATTGCAGAATTCTACTTTTTGTTTTCCTTATGTAAGCAATGCAAGACACCTGATTTAATAGGGATGCTTTTGGCGCATTATTTCCAAAACTTAGTTTCACTGGGTATTTTTATTGTACGTCTCAATAAGAGTACACGCATGAGTGATTTGTTCCGTATATTGAGAGCGTTTATTCGAAATACTCAAAGTCGTGTTTAAAGAGACGTATGGGGAGAGAATTTCCTGCTACAATTGATTGAAAAGTTTGTTGAATGAACGGTATCTTTCGACATTCGCGAAAAATATATATTTCCCATTTGCCCATAGTTTTGGATGTACGCAATTCATGTTTTTTTTCTTTATCAGTCCAGCTACGAATTATTTTTCCGCAAAACATGCATTTTAATCATAGTAGTGCGTTGATGATAACACGAAGAAGATAAAAAAGGGGGAAATCGTACAAATGAGAAGAGGGCTTCGAAATGGCATTTTCGAGTAACTCAAACTCGGTCCTTCCACAAAACTCCTGACGGAAGCACTCTGAGCTTCGATAATGCGAAGACACATTTCAATCACACCTACCCCGAACTTAGACGTCGTTTATCAGCGATTTTCCCAAGCAAGATTGCATAGTACTCGTAGATTACGTTTTTCTTTCTTCCCTCTGACCTCCACTATCGCATCACTGTCGTAGCTAGCCGGTCCGAGAACGATTCGTCGTTGTAGTTAAAATTGCGCAACCAAAAAAAGGCTGCTAATTTATTCGTCGCTAGTGTGATTTCGGCAGTTCGTTCTTGATGGTCGATAAGTCGCAGTTGCGTAGATATAAAAACGAAATTATTATTTTCGATATGTACTTATTGTTATTTACAATGTTCTCTCATTTGCCCTTGTGGGCTTTTGCCATCCCCCATCAGTTTTATTCTGCACTCGTCATTTCACTATTCCCAGTGCCCCCCAAATGGCCCACCCAGTGGTGGCCTTTTTTATGTGGTGGATATCTTTTTTCTTAAGGTAGTCCTATCGCTTCACACTAGTTGATCATACTTGAGACTAGTACAATTTTTATTTTTAACATGTGCAAGAAAAAGTGTAATAACTAAATTTTCCATGTGTAAACTGTTTAATGAATGTTCACATTTAATTAGAAAAATGAAAAAATAGTTATTCCAACGATTCGCGCAGTATTTCTAGGTTTGATATTTGGGAATATTAGTTCTATCTCCGTCTCTTTTTACTCAACCAGGCGAGTTGAACCTCCATGCTTTTCAACGACGATCTGTCAAAACAATGTCAGGTGCGGGAAATATAAAACATTGTATTCGGGCCACGACTGGTAAAAAGCGTGGAAAATTTGTGTCGGCGAAATATGTCGGTTAAAAATGAAATATGTGTGGAAATTCGAATGAGTGAGATGAGGTTAGTACTACAGTCAGCTGTTGTCTTGCTGTCACGTCTCTTTATCGTAGCAAGTGGTAATAAATCCAATACCGGAATTTCAAATTAAACTTGATATTACATAAAAATTAGGTCAATAAGCGTAATTTTTTCTGAGAGCACTGGATTACTACAAGTGTTAAGTATGTAAATCTGATTATTTTTAAGAATCTGACGGATTTCCCACTATTATATACACTTTTGTAGCGACCGGAAATTGGGTTTTTGTATGTCGTCTCGGAATTCCTTCACAAAAATACGCAATTTTAATATTTCCTTTCTCTAAACGACCCTGACATTTTACAGACACGATTATTAATATCTTTAGTGAAGCTCAAAAAAAATTATGAAAATTCTATGGATTGAAGCCTCGCGATAGGACTACCTTAAAGCGACATCGTATCACATTTGCACAAAGGGAAACTGTGAGAAAACTGTGTTTATTCAGTTTCCGTTGCGTCGTCTCCGGAAACTCGGCACAACTGTCGCGAAATTTATTTATCTCATCATTGCGACTACTTCGGTAGGCATGACGATCATTTAGCCATGAGATCCTTTTGTTCCCGCGGAGTAATCATTATTTGTTTCTTCGGTGGAATAAATTGGAAAGAGGGTGCGGGTGGATAACGATAGTCGCAATATTTCGAATACCGTCGCTCTGTCCCGTTGTTCAGCCTGCACATTATTTTCGTCATTTCATTTGGGTGGAGACTTTGTGACTGGAGCAAGTGCTCTTACGTTGGCAGGCAGGTACGCAATATTAGGACTCGCAAAGTTGCAACTGTTTTTCATCCATTGGGGTTATGCGAGGATAGCGTTTTAAATCAAAAGCTTATTTGTCCATCGCAAAAGAGAGAAAGAACCGAAGATGAAAATAATTGTCTATTGTAATTTTCGTTGTTTCGACAGTCCACTATGAAACCTGCGAAAAAGCGGCGCAGATTTGCAGGTACGCTAATAACCGAGACAATACTTTGTTCCCGGTATGTAAAGTCTTCGTCATGTTTATTGACATCGCGCGTAAAGCAAAAAAATACATACAGGCTGTATGGAGGCCTTGGTAGCAATTTTTGTTGTTTTTCATCGTATCGCATACAATCATTTATGGAATATTCATTCATAATTTATGTTTAAACTACATTTTAGTTTATATTTACTTTCATAAAGTGTTGATTTAGTGTCGTTAAGTGTTTTTTTCTCGCTTTATCGGGTTTTGCTTTACGACCAAGCAGCTCGCGATTTCAAGCGGTTCTCCTTGAGAAGAAGAAATTTGTTTTTTTTTTCTCTCAAATCGTCTGAATTTTCATCGCCACGTACGCACATTTCGTTACGTTAGTGTTTAGAATGAAATAGTTGGTTTATTATTTCTCTTCTGTATCTATATCTTCAATGGACATAGTGTGCATACTGAATGTCTTGCATCTTGACCGTCCCAAGTCGTGCTGTTAATCATTTTTATTTCATCGAAAGGAGGCAAAATCTATGTTTTTCTTTTCTTAAAAAATGACGCAACGCGAGTTGCGCTTGTCGTGGGAAACCGTACCATCGTACCTAAGTTGAGTGAACGGAAGAGAGAAAGAGTGGCTTTTAAAATTTTGAGAACATTTGCTTGCGGTGTAACATGATTCGTGCATCGTAAAGTTGTTGCTTCATTCATCAATCTTCGTCGCCACACAGCAGTTCTTTTTTTTTCATTAAAAAATTAGTTTTCCACGGACCCGAAGTAGTCACTTTTTTGTTGCTCACGCTTTGGTGGGGAAAAAGGGAAATACGAATCGAGCGAATTCCGAAACGCGTGTAGCTCTGCGAGTCGCTGAGGGACGGGCTAGTCGATTGTAATATCACCTCATCGGTCATTCATCGTACCGCGCTTCTTGTCATGAAAAACTTCGATTTTTGTGTTGTCCCTGTGCGATCGATGCACTTGTCGTTCTTACGCAAAACGTGTATATACAATCGCGATCGATAGTGAAAATCATCCTTAAGAATGTCGCATAGTTGGAAAAGGTGGAAAAAAAAGATTGTAGTTCGTAGTAAATGATCGGTGAATAGATGGCACGGAGTGATATCGATATACATATATATATACACATTAGGGAGTGTCAAGAAAAAATGCAACTCATCCCTTCGAACAATAGTGTGTTAGGCAGAAAAATATTCATACCAAAATTGGGCCTTTTACCTCAAGTCCAGTACCCAACAATTACTTCTCTATTTGATACAAAATTGTACAAAATTCGCATGTTACGTTCAGACTTGAACTCACCGACTAATTCCTGTTTACCAAATCCAGTTAAAAATTCTCGATGCTCATTCTTGTAGTACCAAAAATCTTTTTTTTTAATGGCAACAACTTGTGTAAAGATAATAATATCGAAATTAAGATTCAAACCTGTAGGATTTAGCTTTAAGAATCTCCGATTGAATTCGAAACATTTTAATTAGTTGTTGAGTTATTCAATATTGAACGTGAAAAGCGAATTTCTCGTGTAAAAGAAATAGGGAGAAAGTTCAGTGTTCCGCCACTTCAGTGTTCGCCTTCGATTTTGTTGAAACACATATATGTGATAAAGCATTGAAAACTATTGGCCACAAATTTTTATTATCGACGGAAAAACGTTTTTAAGGGGGAAAACCATCCTTCAAAGGGAGGCGTGTCACCCCTTAATTTTTTTCAATTCTTCAATGGTGGATTTTTCATCGCTTTACATTAGAAGAATTCTGGTTTTTGTTTCTTTCAGATCAGTGGACTGCTTGTGAATGAAACTGCAAAATCACCCCTCGAAACGTCTTTCTTTGAGCGATAGTCCCCCCCCCCCTTAAAACCGTTTTTCCGCCCATAAAAGAAAATACGTGTCTAACAGTTTTCAATGCTTTATCACATATACGAGTTTCGACCAAGTCGAAGGTGGACACTTAAGTTATGTTCCTCGTTACACTTGAGTTAGAGAGCATTAATTAGGCGTGTTTTTAAATTATATTATTGTTGAAAACGATAAGAGTTGATTTTTTCGAGTACAGTTTATTATATATATATATATATATAAGTATAAAAATTGGGGAACAGGGTGTATACACGTCGTATAAACTGGTACACACATAAAGGTTTCCCTAACCGCTAGTTTCGTTCAGACAAAAAAATTAACTCTCAATCCTAACAAATCCTCGCCCACCCATCACAATACAATGGTGTTGAACATTTTCGGAGTTCAGGGCTGCAATTCGTTAAATGCTCACTCGCCAAACTAATTCGGTATTAAAACAAAAAAAGATAAGCAAGTGTTCCACTCGAGCTTTTCGACGAATTCCACAATGTAATATATGAAACTTTGCGCATCGAATAACACTGCCTTGAAAGCCTTCGAGCGACGTCCAAGCTTCTGAAATGCGTTATATGAATGCACTGTTTATTAGAGGTACAATTTAAGACTAGTTAAATATTGCAAGTAGATTTGTCATAGCTTTCATTCATAACCGCCTTTATTTCACTTTCGCCAAATATCGCATTTGGTTTGAAAATGCCCTATCTCACCTCGTATTTTGACGTTGACACTTGGCTTGCGTAATATTTCCCGTCCCGATCGAGGGAAAATGTTGCATAGTCAGCGGTAGATTTGTGCATCTTTGGTTAGTTTGATCGCGCTGACTCGCGTACATTTCCCGTCGATTTCTCTGCTTTCGAGTTCGCTTATTTTTCTTTTGTCTGGATATGATGTAACAAGCAAAAGTAGTAAGATTACTCTATATGTATATGCATGTACGTCTTGTATAAAAAATTACCGTTGCATTGTTTCTTTTTCAGGGTGGTTCAGGAAAAAAATAATGTTTAGGAACAAACTGCGCTAACGGATTGTCGGTTTATCCAACGAGAGAAAAAGAGAGGAGAGAAAAGTTATAGTGTTTAATAGAGAGCACATACAGTCAAACGCTGTGGACTCACGTGTTGCGGTGACTTTGCTACTGAGAAGACTAATATAATAATGAAATATTATGAATAATGTTTATTATAGACGGTAGGAACAAACAAAAATACATATTTTATTATGCGGAAGAAATATAAAGGATTAGAGAGAGGGAGACGAGTAAAATGGAGGAAGAGAGTGGGGCTGCGGCAAACGCGTCGGTTAGTAAACGAGATTATTAAAGGGAGAGGGAAATGGCGAACAAAAAAGATGTATCACGAGTACATTGATTTCTAAGACCGGCGAGCGAACCATAAAGGAAGAAAAAAAACATTGACGAACTTTTATTTGCACATTTTATACTAGATAAATATTATATACATGAAGGAATTTGAGTTCTTTTTTTTTTATACAAAAAAGCTGAGGGTAAGTCACCTGTCCCGGGGCAGTGTGCAGCGATATTTTTTAATTGTCTAAATAATCGCGTCGACAAACGAACAAGAGCAAACAAGAAAGATGAAACTGTTGTTTCGGGTATCACGTTCGTTGGAAGGGTAGTCAAGAGTACTGTACAATCGAATCATGTTTTTGTCAATCGAATCATCTATTATTGATTTCAAACACGCGGAACGATAGAAACGCATAATGGTAAAGTTTCACCAAGTTTTTTTTGTCTCGCACATCCTTCATCAAAGGTCTACGATATTGATCCATCAACATAAATGATCACTTGGACTTTTTTTCTCGCATTGTCGAGTTTACGATAAATGCTCGCAGTGCCGTTTTATTCTATTTCTGGTGGCTGTTTGAAACTATGCGGCGCTCTTGCTACCTTTCGCGTGATTTCCGAATAGATTATTAATGTTAAAATCGAAATTCCTCGAAGCGGCCACGTTCGAAATCTCTTCTGGTACGCTGCGACGATAACGGCCGAACGAAACAAATTGGGGACTGGAATTGTGGCGAACACTGTCACTGACCGGGAATCGCATGGATTCCCATACGAGAGACAAAGAAACAGACGGAGCGCGAGAACATAGTTGTCGAATCACATGTGCAATAAAGCAGGTTTGTGCGTCCTTTGTTGACGGAACAAAATCAAGGGGAAACAAAAGAGCCGAAACAAAAGACCACTGAATTCGCGAAGGTTGAGTTTTCTAGTAGCAGCGCGAATGCAAACGATGAACTTGTAACATTAAATTCGGGCGTATAACCGTTAGATCACATTTTGCACTAACGAATCCGGACGGAAACACCGCGACAAGTCATATCAAATTAATGAAATAAAACGTTAAATACTCACGGGTGTTTCTTTTTTCAATTGTATATTACGTTCGAGTTTTACCGTCGAATGGCTCGAAGCTTAACGATGAACGGAGAATGAGTTTGCGGCGTCGTAAAAAATGACCGTACGACAGCGTACTTCGACGAGGTGTCTCATGTTTAAATGAATCGTAAGAAAGAAAGATAAAGCGTACAGTTTTAAAAAATACACGAAAATTGTCGCAAGGTTTTGGTGAACGAGCATTGATCGTCAACGTTTATCGTTTTTTTTTATGCAGTGGGGAAAAAGACGAGCGACAGAATTGCAACGTTGCAACGAAAGCTAAAAAGAAACATGGCATTAATCACGAGAGTCGTATTCTACTGAATGTTCACCGAGCCTTGTGGGACAGAATAATCGTCCTGCTGCTATATAAAAAAAAGTGAAAGTTCGTTCATTCTGTACCGTACTTATTTTATATACATTTTATAAATATACAGAATAATGGGTAAATTGTGAACTAATTTGTTTCGCTTCGGGTTAAGGTGAGACACGGCGGTTCGGAGATTACGGATGAATAAATCAATAAACAAGTAAAATGAATATGTCATTTGGCGGAAAAAGTGTGTGTGTGAGAGAAAGAGAGAGAGCGAGAGAGACCCTCGGGATATGAAGATATTGTTGAACAGCATTATTTTCGGGGCGCACCATAGCGACCGAGTCAATGTTATCTTGTCAGTAAAATTGAATTTATCGATCGAATCTCCGTTAAGAAAAAGTAAGAAATAAAGGTGTGAGGGAACGTTGAGAAAATGATATCGCCCGACGACACACACAGCGTTTATGTAAGATCCATTGAAAAATTATTGGTCAGCCTTAACACCTAGTAATCTTACAACAGTTGCAATATATAGTTAAAATACGATGAAATAAATGCATGTACCCTATACATTTATTGCAACAAATTGAACATTATTAACCTGAAAATCCGCATCGCGAAGAACATTCGTGGATCATCCGAGTGAATCCCGGAGCATTTCCTATTTTTTTGTCATCTCCAATAGTCGCCGGATAATCGTCGCTTCAAAAATGTGCAACATTTGCTGCCCGAAGACAAACCCGCAATCATGCGGGAACGGTTTGCGTTCGACTGACGAGGAACGCGATGAAACGTGTGTGGGTGTGTGTAGGTTCGAAAAAAATGTATTTGACAAGTAGGATAATTAAACTGTTACGTATTTACAATGGTTATCACAGAACAACCTTTACCGCTTCGCATTCGTGTCCCTGAGGTAAGCAATGATTCGGTTCTCTTTAATTCAACATAGTCTGAAGGAAACCGAGAATGTAACTGCCCAAATCCTCGTCCTGATTGGTCCACGAGACGTAAACACTTTTTTTGTCGTCCTCGTCGCCCTCAACCTTGACCAGAACCGACTCAACGGAAATAGAGCCGTCGGTCAATTGGACCGTCCAACCGGTCAGCCTTTCTTTCAACGGTTGCAAGAGTTTCAGGGTCGTCGATTGCGCGGGTCCTGGATCCCTCACCTGTACGGTCGATGTGAAACGTACTACGTGCTTTGAAATCCCGGCAGCTTTGGCAACCTGTGGACGTGATAATAAGACGCGGTTGGTTGATGAGCTATTTAAAGGGACGCTCCAATATTTGTGAAAAAACGGCTTCTTTTCGTATTTTCCTTCTACAACATGCCAATAATGTCGTGTCCAAATTCGAAAATTCCGAGTATACTACAATTATTAACTTGCTGCCATACGTTTTTTTTTTTAATAAATATATCCGCTGAAAAAGGCCTTCTTCAGAAACCTTGTGCTCGAATTCGCGAGGACATTGATAAAGATGTTTTTTCAATTAGATTGTAGTATCCGCGATGACGTCAAATATATATATGTAAATGATTTTCAATTTTGAAGATGAGGATTCTAGTCGGAGTTACGATGTTAAGAGAGGATGCGTGTGTATCGCGGAGCGTTGTAAGCACGCATATTTCTCATTACAAAAGTTTATCGACATTTTCTAAAATCACTTTGTACAGTTGAAATGAGGAGCAGGCGAACGATACCGGACTTGTCTACACTACGTGAAATTTTTTTCCTTCGTGTTTAAAAACTGCCTTTTCAAACGAAAAGGCAGTTTTTAACCATTTTTGAGGTGTTTAGAGCCGGATTTGATGCAAAATATTTCGGTAGCTAGTGAAAGTGTGCTTGAAAAATGGGGGGAAAGAATTGAGTTGGTGTAGATAAGTCGGGTTTTGTTCGCCTACTTCTCAAATACGCGTGAATCAAGCCCAGACGGATATTTTCTAATATCAAGCATAACGTTCCGGAAGAAACGTTCTAAAAGCATGCACTTTGTGGCCGTTTCGATGGGAGGATTATTGTAAGGGTACTGTAAGGTACGGTGGCATTAAACAAATCATTGAACATTTTAGGAACTGTAAGAAAACTACCTATGCGATTGACGTCATTACTGGTATACAATTAGTATACGGAATAACATCGATATTTGTAAATCTTAAAGAAAAATAATACGGGAAGTGTCTACCAGTTTGCGTTGTCCTTATAGGTCAATCGCGACGGGTAGCAAAGCCGATTTAAGGTAATCCTATCGCTTCACACTAGTCATACCACTGATCATACTTGGGACTTGTACAAGTTATGTATTTGACATATGCAAAGAAAAAAATTTGTAATAACTAAATTTTCCATGTGTAAACTGTTTAATGAATGTTCAGATTTAATTAGAAAAATGAAAAATAGTTATTCCAACGATTCGCGCAGTATTTCTAGGTTTAATATTTGGCAATATTGGTTCTATCTCCGTCTCTTTTAACTCAACCAGGCGAGTTTAACCTCCATGCTTTTCAACGTCGATCTGTCAAAACAATGTCAGGTGTGGGAAATATAAAGCATTGTATTCGGGCCACGACTGGTAAAAAGCGTGGAAAATTTGTGTCGCCGAAATATGTCGGTTAAAGATGAAATATGTGTGGAAATTCGAATGAGTGAGATGAGATTAGGACTACAGTCAGCTGTTGCCTTGCTGTCACGTCTCTTTATCGTAGCAAGTGGTAATAAATCCAATACCGGAAGTTCAAATTAAACTTGATATTACATAAAAATTAGGTCAATAAGCGTACTTTTTTCTGAGAGCACTGGATTACTACAAGTGTTATGTAAATCTGATTATTTTTAAGAATCTGACGGATTCCCACTATTATATACACTTTTGTAGCGACCGGAAATTCTGTTTTTGTATGTCGTCTCGGGATTCCTTCACAAAAATACGCAATTTTAATATTTCTTTTCTCCGTAATTAGGTCGATAAACAACCCTGAAATTTTGCAGTGACGATTATTAATATATTTAGTAAAGCTCAAAAAAATTATGAAAATCCTATGGAAGAAGCCTGGCGATAGGACTACCTTAATAAAAAAATAAGTAATTCGTCAATATTTCGCCAGAACGATTCGGAAACAATTGATTGAAGTTGAATGATACTTGGGGCGAGCGATATGTAGAAGAAAAAATAAAAGCACCAACCTCGTCCGTGTCGACGAGACAAGCCCAGTCCTCTTTGAGCATGAGTACACCGTGAAGAAGTCTTCGACGTTTTGGATCGGGTGGAAGAGCCGAGTATCTCTTAGCTTCGGCTTTGAGCAACGCGAGTGACGCGTCCACCGGAACTTTGGAGGTCGTCGTGATAACGCAAGTCTCGCCGTTCGCCGGATTATAACAATTGATGCCGAATTCCTGTTTGATCTTCTCCTTGAGAAATTCCATCTTGGCGAATTCGCCGTGTACGAGTAAAACGTTTTTGGGCTCGCAGTACTGTATGAGTTGCATTATACCTTTGGCGTCGGCGTGAGCCGAGAAAGACATGTATTCAACGGCCATCTTGACCTCGACGATCTGACGATTCTCAAATTCGATTCTCTTAGCTCCGCCGAGTACTTTGTGGCCGACCGTGCCTTGAACGCAAAAACCCGGCATTATCACCATGTTGGATTCGTTGGGTGCCCATTTTTTGAATATCTGCAACGATAGTCCGGCGTGAAGCATTCCCGGTGTGGCGAAAACTACCATTGATCCGGGATTGTCAATGTGAGCTCTGTCGAAAGGCTTTATATGCTTGAAGTCGAACATGTTTCGCTGCACGAAGGTCTTCTTTATCTTTTGATTCGTCCACGTTATGAACATCTTGTAATAATTGTTGGCTTTCTCGGTCAGTCCGAGTGCGAAGTAAACGGGCGCTTTCAGATTCATTCTTTCCCAGTAAGTCTCGAGAAGTATGCAGAGCTCTTGGGCCCGCCCGAGAGCAAATACCGGGATCAAGACTTTGCCACCTTTGTCTATGCACTCGTGTACCTGCAGGGCCGAAAGCAATTTGCAAACAATGATCGATTATTATCAACTGACAGTAGTGAACGAGCAATTTGTACAATCGTCAAAAACAACTGATTTTTTGCAAAGTTCAGACACTCTCGTTCGAGTAGTGATCCTGGCGGACGTCGACTCGCCAACGACGAGCGAAATTACAAACAGAGGCATGGTTGTTACGCATTATTGACTCAGAAATTCTCTGACTTTTCCAGGTTTTCCACACAAGCTTTACAAATATTCCAGGGAGATTGGGGTCATCTAAAGAACGTAACTTTTTTTAATATCAAGTATATGAAAATATTAAATATTAAAATAAAATGTAAAAAAACTGGAATTCGAAAAATAATTTTAACACTGTAAAGTAAAAAAAAAGACATTAACAGCAAATACAAATCCAGTACTTTATTAGAAACAGAAATGTTTATGTCGTTGTCAATAAATGAAAGATAAACATAAACACTTATCTACAATAATAATAGGGTATTTGACTATATTAAACATACGATTGATCCCTCCAAAGGAATATAGTGTTCAAAAAGTACTTTCTATCATTTTATTAAAAAAATATGCCTTATTTCCGTTTGTTTCGATTTTTTAATCAGATAAATTTCAACGTTTGGTCACGTGAACTAAAACGCTCCAGGATTGGTTGGATCTCTAGTGACGTCGCATGCCAGCAGATTGTCATTACGAGTCCTGTGACGAGTAATGAGCGATTTTTTTGGCTTTTTTCCGCGCTTTTTTCTTCATTCATACGTCACATGTGTCACGAGACTACATATCTGACAACGGGAGCGTTTTGGCGGTCTGGTTGAATATTTAAATTTTATTGTCGGTTTATTTCATAAATACTATCATTCACGAAGTTAAAAAAATATTCAGCATAATATAAAATAATGAACCATTTAAGGATGTATGGCAGCTACTGCAGAGTCGTTACAGAACCGATTATGCAATTTGCAAAAATCGCATTTAAAGACTAAATAAAATAATTGTAATATTCATTAAAGCTAAAAAGGAGATTTACCACAGCTCAAAGTAAAACATGCGGTACAGAAAGAAGAATTTTCAATTTTTAACTGCAAATTTAGTTGTTGATTTAATGTATGTTTTCCCTGACGTTGTCGTGGTTACGACATACGAGCTAAAGAAATACGAAAACGGTCCCATTTAACTCGCAATATCTCGCAAAATATATGGGCACATGTCGATTTTTTATTTTTACCGTATCATGCATATTACAGCGATACCGCACAAAAGTTTTTTTTACAAAAGAGTACTCCGGAAATACCTTTTTTGCCAATGTAAAGGGAATTTTGGACGTACAGTCCTATGTTCCCCGTGTTAAATGACCCAACTTTGAATTCGTTTATTTCAGCATTCACGTGGGCAAATTTTGTTTTTTTAATCTCAAAAAGTTCTCGATATTTTCCTTTACAATATCAGTGAGTTTCAATTCGAACAATAGTAAATTACTTAGTTGCCATACATCCTTAAGATTGTTTCCGTACAACAGTTAAATATCCTATTGTGTGATTGTGTATCGACAAATGCAATGTATGGAGCTTTAGAGTAATCTAGTTTTAGAAATGTTCCATGTTTGTCACTGACAACTTTTTTTTGTATACAATGAAGAATAATATAAATATTAAAAATATACAAAAATATTTATTTTCATACTTTTCAGTTTTTTTCTTTCAAATCAGTTTAATTTTTTCGAATCCTCGGAAAGAGTAAATTCTGGAAAAATTCCAGAGAACCTCCAAAATTCTGTCTTTTCCATGATTATTCCAGAATAGAAATTCCCCGAGTTTTCCATATGCTATGAGAGGGCACAAGGGCTTACCTTCTTCAAGAAATCACGCTCTCGGCATCGTTTCGAGTCGCGTATCGTGGTGGCGTAAGTAGACTCGGAGATCAGTAAGTCCGGTCGGCACTTGTCGATCCAAGCGGCTCCCAAATGACGATCGGGTGTCATATTGTAATCGCCGGTGTAGACTATAGACTGCGAGCCCACTCGTACCCAGAACATCGCCGCGCCGAGTACATGACCGGCGTAATAAGCTTTTATCTCAAGCTCCGAATCCACCATGACGGACTGATGGAGAGTCACCGCGATGACCTTTTTCATACAATCTTTGACCATTTGAGAGGTGAAGAAATTGCTCTCGCCCTTTCGCTCGACCGCCACTTTCCTCATGTCCTCTAGAAGTATGGGCGCTATGGCTTTTGTGGGATGAGTCATGTAGATCGGGCCGGTGTAGCCTATCTGCACGAAACGTCGGAATTACAGACGCCGTACTGCGTTTCATGAAATAGAACGAGCCAGTGGTAAATCTTACCATTTCGGTGAAGTAGGGCAACGCGCCGCAGTGATCAAGATGAAAGTGCGATATAATGACGCAGTCTATGTGGTTGGTGACCGGCCCCTCCGGCACTATGTAAGAAAAGTCTGGGAACCTTCTCTCGTCGTTGAAACCCATGTGCATACCGCAATCGAGCATTATGTTTTTTCCGCCCATCGTTACCAGGATACAACTTCTGCCGACGTCTTGGCCTGCCCCTAGAGGCGTCACTTTGATGTCAGGCATTTTTGCAGCAGCCTCCGGACAATTTGCGTCAACGGTGTGGATCTTTGGATTCGGCACTTTTGATCACGGGTGATAGGTGGCCATGTGGGGTAAAGATGCACTGAGGGCATAGACGTTTTTCATTCTGGCATGGTATTTCCAATTATGATACCGAGTCAAAATTGTCGAGTAGTAATGCAAACGTCATTGGAGCCCAATTATTTTTATCACTTGTTCTTAGACATCGGTTGGGGTGTTTAACCTCCAAAAACAGCAGAGTTCTTCACACACATCAGAAAATAAAGCAAAATTCGATAAATCAGAGATCCGTGAAGAAAATTGTTCATGATTACCTCAGCGACTTATTTTACTCGTGCTATCGTAATTCACTCGTTTACACTGACATTCGTATATCTGAGCGGTACGTGTAAACGCGTGTAATCAACGAATTGAGACTTGCATAGACGCGAAGTTCTTATCACGCGCCGGTACTCCAATGACGTCAGGCGCGATCACAGCGCCATCAGGCGGCCGTTTGCTTTCGAAAAAATTTGTCTTTCAACCGCCGATAAGATCTACGCTTGCATACGCAGTCCGACTTCGTTGCGAATCGCTAATCGCAAGAAAAATGTTTCTCTCAATCCTGTACGATTTATCGGCAATTAAAATTAATCCGAGCGTGTAAAATCAATTAGCATTTTTATAAATCATGTGACTTTTGGCCCTAAAAAACAATTTTTTTCATAACCCGCGCGCGACGTACATAAATCTCGTATACGATTACTTTAGCGAGTGCGCGGCTGCGAGTTTCTTCCATCAACAGCTGACTTTGTGACACTCACGAACTCCGACCTCTGCGTTCTCGTATCGAAAAACGCGAGATAACAAATTGCAGTTTGAGGCCCTCCCCTGTTTGTTTTTTCATGTAGACTATGCTTCAATTCGTCGTTTGCAATCGGAAAAAAGCGTCCAGCGGACAGTGTTTGCTGAAAAATTACGATGAACATATTCGCAAGGGATGACGGACTGCTCAACGACAACGATGTCGTTTTGGCAAACGCTCCGAGCCCAGAGCTACTGGAAACTTCTCGTGGAGGTATAATCACAGTTTCGAAACGATACAAAGCAGCATGGCAAGTTCACCAGTCAATGCACCAGCAAGGATAATGTATTCCTCACAAGGCTCAACAAAAATCATGGTGTTGAACTTTGCACCGTTGGCATGCACCAGAAGGTCTTTTTTACATTTTCATTTCCGTATTTTCAATATCCGAAATATGTTTTTGTAAATTTATATTGTAAATCGATGATATATTTTGAAAAATTGTTGAGGAATTTTTGGAGGCCAAATATATCAAAAGTAATGAAGGTAATTCAGGAATATTATTTTCCAATGCACTCCAACGATGCAAACTTCAATGTCACAGAAAATCAGGAGTGGACTGCAGCGCAATTGTCCTTTGCCTCGCATATTTGGAGACAAACTGTCAAAGAATTAAATAGATATAGCGCTGCACGTCTTTCGATAGAATTCGTGGGGTTGAAGTTTGCATTGTTGGAATGGAGAGAAAGTTCTTTTGAATTTTTTTTTCTTCATTTTCATTACAATCTATGATTTTTGTTGTAAATTAAAATGGTGGATTCCTTATGAGGATAAGAAAAAATTGTTCGAGTGATTTTGATTTCCTAAAGCGGTGAAAAAATATGAGCAATTGGAAAAAAATTACCTTTTGTTTCATTCCAACAACGCAAACTTCAACATCGTTAGAATCCAAGGTGGTCAAAGAGAACTGTAATGCCTAAGTTTGTAAAATTGAAAGGGACACTACCATTTTTAACTCGGGACGTTTAAAATCAAAGTTAGACACTTTTCAGGTATTGCCTATAGCAACTGTATCGATTGTTGATGCTACTCTGGTTCTTTCAAAGTTACAAGTCAGCATGTCGATATTTTTTATGAAAAGAATACCAGACACCAGAGGGCTGTTATGCCGATGCCGATTTGAAATACAGGTGCTAAAAGCACCTGTACCTTGAGGAATCCTTATTCCTCATTCTTTGTTCGGAACAAAGAACAAGAAAGCCTTATTTCTTGAGGAACGACTATGAATACCGTTGTAAGACCCGTATTCATAGGCGTTCCTTGAGGAATCCTTATTCCTTATTCTTTTTTCGGAACAAAGAACAAGGAAGCCTTATTTCTTAAGGAATGACTATGAATACGGGTGTAAGAGCTTGAAGTTGTATGCATATCACTTGGGAGAAATATTTATAGTGTACAAGTATGTCTGACAATTTTGCATAGCTTCCAGCAAAAGTTCATTCCCTAACTTTTGCATTTTACCATATAATAGGAAGATCTTCTATGCAGTTGAAAATTGCATTCTTAAAATGCAACGATTTCTTTTTCTTTTTTTTTATTCCTTTTTTTCTTATTATCCAAAGGTTTTTTTTTGGAAATTATAGTCGCAGCTCTCTAATAAGAATATGTAAAAAGGTTGGAGTGATTTTCGTACTCTAAGTCAGCCAAGAAAAATGTTGAGTGACTGGAAAAAATGGGCTTTCGTTGCATTTCAACGATGCAAACTTCAACGTCGTTTTCATTTTCACTATCGAGCACGAGTATTTTGTTTATTGAAGGATGATCATTACAGTCCAGTATGGCGAATACATGCGAAGAATGTAAAAAAATTCTAAAAGTAATTCCCTAATTATGGATTTGACATGACGGTGAAGTTTGCGTTGGAATGCAATGATCTTTTTTTATTTCTTCATTTTGATCATTATCCGAAGCCTTGTTTTTGCAAACTGAGATCGTCAATTTCTAATAAAAATACGTAGAAACGTTTGCACGATCTTCACAGCCCGAATTGGCCAAGATAAATTTGAGTTATTGAGAAGAATTAATTTTGGTTTCATTCCAACGATGCAAACTTAAACGTCATGATTTGATATCGCTTTCGGAATATTCTGATCAATACAGTAGACGAGATTTCAAATTTAGCAGCCAAAAAGAAAGAAAACATTTTTGAATTTTGCGTTTGTCAAGGATCCAATAAATTGAAGCGTGGTTAATAAAGACTGGTGACTCCATGTTTTATCTGGTGAATAACACGGCATTGGTAAGCAAAAACCAGTAGTCTGACGCAAGTATTGTTTCAGGGACGAGGATGATAGGAACCGTATTCCTCATAGTGAACGCCACACTCGGAGCGGGCCTTCTTAATTTTCCGCAAGCTTTCGACAAAGCCGGTGGCATCGCGTCTGCGTCGTTGGTCCAACTTGGCTTTCTAGTCTTCATCACAGCAGCTTTGGTAATTCTGGCTCATTGCAGCGATGTCACAAACACATCCAATATGCAGGATACTTTGGCTGGACTGTGTGGAACAAAGGCCCTCGTTATCTGCGGTATATGCGTCGCCGTTTACAGCTTTGGCTGCTGCCTAACATTTGTCATAATAATCGGCGACCAGTTCGACCGGGTTCTGGCCACGTACTACGGCATGGATTACTGCAACTTATGGTAACGAAAAAACGCTGTACCCGAAGCAAAATTCGCGTATTTTCATTCTGAAATTGTAATTATAAATTCAACACAACTAGACGAAATCAAAGTCGCAATTGTTTTTGCAGGCAATGCATGCTGATTTTGTGTGTCAATATTTTTGGAGAAAACTGAATGTATAAACTGTAAATGTGATGTAGAAATTCGTACGTAATTGTAAATGGTAATTATGCAGTTTGAGGACTTTTCCGAAAACGACGGAAACACTTTTTTTTGCCGAGAGCTACTTTAATTGGTGACCACTATTGATATTCCGTCGGGGGAGGCTGACATTTTCTATTAAGGTATTCCTTTCGCGGAGGGCCGTCTTTTATGGGGGCATAAGCAGGGCCTTCTGAATCGTCGGTAAATAACAAATGCGCTTAATAAAAACATAAGTTATAATGAATTATTATACACAACGATAAAGTAGAATAAAAAATTCGCGCAAATTTAGTAGATTGAGACATTTTTACATTTATTTGAAACGTCACGGCTACGAAAATTCTTCTGCTCGTCACATTTTTCCAAGTTTTAACATTAATATTTTCTTTAAACGTTCGGTGACCTTCTGTTTTTATTGTCGTTACGGAATCTTTAGACTTTTTTACACCTGTGAGCAGTTTATATTAGGCATCTAGAGTTATTTAGTGTATAAATTATTAGATAGAAATGTGGCCAGCGTGATATGCCCATAAAGCGCCATATAAATGAGACGATTCTTAGGGCCGTAATTTTTCGTTAAAGGTTCGGTACCTTGGCTTCAAATTTTACCAGTATACTGGGATGTATTTTTACTTCATTATAGACGAAAATCAGTTAAGTGTAAAATATTTGGGTTCGTGAAAGGAATACCTTAATTCCATAAGTTACGTGGTTTTGAAGTTCTCGGAAACACGTAACAAAATAGGGCATTTTTAAATATTTAGAAACGCTTCTTTTATAAATCCCCCCACTCCCCACATCCAATATAGGCGTTTCGAAAATGTTCGAAAATACGCAATTTTATAACGCGTTCTCGTGAGCTTCAAAACTCTATACCTTTTTATGGGAGAGTGACCGTCGTGATTTACTTTCAGCGATGCATTTAGAAAAGCTTTTTTTTATAAATGTCCCACCCCCCACCCCAAATATAGGCATCGAAATATGAAATAACGCCATATTTTATCACATGTTTCCGCGAACTTCAAAACCCCATAACTTATGGAATTAATTGACAGTGGCAGCCTCCCCCGACGGAATATCACTCAATATAATGAAATAAACAAGTTCACGGTGGGAAAAAATTCTCGTTTTTCGGAATAGTCCTCAAACTGCATAATTACCTTGTAAGTCACTGTCGATTCAGCACTCGAACGTTACATCGGAAGAATAATCACCGTAATAAATAACTTATCGTTGGAATTTTCATTTCAGGTACCTCTCCCGTGCCTTCGTGACGAGTATCACCTGCTGCGTATTCATATTACCACTGTGTTTCTTCAAAAGACTGGAAGTCCTTAGCTACGCGAGTTTGATCGGCTGTATAGCAATAGTTTATCTAATCTGGATAGTCGTTAAGGAAAATCTCGGTGATGACAGCGGTACAGCGAAGCCGACGCAAATGTGGCCTGATAATGCCATACAGGGGTTGCAAATAGTGCCCATAATATGTTTCGCATATCAGGTAAATTCATTGTTCTGTTCACCATGACGAAAGTCCGATCGAGTGAAGAAAAAAACATTGCGATAAGAAACACATTGTTTATCGCGATAGGATGTTCAATATTATAATATTCTTCAGCATTTATTATTTTACATTCATTCAGTGTATTTGGTGGGAGAGATGGTCAAATTTTAATGGGCATCAAATGAATGCACAAACGGACTGTTTGAAAAATCTAGTACGGGAATGTCAAAGGGTGAGATTTGTTGAACGAATTCAAAAATAATAAATTGAACACGCGATCAGACCTGCCCGGAAACATTGAACGTTGATAATCGATAACAATTAACTATATGAGTGTCAATTAAATATCCCAATAATATTGTCTTCATTGTTATTGCCCCCGGACACACGGAATTGTTGGAATAAGTTCTCGTTGGAGCAATATTATTCACAAGCATCCAACCAATCAATTTGCTTCCTCGTGTTACACGCTGCATTGTGTTAATAACAAGTTTGTACATTTCAGAGTCACATGACCGCTATACCAACGTACGCCTGCATGAAGGAACGAACCGTCGTAAACTTCACAGTCTGCTCTTTGCTCAGCATGATCATATGCTTTTTCGCTTACACGATCGTCGGAGCATTTGGATACACGGCGTTCGGTACGGGCAACGTACCCGACGATATACTGCAGGGTTACACGGACACGAGCGTCGCCCTGACAGCTGCCATAATCGCCGTTGCCGTGAAAAATTGTATGACTTATCCGATCGTACTTTTTTGCGGTCGTAACGCTTTACTCGGTCTATTCAACGCCGAAACGGAGAACAATTCCGCTCTCAGAATCGCCGTGACTCTTCTGTGGTTCGGCTTGTCCCTCTTGATAGCTATAGTCGTGCCGGATATCGGGCCGGTTATCAATTTAATGGGAACACTCTCGGCAGCTTTTATCTTTGTTTTTCCCGGTATTTGTCTACTTCAGAGCACTTTGCTCAAAGATCCGGCTTTGTACCTGAACAAGGATCGCTTTCTCGTTCTCTTGGCTATACTCATAACGGCACTGGGAGCTTTCGTTTGCGGCGTTGTATTCGTTGAATCCTTGCAAGATATTATCGCCCAGAAACCATCCGAGCCGCCCTTGGTGAATGGTTTCAAAATGAATCTCGGCAAGAGCCTGTGCGTCTGAAGTGTCGCGACGCGCGGCTGCTCGATCGGCGAATGGAATGATCTTTTGGATATTAATTGGCCTACGATTATTCGTCTATACACTATATACACGTGTAATTTGCTGTCGCTGCGAGGAATTTGGAGTGCCGGAAAGACTGATATTTTTTATACGTCGCAAGATTTTACGCGTGATCCGTCGAGTTGTTAATTAGCGAATTGCAAGCAGAAGTGCATATATATATTTTTTCACGATGTTATGTATACAATAAATAAAGCCTTGTAGGGTTCTCAAACGTTCTGGAGTTTCGTCCGCTTCGTTTATTCGGCGAAGATCTATTCGCCTGGCTCATCACGGTGTACTTGGGGATCTTGACGACGCTGAATTGCTAGTTAGGTCGTGCAGTAGCGTACCTTCGAGATCGTGAATCTCGGTTATTATGGTTTTGCAGAAAAAGCATTCACGGCTGTTTAGAACGTGGCGATCGATGCAACCCCGACAAGACTGATGATTGCACGGTTTGAAGGTTACAGCGATCGGATAAGCGTAGCATATGGTACAGGTATTGTCGTCGTCGCTGGTCAATCTCGTTTCCGGTAACAATCCGCGATTCGCGTCCAGATGCTTGATCATAGCTCGAACTCGGACTATTTCTTGCTCACTCACGTCGTCTTTGTCTGAACATGGAACGAACGGATTATCGATTAGATTATTCGAGTAATTTATTAACAGCACTCAGATCTCATTATGAAAACATACAAACGTAGCAAATATACAAATAAGAGTATAATAGTTTTCTATTAATGGAATATAGTTTTTCTCATGGGGCGATTTTTTAAAGTTGTATTTGACAAATTGGAACCATCATAGCCGTGAATAATAGAAAAACGAAACGAGCACGCTCGGCAAGAACAGTCTCGGATCTACGATTTTTCCGAGCCGGGGCAAAAACTTGACATTGGCGCCCCTCCCCTCCACTATTTGACATTAATGATTTTTAAAAACTCACAAAACAAATATACCGGGTGGAATTTTTTGTGACCCGGAGAAAAAGAACCCTTAAATATATTTACACTCTTTATGGCCTGTTTGTTAATAACTTTTCCTTATGTGTGACATTAATATAGAATACATACAACCAGTGTAGACAACGCACAAGCCAGACTGTACACGGACCTTCAATATTTAGATCCAAGCAAATTTTACTATTTAATCTTGCTACAGCTTTACACGTCGAGCTTTCCTTTCCGCGAAAGAATCTATTATCTCATCAAAGTTCGTCTCATAGGCAGTTTTATTTTCGATGGCAGGGTCACGAGGCCATCGAAACTCACTTTCACTAAAGTGCCCTGGATGCTAGGCGCTTTAGTGAAACAAGTTTTTTTTTTCACACATATGAATTTGGCGCCTCCTTATATTGCCGCCTGGGGCAGGTACCCCGGTTTGCCCCCCCCCCCCCCCCCTAGATCCGGGGCTGAGCAAGAACATTATTTGAGGCCTTAGGCCACAGTAACGGGTATAAAATCATGTGCGAATTTAACAATTTTTTTCGTATGAAAAAGTGATACACTCATCAAATTAATTACACATCTATTTGTATGAATATCAAAAGCTGTTAGAAAATATATATTTATATTTTTTTCGATGTACAAAATGGCCGACTACTCGAAACTTCTCGAAACAGCTTTTTTCCAATTGGCGTGACAAATAACTTCAACAATTTTCACCCGATTTACTTCAAATTTAAAAGTTATTCTCCTAATTGCATTTTGCAGAGAAGTACGTACGGAATTTATGATTAATCGAAAACTTTTCATTTTATGAGCAGTTTATGAGCAGCTATAACGAAATTTTTCACTGAAAATTCATTTCTTAAGTTCAAATACCTACAACTTTTGAATAAATCAATATTTTTTAAATTCCGTACGTACTTGTCTAGGTATTCTAATGTAGATTGACGAGAATTTTTGTTTTTTTGTTCTAGGTAAAAAATTGTGGATGCTAAATGTCACGCCGCGGAGCGCCTAAAAAAAGATAACAAAAGAAAATATTAGTAGTCGGCCATATTATACATCGAAAAAAAAAAAATTTCTAACAACTTGATATTCATACTAAATAGATGTGTAATTAATTTTATGAGTGAATCACTTTTTCATACGAAAAAATGGTTAAATTCGCACATGATTTTATACCCGTTACTGTGGCCTAAGGCCTTAAGAGATGTAACGGCACCATGTCAAGTTGATAACCGGATGAGACTTCGAAGTTGAGTTTTTTCGTTAATTTGTTGTGTTCATTTTGTTAATTATTAATGCTTTGTCGACGATTTACACTTAGCTTCTCAAAGTATACACAACATTGCAAAATATTTTCAGCGTAAAATAGCGGCACAATAGCAATCTGTCTGAGGCTATTGGCTTAGAATTGTACCTGGACCAAAATACCGAAGCATTTCTTAATGTAGATATAAAATGCTAGAAAAGTAGCAGATTTGTGCGAAATTTTCAAAAAATCGATTTACAACTAACATTTTTATATATATTTTTCGAAAATCTGCTAATCTGGTCGAAAGTCCATTTTTTCCTTCAATTCCTTGGTATTTCTTTAGAGTTTTCTATATACACTTAGAAATATTTCGATATTTCGTTCAAGATTCAATTGTGAAACTTGGAAAAATTCCAACACCGCAGCCTCCAGCAAAAAATATGGTCCCGTCTTCTAGTGTGTCGCAATTTTTTATGAAAAAAGTAAATACATTTTTTCGATATATATTTTTAAAAACCAATAGCAAATTTTCAATAAAGTTAATTCTTTTTTTACAACTCAACTTCAAAGTCCCCAAATTAGTTTTTGGCTGAAAGCAACGGTGTTACCTCTTAATTCAACTATACTTACAATTTAAGAAAGTAAACGGTTTGATGTTCTTGAGCGCAGATTTTTTCGTAGTACCCTCGCCGAGAACAAAATAGAGCGAGCTCATTTGAAAGCTAGGTTCCATGAGTAAGGTCCTCGTCGTTCTTGGAGCTTCTGTAACCTCGTTACCTAAGAAAATAATAATTATTATTACATTAGGAACTATAATATCTAGAGATTTACAAACGGAGGCCACAAGACACGGCACAATTGCCGTCGCATCGGACTAACCGGGATCAGCGGACATTTCGTCCTGCAGAAGAGCCAAAAGTATACCAATTACGGCGGTGAGAATGGGAAAGTGATCGACGGTCTCCAAATCCGGTATATCCAGCAAAACAACGTGTTGAAACGAGCTCGTTTGTGAACTCACACGATTGAGTATTTGGCACAGCAACTGTGGAACAATTGGCTCACAATAATGTTGAACGATTTCTCACCACCGCGGAGGTTACTGCAAACGTCTGGGTGTGAGTTTTTCGCCGTTTATTTTACCTGACAGAGCCTGATCAATAAACTTTCGCTGGAGAATTGTGCAGGATCGTCGAATATACTCGGAGCTATTGTGGCTATCATCTCCAAAACTCTCAACAGCGACACTGCGAGATCGAAGCAGGTCGCGCAGATTTTAAGCTGTCTCGATTCGATGAAAACTCGCTCAGGCCTCGACGACACATTGTGAATCTCTTGTACCATACCGATGAACTCGGAGAATGCCCAGTTGAGCTGATTCAGCAGAGAATTGAGAAACTTGGTTGTGGCTGGCAAATTGTTGAGCAATACTTGTCTAACGTGATGCTGATATATCGGTGATGGCCAGGGCTCTGAAATATTTCGTACGTTGGTTACTAACGAACGCGACGTGCCAATTAGTTAAGATAAAAAAAAGTTAAGTTATTGTATTGCACCATGTAGTTTTATATATACTATTTTGAGTAAAATTTCGGAAATTTCGTGAAAACAAAGTACCAAAGCAATAAAATGGTTCATCATTGCCCGAGAAAAAATATTTCCTAGCGAAAAATGGAGACAAAATCTTCCAACCAAATGCCAAACGATCCAACAATGGCTACTACTTACTGATGGGCTGCGTGATAGAATCTTGCTGCAACATCTTCGGTCCCACCTTCTTCTCGAGATGCGGGCTTTTCTCGTAGCGGAAAGCAAAGCCGTGTCCTTGCCAGAATCGCACCAAAACCCAATTGGACTGTGCCCAGGCGCGATTCTCGTAGGGCCTCAAGAGATTCGCGACGAAATTGAGGCGTGATTTTTTCGGCACTTGCTCGAGTCCTTTGAGAGTGAGAGGATTCGAGACGAAACCAGCGAGTGTGAGAATAAGCGTGTCTTTGGCGTTTGCGTGTACGATACGAGAATCCAAAAAATGATCGCACAAGAATTGTCCAACCTCGCGGAGGACGGTCTCGTAATCGGGTATCTTTTCGATCGGGGCTGTCGGATGAAAATGACTTCGAAGACCGACGCACAGGTCGGAGAGTGCCTCGAGATAAAAATCCGGTACGAAACTGAACATGTTGCCCTCCTCGCTGGCTTTTCGAAGTGTCAAATTAACGACGCGCAAGAGCCAAGCGATTTGTTGCTGTTTCTCCTCGGAATAAACGGCGGCGCGTACCCAAGCCATGTGTCTCGATTGTTCCGCTAGTTTGGCGTTGAAAACGCCAATAGTGCGTATCAATTCCTTCTGGATACTCGGGGCTTCCGGATCTTTGGACTTTTTGACTAATTCGAGGCGACGCCTGGCTTCCCCCAATGCGTTTATATATTCCGACATGCTATCGCGCAGACCCGCCACTTTGGCTATTTGTTTCTTAGCCGCGGCGTGATAAAACAGTACGATACCGTCGAGAAGCTCGAGTAGCGAGAGCTCCTCGTTGGCTGTACCGAGACGATAAGGTGTGGAATCTTCCCGCGTGTGCTGCGTATAGCCGAGCCTCTCGAGAATCATCGGGACAGCCGGTCCCGATGAATTCATGCTTATCAAACGAGCGAAAGTTGGAATCTCGTTAATTCGGCCTGGTCCACCCGTAAACGTATTCACGGGCTCGTGGCTAGGTTCCATCGTTGTTATGACCTCGTGTTCGGGTCCCAGATGATGAATCAGATCGTTCTTGTAGGTTTTGTTGAGATGCGACAAAACGCCGCCGAGTCTGTCGATTCCCGAATAATTGATCGACGAATCGTAAAAAGATCTGAAAAGAGCCGTTTTTTCCATCAAAATAGAAAATACTTGCAAACGATAAAAATGGAGCACGAGTGCCACGTAAAATTGATTATTAGAGGTTTAACCCGTAGTGGTCACACGTCCTAAAAATTACGTATTGGTCACACTGCGTCATGGCACTACATGATCAGAGCTGGCCATTATTCTTGTCTGATCATATCTGATTCTACATATATGATTCAGATACATTCAGATATATTTAGATATAAACTTTTTTTCCCGGGAGAAGATCTACCACGTGACATATGAGTGCGAGAGAGATAGCTGAAATTTTCGAACACAGATTTCTCAGAGATGAATAATATTTAGGGCAAAATGAAATCATCAAGCTCTGCCTCAGGAGATTCTCCGGAGGCTAATGCTTTGTTTTTCCTAAAAAAATTGACCATCTATGCGAAAATTGGGTTGGAAAATTCGTGAGGTTATGTTGACCTTGTACATGCCCTTAACCCCACGTAGAAAAAACAGATGCGATTTGCGTTCTTTTCTATGTATCGACTCAAATCTTGAGCGAGAATGAAGTTTAAGACTTCCTCTTTATAATCCAATAGCTTTTTTCTTCTGTTTTAAATTTTTCATATTGAACAAACGCGAGAATTTTTTATTTTGAATTTGACTTTTTTTACTAAAAAAATTCTCAAAATTTCAATTTTTGAGATAAAGCAAAAAAACTTCCTGGGTTCTACTCTCGAAATAGTATACTTTTGAGAAAAAAAATAATATTATATCAAGCTTTTCACATAGTATATTTATTTTGAAGATTGAATGTGTCAATTTTAATGAAACTCGTGAAATGAGATAATTCAACTTTGAAGGTGTGAAATAAGGTGAAAAAGTTTTTTAATTTAAAAAAATTTATATTTTATGAAGTATAACATTTAAAAAAAAGCACAAAATATATGAAATTTAAGAATCAATCGTATTCCGTGCAATCGGTACATAAATATGTGCGATATTCGTCGTACATATGTCGCCGACATGACGGACATTGATACTTGGTCTTCCTGTCGCTTCCTCGCTTACAAGTACCTCATCGTTTCCTTCTCGCCAACTTGACTCTTTCCTCAAAATATAATAGTCCGTGCACTGATACTTACGCTGTTTAGCACACTTTGACGATAAAAAACAAATTTTTTAGCGTACTTTCTTTTCACTTTTGGCACACTATGGTCACACTGGGTCTATTTGACACCAGCAAAAACGAAGTCCGTACAAATCGATGTCTACCGACGCTCTGATAACACGCAGGCTTTCGAAAACCATTACAAGCTATTGTAGTACCTTCAAACAACAGATGGCGCGACAGATTCCATTTTGAACCATATCTTGGAAGCTGGATCAACTCAAAAATTGCCTGTGTCATCTGGACCCAGTGTGAGCACTACGGGTTGAGAAAAAGTGTACGAATCCATACCTGCATGGTACGTGGGTGGATTCGCCGTTGTTTCGCCACAGCACCTTGAAAGCTCCGAGTAGTCGATGAAAGCAGCAGACCGTAATGGGCAAGGGTGTCTTGAAAAACCGAGGGAAAAGAGCGAACGCACAAAATCAACCGCGATCATCACATTTATCCGTCGACCCGTGTAAAATCGATCGTAAAAATTTAACTCACTCTGCTGGATACGAGATTTTCATGAAGGAAACGTCGAAACTTTCTGAGAAAGATGGTCCTCGAGGATGGTGTACGATTAGTGCCATCCTTGTTATCGAGCAGAAGCGTGAGCAGTTCAACTTGAAGGCATTCCAATTCTGCGTACCAAAGGGAACGGTTGCGTGAATGGATTTGAATCTTTCCTTCATTTTTTGTGTTTCATTCTTTCGTTTTGTTTTCAAAGATTATTTAAGGACTCAAGTACACACGCGATTGCACACGACGGGCACAAATCAACCTGATCGCGTACCCAATATGGCGGACTTGATTTTAGCGCAAGAATCCATGTAGCTCTTTCTCGATATTTCCACGTTGTCGTCGATCGGATCGGTCTCCCACCAGATTTTATCGACAATCTCGTTCAAGCCGCGCTCGTCCAGAGGCTTTACATGCAGAAAATTCGCGAAGCGTACGCGATCGAAGAGTATGTATTGCAAAAGGTGCTGCCTCGTTTTTGTATGACGGCAGAGATCTATGAGAGGCACGAGATTGTCGCACTGGTCGGGATAAGATAGCATGAGTGAAACGTGCCTGAACGAGGAGAGCAACGAGACAACCGTATTTTCCAGACAAGCCTTTATCTCGTGATCTTCCATGAACATCCACATCAAGTCGAGGCAAATCGACAATTTCCAATGATCGTTTTCGGTCGACTTGAAGCTTCGCACGAACGGTATGAAGAGAGCTTCGCTGATGTACGGCAAGGTCAAAAGAGGCCCGAGATGCTTCAATATGAGCCGGCTGAGACACATCAAGTAAGTCTCCGTGGTTATCGATCTCTTATCGTCGTTACTCGTCACGGTGGACTCGCTGCTCGTGTCTCGGCTGGTCTTTATTATTTTCACAAGATTCGTCAGCCACTCGAGCAACAGAGTAACCTTGTTCAGCTCGTCGCTCGGCGGAGCTTGAGGCGTGTCGTAACCCTTGACAGGGTACTTCAACGGGGTGGAGCCAAAATTTGCCATTAGGTTTTCCGTGAATGCCAGACTGACGGTGGGAAAATAAGCGATACCGGGTCCTGTCGTTACATCCTCGAACGCCACACCAAGATCCCTTCCGTTTCTGTAAAACGACACAGTCGCCTTGTCCATGTTCAACGCACAACCTATTATGTCACCCGACAGCCAGGGATCGCCATATTTGTGGGTCGTCACGTTCCATTTTTGTACACGATTGCCATCGTACGCGTACGAGGTCACCGTGTCACCTGAAAGTTTTCAAGTTTAAATGGAATAAAGTATCGCGCAATTCACATTTTTATCTACGGAGCAATCTTGTATCGTTAGTTCTTGGTATTTAAAAAATGGATCAACTGTCCGGTGAGTATTCTTGGTAGACCGACCTACACCGGATTCCTGACTGAATTTACATTGAGCGGTTCCCCAGCCAATCTGCATGACACCTTTCGAGCCCAATTGAACCTCGTACATCCATTTGCCACTGTAGAGAGCCGTGTTCGCCCTCATTGTACTGAAATTGCTCTGAGAATTGATGCTCAGTCTATCAGGCGACACTATGAAGAGACCGTGATGAGTGGCCACGTCGAATCTCACTACTCTGGGCCCTATTCTTCCGGGACGTTCATCCTCCTGTGCCTGAACTCTGCTCAGCTCTCCCAGAGCGGCGTCGACGTAGGATTCGGCTTGACTCAGGCTGTGAAATGTTCTGAAACAGTCGCAACGAACTATTTCACAAAAGCGGACATACTTTTGATACAACAATAATATTTTAAGTTCTACGGAACATATCGCCACAAGTGCGATTGGCCGCGGTGGAATGTTTTCTTTCTTTTTCAAATCAATTTGCGATTTTTAGAACAATTCTTCAATTGAAATAATAATTAATTAAAACCAATTTCTGTAAAAGTAACCTTTTTAATATTGAAAATATTTTTAGGCTCCGCGGACTGATTTTTTTGCGTCACGAGATGTTACCAATGATGGACACTAGGAGAAATGTTGTGAATTTTTAGCGTGATGAATTTTGTGCAACGAGACGTGACACACGTATATGTGTGTGAAAAATAGAGAGCTACGAATGGATGGTAGAAATAAGAATCCGCATGTATATGTATCGAATAAGGTGTAATAAACATTTCAAAATACATAATTATTTTCAATATCCCATTCTCTTGCATGCTGCAAAGACTGTAAATTTTTAATAATTCTTTTTGTTGATCCATGCCAATTATATAGCAGTGTCGTCGCAGATTGCTGGCCTGTAAAAGAATTTTTCTGACAAACGAATTTGTGTTCATATGGTTGAACAGATTGCAAGTGAGTGCCAAATTCAAGTTGCTCTAGAATAGTTGAAAGCAATGAAGGAGATGAATATGAAGCTTTTATTTATTGTACAGTAATTAATTTTTTAACAAATTTCCATATTTTTGTACAAATTTCGATTTCTCTTTTTCAAACTATTGAAAAATAGATTTAAATTCAAGTAATTTTAGAATAGTTATAAGCAATCGATGAGGTGACCATTTACAGCTTTTATTTATTATAAAGTTCTGAATTTTTAGATAAATATTTTTGTAGAAATTTCAATTTTCATTTGTGAACTATTGACTTTTGGATAGTGTACTACAAGCTTTGAGGAGTAGCCCTCATTTTTGCTCGATTTTTGTATATCCTGAAACAATTTTGAAACTTGGTCTTTAAAGAACCAGTGTTTACATCCAGAGGTGTGAAAAATAAGTGTTCATACATACGGTTAGAATTACGATATATTCGGTGACATGAAAACTGCAGTGGTTCAAACACAGATGAAAAAAAAATAACTTTTTTGTCCTCGATTTATTCGTACACATTATCAAAAGTTTACAATTTTATGGAATCTATTGAAAAACCGGCTGTCCTCGAAAATTTGACTCGAAAGAAGAGTGACCGAATGTAACGATTTGAAAAGACGGAGCGATTTTTCTTTACCTTGCGTCCGCCAAATTGGATACTTTCGATTTGGGAACAACAGGCTTTTCGAAATTCTCGATGGAACCCCGTCCGAAAACTTTTCTCACGATGTCCTCCACCTCCATTTTCGCACGCACAATTGTATGTCAAAGGGTTTCATGGAAATCTGGGACTTTCGGACACCGTGATGTATTTTTTGGTTAATCGTGATTGCGGGCTTTCGTTCGTTGCAGATGATTCCGAGTCTTCCATGTTTCTCGTAAGGTCGATTCTATCGTCTATGCGGATTTACAAATTTTTCGATCATTGCAAATGTAGTTTCATTGTATTCGGTTCGCGTGTACGCGGATAAAATCGTTCATGAATTTCGAAGGGTGGGCGAATGACGAGGATGGAGCTGGCGGAAAGCGCCATGTCTTTTTTTTAGAGACATCCGTTCGCCGCAGAGAGCGCCAGTGTACGTTTCACCGTGACCTTGCGGGTCACACTTTTCCAAGTTCAGCTCTGGACTTTGGGTGTGCTCGGTAACCTTGAACAATCTATTATCCGAGTTTCAGAATAGAATGGACCTTATAGTACGAGCGATTATACGGTACACAGCCAAGTCGAGCAATTTTCATAATCCAATAAATAAGTTCATCAATATGAACATTTTCATTACAATTTCTCGCTTAAGGGGCTATACCAGTGTGAAAATTGGGTGATTTTCGGGATTTTTTTTGGAAGAAAAGTACTCAATTAAATGTTTCGGAAAATTAAGAATATATTTGGCTATATTTGACCTATATTACATCATGTTTTCATAGAAAAATATTGAGATCCAAGCGACTTATGCGCTGCCTTCGGAGGCGCCAAAAAAAGTTCCTCCACTGCTGACATGATTCCGGCCGATTGAGTAGCTGAAACCAAAAACGGAAAAAATGTCGTTAAACTGGAAGGTATTTCCTGTACGATGACGTAGGATTTTCGAAAAATATCAAAATCTAACAAAATGGCGTAGTTATGAAAAAAAGTCTGTTTTCTTGCCTATAAAATTGTCGTTTTTTCCAATGCCCAATCGTCAATTTTCATCGAATCAAAAATATCCTACGTCATTGTAGAGTAAATATATTCAAGAGGACTCAGTTCAAATTTCAAGTCAATAGGATAATTGCTCTTTGAGTTACAATGTCAGCAAATTCGAAAAATCTCATTTCGAGAAAAACGCGTTTAAAGATTTAACTATCGATTTTTGCAAGATAAAATTATTAGAGATACGGCCTTGAAATTTTTACAAGATATCTTGAAAGTATAAACTGTCGAAAAAGGCAAAAAAATCGATTTTTGAAAGTGCCACACTGGTATAGCCCCTTAAGCGGTTAGGCTACTGTGATGATCCGAAAATAAGGGTTGTTAAGAAAATTAGTTTTCAAGAAAATCGTTTGGACATTTATTTGCACGTACATTGATAAAGTTGTGTGCTAAATTTCATAAAAAATATTAATAATTAAAGAAGTTATAAACAATCTTCTGAAGGACCTTTGAATGTACACCTCAACGGTGTACTTGATTTTGGCCAACCGGTTGATCTAAAACAAACAAGAAAATGAGTTGAAAAAAATTAATCTAGATAATATTGGCTAAAACTTGACCGAGTTTTTTTATGTTATCGTGTTTTAATCATCTAAAAAATTGATTTCTTCGGTTTTGTGTTTCAATCATAAAATTTTTGTTGTTTTTTTTTATTTTTCGAGGAAAAACAACATCGTTATTGTTAATAATTAATGAAAAGACGAACGTCGGTCAAGACTAATCTACCATTACACTGAATGAGTGTACCAAATTTCATTAAACATATTAATAACCAAAGAAGTTTTATTCCGGCCACCCAGTTGATGTGAAACAAAAGAAAATGTTTTTTTTTTAATTGTAATAGACAATATTGGCTTGACAAAAAACTCGTTTTCAAACTTTTTTCGATTTTTCGTAGAAAAATGACCTGATTCTTAATAAGTAATGAAAAAAATGTTACGAAATACATCAGTCAAAGCTAAACTAATATTACTCTGAATGCGTGTACCAACTTTCATGTTAATCCGTTCATTAGATGCCGAGAAGTCGTGGACGTCGTTTTGAAAAACATAGTTTCGAGAAAAACGCGATTAAAGTTGTAAACATAATTTTACCGTCAATCTGAGATTGCTGCACCATATGTTGGACCTTCCTCTTCAATTTGAGTTGCCTCAAACGACTATCGATTATTTAAAATTTCCTCAGTAGCCTAACCCCTTAAATTAATAGATTTCCTACCAGCGAACTTGATGTAATTTGCGTCTCTGAATTCTCCAAACCATCTGAAACGCGGGAACCTCAATAATCCTCGTAATTCGACACCTTTTCAGAAACTAATAAAACATTAACACCAATAAATCCAACAGACATGCTCGTAATGCTGTAGAATTTTGTTTCCATTTATTTTATTTTTCTCACGAAACGAATACATTTTGTCAGTCCGGAATCGCCGTGAGTCACATATTCGCCTTGGACCACGAGAAGTAGAGTATGGGATAAAGTTTGCTCTCGTTTATGTTAAAGAGTAATCCGTTAGCGACTGTTACGCCCCTCACGATTCCATCTTGTATATGGGAAGAGGAAAACGAAAATGCTTCTCCCGTGCCTATAGATAAGCTTCGGGTTTCTCGTATACGAAGTTTGCAGCGCGCAACGAAGATAAACGATTAGTCTTTTCCCGCGCGCAAAGCCTTCTTACGTGAAAGTCAATCGAACAAAAGATACATTGATATTTGCTTTCTTCCTTTTTCATCATCCCGGAGGACTGAACAAGCCTTAAAAACATTTTCTTCTTCTTCTGCGTTCGCGATTAATAGTTATATGATATAAATATGGCTCGTCACCATCAGTGGTTCGTATGAAGTTTAATCAGTATATATTTTTCGTTATACCCAAGTATATAATTTTAAAGAATAATCTTTGAAGAATATATGGATTTATATGAGATTATGAGTGTTTATAATCCTTATGGAGATGCATGCCGCTTATAATAATAATATTATTATTTAAGAATACAGTTTTGTCGCGTTGCTTATTGTTGCTTGAGTTTATCGGGTATGGTTGTTTATTTTATCATCATCTTATGGATCGTTGCGAGAAGGCATCGTTCTTAGACTGTCAAGTATTGTAAGTTCTGTTGCTTTCGACCGGCCAATCCATTCGAGTCGAAGATATTTCGTTCGCTAAACGGTTTATTTTTTCTTCGGTTCTCATCTCGGGCGTACTGCTTGCAAAGTAACTCTGCGCATTCGTTTTTTAAATTCTATTATTCTTGATGTATGTATCGAACATCGGCTTGTCGTATAATAATATTCTAAACATTTATAATCACACGTAATAGCGAAATTCTTACATTCGCCTGATGCTTTATTTCCGTCTCGCTCAATGCTTCGAATCGACCTGTCAAAGTGTGTCTCGTACACGAAAAAAAATGCTCAATCGCTTCTCGATGCGGCAAAAACGAAAAAAGAAAGAGCGAAAAGAGAAGTGAAAATAAAAACCAACGTATACAACTAATATTTATACGTAGTATATCGCTGAAATAATTGTAAAACCCTAGCACTCGTGTTTTTATGCGTATATGCGTTTAAAGGAACATCGAACATGGTTTCTTTTCGTCTCTTTCTTCCTGCTTCTTCGCTTCTAGCACGAACGTTACGTTTGTCCAACCGTAAGCGCTTGATTAACTGGAGCTTTTTCTTTTACCTTTTTAGATTTGGCGATTAGTCGCGATAAAAAATAAATTACAATCCCTCGTAAAAACTACAAATTCGTTCGATCCTACTATCTAATTATTATTATTTTCCTTTTCGATGCATCGTTCGAGAAATCATTCTCAGAGTCGCACACACGCATACAGACACACGCGCACACACATACACACACACACCCACACAGACGCGCGCGTGATTCGTGAAGACACTGAGCCTCGCGGCGAGTCTCCCTCATTCCTTTAACTCCTCGTATCATTCCCATGATGACTAGAAACATCGTTTCGAGGATCATTTTGGTAAAAAAATAACACAAGAGCGGAGCGTGTATTTCGTTTTTTCTTCTTTCATCGTTAAAAAAAATAAACTCGTGTGTGGGGAGGCGGGGGATTTCGGTCAACGTACCGGGATATAGTCGGGTGATTTATCGTTCACCACACGAGATCACGAGAGACAAAATTGAACCGTAATTGCGGCGCAATTCTCTTCTTCATTAACAATAACGATAAGTGTTTAAAAGAAAAAGATGGTTTGCACTGGGCGGATTGATTGATGGGAAGTAACGATGATGACGGTGATGGTGTGCAAAAAAGACAAAGAAAAGTGACGAAATGACTCAAAACGCCTAAGGAACCACGAAAAGTATTATGGCCCGCGAGATCTCTCGCGGATCGTCAAGCGACGAATATAACCGCGGCTCAAGACAAATGAAGAGTCTCTCGTGAACCGTATACTCGTTTCATTGGCTTATTCGGCACTGTTCTGCACTTGTTGCTTTTCAATTTTTCGCGCCAACTCCGGGCTCATGTGGCCGTGCGGGAGTGTTTTTGGGAAGCAAGGACTGGGCTTGCGGAGAATCGTAGGTTTGACCTTGACCTGAGGCTTGAAGGAAGACACCTGGGTTGAGGCTTGGCTACCGCCTGTCAGACGCATATCGGCAAATTTCGCGGCGATCTTCGGTGTCGAGCGCGCCTGTAATGGTGATCGCAGGGATTGGCAATCGTTCGAGGTCGATATTTCGTTGCTGCTCGTCGACCTAACGATTTCGGGTGCCGGCTCGGTCTCGCCGTCGATAATCTCAGTCTCGTGGCGTTTCAGCTTCGTCGTTGCTCCGCTCTCGCTGCAAGTTTTCGTATTTTTCTTGAGCGTGCACTGATTCTGCTTGGCGAATCTCTCGGCGGCTGTACTCATGTCCGGTGACTCGGGTCCGGTAGTCGTTGGTGATTTCGTTATTTCGATGTTTCTCGGTGCGGTGACGGGCACGGCTTCCTCGTCCGAGCTACTGAGGCTGTTGGAGGAGGCTGATTTGTTGCCGACATCCTGAGCGGAGAGTGGCAGATCCATGACAAGATCGGGCGTGTGCTTTTGGCGCATTTCGCGAAATTCCTGGGATGATCTGAAGGACTTTGGGGTCGATTGGGCGACGGTGGCTGTTGGTGTCAATTGGGTCTGGGAGGTAGCGCGTCTCTGCCATAATTCTCGATTCGCCGAGAACGTCGTTTTTTCCGCTTGCAACTTGTCGTCTTCGTCCTGATTATGATGATGGAGACTTTGTGGACTGTGATGGGAATCCGATGGATTTATCTGCAACGAATTCGCGTGCTGAGTCTGCTGCAAGGATTCACCCATACTCTGCGATTTCCATTGCTGTTTTCTGCCCGCCCCGCGCTTCAGTCCCATGTCGAGTGACATCGACGAGTGCCGCTCGGGCTCGTCGTCTCGGACGTCACAGTCGTCCTGTATTTCGTGCTCGCTCGTGCCCGAGAGCGAATCCAAAAAATCCGAGACACTTTCGTCCTCGGCTCCGTTGTCGAGAACTTCCGGTATATCCGTTCTCGCTGCGTCAACGTCCTCTTTCTCAATCTCTGAGCTCGTTCCTTTCGGTCGCCTCGACGCGGACGGGCTCGTCGTCGCTGATGTTCCTGTGACACTCGCCGACGCCATTGGGCTCAAGGTCACGCTTGGCTCCTGAAAACGATGAAAATCGATCAGCGAATGAGTCCCGAATCGCGGTTCGTTCGGGGGTCACGAATATCGTGGAATTTTGGGGTTTTTCTTGGTCATGACAAAACGAACGAATCCCCCCCCACGCCCCGTTCTTTTAATTTCAACACCTCGATGATCGATGATTTATTGCGTGTCAAGGGTACGACTTGTCGGTGGAATGAGAGTGCGAAGGAAAAACGAAAAAGCGTTGCCCGTAAATCTTGGAGAATAGACGGGTGGGGGCCGGGTTGAAATTCCGAACTCAAAACTCCGAAAGACTACTACCCCGAAAGATCAAAACTACGAAAGAATTTTACACGAAAGACCAACACTCGGAAAATCTGAACGAGGCCCGGTTGAAATTCCGAACTTTGAATTATCGGAACGCTCGAAACTCCGAAAGAATACTACCCCGAAAGATCAAAACTGCGAAAGAATTTTACACGAACGACCGAAACTTCGAAAATCTGAACACCGTCAAAATAATTCGACTATGGAAGATTTAAAAGGTTCAAAATTTTCAATAAATCGACGATTTCTTTAGAGAATTTTTTTTTTATTAAAGAGGTTGGAGCGATTCAGTCAAATGACGGTTTATTCATTGTTTTTTCAATGAACATCAAAAGAATGCATACGAGGTACTGATTTATTCTGTATATGCTAATTTTTTTGAATACGTAATTAAGGAGGTACACCAGCTTCAGCAAAATGGTGATAGATCAATAAAATTTGGTGAATATATTCTTTAGTATTATTCATATAGATACAAATTTTTTCAGATTTTTTGGTTGTGCCGTTTTCTTACAAATAATTCACAAGCGTTTATTCTTATACCCGGAATATATACCTATATCTATAAAAACGCTATGCTTATACACGTGAACTTCAATGTTCAATTACTCGATAACGGCACAATGAAAAAATCTGAAAAAAATTGTATTGACATATATAATACTAAAGAATATATTCACCAAATTTTATTGATCTATCACCATTTTGAAATTTTACCATGGTTTAGCATGGCAACATTGTATGAAGCTGGTGTACCTCCTTAAAGGGCAAAATTATGCATTTTAATATTTTTATTAGGTAAAGTAGAAAAACTTTTGTGTTACTACCGACTTGAAAAAGTAGAACATTATCGATGATTATTATGAAAAAACTACAACGAATGTTTTATACAATTCACAATGAAATTTTGAGTAATTTATAATTATCCATATTCATATTTCCGTCACATTATTGGCCCATGGCTTACGATGGGCTAGATGAGGATTTTTTCCTTCTAAATGTGTACAAAGGTTCAGTTTGCGTTAATCCGTTGTTAGAAATGGTTTATCTTGGTGCTAAATAACAAAAAAATTACATAACCTTTAGTGTGAAAGTTCTGCCCATCTAACCGCACGTTGAATTACACACATTAAACTATTTTTTATCTCTGGTGTTTGGTGGTGAAAATAGTTCAAAAAATTCGTGAAGACTCAGTATAGTCTAAACAATAACATGTATTTTTTTTAATTAAATTTAACCTTGGATTGTGGCTAATGCTCCAACCTCCGTAAAAAGTGATTTTACGTCAATTTGTCTAGACAATGTTACACGTTCTACATCATTTACAGTCAACTGTGTAGACTTTCGCTGGCCTCTTGACGAACCTTGTAATTTCGGAACATTAAAATTAGGAATTTTAAACCGTCGGCGCAATCATAGTTCGGAATTTCAACCGGGCCCCGATGTGAAGATCATGCCAACGGAACTTGACACAGTTGACTGTAAATTATGTAGAACGTATAACATTGTATAGACAAGTTTCAAAATTGACGCAAAATTACTTCTTAATAAAAAAAAAATCTTGAATTAATTCGTCAATTTATTGAAAATTTTGAAACTTTTAAAACTACCACGACCGAATTATTTTGACGGTGTTCAGATATTCTGATCTTCTGGTCGTTCGTGTAAAATTCTTTCGGAGTTTTGAGCGTTCCGATCATTCAAAGTTCGGAATTTCAACCCGGCCCCATCTTGAATTTCGGAATATTAAAATTCGGAATTTCAAACCGTCGGAGCATTTAAAGTACGGAATTTCAACCCAGCCCCAGACGGGTGACAGAATTGTTCAGAGAGGGGCAACACTACGCAATGGTGAAAGTAATACTATATTTACAAAATTGATCGATTGAACTTGCGACGATTACGAATCGCTAAAAATTTTGTTCTTAAAAATGGAAAATAATGATATGGTGAATTATCATCACATCGACACATTCATTGATTGAATTTTTCGAAAACACGATTCTTTTAGGAACAAACACTACTCTAAAAATCGAGCGTTTACTTCGGAAACCTACGATACGATTATTTCTAGGCACGTATCCTCGAAATTATACGAACCTTTGGAGAAAAGTAAACTACATACGATCATATTGACATTCTTAATTATTTCGCTCTTCACGATACGTATAATCTTCCGTAACAGAAATGATTTATTTTGTGCACTCGATACAGTACCTTGTAAAAAACACGCCTAGGGACTTAAATAATGAATAAATCATACTCAATGTTCTAACATTTTTTATTGGAACATCGAAGTGATGAGCTACAAGGGTAGTGGAAACATTTCCCAATCCTGAAAAAAAAGCGTGCCCAATTTTTTGGATAATTATTTGCCAAATCAACATAGATGTGGGAAATGAAAATGTCGCATTGTGCGCAATATACATCAGAGGCCAACATGCTGGCACTGACCCAACGATAGAGGTTACCAATAACATGCACGTGACACACAGGCCAACTATATACTATGTAAGTGTGTGTATGTCTATATATATATGTATATATATCGGCAAAAAGATACCACACCACCGCAATTGCCACGCGATTATGGATAAAAAACTGTTCGTATAAAACTGGGACGATCTTAAATGTTATCGAACAGAAAAGTCACACGACGATAACGAAAAAAAAAACGCGAATATAAAATCAGGAGCAACTCCAATGTAGGACAGATTAAACCAGTGAATGAAAGGTAAACCGGCTAAACTGCAAACGATTCAAAAAAGAACACGTGCTTGTCATTTTGAAAAAAATCCAATCAGAATATTTTTACATTACGATGCAATTTATTTTTCCCTTGCTCTCGATGGTTCGAGTGTAAATAATTAGGCGTTATGCCACATTAGAAACTTTGAAAAACCCTCTCAGCCTCGAATATAAATTTTCGATAGACACATGAGAATTTTCAAATACTCAAATTGTCAAAATGTCCGGGTCTTTCATTCTACTTTATTGTCCTCTACGATTGAGGACGTTAAAGCTTGCATCGTTCGAATGCAACGACTTTTTCGTTATTTCCTCATTTTTATTATTATTCGAAACTTTTTCTTTGCTACTTAAGGGGATATACCAGTGTGACGCTTTCCAAAAATCTTTTTTTGCGTTTTTTTGACAGTTTATACTTCCAAGAATATGAGATGAGATTTTTATACTTTCAAGAATATGAAATGAGATTTTTCAAATTTGCTGACGTTGTAACTTAAAGAGCAATTATCCGATTGACTTGAAATTTGAACTGAGTACTCTTGAATATATTACTCTACAATGACGTAGGATATTTTTGATTGGATGAAAATTTACGATTTGTCATTGACTTTTTTTTTCATAACTACGCCATTTTGTTAGATTTTGATATTTTTCTATGAAAAGATTATGCAATATAGGTCAAATATAGCCAAATATATTCTTAATTTTCCGAAACATTTAATTGAGTACTTTTCTTCCAAAAAATTCCCGCAAATCACCCAAATTTTCAGCGTTCACACTGGTATAGCCTCTTAAGCTCGTAAGTCTGTAATAAAAATAAGTAAAAACGTTCGAACGATTTTGTACCCTATATCGGCCAAAGTAATTATATCCACCAAGAATTAATTCTCGTTGCTTTCCAGCGATGCAAACTTCAAGATCATTACAATTGTCGTTCACAACTGCATAACACGAGGCTGTTTTTCGTTCATTTTCCATTCTTCATTCGACCCTCGCTATCAATTCGCCAACAATTTTTGCCCCTTTTATTGTCTTTTCGCGTCTTGTCCATCAACTACATCGACGCCATGAAATTCCAATGTCCGATCATTCACTGGTGTACCTCCAGCCTAAAGATAGAAATCAACGTGGGCTGAATGGAGTTGTATGTTTCGTTCGAGTTGTCAGATAGCGATCGCGTGTAAATGAAGAACGCGAGCCAAGTGGCGAAATGGGGAAGGGAATTGAGCGATCTTTACGAAGCTTTACTCACCTAAGCACAGAGAGTCTCCGTTGCCTAAGACGCTCCCGGTGCGTACGTCATTCCCTTCGGTATCGTCTACAGACTGACATTGTTCTACGGGATTCTAGGATTCACAAACCAACTGAACCGTCAATATGCGACACTCCTTGAACGACATATTACGAAAGATAGGGGCGGGGGGAGGGGCGGCGGAAATATTAAGATCATTTTTTATAGTACACGTATATATGTATATGTATTCGTAAACATGTACATATATAAATATATATAAATATATATATATATATATGTATATAATACATGAGCAGGAATAGTGACAAGAGCGAGAATGAACAAACAACGATTATTGATTAAATTGAAGAATAAAGAGAAATAATAAAAACAAGGTAACAGAATCACACAACACTGGCAGCAGTTTTATCGAACAGTTTTTAGTCCGGCGAAGGTCGATCGTCTATCGTATCGCGAGGCACTTTAGCAGATCTGCAAAAGCACCAACACTAAACGTATATCTGGAAAAACAGTAAGCAACCCAACCATTAAACTTGAAGAAATCGTGAAACAAAAATAAAAGAGGGGTGAAACAAAAACTAGGATAACAAAAAAAAACAAGAAGTTGTCAAACAATTGAACAACGAGGCAAACGTGAGGATAAATGAGGCGTGTGTAGCACAAGACAATAGTTCGTAGGCACATGCAGAGCATCCGGCGTGTGTACAATCGTATTTCCATACGTTTATTTACAAAGAAGAAGAAAAAATCGATTTTTTTCTCTATATTTTACAAAGAAGTTACGTTCTATGTGTTTTCAGAGGCGTAGGTGGTACAAAAATAAAAAAAATTAAACAAAACCAACAGAAAAATGTAAGACTAAGACGTACCGTTCGTACAATTTACGGCAATGCCACCTATCTCTCTACGTTTTTTCAGCTATACAGTATCGTCATTCCATTTCCTTCTCCTCGAACGCAAAAGAAACTTGGTGCTGTCGCGTTATTAACACGCAATCTCGATTAACAGTCCTGGACTAGCTCGTCGTCTCGACGTAATTTGTCTTTTCTCTCGTTGAGAATTCTTCGTTTTTATGAGATTCGAAAAAATGCGTCAACTGTATATTTTATCCCTATCGGCTATTATCGTCCGCAAACCTCGGCCGCGCGCTATTTTTTTCTTCTTGGACAAGCGGTGCGTGTGTTGTGCGGCAGGTGCAAAAATAATTCTATGCATTCGAGGGTACAGGTGTTCGTGATCGGTATCGAACCGCTGTACGACGGGTTTCTCGACGATTTTTAGTCACGCCTCGATAAGACGATACGTAGTACAACCGTAGACGGGCAAAATTTCATTCGTGTCAAAACTACATTGCGGAAGTTATGAAATTCTTGTTACTGTACATTTGAGATTTGTAAGGTACTTTAGCAATTCTGGAGAAACGGGCTGGATGGTAACGAGACAAAGAAAAGAAAGATAGCTCCTTAATGTATATATATATATATATATATATATATATATATATATATATATATATATATATATATATATATATATATATATACCGGGTGTCCCTTTTATCTCTGCCACCCGAAATAACTCGGTAATTGTCGACGTCACACAAAAATCTTCCAGACAAAAGTTGTACGGTGTGAAGGGGGCCATCAAATGCGAACAATTTTTTTTTATTTCGGTGAAGACGCTGGCGCACAGTGAAGGTCACCTCCACTATTTCAAATGGAATGGTACATTTTTTTCAACCATCTTGTGGAGCACCTCAAGCCGCGTGAAAAACATTAGGGGGTCAAAGTCGTTCAAGGTCATTCAAGGTCACCTATTAAAATGAAATGCAAATCTAAATATCTCGTATCACTACCAAATATTTGGTAGTGATCCGAGATATTTAGATTTTTATCGTCGATACTGACCTTGAATGACCTTGAACAACTTTGACCCCCTAATGTTTTTTATGTGGCTTAAGGTGCTCCACAAGATGGTTGAAAAAAAATGTACCATTGCATTAAAAAAAGTGGAGGTGACCTTCACTGTGCTCCAGCGCCTCCACCGAAATGAAAAAAATTCGTCGCATTTGATGGCCCCCTCCACACCGTACAACTTTTGTTTGGAATATTTTTTTTTCGACGTCGATAATTACCGAGCTGTTTCGGGTGCCTTAGATAAGAGAGATACTCGGTACATATATATATATATATATATATATATATATATATATATATATATATATTTGACGCGCAACCGAATCAAAATATTTGCAACTGTAAACGTGCTTGTTCGAAGATATCTTTCTGGAACAAAACAAGGCGACAAATGAGAATGCACGAATAATGTTCTTGTCTTTAAATATCATTAAAGTGTTGGTTATTACGTTAGGCGATACGAATAAAAACATATTTGAGCTGTGAGGATAAAAACATATTGTTCCACCTTGAGCTTTTTACCACTTGCGTCTGTAGAGTCGCCATCTTTGAAGCCCGTTTCTCCAGAGATACTGTGCCCGTGGAAATCGATGAATGAAATTTGTTCGACGTAGCTTGAGAAAGGTGTTACTTCACACGTTTCCGGGCATCACCGTGATGACATGCACACGTCGCACCTTATCGCGTATTACGTACGACTTGTAGCACATTCGAGTGGAATTACGAAATCACGGTATACACGCATACACGTAGGCGCGCGCGCGCGCACACACACACACACATGTACAGCAGCAGCAGAGACACAGGCGCGCGCACACAATTAAACGAAACGAGAAAAGTGACATACTGAATACACGTCCGGACGAGACGAGAATAAACAATAGGAAAAAAAAAATAAACAATAAAGAATAAATAAAACATTAAACAACAACCATAACGAACACAACGAAGACGGATTGAATTCAGTGCTATACGGTCGTTTCCAATACCTCTCGACTGATGATCGGTTGCGAGGACGGTACGCAGGTAACCGGATTCGTAACTACGCTCGGTATTACGGTGGCCGTCCCGTTACCGCTGTTGCTCGTAACGTCGCTGTGATTTCCCGTGCCGGTAATCGTCGGGTCCGACGTTACGATCGCTGCTGGCCAAACGTTGGCGTTGCTCGTTGGCCCCATGAGCGGCGAATTGTTGCTCGACAGCGCGCTGTCCGCCGAGCTCGAAGCTCTCCTCCGCATCGATTCTTCGCTCGACGATTTCAACAGCTCTTTATCGCGATCCTCATCCCTGGAAACGAGAAACGAAGAAAAAAGACGGTCAGGCGTGCGGGGAGAGCGCAAGTCGAGCGTTGATTCAACCAACAGGGTGGAAACCATGGAGCCTAGATCCCAGGAGGTTCAGCGAGGCCTTTCAACTCGTCCCCAAAACGAGAACAAGAAATGATGGCGCTGGGGTGCTCCGGCACCTACATGTATATAGATATACGCTAAACATGGGTGCGATCTAAGACAGATCACAGATGATGTACCTAACCCTCATTCGTGTTAAGGGATAACACCCACTCTAGGATTTTGAAAAGACGTTTTCTTGCCTAAATATACTTTGGTGTCATAAACACAATATGCAATTGGTTCTGTAGCGATTTTTTAAATTTAAAGGTTCAATTATCGATTTGGCCGCAGCGCCTCGGAGCGCGCGCTCAGTTGCTCATACAACTTTAAACGCGTTTTTCTCGAAACCACTTTTTTCGATCTCGGAAGACGGATTAGTCGACCACCTCTGCATGCATCGATTTGAAATTTTGATAGCAGCTTCACAATCATATTCTTTATGGGAGTACGTAGCCGTTTTTTGATTAAATGTAAACTTCTTTTTATAAACAATTTACTGCTTTTTTTGGCAAAAAATCGATTTATTTCCTTCAAAGTGCGCTATTTTTGCAAAATTTGAAAGCAAATTTCTAGGTAGTCTCATAGCTAATAATATATAAATTATCATTTTTTTAATTTTTGTTTCAGGTCTTATATTTTACGAGAAAACCGTTCTCCCGGGAAGCTATATGTAAAAAAAAACACGTTTTTCTAGATGGGCTGTATCGCCGCCATTTTGAGTTTGAGTTTGAGATCTTTTCTCGCTTTTGCGTTTTTTTCCGAACCTTCATGAGGAAATTATGAATCGGCGGATATTTCGACGTTTGATGTCACGATCGGTCTGTCGTGAGGTTAGAAACTCATCCGATCACTTTCACCTCGTTGACCAATATATTACTGTATATGGGTCATTCCATGTCAAATCGACAAATTTTTTACCTGACCCCCTTTGATTTCGCTGTAAATTTTCTATCTTTTTCTACCCCCCGAAAGTTATTTTTCAGAATTTTTTCAAATTTTTTTTCCCGACTCAAAAAAAGTTATGAATTTTTGAAAAAAACCGCTCTTTTATTTTTAAATTGCCAGAACTTTTTCAAAAATTGACCGTTTGGGAACTTTTTTTTTTCAAAATTTTTGTTTTTAAATGTAGTTTTCGAAAAAAAATATGAAAAAATTTTCAGAATCCCAGATATATGAAATATTTTAATTTTTTTGAAAAAACCGTAATTTTCTCAAAGTCCGACCGTTTTTTTTTTTTTTTATTTTGCTCTAAAAATACTTCAACTAATTCTGCAATGATCCCCGTTAATCAAAAGATGTGACCACAATCGCTTCTAATTTTTTTTCTTGATTATAAAAAAATTTTTGTTGAATTTTTGCTGATTTTATATAACTTTGTTATGAAATTTTTTTTATTTCCTCGTGAAACCTCAAAAGTTAAAAAATAAAATTTTATTGGAGAATTTCAAGTGATTATCGTCCAAGAAATTGTTATTTAAAAAAAAAAATAATTTTTTTCTCTCATTGACGTTATTTTTTTACTCTTATGGACGTTTTTTTTTGGTACTGAAATATGACAACTTAACGTCATTTTGGTACTGAAACATGACAAAATAACGTCAATGAGAGAAAAAAATTATTTTTTTTTTAAATAACAATTTCTTGGACGATAATCACTTGAAATTCTCCAATAAAATTTTATTTTTCAACTTTTGAGGTTTCACGAGGAAATAAAAAAAATTTCATAACAAAGTTATATAAAATCAGCAAAAATTCAACAAAATTTTTTTTATAATCAAGAAAAAAAATTAGAAGCGATTGTCGTCACATCTTTTGATTAACGGGGATCATTGCAGAATTAGTTGAAGTATTTTTAGAGCAAAATAAAAAAAATAAAAAAACGGTCGGACTTTGAGAAAATTACGGTTTTTTCAAAAAAACTAAAATATTTCATATATCTGGGATTCTGAAAATTTTTTCATATTTTTTTTCGAAAACTACATTTAAAAACAAAAATTTTGAAAAAAAAAAGTTCCCAAACGGTCATTTTTTGAAAAAGTTCTGGCAATTTAAAAATAAAAGAGCGGTTTTTTTCAAAAATTCATAACTTTTCTTGAGTCGGGAAAAAAAAATTGAAAAAATTCTGAAAAATAACTTTCGGGGGGTAGAAAAAGATAGAAAATTTTCAGCGAAATCAAAGGGGGTCAGGTAAAAAATTTGTCGATTTGACATGGAATGACCCATATGTAGGTGCCGCTGCACCCCAGCGCCATCACTTCGGGTCATTTTCGGGGACGCTTTTTTCAGCGCGTTTGCATTGCCGCTGAACCTCCTGGTATCTAGGCTCCATGGTGGAAACGATCGGGCGGACGGATTGAGACGGAGAGAAAGAGCCAATTGTTTCGCTGTTTTGCGTTTTGCGAGAACTCACTTGATTTTTAGCATGATATACTTGTCGGGAATGAGACCCTCGCGGCCGTTCAAGGAACCTCTCCACCAATCGTAGCTCACTTGCATGAATAACGTGAGGGTGTCGCCCTTCTTGAAGCTCAGCTCTCGCTCCGATCTCGCGTGAAAGTCAAACTGCGCCGTTGCCTCCAGATTCTCGGACTCTGTTGAACGCCGGGGTAGAGGGGAAAAAAGGGTTCGGTGAAGTTACGATGCTTTTTCTTTCGTAGGTAGAGTTCGTAAGGAAATGTACGGAAGGTTTTGGTCGCGCATGCCGGATATTCGTTTTATTGAAATTCGGCGATGGGACATGGGGCTAATATACGGTACGGGACAAAAAAAAGTACGCGTCGTTCAATTTCCATTTATGTGCTATCCTCATTCCAAATATCATCAATAAACCAGACCTTGGGCAGTGGCATGGAGAAATTTCATTTGCTTTGCCTTTACGCTGTCGTTGAAACAATGTTACGAATATCCGAAAGCGGAAAGAGAACGATTTCAGCGCGAAGAGCGCCGGTTATATCCTGGACAAAAAAAGTACGCACCCAAGGCTTATATATTCTCATCAGTGACAACAAAGCGATTTTCTCCCAACGAAGCTTAGCAAGGCGAACGGAATGTAAACATATAGGTTTGACGATTTTTCGGCCAGTTACCGATTTTCTGTGGTCAAGTGCGGTAGCAACAAATCCGCGACGCCGAAAATTGCAATTCAAGTGCGAGAACTGGTAATTAAAGACCAAAAAAGGTATTTCCAAAAGAGAAATTGGACGAAAGTATGACATAAGTGAAGGTGCAGTGAGAAAAAATATGCGAGAAGTTCAAGGAATTAGGTATAGTCGGTGATAAAAATGGACGAGGTCGAAAAAGAAAAACAACTGCATTGGACGATCGCAAAATTATGAGGGAGGTAAAGAAAAATCCGACGATTACCAGCCGTGTAATTCTCGAAAATACAGGCCTGAACATTTCCGACCGAACAGTCCGTAGGAGACTTCGAGGAGCAGGCTTAAAAAATAGTTTTGCACAACGTCGCCCTCTGATTCGCAAAGCAAATAAAATCAAGCGCCTGGAGTTTGCAAAAAAATACGTGAATAAGCCGATTTCGTTTTGGAAAAAAGTTGTTTGGAGTGACGGGAGCAAGTTTGACTTAAGGTAAAGGTACCAGTGCTCGGACGGTTAAGAAGAGCATCCGTAGATTATAGGGTTTATTATTCATATTTGGACCGTTTAAAACAAAAATGACCGGAACTCGCGTCAAGCTCGTAAGTTCTAGTTTTCAAAACACATACAATAACTACCGGAAAGTTTAATATTTTTATTTTTATACATTTTGATGTTCAATAGTACCGAATGTACCAATTTTCGGACAGCTGTTAGTGTTACGTACGAATGTTCGGACACTATCATGTCCCAATTATAGGACGCGTCCCTATAGGCCTCCGAAGTAACTATAGTGGCGCAGTCCTTGCGGCGAGTTTTGGCAAAACTTGGATTGGTTTTCGTCTGCTAGTGCAGTATGCCTGTCGCTATTTGAATCAGGTGTTTGCGTGAATGACAGCACCACGTGTGATGTTTACGTTGTAAAAACAGCGTTTCACGTCATATTTGGGATTGTTGAAGAAGTTTTCCCATCACAGTCCTTTTTTCATCAGCAACAATTTCGCGAACTTCCGATACATGATGACTATCGAAAGTTTTCTGCCTATATTACAACATCCTTTATATAAATTTCCGATGCAAACAACAATTTAGACAGAAATTTTGTTGTACGGCAGAAAAAAATTTGCGCGCAGCCAATGTACGCAATTTCATTAACATTCTCTTCGTCACATACCTATAGATATGCTTTTAGGGCGAAAGGAAGTCATGAGGATACATTGAAATCCGCAAGTAATCGTTATTAGTTCCATCACACTATTTTATTTTATTTACAAGCGCATCCCATTCACAATGTGAGATCTACAATCAATGATGCTTGCTCAAGCCTAGCTCTTTCGTGTTTGTGCCGGTTTGACTTAACCGCCATGCGCCAATCCAAGTTTTGCCACAGGCAGCCGTTGCGCGACGCCACCACGAAAGTTACTTCGGAGGCCTATAACCACATAACCACAAACTTTGTTTGCGTCGCGACTAGTTACGTTACCTATTGTATTATCTAAATATGGCACACATGTACTTACCGATTGATTTTACCTTTTTCTTCACTTCTTTTTTCAAAATCACAAACTAAGCTTAATAAATCATTTATCGCGAGGTACACAGCGAAACGAACTGTCAACGCTTGGCGTCCGGCGATTCGGTCTCTGCGGCTACGTTCTCTCGTACCAGTAATCGGACATGAGATTCGACCGTGGTACATGCGTGGGATAGATGTCCCAATGAATGAGACGCTGAATTTATTATATAAAACCTTATTCAAACCAAAATGTAACGACGGTGTCGAAAAGTCGGTTCGATTCGCTTTCGATTGATCATGAGTCTAGTCTAGAAATCGATAAAAAATAGTCCTCTATTACTATCACAAAATATCGTAACTCTTAGCTCTTCGGTTTAGAAAAGTGCATTCATGACATGACTGACACGGGCTCGTTAACATAACTCGTCAATTTTACTACTAAAATTCATTATTAGCGTGCAATTTTCCAATAATCAATTAACAATTGAAGACTGAATAGAATGCACGTGTCACTTTTCGTTACCTATCAATTATATAGCTATTATAGTGAAATATTCGAACTACTGTCCGAGATCTGGGACCTGTCCGAGCATTGGTACCGTTACCTTATTTGGGCATAAACGACGATCACGCGTTTGGATTAAGCCGGGAGAACAGCTTCTTGAAAAAAATATTCAAAGACTGTCAAACACGGAGGGGGAAGTGTTTTAGTGTGGGGGTGTTTTGCGTGGTCAGGAGGGGGAAATTTGGTTCCAATCAACGGTCTTATGACCGCCGATGTTTACATTGATATCATAAACGAAAATCTGGAGGGATCACTGCTAAAGATCGGTCTGCAGGATGAATTCATCTTTCAACAAGACAACGATCCTAAACATACGGCTCGAAAATCATCGGCCTTTTTCCGTTATTCGCAGATCAAACTTTTGCATTGGCCAGCACAATCGCCAGATTTAAATCCTATAGAAAATCTGTGGTCTATTTTGGACCAAAATGTTAATGAGGGCGAGGTAACAAACGAGGAAAAGCTTTTTGATGCTTTGCGGGAGACCTGGGACAATATCGACGAACAGCAAATTCACAATCTTGCAGAAAGTATGCTTCGGCGTTTACAGGCTGTTATCGAAGCAAAAAGTGGTCACACCAAACATTAGATGCGCGATGTGATGACATATTTTCTTTTTTTCTTTGGGTGCGTACTTTTTTTTGTCCAGCCTAAAATTGGCATCCTACGCGTTGAAATTGTTTTCGTTCAGCTTTCGAATATTTTTTATGATGTTTCAGCGAAAATGTAAACGTGAACTTATGAAGTATCGTTGAAACAGCTGTGGAAGTACTCCATTAACTATTTTCGTAAGTCTAATAGCACCATTATTGAATTGGAACGGTGCGTACTTTTTTTGTCCGGTACTGTATTTGGACAAATATATTTCGCGGAGTATCATTTTTTACTGAAGCACTGTGGACTGAGATTGCTCAAGTTTTAGGTTGAAACATTCAAAAGGATGGCGAGAAGTATCACAGTGTTATAGTCGAAATGTACCGAGATGAGTGTTTTTTTCAAGTTTTACTCACTTAAATATTATAAAGTATGAAAAATGTCATACCACATTTAAATTCTCTCTCTCTACTTCAGGGACGAAAAAATCAAGCCATATTTGAGCCTTCTGATTTAAGTATAAGTAGTAGAGCTCGATCTTTTTTTCCCTCATATTTGATTTATCATCAAATTCACTTTTACGTTTAAGGGGTTATACACACTTAACATTTTCGAAAGAACTATTTTTTAAATTTTATTTTCGTAATGCACATATATTTAAGTACACACAGACAATTTCTTGCGAATCCAGCGAATATTCTCGAAGTTACACGCACATTTGTAATGTCGTGTCACAGCGTTCGAAAGTGCTTTTGAAACTTTAAACGCGTTTTCCTCAAAACTGTGTTTTTGAAGTCGGTGAGCAAGATTTCTCGTAAATGGCTGAACCGATCAGTCTCAAATTTTAACACAATCTTTTAAAGTATATTTTTTAGTAATTAATCGAAGGTTGTTTCTCACCGATAAATATTTTCCATTTTATAAACAATTTAAGGGCTAAATTTTTGTCAAAAATCGATTTATTTTAGAAGCCGCCATTTTGTCAAAAATTATTATTTTGCTTATTCCTTCAATCAGTTACAAGATAATCCATTATATTAACGAAATATTTTTGGTTTTTTCATTTTAGATGATCCAATCCAGAGATATCGTGCTCACCGCAAGACGCCTTTTCAGAGGTGCTCCCGGAGATCAGCTATAGCAGCTTTCAAAATAATTATTTTTACAAATAAAAAATATTAAAATGCAGTTAAAAGTTACCATAATATGTGTACAAATTTTTACGTTAATGGATTTAAAGGTCTTCTCAAGAAAAATTCTCGAAAGATCGTTCTTTTTTGGCCTCCTGGCTATATATAACCCCTTAAACTTGAATAACTCATCGATTTGTCAACATTTTTTAAATTCGGTTGAATAGTCTCAAAGCTGACCTTCACAGTTATAAGAAGCTTTCTCAAAAGTCCCATTATTATTAGTTTTACACAAATTACAGCTGTGCAAAGTATGCATATATTCGTGCCAAAATGTAAAATAGGCATTTTCAGACTATCGGTAATTTGTGTACAAATAGCAACATCTGTTAAAAGTCGTTAAGGGGTTACCCCCTCTTGCGATTTTGAAAAAATCGATTTTTTTTTATTGCTTTTATTTGAAGTGCGGTTTTTTTTTGATGCCCGGAATAGATGACTCTATGTAAGTTTACAAAAAAAAAATATTTTCTTCGTGTAAACTGAAATTGAAACTTTAAACGCGTTTTTCTCAAAATGGCATTTCTGAAGTCGGTGGCCAAGATTACTCGAACACTAATGAACCGATCTTCTTGAAATTTTGCAGGCTTATTTAATACATAAAAATGTAGTCTTTAATAGTTCGATTTTTTTTTTCGAAAAAAATGGCCGTTTTATAGCCAAAAAACGGCCGTTTTTTTTTCGTTAAAATCGAACCATTAACTTTGACGGTCCGCCATTTTGTGAAAAATGAATATTTTTTAAAATCCGTCGATTAAATACTAGTTTATACTTATATTTGACTAAATCCATCCGCATTTTTTTTTCAGATGATCCACTTCGCCGCAATGTTGGTCACCGCAAACCGTGTATATAAAAACATTATTTCATTGACGGCCATTTGCCACTAAACAATGTAATATTTTTCAATAAAAAAATTACTGAAAGTTCTTCAAGATGTGTTCTTTAAGATGGTATATTGATCGATTAAAAAAGTTTTGTAGTTTTCTTTAAAAAAATTCATGAAAAAGGCCTTTTTTGCGCTACAAGTGGGGGTAACGCCTTAAGCCCGCCTTTGGGAATCTTCAATTGGATTTAGGAATATTGATTAGATATTTGGTTATTCAGGTATGAAATGAATGAGCGAGTTTGCCGTTTAAATCGAATGCGGAAGAAAATGATTGAACGCTACGTTTGAAACTTGAATCAAAGCGGCTACAGACGGTAAAGGCAAGCTTGACAAGCATGCATGCACAATGTTCGTGTGCAGGCATGCTTGAGCGTGTGTATGATGTTTTTGCGCATGCACGATGATTGATCAGCGACTTGAAGATTGATAGAATTTTCATCTGCATGCTTGAACAGGCTAGGCTTGTGCAAGCATGCCTGAACGTGACCACTAGGCTTGCACAAGCAAACGTCAGTCGCGAAGTATCGCTCAGTGTTTACGAACGTATTTTCGGGTCTTATCAATTTTGTAGATAATTATGCCGTATATATTATCACATTGGTAGATCGCTATACTAATAATGTATATCCTATACATAGGATTATAATAGGATATATTTTCCTATTATAATCCTTCGGATATATTTTCAATTCGTTCAACAGGGTTATTTGGGAATATTCCCTTTTTCAAACCAGTCTTTACACCACGTACTTCTTTTCTCGCGATTTTCTTTTTGAGGGGAGAGAAACCTTTAGGGGAGGAAAATTTTGCTGATTTTCGTGATTTTTTTTAAGGCAAGATTTCTTTACCATTTTTAAGACTTGGGGTATGTTTCATGACTACTTTTGACTGTTGCGTGATATTTTTTTGTATAAATCTTTAAAAATGGCAGAGGTGGTGCGGTATTTCAAACTACATTTTCAAAACTGGCGTAACGTTTAGCTGAAAAACTAATCGATCGACTCTGATAAAATTTGGTATAAATCTTTCTAACATTGTCTAAAACATGAACCATCTTTTTGAAAATAAAAAAAAAACGTTTTTTTAATCGTAAAATTTAGTCATTTTTCGAACTTTTTCTTCGTTCATATTCTGGGTATGAGTGTTAATGAAAGAAAAATATTTGTTGGTTTTTTCAGATAATCTAGCCGACGCTACGTGTCATGCCGTCTGACAACATCCACTGGAACCCGTTTAGAAGACCACTCCATACCGCCGTCATTTTTGAAGATTGATAGAAAAAATTACCATGTAACAACCAGAAGTAGTAATAAAACATATCCTGTCTCAAAAATGGTGAAAAAATCGTACCTTTAAAAAAATAATAGAAATCAGCCATTTTTTCCTCGCCTAAAGGTATCTCCTCCCTCAAGGAGAGATATACACCTAGATGGTCGAGGTCGAGGATTTAGAAGCTATGAAGATTCCGTCGACCGTAGAAGACCTACACTATGGGCCTGGTATCGATGATTCCATGTAAGTTGACAAATTTCATGATTTATTCATTCCTAAATTTTCAAACGCGTTTTTCTCAAAACCACGTTTTTCAAATCGGTACCCAAAATTTCTCGAAAACCAATTAAGGCGGTCCTCTAGTTTCTCGGGTCGAAAAAATCGATTTTTTTTTTCATAAATCACATCTACAACATGTGTAGAAAATGTGTGCCAAAGGATTTTTCGATATTCGAAGTGGTTCACAAGTTACGGCCCTGGAACGGAGCAGGTATACGGAGCAGGTATACTTTCAAACGCGTTTTTCTCGAAACACCATTTTTCGAAACGGTGACCACGATATTTCAGAAACTACTGCACCGATCTTGTTCAAATTTATACAGCATCTTTAATATGTTATAAGCCAGCGATTGAACTAGGATTATCATGATTGCTTCGATAGTTTTTTTTGTACGAGCGAAAAACTTAAGAAAAAATGAGTCAAAAATAGAATGTAATTTTCAAAAGTGTATAAAAAAGTCGATTTTTGTAATTTAGAATTCATTCTAGTTCAATCGCTAGTCTTAAATATGAAAATTAAAATGCCGTTTGGTTTTTTTATTTCAGATAAGCAGAACAGCCGCAATCTTGGTCACCGTCAAGCACCTCTTTTACTTGACGTCTTCCTGTCGGCCACTATAACTTTTATTCTATTATATATTTTGACTTCAAAAAATTTGTAAAGCTTATTTAAATGTTAATAAAGATTATGCAAAAACAATGAGATTGATTATTTCGATGCTTTGCCCGTAAAAAATTATTGAAAAAGCCGTAAAAAAACAGCCGAGAAACTAGAGGACCGCGTTAACCGATTGCCTTGAGGTTTTTTGTGGTTATTCTATACACCATTATCTAGTACTTGTCATAGGATTTTTTTTTCCGTTACTTAGTTTTCCTTTTATAGGCAAAATAATAACTAATTTTTGGCCCCAAAATCACTATTTATGTTCAAACGGCCGCCATTTTGTCATAAATCGATTATTTCAAAATCGGCCACGACAAGTACTAGATTATAGTATCTAATTTAATGATCTTTTTGGTTTTTTTTTTTCAGATGTTTTTTGAAGAAACGCCAGTGAGTACCGTATACGCAGATTTTTTTACGACGCTCCAAGGATCATACAATATCCTTGTATATATTTGATATTTTTAAATAAAGAAAATTAAACATATTTTTGAATGTATATACTTTTAGATAATTAAAACCCCAATCCGAAATTTCAAATAGTTTTCCTTGAAAAAATTCACAAAAATGACCTTTTTTCGGGCTCCTAGGTGTATATCTCCCCTTAAAACGAGAGCAAAAGCAGCCAGAGCGAGCGCGTCGTCATCGTCAGAACACAACATTTTTCAAGCAATGCTTTTTTTTCTATCCAATGTTTGAGAGGGAAAGGGTTGATTTCTTTCGTTATAGTCTAATCCGCGATCGATTGTGGATGGTCAAATTTGTTGGAAGACAGCACGTACACTACCGGTCAAAAATTTTCGGACACCAGATAATTGCAAAATTGGACTTTGGATAATGGCATAATAAAATTTAGTATTTTCTACTATAAAGTATCTATAACTATACAGTATCGTCGTAATATAATAAATGAAATTAATTATATTATTCTAACATTATTTGGCAATTGTTCGAATTGTTCGAATTGATCGAAAGTTTTGCAATTATCTGAAATGTCCGAAAACTTTTGGCCGGCAGTGTAGTTTGGTTTTTTTTCCACTGGAAAATCGCTCCAACGCTGCGCGTATAATTTCGAACGATATTTTCTCGTTTACTCACCATCTTCGGACGGATATACTTCGGAGTCCATGTCTTCCTGTACTTGATCGGTCGGCGAGTCTCCGACATCCCTGCGCATCACGAAGTTCAGTCAATCGTAAAGTTTTGTCAGAGACTAACGTGGTGAAAAAGAAAACCGAGTCCAGCATTACTCACACATCGTCGGGCTCGCGGCTTATGTATTTCTCGTACTGTATTCCACCGATGTCCTCGGGAAATATCTCCTCGCAGAATGTTATTATGTTTTTGATCAAATCGTTGACCTGATTCTGATACTGAACCTGATCCTTGTCCTCGGGGACTGGCACGAGAGTCGGGCCGAAACATATCGCCAGATTGTAAGGATCCATCATGTTCTCGTCGGAGAATTCGGAAAGACTGATAGAATACAATTTACGGTGCGTTAGAACGATCGCGTTCGCTGGGCATTGACGCTTGCGACATTTTTCTATGCGGCCACAGCATCACGGACTTGTCAGCTGACGGATTATTGTATTGTATTTTCAATTGGGAAAAAACGAACGGTGTTGAAGAGTGACCGAAACGACAGCATAAATTTTGCACCGTAGAAAGCCATTGATGGAAAATTATTCTCGTTATCGTCAAAATGGTTAGAACTTGGTGCAGAAAGATTTGAAAAAATAAACTCTTTACCGGCAGTGCGAAGTGTTTTTTGAGAAACTTAGTAAAAAGGCATTTTGTTGAGAGAAGTTAGCATAGTTCGGTGTATTTGTAATAAATCAGTTCCAATATGTATTGGGAGTACAAATAAGTCTCCGCCGTTTGACAAAAGATGGCCCCACCAGGAGGTTATTGTTGAAATTGTCAGATATGGACAGGTGCACAGTGTTGCCAATCGCTAAATTTATCTGTAGTATTAATCTCTCTATTTAAGTGATGTACAGATACTTTATAAAATGTGTTTACTACTAATCCTGAGTTCTATGTACAGGCTGTTTATATCAATTTAAAAAAAAATGTCATGTCAAACGTCATATCGTAAGGTTGGACATCTGGCAAGTCTATAACCTTGAAATATTAGCGATTTTGGATTAGCATCACATAATTTTTTTCGTGCAAAAATGTCAAGTTTTGAGCCGAATAAGCGTAATTTGCGGGAACTTTTGATTTCCTTCCGCCGGCCTTCCGCTACGTTCTTTGTCTTCGGCGTCAAACTCACCGTTCTTAAACTTTTTAAACCACTCACGACAACTTCTCGCACTTAAGGCGGGATATACATTTACAACGATCAAAAAATCGATTTCTTTTTTTTTTCTTTAAACGATAGAACTATATATATGGAACATTTTTCTAAAGTTTCAAAGCGAAATTCGAAAAACTTTAAACGTTATAGCCCGTTAACGCTGTGCCTCACCGCTCGGATTCGGAGCGGGCGTGAACTTCAAACGCGTTTTTCTCAAAACTGCATTATCGAAATTGGCGTGCAGGATTTATCAAAAACTATTAAGCCGATTGAGTTGAAACTTGGTAGAAATATTGATAATATTGGTACCTTCTACTTGACGAAAATTGTTTTTGAAAATTTGAAGAAAAAAAAAACGACTTTTTTAATCCACATTTTACAGAAATGTTGCGTGAAATGTTGATTTTTTATTGTAAATGCGTGCCATTTTCTTAAATTTGCATTTTTTTCATTTTAATTACCGTCACGTAGAACCTATACATGTTCTAGCTGAAAAAATTTGTGAACTTTTTTGCAAATCAAATACTTCTTTTGTATTTTTTTTTGTATTTGTATTGAAGTATGCAAATACAAATTTGTATACTTCAATATACTATTACAGTATACCTAAAGTTTGATAATTGTAGAATAATTATTTCTTAGTTTAAAAAATCCCTCAATATTGCTTATTTTTTTCCTGTCTAAATGTATATCCTGCCTTAAGGCAGCCTTACCATATGCTTCTACAAGCAATTGATGCGCCTCAACTGCAGATTTCTCCAAATTAAAGAAGCAATAAATCAAAAGTTGCTGCAAATGACGATTATTCGGCTCAAAACTCGACATTTTGGCACGAAAAAAATTATGTGATACTGATACAAAATCGCCAATATTTCAAGGTTATGGTCTTGCCAGCTGTCCAACCTTACGATATGACGTTTTACATGTGACAATTTCAACCATAACCTCCTGGTGGGCCATCTTTTGTCAAACGGCGGAGACTTATTTGTACTCCCAATACTTGTTATCATCGAACAACGGATGAAGTTGTGTGTCCGTTTTTGTCAAGGGATTGTTTAAAATCATGAGGCTCGTTTGGGTAAGGGATCATCACAGTGTAAAATTTTCAAAAAATCGTTTTTTGTTTTGCATTATCCGATAGTATAGACGGTTATGAACATCCTGTTCAATTTTTGGGGTGGAATCCGATTCATTCCGGTTGCTACAGCCTTTCTCAGAAAAAGGGATTCGATCAGCTGCGTGAGGCCTGGCGCGGACTAACGCGGTTTTCTCGAAATGTCGTTCTTCAAAACGATGTACACTTTCAAAGGAAGAGTTTTCAAGCTATCCGTCTCAAATTTCAACACAACATTCTTCACGCCATTCTTTATCTCGCTATGGAAGCTTTTTTTAATCGTCCTGTTTTTTTTTAACGAAAAACGGTCGCAAAAATAGGCTACGTTCGATACTTTTTTTTTTTCAAGCCGCCGCCGATTTGTCAATTTTGATAAAAAAAAAACTTACACAGATAAAAAAAGGTAAAAAAAATTTTCAATCGAAAAAAATTTAAAAAATAGACTATTCAAAATTTAATTTCTGTTCTTCACGAGTGCTTCAATTTGACATGAAAAAATCAGACTGGTCAGCTAATTTCAACCATTGAAAAAAAAATCGCAAAAATCAGCTATTTTTTCCGACCCATTACACTGCGATGATCCCTTAAGGGGTTACCCCCACTTGCGATTTTGAAAAAATCGATTTTTTTTATTGCATTTTTTTGAAGTATAAGTATCTGAGAATAACTTCTGTATGGGCCCGGAATAGATGACTCTATGTAAGTTTACAAAAAAAAATATTTTCTTCGTGTAAACTGAAATTGAAACTTTAAACGCGTTTTTCTCAAAATGGCATTTCTGAAGTCGGTGATCAAGATTACTCGAACACTAATGAACCGATCTTCTTGAAATTTTGCAGGCTTATTTAATGCATAAAAATGTAGTCTTTAATCGTTCGATTTTTTTTTCGAAAAAAAATGGCCGTTTTATAGCCAAAAAACGGCCGTTTTTTTTTCGTTAAAATCGAACCATTAACTTTGACTGTCCGCCATTTTGTGAAAAATGAATATTTTTTAAAATCCTTCGATTAAAGACTAGTTTATACTTATATTTGACTAACTCCATCCGCATTTTTTTTTTTTCAGATGATCCACTTCGCCGCAATGTTGGTCACCGCAAACCGTGTATATAAAAACATTATTTCATTGACGGCCATTTGCCACTAAACAATGTAATATTTTTCAATAAAAAAATTACTGAAAGTTCTTCAAGATGTGTTCTTTAAGATGGTATATTGATCGATTAAAAAAGTTTTGTAGTTTTCTTTAAAAAAATTCATGAAAAAGGCCTTTTTTGCGCTGCAAGTGGGGGTTACGCCTTAAACGAGCTTTGGAACCTTGTCAATCCATCGACTGCGAGTACGAAATGTCTGTTCGAGCGCCCCGCGGATCTGACCAAGTAACAGAGTACCATTTTTCCATTCAACCGTAAATTGAGCAAGAGCCGATCCAAAGGCGATCAACCGTTTGGGTCGAATCCGTCCGCGAGGTTCTCGAACGGACTAGCTTCGAGGAGTCTCGCGTTCGATGAATCGATAATCAAGAATGTGTTTTTTTTTCCCTCGCTCCTTCCTCCACGTCATACTCACTGATTGAGAAAAGCAAAAAGATAACGCATCACAATGACCACGGGTCTTGGAAGACTCGAGATGAGTTCCTTCATCTTAATGACAAAATCCTGTTTCGACTCGAGCTGCGCCAATTCCATGAGATGCTCGAAGTAGATTATCGGGAATAGGGGCTCCCGCAATTCCCGTAGATAGAGCTTGAATACACCAGCGACGCTGTTTATGTCGGAAGCGTCGGTTACGTCGGCTAACGGATCGTCGCCCCTCTCGAACCACTCTCGAAAATTGTTTATCTCGACCTGCGAACCCGAGACGCGGAAGATACCCTGATGATGAAGACCGTACAGATTGATCACTCTGATGCAGCTCTTCATGATCAAGGGTATCTCCTGATTCGTGCTCTCGAGATATTCCTCCAACGAGCCAGCGAAGAGCTTCGGCTGGCCGTTCATTTGCAAACGTCCGATGCGCTTTCGCCTCGCTTGTTTCTGCTTCGTCGTCGATATGGACGGATTCGGCGAGGCGTTCGAGCCCTCCTGCAAACTTTGCCTTATGTATTCCTGTTTCGCGTCGAGCCTCGCTATTCTGGACGTACCAAGCAGATATTCCCTGAATTTCTGTGATCAAAAATGGAATGAAAAAGAAGAAAAAAACGTTTTAATCATTGCATCGAGGAGAAAGGTTGCATCGATGTATCTCTTTCGACTAACCGTGAGATAAAATTCTTCGGTTTCTTGTCTGTCGGCTCGAAGCTTGATCTGCAAAGTTTCGGGCGGTCTCGACGTTGGCATCGCATTTTCACCAAAGTATCTCGAACAATCGTAATCCTTGGCCGTCAGCATCTCCAGCAAGCTAGCCTCCGCCGTTTCCAACGTCTTCCATACTTCCTCGGATTCCGTTCTCAATGATGTCACCCTTTGTTGAAGCTGTGTCAGTCGTTGCTCCATCTCGGTGTGTAAAACTTTTTGTAATTCGGGCTCGGGAGTCTGTCGAAAAACAAACATTTATCTTTCGCTTATTCGTTGAGGCGGGATATACATTTAGACAGGAAACAAAAAAGCAGTATTGAGGGATTTTTCAAACTGATAAATAATTGTTCTACAATTATCAAACTTTAGGTATACGTTAATAGTATATTTAAGGCCTTAGGCCACTCGAGACGCCGAAAAAATAGGCTCTTTGGGGATATTTTTTTTCAGAAAAACTACAAAATAAATCGTGATTAATAAAAAGGGTGTTTGTCATACATATCAGTGACTGTATACAACAATTTTCTTGGAGCGATTCATTTCAAAATGGCGTGCAGCGTTTAACTCAAAACTTAAAAACATTTTTTCAGTTGGCCGGAAACATAACTCAGACAATTTTCAACCGATTCACTTGAAATGTTGAATATATCTTGAAAAATATATTGTCTGTGGAAGTACGTAGGACTTTTTTTATATTGCATAGTTTATTTGTTATTAACAATTATCTGACGATTTTTTAGGCAAATTTTTCACTTTCTACTTTAGAAGTGCGCCATTTGGCCAAAAATCAATATATCGAAAAAATCCTACATACTTCTATAGCAGTTATTATATATAATCGAAAAAAAATCTCTGGTTCATTGTAATTAAAAAATTACAGGAGCTGTTTGTCCGGCCGTGGACCCTGGAAAAACGGAGACGTCATGGCAAAAACGCTGCACAGCCGCCATTTTGAAATTGATCGCTTCAAAAAAATTATTGTATGCAGTCACTGATATGCATGGTAAACACCCTTTTTTGTAATCTCGATTTATTTTGTAGTTTTGCTGAAAAAATCCCCGAAAAGCCTATTTTTTCGGCCTCCAGAGTGGCCTAACCCCTTAAGTATAGGAAACAATTTTTTAAAATTAATCCATCATCAAAATGGGGGAGCTGTGGCAGAGTGTTACAGCAAGGTCGCCGCGGGAGTTGCGAATCGGCGTGCAGTCTAGCTTCCCGTAGACTTTGATTTGCAAAAAAGTTCAAACATTTATTAAGTTAGAAAATGTATAGTTTCTATGTGACGGTAATTAAAATGAATAAAATGCAAATTTGAGAAAATGGCACGCATTTACAAAAAAAAATCAACATTTCACGCAACATTTCTGTAAAATGTGGATTAAAAAAGTCGTTTTTTTTTTTCAGTTTTTCAAAAAAAATTTTCGTCAAGTAGAAGGTACCAATATTATCAATATTTCTGCCAAGTTTCAACTCAATCGGCTTAATAGTTTTTGAGTAATCCTGCACGCCAATTTCGATAATGCAGTTTTGAGAAAAACGCGTTTGAAGTTAACGCCGCCCCGAATCCGAGCGGTGAGGCACAGCGTTGACGGGCTGCAGCGTTTGAAGTTTTTCGAATTTCGCTTTGAAACTTTAGGAAAATATTCTACACGTATGGTTCTATCGTTAAAAGAAGAAAAAAAAAAAGAAATCGATTTTTTCATCGTTGTAAACGTATATCCCGTCTTAAAGTGTACCCCTGGATGACTGAGCGACGTGAATGTAAATAGTGCTTACGTAGTTCTACGTTATTTCCAATGATTGCAATATCAAGCCACAATTGGCAAGATTAAAAACCCAAGATGAATCGGTGATAATTAATTTTATTACTAGGAGATTATCAGTTTGTAATCTGGTTGTTTGACAAAATTTTGTTCCCTTGTAGCTCGTCGTCCGTTCCCCACGTTGTGAGCAAAAGCAACAACTTTTGTCGCAGGAACGACAGAAATAAATGCCAAAGACGGCGGCAATTGAGTCAAGCAGTAAAATTGAATCATTGGTGATGAAAAGAATGATTCACCTCGTCACCGCGTTGACACTGGAACTCGAATTTTTTGGGAATCATAAAAGCGGCGTGATGGGACTCGAGGAATCGTTGCTTGTCGGCTCTCGAGTCCAGTGAACCGACGCAAGCGGCCAATTGTTCGGCGCCCGTTTGCAACGAGCGTTGTCTCCCTTCCTCGGCACTGCAGTGCATCAAGAGTGCCCTGGCAATGCAATTGTGAAAACCAAAGTCCATACACTGCAAAAGAAAAGAATGGATCAACATCTGCGAATCAATTTTGGGATTATTCGCCTCGCCAGTGTGGTTTTTAAATATAAAATTTAAGGGGCTATACCAGTGTGACACTTTTAAAAAATCGTTTTTTTGCCTTTTTCGACAGTTTATACTTTCAAGAATATCATTATCATTTATATAATTTATATCAATATCATTTTATCTTGCAAAAGTCGAAATCTTTAAACGCGTTTTTTCTCGAAATGAGATTTTTCAAATTTACTGACATTGTAACTCAAAGAGCAATTATCCGATTGACTTGAAATTTGAACTGAGTACTCTTGAATATATTTACTCTACAATGACGTAGGATATTTTTTATTGGATGAAAATTGACGATTTGGCATTGAAAAAAACGACCATTTTATAGGCAAGAAAACAGACTTTTCTTCATAACTACGCCATTTTGTTAGATTTTGATATTTTTCGAAAATCCTACGTCATTGTACAGGAAATACCTTCCAGTTTAAAGACATTTTTTCCTTTTTCGGTTTCAGCTACTCAATCGGCCGGAATCATGTCAGCAGTGGAGGAACTTTTTTTTGGCGCCTCCGAAGGCAGCGCATAAATCGCTTGGATCTCAATATTTTTCTATGAAAAAATTATGTAATCTCGGTTAAATATAGCCAAATATATTCTTAATTTTCCGAAACATTTAATTGAGTACTTTTCCTCCAAAAAATTCCCGAAAATCACTCAAATTTTCAGCGTTCGCATTGGCATGCCCCCTCAATTTACAAAAAAGTTAAATAAAAAAAAAAGAAATCTTCTTACAGGGTGAGACTAAAGTACACAATGCGAAAAAAAATTGAATAAAAACCATCACTTACGTCGATGAGATCCGAGAGATCGTCCACAAAGTATTTGTGTATCGTTGTGTTGGATGCTTCCAAGCACAGTATGTATTCGTTACGAGCCTTCAAAGCTTTCAGCTTTGCCTCTGTGTATTTGTTCTTCCTCTGCAAAAGAAAAAGAATGATTCTCGTAAACGACGACGAGTTTGCACGGTCGTTAAAAAACGAGCTGTGTTCCTTGCATCGATCAATCGTCTCTCTTGTAATATTCATATTTCGCCCTGTCAGTTATTCCGGTCCAGCAGGAATGAATAAAATTTGTGAAAATGAGTATACAAGTTCATAGGCTTTGAGATTGCGTTTTTGGATATGGGATATTATCAAGGGCAGATATTGTGCTCAGCGTTCATTCAAACTCGTCCCCAGGCACCCATATGGCGATAAATTTGTCGAGCTTGGACTCAAGAGCCACTCAAAACCAGATTGCTCCGGAGTACCTACGAGGAGGATCGTGAAGATTGACTTGTCGAGACAATATAGAACGGGTCATGCCTTCGAGAAATTTAGCAATAAAATTCGAATTAAGGCGACATACTACTGTGACGGGTAAAAAAAAACTTTTTTTTTGCAGTTTCTCGAAGTATACATATTCGAGAATATGTGAATACATGTTTGAGGGGTCTTCTCACTTTAGACGCTAAACAAAAAAGGCTATTTTCATACATTTTTTTGGTAGGTTTATATTATAGATATTGATATAACAGTTGTTACACTTAACAAAATACACTTTCGAAGTACATTTTTAAAAAAGTTTATGTATTTATGTAACCCAAACAAACTTTAAACGCGTTTTTCTCGAAACAACGTTTTTCGACGGCTTGTTGATAAAATCTTCGAAACTACTGAACCGATCCTTATGAAATGTTAACCACATGTTCTTTACAACTATAGCTATAGCGCATATCAGGGTTTTTTTTAAATTTAGATATTTTCTATTTTTTTGCCAAAAACGGTGAAAAAAATAGTTTTTTTGGTTTTTTCGAAAAATGTCCACCATTTTGTTATTTTTGCATAAATAAAAAATCGTATGATATGCGCTATAGCCATTAACATACTGAATCCAAAACAGTTTGATTTTTTTGTTTCGGATGATCCATCTCCGAGATTTCATCAACAGCGCAGATCTACAATTTTTTTAGGACATTTTTTTAATTACCATTTTCGTCTATAAATAGTGACTTAAATAAATTTAAAAAAATGTTAAATATATTCCGAAAGTGTATTTATTAAGTGTAACAACTTTCATTTCAATATCTATAATATGAACCTATCACAAAAATTCATGAAAATAGCCTTTTTAGCGTCTAAAGTGAGAAGACTCCTTAAGTTATAATATTGAAAATTGATCAAGTTACAGATGATTTAGATGTTGCTGAAGTTTGCATCGTTGGAACGCAACGAAAATTATTTTTCATTTTCGTTTTTATCCATTTTCATTGTCATACAAAATCACTTTTGATAGATTTAGTTTGTAGGTCTCTAATAAGAATCTCAGACAAGTTTACAGTAGCTTTAATTTGCGAGAAAAAAATTGGCAATTGGAAGAAAAAAAAGTTCGTTGCGTTCCAACGATGCAAACTTCAACATCATATGATTTAGTGAGAGCAGGTAGCGCAGCGATTTACGTATACTAAAACTTTCAATCGCGTTTTTTCTCAAAATGACGTTTTTCGACCTGGCCGGAATCATAACTCTAACTATAATTGTCCGTTTTCAATTTAAAAAACCAAAACTTCTGTAATTGCAGTAGCTATCGTTGTACGGAACCGTTTTTTTAATTCAGTATTTTTTAAGGTCCCGAATATAAGTAAAAATTTCGCCAAAATTACACTTTTTTAAACACCCACCATTTTGTGAATTTTTTTTTCGACAAACAGATATTCAACGAGCACTACATTTATATGGAGTAAAAACTTGTTTATTATTTTTCTTCAGACCAACGATTGACAATTTAAACAAGTTGAAATCCGGCCGTGTGACGAAATTTTTTATACAGAGGCCCTATTATACGTCAATAACGTTTGTAATTATTTTTTAAATAAAAATTTACATGAAATTAGTTCAGTGTATGCTTGATGACATATATTTTTTTGAAATCCCGAACCAATAATCTAGGAGACAAAAACAATCGGAAAACGGCCTTTTTCGGTCCGTCACAGTGATTAAATAACCCTTTAAGGGGTTACTTTCAGAAAGAAAACTCGTAGCAATATTTCTGTCTAATTTCTTCATATATGGCATTATGTGTTCTAGAAGATTCATTATAAAATTCAGAAAAACGTGAAACTTTATTCTTCCGCGCACTTTGCTACTACGTCAGTTTTACTCCAGAATGCAAAGCTACGAAGAATTCGACCGAAAAATATTCTGAAGCAATTTAAAGCTGTCTGGACACAATGTTATCAAAACATTCAGACTTTTGCGCTCCTAATTTTCTTAAGGGGTTGCCCCCACTTGCGATTTTGAAAAAATCGATTTTTTTATTGCATTTTTTTGAAGTATAAGTATCCGGGCCCATACTTCTGTATGGGCCCGGAATAGATGACTCTATGTAAGTTTACAAAAAAAAATATTTTCTTCGTGTAAACTGAAATTGAAACTTTAAACGCGTTTTTCTCAAAATGGCATTTCTGAAGTCGGTGACCAAGATTACTCGAACACTAATGAACCGATCTTCTTGAAATTTTGCAGGTTTATTTAATACATAAAAATGTAGTCTTTAATCGTTCGATTTTTTTTTCGAAAAAAAAAAATGACCGCTTTATAGCCAAAAAACGGCGGTTTTTTTTCGTTAAAATCGAACCATTAACTTTGACTGTCCGCCATTTTGTGAAAAATGAATATTTTTTAAAATCCTTCGATTAAAGACTAGTTTATACTTATATTTGACTAAATCCATCCGCATTTTTTTTTCAGATGATCCACTTCGCCGCAATATTGGTCACCGCAAACCGTGTATATAAAAACATTATTTCATTGACGGCCATTTGCCACTAAACAATGTAATATTTTTCAATAAAAAAATTACTGAAAGTTCTTCAAGATGTGTTCTTTAAGATGGTATATTGATCGATTAAAAAAGTTTTGTAGTTTTCTTTTAAAAAATTCATGAAAAAGGCCTTTTTTTGCCTACAAGTGGGGGTAACGCCTTAAACATTTCTATTTTATGGATTACGGGAGCGTCTGGCCTTTGGCTATAATTGAGTACGAATGCTTTACATCAACTGCGTACGAAAAAGATACAAAATGTGCAAATATCGTTTTTTCTTGCACCTGAATATCTTCACAAACGACGGAAAAATCCTCGATTATTTTTAAGGGGGAGATTACTTTAGGCGAGGAAAAAATTTGCCGACTTTCATTATTTTTCACAAAAGGAAAGATTTATTCGCCATTTTTGAGACTTAAGGTATATTTTGTTGCTACTTTTGGCTGTTACATGTTTTTTTTGTTCATTAATCTTTAAAAATGACGTAGGTATGGCACGGTCTTCTAAACTGCATTTTCAAAACTGGCGGTACATATAGCTAAAGAACGAATCGACCGATTGTGATGAAATTTGGTACAAATCTTTCTAACTTTAGTGTTTAAAATAGGGGTGGCCAAGACATGGACCGCCTATTTTCTGTGAGAGCTTTGTAAAACTAGTTTACAAACTTTTAATTGAATACATACGTTTGGGTCCGTTTGGGTTTAAAACTGTTGCCGGCGGTAGACCGCCAGGGATATTTTGAATTGTAGAGTCGACCGCACACTTCAAAAGTTTGGCCACGCCTGGTCTAAAACATGACCCTTAATGTTCTTGAAATTTAAAAAAAAAACATTTTTTGTTGCAAAATGTACCCATTTTTTCGGAAAATTCAATCTTTTTGTTTCAAAGCGTACCATTTAATCGATTTTCGACATTTCTCACTTTTTCTTGGTACATATTCGGCGTATGAGTGTTAGCGAGAGAAAAATCTTCATCGATTTTTTTTCGGATTAATCCCGCCGATGTTACGTGTCACGCAGTCTGACAGCATCCGCCGCCATCCGTTTAAAAACCCGTGCCATACCTCCCCCGATTAAAAAGATCGATAAAAAAAAATACCACGTTACAGCAAAAAGTAGTAATGAATCATACCCCAAGTCTCAAGAATGGTGAAGAAATGTTTCCTCTTAAGGCAGGATTCTACTTTGGAACTTTGAAACAGGCTAGATTGGAAGAAAATTATCTTCTGGAACAGTCAGAAGGCATTTTGCATGGTGCAGGCATCGCTGATTAAGCGTAAATTATTTGTTTTTGTGATTTTCCATTAAAAAAAATGTTTAACGCGTTTTTCTCAAAACCACGTTTTTACACCGCTTGGTGCTAAAATTTCCGAAACTACTGAACCGATTGTTATGAAATTTTAACCACATATTCTGTACACCTATATCAACCGACTGAAGTAAAATTGTCTTCAAATTATTATTTTCACTATATTTTTTTTTTTGAAAAAAAAAACGTGAAAAAAATACATTTTTTTCGCCGTTATTTTATTATTTTTGCATGTACATTAACAATTTTGGTTCAGTCGATTGCTAGCGTTGAACCTAAAACTTAGAAATTTTTCTATTTCAGATGGCCCATTTTCAAGATTTTAACACCAGCGCAGACCCACCTACTAATCGAGGCATTTTAATTAAATGATGTTTTTATGTATAAAAATTGCATAACATACATGAATTAAAAAAAATGTATTTCAAGAGTGTATTTGTTAAGCCTAACAAACCCTACATCAATATCTTTATTAATAACCTCATAAAAATTCGCAAAAATAGCTTTTTTGTTCGAGCGCCCAAAGTAGACTCCTGCCATAAGAAAAAATCATGAAAATCAGCCATTTTTTCATCGTCTAAAGGTTTGGCGTATATCCCCCCTTAAGGCGGATATACATTTACAACGATCAAAAAATCGATTTCTTTTTTTTCTTCTTTAAACGATAGAACTATGTAGAATATTTTCCCAAAGTTTCAAAGCAAAATTCGAAAAACTTCAAACGTTACAGCCCGTCAACGCTGTGCCTAACCGCTCGGATTCGGAGCGGGCGTGAACTTCAAACGCGTTTTTCTCAAAACTGCATTATCGAAATTGGCGTGCAGGATTACTCAAAAACTATTAAGCCGATTGAGTTGAAACTTGGTAAACATATTGACAATATTGGGGCCTTCTACTTGACGAAAATTGTTTTTGAAAAATTGAAAAAAAAAAACTACTTTTTTAATCCACATTTTACAGGGTTGTTGCGTGAAATGTTGATTTTTTTTGTAAATGCGTGCCATTTTCTCAAATTGGCATTTTCTTCATTTTAATTACCGTCACATAGAAAATATACATGTTCTAACTGAAAAAATGTTTGAACTTTTTTGCAAATCAAAGTCTACGGGAAGCTAGACTGCACGCCGATTCGCAACTCCCGCGGCGACCTTGCTGTAACACTCTGCCACACCTCCGCCATGTTGATGATGAATTAATTAAAAAAAATTATTTCGTATACTCAAATATACTATTAAAGTATATCTAAAGTTTGATAATTGTAGAATAATTATTTCTTAGTTTAAAAAATCCCTCAATATTTCTCATTTTCTTCGGGTCAAAATGTATATCCCGCCTTAAATGATGTTTTTGTGTATAAAAAGTGCATAGAATACATTTTTTTTCAATGTATTTCAAGAGTGTATTTATTAAGGGGAGAGTAGGGGTGTCAGCGTGAAAAAAAAACACTTTTTTGCGAATTTTTTTCCTCTACATGGATAGAGCAAATTTATTGAAACCTTTTGTACATTGTTAAGTGTCATTTCAAGAACATTCCGTGAAATTTGTACGCGAAAATATCGACAAACAAGCGGGTGGTGCGTTTTTCTCGAAACCACTTTTTCAAAGTTCGTGTTCACTGCCATTTGAAAACTACATGACCGATTTATTTCAAACTTGGTACACACTTTCTACATATAAAATACCTCCCCCCCCAAGTTTGAGATTTTTTTTTTACATTGAGGGGGTTTTCCACCCCCAAAATGGCGGAATTTTTCGTGAAAAATAGCACTTTTCACTTTACATGACCACCAAAAATTTAAAAATGAAAAAAAAAATTATCAAAGACCGTTGGGGGGAGGATTTGATGATACTTCGACTAAATTTTAATGGTACTTGATTTCAGCTAATTTCTAGCTGAGATACAGTGAACACCGCAAATCGTGTTTTTCCAAAGGCGTTTTTGGCAAAGCTTTGTCACTGGCTTGTTTGTGGATATTTTCGGGTACAAATTTCACGGAATGTTCTTGAAATGACACTTAATAATGTACAAAATGTTTCAATAAATTTACTCTATCCATATAGATGAAAAAAATTCGCAAAAAAGTGTTTTTTTTTTCACGCTGAAACCCCTACCCTTCCCTTAAGCCTAACAAACCCTACATCAATATCTTTATTAATAATCTCATAAAAATTCACAAAAACAGCTTTTTTTCGAGCGCCCAAAGTAGAATCCTGCCTTAAGAAAAAAATCATGAAAGTCAGGGATTTTTTCATCATTGAAAGGTATCTCCTCCCTCAAACTTAGCGAGTGTAAAACTAAGTTTTGTTTCTTCTTGCAATTCGATCGAAATTCACGAGGGCGAAGTGCACGCAGCCTCTCGATTTTCGTTTCGAGGCTGAGCGTAGCAAGAAAAATACGAAAGACGTAAGATCTTCGAAGGCTCCGTAAGAGTTTCAGCACGTGTGTTAATCTTTCGTCCCTCGGTTATATCTCGTTGCGGCCACTAAGCACGCGGCATGTGTCTTCTCGGCTCTCTCAAGCGGATCGCACTCTGTTCGTGGATCCTTCTCTCTTCGAAGCTTTATTTTTCTACGCCGGTCCGGTAGCGGAGCAAGGAGGAAAAAGTGAGGAAGAAGCAGCCGCTTCTGTGCTCGAAAGCCCGAGAGATTTGTTCCGCGGTGACGAGCGAGAACGAAAGGAGCCCAGATGACGAGGAAGAAGAAAAAACGTTTTTAAAAACTACGCGAGCGACGAAAATACGCGGGGGGGGGGGGAGTTTCAGTTCCTTCCGCGAACGGTTGACGTATCATTCGACCTCTCGCCATCAAAAGCCTCCTTCTACTTTTGGGACAAAGCGTCGAGTGCGTCTGTCGAGAATTGCTGCGAAGACCTCATTTCTGGACAAAGAATGAGAAGGCAACGGGAGTTTGATGGGAACCATGAAATTACCGCGAAAAAAAAATTGTAGGTCAAGATTCGAGATTTCTAAATCTCGGAGATATAAAGAAATTTCGTAAGGGGGGACTTAGGCGAGGAAAAAATTTGCCGATTGTCATGATTTTTTTTTAAAGGAAAGATTTCTTTACCATTTTTGAGAGTTAGGGTATTTTTTATTACTACTTTTGCCTGTTACATGGTATTTTTGTTATCATTAATATTTAGAAATGACGGACGTATGATGAAATTTGGTATGAATCTTTCTAACCTTATGGTCCAATGACCCTAAATGTTTTTGAAAATAAAAATAAAAAGTATTTTTTTTATTACAAAATGTGGCCATTTTTTTTCGAAAAAATCTAATCTTTTTGTTTCAAAGTGTACTTCAAAATTTCTTCGATTTTCAACATTTCTCGCTTTTTCTCGGTTCATATTCTGCGTATGAGTGTTAATGAAAGAAAAATCTTCGTTGGTTTTTTTTTCAGATTAATCTCGCCGCCGTTACGTGTCATACGATGTTGAAGTTTGCATCGTTGGAAAAAACGAAAATTAATTTTTCCGATATTCACAAATTTCCCTTAGCGGATTTGAACTACGGAAATGATGCAAATATTTTTGAGGATTTTTATTTAGCAATCTACAACCTAAAACTGCAAAATATGATTTTGGTTGGTAGTAAAAATAAGGAATCTAAAATAATTGTTGTGACATGCCAACGATGCGAACTTCAACCCCGTACGACTCACGCCGTCTGACAACATTCGCTGCAACCCGTTTAGGAGACCGTGCCGTGCCTCCGACATTTTTAAAAATTAATTTTTAAACCCAAACAATATTTTTAAATACCATCTCACAGTCAAAAGTAGTAATAAAACATACTCTAATTCGCACAAACGGTGAATAAATCTTTCCTTTAAAAAAAAACACGGAAATCAGCTACTTTTTTCCTCGACTAAGTGTATCTCCCCCTTAATGTCGCCCGACTCGCAAAATCCTCCAAAAGGGCGGCTATAGAACGCTCTATACCTAAGGTGGAAGAAATACACAATTTATATGGCGTTGAAGTTTGCATTATTGAAATACAGCGAAATTTCTGTTCAGTTCTTTTTATTGGATCATTTTTATTACAATCTGTAATCTTTTGATCGATTAAGATCGTGAGTCTCTCATGAGGGTGAGAAAAACCGTTTGAGTGATTTTCGTACCTCAAATCGGCAAAAAAAGAGAGCAATAGAAAAAATATTGGTCATTCTTTACATAAGTGACTTTTCCGAAAAATGAGCCTAACATTTTTTTTGTTGCTATTTTCTCATTTATTACCGAAACAAACTCAAACAAACTCCTGTATTAAGGCCTTAGGCCACTCTAGAGGCCGAAAAATAGGCTTTTTGGGGATTTTTCTTCAGAAAGACTACAAAATAAATCGAGCTTTCAAAAAAGGGTGTTTATCATACATATCAGTGACTGTATACAATAATTTTTTTAAGCGATTAATTCCAAAATGCCGGCTGTTCAGCGTTTATCTCAAAACTGCATTTTTTAAGTTGGCCGGAAACATAACTCAGACAATTTTCAACCAATTCATTTGAAATGTTGAATATATCTTGAAAAATACATTGTCTATGGAAGTACGTAGGATTTTTTTTATATTGCATGGTTCATTTGTTATTAACAATTATCTGGCGATTGTTTAGGCAAATTTTTCGCTTTCCAAAAATTTGCTTAAAAAATCGTCAGATAATTGTGAATAACAAATTAACTATGAAATATAAAAAAAATTCTACGTACTTCCATAGACAATGTGTTTTTCAAGATATATTCAACATTTCAATTGAATCGGTTGAAAATTGTCTGAGTTATGTTTCCGGCCAATTTAAAAAATGCAGTTTTGAGAGAAACGTTGCGCAGACGCCATTTTGAAATTGATCACTTCAAAAAAATTATTGTATACAGTCACTGATATGTATGATAAACAGCCTTTTTTGTAACCTCGATTTATTTTGCAGTTTTTCTGAAGAAAAAAAACCCAAAAAGCCTATTTTTTCTGCTCTAGAGTGGCCTAACCCCTTAAAACCCTCACGCTGGAAGGGGTTGGGGTTGTTTGGGTTTGTTCGTATTCAAGAAGGCTTCTTTTATAAATTCCCCCACTCTCCACCCCCAATATAGGCGTCGAAATGTTCAAAAATGCCCTATTGTATGATGTGTTTCCGCGAACTTCAAAACCCCATAACTTATTATGGGAAGGGGGGTGAATTTCAGCTTCCCCCGACTGAATATCATCATTTATAACCCAATAAATGAGAAAATAGCAAAAAAAACATTTAAGCTCATTTTTCGGGAAAGCAATTTATCTAAAGAATTACCAAATATTTTTTCTTTTCAGATTCAAATTCTAGATATAGATCTAGAATTTGTAGATTTTCTAGATATAGATCGTAGATAGATTGTAGTTTTTCTAGATATGGATCTAGATAAGCGACTTAAAAAATGATTCGCGGTTTTTCGCAACGAGAATTACCCACATAAAATCCGAAAAATTGAAAAGTGATTATTTTCATTGCACCCCAACGATGAGAACTTCAATCCCATCAATTTATCAGATAGGAACCCTGCGTTGAATTTGTCAATTCTATATATTTCAATTGCGACCCTCATCGTGAATTCCTCGTGACGTGGAATCCTCCATCATCGTAGGTCGAGTGAGGAATGGAAAATGTACCATTGTCGAGAGTTCGTGCCGGGGCATTGACGATTCTAACATTCTCTATTGTGATTCGATTCTATTCTAGCCGAATAGTTTATTCCATTCGTTGCGTCACTCTCACGCTGTCTACCCCCCCCCCCTCGCTCTCTTCCTCCTTTCAGTCCCTTTCCAGCGATCTTTGTCTCGCCCGTGTCGTTTATCTTCGTACCGCACCGTAATATGTAATATCGCGGATAATACGTTTCGAGGCTCCGAATATCTTCAGCCCCGTCTCATGTCGAATTACCGGACGGAGACGTGGAAGAAGCGAGGCTCGTTAGCAAAACGCGAAAGCCTCCGAGCGATATACACGAAGAATATATACGTGCGTCGTTCTCTCGTCGTGCTACAAAGGAGTAATTTCAATTTCAGCCTCTTTGACAAAGCTGCCAGATCTGTCTACCGGTCGAACACACGGTCGCGGGAGTTGTGAGGAAAATTACTGCAATCGGGAAATACGAAACTCTGCTAATCATTTGCTCGTCAGACTGTGAACCTAGGAGTACGAGAATCGAGATTATTGATCGGGGAAGTTCCAGCTGTACAGTCAAGTCAATCGTGTACCCGATATTAAGGGGTTACACCTAGTTGGAATTTTCGAAAAAATCGGTTTTCCGTTTTCGACGGATTCTCATAATTTAGCCTTTCAAAAATATTCTCTGAAATTTTTCAGAGTAACAGTTACAGGTACTCAGTTACAGGTAAAAACTTTAAACGCGTTTTTCTCGGAATGATTTTTTCAGAATCGGCGGCCAAAATATCTCAAAAACAACTAAACCGATCTGCTTCAAATTTCACAGACATTTTTTGTATATCAAAAGCCAGTCCTTAATCGAAGATTTTTTTTTTCAATGCATACTTTTTTATATCAAGGAAAATAGAGTGTTTTTTTCTCCGAAATTTCGACGATCACTTTCGATCGACGACCATTTTTTCAAAAATCATTATTTTATCGAATCCTTCGATGAGAGACTAGATAATACGGTAAAAAAACTAAATTTATTTGGTTTTTTTAAATATTTTAGATGATTTGTTCCCGAGCAGGAGCGGTCACCGCGAAGGACCTTCTTTGCACAGCGGTCTGTGCAATTTACTGTATCTCCGTCGCTTATAAATATTTCCCAATAAAAAAATTGTCAAAGATACTTAAAATCATACCCTTTACTGTGAAAAAAAAAGTTAAAAACCTGCACCCATTTCCCAAAAAAAAATCACGAAAACACCTCTTTTTCCGGCCGCCAATTAGGTGTAGCCCGTTGAGGCCTTAGGCCACTCTAGAGGCCAAAAAAATAGGCTTTTTGGCGATTTTTTTTTTTTCCGAAAAACTACAAAATAAATCGAGATTACAAAAAAGGGTGTTTATCATACATATTAGTGACTGTATACAATAATCTTTTTTAAGCGAGCAATTTCAAAATGGCGGCTGTCCAACGTTTATTTCAAAACTGCATTTTTTAAGTTGGCCGGAAACATAATTTAGACAATTTTCAACCGATTCACTTGATATGTTGAATATATATTGAAAAATACATTATTTATGGAAGTGCGTAGGATTTTTTTTTAATATTGCATAGTTCATTTGTTATTAACAATTATCTGACGATTTTTTAGTCAAATTTTTGGAAAGTAAAAAATTTGCCGGAAAAATCGTCAGATAATTGTTAATAATAAATGAACTATGCAATATAAAAAAAAATCATACTTACTTCCATGGACAATATATTTTACAATATATAACGCCGCACAGCCGCCATTTTGAAATTAATCGATTCAAAAAAAATATTGTATACAGTCACTGATATGTATGATAAACACCCTTTTTTGTAATCTCGATTTATTTTGTAGTTTTTTTTACTGAAAAAAGCCCCAAAAAGCCTATTTTTCGGCCTCTGGAGTGGCCTAACCCCTTAAGACGATATTGAAGTTTTTTCCCAGTTACCAATTTTCTGTAGCAGAACAAAGCAACGGAAATTTTTTTTGAGGCTCTCATTAGAGACCTACGACCTGAATCCATCGAAAATTATTTTGGATAGCAATAAAAATGAAGGGAAAAAAATCATTAAAAAATCGTTGCATTCTAACGATGCAAACTTCAACGACATATATTAACCCTTATTTGGCACACTTCATTGGAGAGGCGTACTCGGCACACTGGGGTTGCTTGCATCCCAGCGACAAAAACCGTTATTATAAATAAACTATTTAATATTTTTACTTAAATTCTTTTTTCGGGACTTCTTGAAAGCTTCTTTCTCAAAGTAGTGTAGATTATTAGATACTCCAAAAGTATCATTTTTAATTTCGATGTCGTTGAAGTTTGCATTGTTGGAACACAACGGAAGTCCTTTTTTATTTTCTTTATTTCTCCATGTTTATATAATCTATTTTTTCTCCATTTATTGAGGTCGTAGATCTTTGCTAGACGTACGAAAAATAATTCAAGTAATTTTCGTAGATTAAGACAGCGAAAAAATATGAGCAATTAAGGGATCATCACAGGCTAAAATGTTCAAAAGGTTCGTTTTTTTGCCCTATCCGATAGTATAGACGATTATAAACATGGACCGGGCATCGCCGATTGACCGTAAGTAGACAATTTATATGAAAATTCCGCACTCGAAACTGTCAACGTGTTTGTTTTCGAGATGTCGTTTTTCAAAACGGTGTACACTCTCAAAGGAAGAGTTTTCAAGCTATCCGTCTCAAATTTTGATACAACATTGTTCACGCCATTATTTATCTTGCTATGGAACCTTTTTTTTCAAATCAATGTTTTTTTCAACGAAAAACTGTCAAAAAATAAGCTAAATTCGATACTTTTTTTTATCAAAACGCCGCCATTTTGTAAACTTTAATGTAAAAAAAACCTCCATAGCAAGATGGCGGCTTTCATACTGATTAATAAACTTTTTACAAATTTTGTTTCAGATAATATTTACGGCCACAACCGCGTACACAGTATGGAATCCTTTTTTTTAATACATTTTCAACCATTAAAAAAAATGAAAATAAACGTTTGAACATTTATTTTCTGTTCGTCATTTCATGAATTTTTGGAATTTGGAAAATGTCGTTTTGAAAAAAACCCATTGAAAGATAAAAATATTGATTCCATTGTTGTAAATCGATAAAGGTATGAGGGATTGTCCATTAATCACGTGAGGTTTTTTGGCGACTTTTTGAGCCCCCCCTCCCCCATGGTGAGATGTGGTGAGGCTTCTGCTATCCAAATCCTCTCCCCCCCCTTATTTGAGCCTCACGTGATTAATGGACGACCCCACATCACCATGGGGGGGGGGGGGGGGCTCACAAAGTGGCCAAAAAACCTCACGTCATTAATGGACGATCCCTAAGGTATAGTATAGTAGTAAGGTATACTTTTCGGTATAGACTATCGAAAAATGCAACAACAAAAAAAACGTTTTTTTTTAAGTGTCACACTAGTGTTATAGGCGGGATATACGTTTACAACGATCAAACAATCGATTTCTTTTTTTTCTTTCTTTAAACGATAGAACTATATAAGTAGAATATTTTTCCGAAGTTTCAAAGCGAAATTCGAAAAGCCTCAAACGTTACAGCCCGTCAACGCTGTGCCTCACTGCTCGGATTCGGAGCGGGCGTGAACTTCAAACGCGTTTTTCTCAAAACTGCATTATCGAAATTGGCGTGCAGGATTACTCAAAAACTATTAAGCCGATTGAGTTGAAACTTGGTAGAAATATTGATAATATTGGTACCTTCTACTTGGCGAAAATTATTTTTGAAAAATTGGAAAAAAACGACTTTTTTAATCCACATTTTACAGGAATGTTGCGTGAAATGTTGATTTTTTTTGTAAATGCGTGCCATTTTCTCAAATTTGCATTTTCTTCAATAGGTCGTTTAGTTTTTTGCTATCACGCCTGCCAATTTGGAAAAATCGTGAAAATGCAAACTGGAGAAAACACGCTTCAAAGCTTTCAATGGGAGGAAATATCAATATCAAATATCAATCGCTTCTCCGCTTTTGGCCTTGTATCTTCGAAAATATCTACAATTGTCCTCTGTAACTTTGTAAATATATTCTTGGATGGTTTACCTATCGATTTGAGCAATTAAAAAAAGATTTTTCGGACCTTCTAATTCAGGTTCCGGCCTTAAGACTCAACTACTATTACACTGACGAAGTGTACCAAATTTCAAGTTAATCCGTTCATTAGATGTCGAGATATCGTGTATCGTGTCGAGAAAAACGCGTTTGAAGTTTTACCAGCAGTCCTACCGTTGTTATAGTAGGTTTACCTTCAATCGGCGATTCCTGCACCATATGTTGGGACCTTCCTATTCAATTTCAGTTGCCTCGAGCGACGACCGAGTGTTCGTCATTTTCGCGGTAGCCTAACCCCTTAACCCGAAGTAAAGCTTAGAGCGGATATACATTTACAACGATAAAAAAAATCGATTGCTTTTTTTCCTTTAACGATGGAACTATATATGTAGAATGTTTCCCAAAAGTTTCAAAGCGAAATTCGAAAACTTTAAAAACTATTAAGCTGATTGAGTTGAAACTTGGTAGAAATATTGATAATATTCGTACCTTCTACTTGACGAAAATTGTTTTTGAAAAATTGAAAAAAAAAAACAATTTTTTTAATCCACATTTTACAGAAATGTTGCGTGAAATGTTGATTTTTTTTTGTAAATGCGTGCCATTTTCTCAAATTTGCATTTTCTTCATTTTAATTTCCGTCACATAGAAACTATACATGTTCTAACTGAAAAAATGTTTGAACTTTCTTGCAAATCAAAATCGACGGGAAGCTAGGCTGCAGGCCGATTCGCAACTCCCGCGGCGACCTTGCTGTAACACTCTGCCACAGCTCCGCCATTTTGATGATGAGTTAATTAAAAAAAATTGTTTCGTATACTTAAATATACTATTAAAGTATACCTAAAGTTTGATAATTCTAGAATAATTATTTCTTCGTTTAAAAAATCCCTCAATATTGCTTATTTTTTTCCTGTCTAAATGTATATCCGGCCTTGAGGAAGTTATATTTCGTTGCATTCCCGCAATGCAAATTTAAACATCAATAATTTCGTACGCTTCTCTGCTAAATGTGAAAAAGTGGTTGACGCGACTGTACAGCTGAAGTTTTGGTCGGGTCTGTGGGAAGACGCGGAGAAAATCCCAGGGATTCCAATGGAACGGCTTTCGTGCTTTTCCGTCGAATGCCCATCTTGGATCGAACGAAACCGGATATATGGAAACCTGCGCACAAGGTTGACGCTCCAGGACGAGGTGAGGGGTTTATCGATATCCCAGGGCGCGACGAAACGCCGAGGCGAGGCGAGTGGAGCCGAATGCAGTCGCATTTATCGCGATATAGTAAAGGGCACGTCACGGTAAGCCCGGCTCTGCACACAGAGAGGGAGAGAAAGTAGTGGGAGGTGTGGGTGCAAGGGCACGTGAATTTTGACACTGTGCAGAGAAGTGCGGGTTGGAGAGGAAGTAATCGATATCGCATCTCGCCCGAGGGCTCGACCTTCTCCAGGGTCAAGGGCCAAAGCTTCCCGAGTGTTGTGTAGTCCATTCAAGCTACCGTAGGAGCGCAGACTCGTTAACTTGACTCTCCAGCTTATCTAGCCACCGACGAGTATCTCGTGTGAAGTGCCGAGTTTCATATTTCCTACCGTCGACCCTAATTCTTCATTTTTTTCTTTCCTTCGCCAGCCTCTTCTGAGCCTTCGCACTCCTCTTGGTAAAGAAGCTCAAGAAGGGCCGGATTAGCGTCCTCCAGCCGACAATTTCCTCTTTTCTTCCGACCGAGCACTTGCGACTCGAGTATGAAAAAAATACATATCTCGCGAGCCAATCTTGAGATTGAAAAATATTCGGATGTTGCTATCGGAGTTTGAATGTTTTTCCAGCCTCGAGTTTTACAGCTAGCTGTTTGGGACAATCTGCCCCAGTGATGCCAACTCCTACAGAATGTTCCTCCTAGGACCAACTTCAAATCCCCCTAGATTGCGATAAAAAACCCCTAAAGTTTTCATTGTACACCCGGTTTGAGTACTTGACTTACTTTGCAATCCAATAAACCTCGCGAGCAGACAACCAACTAACGGACACAACCTCAACGTTACAACTGACAACGTGAAAACGTTGAACCATAAAAGTAAAAACGGAATTCTCTTGATCAGCAAGTTGTTGGTCGTAATTTGAAATTCGAAGTAAAATTTCAAATAAAATACGCAATGAGACAATAAACTAACGGACACAACCTCAACGTGACAGCGTGAAAACGTCGAACAGTAAAAGCAGTAAAAGTGAAAACGGAATTCGTTGGTCTTGACCTGCAAGTTGTTGTTCGTTGTAGTGCGAAATTCAGCCACCAACGCCACTTGTATTGCTAGTACAAGACATAAAGTATGGCATTGGTGTAAAACATTTTGAAAGGCAATCGATTATAATTGAGCCAAAAGAAAAGTGATCCTTAAATTTAACGTTTAGTTTATAAGAAATATTTATTGCGAATGGAAGATTCTTCGAATATGAATTTCGAATATATAAAATATATTATCGCGCACATAATTTCGACGATCGAACGAATTGACCTATTTCAATTTCCGATCGAATTAATTGAAGATACATTGTTTTTTTTTTCACTTTTTTTCAAGATATACACTTTACGTTCACGCCCTCAAAAAAGATTCTTAAATAATGTACCCGCTAAAAAATCCCCCTAAACAATACCCCTAAATAAATTTGCCCCCTAAAAAAACCCATTCACATTTTGTTTTCCCCTAAATTTGGGGGCAAAACCCCCAAGTTGGCATCCCTGATCTGCCCTGTACTCTTTTTTCGGTGTAAAAAAATCAGATTTAGTGTAGTAAGTGCGTAAATGTTTATGAATAAAGCAAAAAATCGAGGTTTTTTAAAAATAGACTATCCCATCTTCGGAATTTTTAGTAATTTTAATCGTAGTTGTTTCCAAAATTAACCAGACTCACTAAATTAAAAAAATTGAATTGCCCAACTTCCATAATGAGACTAACTACAACAAGAAAATGAATATCGCAGCACGACCATTTTCTATGGTGTTGAAGTTTGCATCTTTGGAATGCAACGAAGGTTTCTTGATTTCTTTATTTATGGTGTTGAATTTTTCTTTATTTCTTTACTTATGGTGTTGAAGTATGCATCGTTGGAATGCAATGAAAATTCTGCTTCATTTTTTCCATTTCTTTATTTTTATTACGATCTAAGGGGCCGCCCATATATTACGTCATCGATTTTTGCTGATTTTTACCCCCCCCCCCCCCCCATCATCCTGGCCTCCCCATCGTCATAATCCAATCGCCATTACTGTCATCCAACGACCAGACCCCCCCCTCCACCTATTTTAAAACGACGTATATTTTGGACGGCCCGAAAGTCCTTTTTTCCAAATTTAGGTCGTGGAACCCTAATAAGGATCTTTGCAAATGTTTCAGTGATTTTTGTAGTCTAAATGTAGCAAAAAAAATTGGGCACTATAAATAAAAATATATTTTCGTTGCATTCCAACGATGTAAACTTCAATATCATCGACTTTTTATAATTAGCATGTTACGTAAATTTCTCGGTGGACGAAAGGACTAAAAAAAAATCCAAAATTAAACAGCCGTTGCCTTTAACTCTTTGCGGCATAGTGTAACACTGGCGTTTTACCTAATTCAATTCAGATTTTGACGATTCGGAAATGTTATTAAATTAAATATGGCGGTTGTAGATGCGTTTCAAGATTCCTAGGACTCCAATAATTACTAAAGCATACCTATTAAATTTTTATTTTTCAAGTAGCGGGTGTTATCAATAACGAAAGGGCAAAAAAAAAACCTTTTACATCATAAATCTGATTACGACTAATCTAGCAGGTAAAGCATAACCAAAAAATAGGTAAAAACGTGGTTTTTGATCCACTGAATACGAACCCGAAGTCTAAACCGTCAAATTGAAAATGGGGGATCCAATATGGCGGTAAATGGCAAAAACTAGAGGATTTTTTCCCAATTTGATGATCTATTTTTTTGGGAGCTTATTTCATGTAACACAATAGGAATGGAAAATAAAAAATGTTGAATACAATGCAGCTAACGAAAATCTGATATTTGATTGAGTATACTGAAATTTTAGTGCGCAGACGTTACTGAAAAAGGATTTCATAACGTTCGACAGTTCTGCTACACTGAACATCTATCTAATGTACTACGCGTTCAGCATTGCCCAGAAGTAACGGCGAGGACGTAGCGAGTTTCTAGTTTCATTATTTACTTATTTTTATTTATTTCTTTAATTTTTTTTTATTTAAAAAAATTTAATTTTCAATTTTGGAAATTGTTTTGTTGAACTTATCTCGTATTTGACTTGTAATCAGCGACCCCGAAAACCCCCGAGTACCAACTTTCGCTATCATCAAACGACGTTTTGCACTTATGGTCCACCATATTGGAACCGCCATCTTGAATTCCCGAATTTTGAATGCAGATTCGTAATCGTCCCCGAAAACCCCCGAGTATCAACTTTCGCTATCATCAAACGACGTTTTGCACTTATGGTCCACCATATTGGAACCGCCATCTTGAATTCCCGAATTTTGAATGCAGATTCGTAATCGTCCCCGAAAACCCCCGAGTATCAACTTTCGCTATCATCGAACTACGTTTTGCATTTATGGTCCACCATATTGGATCCGCCATCTTGAATTCCCGAATTCTGAATGCAGATTCGTAATCAGCGACCTCGCAAACCCCCGAGTACTAACTTTCGCTATCATCAAACGACGTTTTGCATTTATGGTCCGCCATATTGGATCCGCCATCTTGAATTCTCGAATTTTGAGTGCAGATTCGTAATCAGCGACCCCGAAAACTTCCGAGTACCAACTTTCGCTATCATCAAACGACGTTTTGCATTTATGGTCCGCCATATTGGATCCGCCATCTTGAATTGCCGAATTTTGAGTGCAGATTCGTAATCAGCGACCCCGAAAACCCCAGAGTACGAACTTTCGCTATCATCAAACGACGTTTTGCATTTATGGTCCGCAATATTGGATCCGCCATCTTGAATTGCCGAATTTTGAGTGCAGATTCGTAATCAGCGACCCCGAAAACCCCGGAGTACCAACTTTCGCTATCATCAAACGACGTTTTGCATTTATGGTCCGCCATCTTGAATTCCCGATCAAGAGTGCAGTAATCAGCGACCCCAAAAACCCCCGAGTACAACATTTAAAGCCAATTGTACATAAAGAAAAATGTATGCTTCAAAGGGTTAATATTCTATTATCGGTCTTCAATTTCTCCATTCCAAATTTAAACTTCGTACTCGGAAGAAGAATTCTCGAAATCATTCGTAAGTATGTTATGACGTAATTTAAAAAAAAACATAAACACACTTCGAGCCTGAAAAATTTCGCAATCCCGATTCGCATCTCAATACGTTTTCGTTTGCCGGTCTCAAAATCATTTTTTGTTTACCTGGCACTGCGCCAGCGGTCCGTGAAAGGAAAAGAGAACGGCCACACGGACCACCCTGGGCAAGATTCACGTGCGTACGAACGCAAGGATCACGTGTGTGTGCGTTCAACAAAAAATTCTTTACGATTGGAATGCTAGACGAACCTTGTTGACTTCCTTCTCAATTAGCTTGTACTTCTTGCTTCTGGCGAGTTTTTCCGGTGGGGCGTTGGTAACCTCAAGTTTGCTCCTCTGTTGCTCGGCGACCCGAAGTTTCGTTTCTGCCTGACGTGACTCAGCCTGATACGCCTGATACGTCTTCATCGTCGTATGGAGCTCGTGCAGTACACGCAAAATCTCCTCGTGGGTCTCGTAACCGATCTCACGGCACTGGCAAACAAAACAAACCGAATAATAATTAATATCGTTTTCACTACGAGACGAAGGATTTGACTTGGATAAACGGATTGACTCTTGGATATTTCGAGATATTCTTTCTAACGAAAGTACAATTATTGTCAGGGTAAAATTTGAAGGTGGAACAGCGTCAATGGAATAGAACCAATAACCAGCTACACTATGGTTCAAAAGTTGAAGCTCCATTTCTGAGTTTTCGATTGTGCCTAAAAGTTACGTACGTCGATAAAAAAAAAGATGCAATTAAACGTGCCAAGCTTCAAGAACGACAAAATCAACCTCAACTTGCTTTTTTATACGCTACGATTTTCTTTTCATTAATTAAGGGAATGTTCAACATGGCTGTTTCTTGCCATTTTCATTCTCTCGAAAACTCGTCTTTTTCTAGCAATAGCAGCAAGAATTTCTTCTTGAAAGAACCCGAAAGGCCAATCTTAAGGGGGGATATACATTTAGACAGGAAAAAAGCAATATTGAGGGATTTTTTAGACTTAGAAATAATTATTCTACAATTATTAAACTTTAGGTATACTTTAATTGTATATTCAAGTATACAAAACAATTTTTTTAAATTAATTCATCATCAAAATGACGGAGCTGTGGCAGAGTGTTACAGCAAGGTCGCCGCGGGAATTGCGAATCGGCGTACAGTCTAGCTTCACATAGACTTTGATTTGCAAAAAAGTTCAAACATTTTTTCAGTTTGAACATGTATAGTTTGTATGTGACGGTAATTAAAATGAAGGAAATGGAAATTTAAGAAAATGACACGCATCTACAAAAAAAATCAACATTTCACGCACCATTTCTGTAACATTTGGATTAAAAAAGTAGTTTTTTTTTCAGTTTTTCAAAAACAATTCTCGTCAAGTAGAAAGTTTTCGAATTTCGCTTTGAAACTTTTGGGAAATATTCTACATATATAGTTCCGTCGTTAAAGAAAAAAAAAGCAATCGATTTTTTTTATCGTTGTAAATGTATATCCCGCCTTAAGCTTTACTTCGGGTTAAGGGGTTAGGCTACCGTGAAAATGACGAACACTGGGTCGTCGCTCGAGGCAACTGAAATTGAATAGGAAGGTCCCAACATATGGTGGAGGAATCGCCGATTGAAGGTAAACTTACTATAACAACGGTAGGACTGCTGGTAAAACTTCAAACGCGTTTTTCTCGACACGATACACGATATCTCGACATCTAATGAACGGATTGACTTGAAATTTGGTACACTTCGTCAGTGTAATAGTAGTTGAGTCTTAAGGCCGGAACCTGAATTAGAAGGTCCGAAAAATCTTTTTGTAATTGCTCAAATCGATAGATAAACCATCCAAGAATATATTTACAAAGTTACAGAGGACAATTGTAAATATTTTCGAAGATACAAGGCCAAAAGCGGACAAGCGATTGATATTTGATATTGATATTTCCTCCCATTGAAAACATTGAAGCGCGTTTTCTCCAGTTTGCATTTTCACGATTTTTCCAAATTGGCAGGCGTGATAGCACAAAACTAAACGACCTATTGAATCAAACCAAAGTTTATTTTCTTCAGTGTGAATATCTCTTCTAAGTGAATTTAAAAAGTCGGTGAAAAAGCCTTTTTAAATCATTTTTATAGCATGTTAAGGGGTTACCCCCACTTGCGATTTTGAAAAAATCGATTTTTTTTATTGCATTTTTTTGAAATGCAATTTGAAGTGCAGTTTTTTTTTTGATGCCCGGAATAGATGACTCTATGTAAGTTCACAAAAAAAAATATTTTCTTCGTGTAAACTGAAATTGAAACTTTAAACGCGTTTTTCTCAAAATGGCATTTCTGAAGTCGGTGACCAAGATTACTCGAACACTAATGAACCGATCTTCTTGAAATTTTGCAGGCTTATTTAATGCATAAAAATGTAGTCTTTAATCGTTCGATTTTATTTTTTCGAAAAAAAATGGCCGTTTTATAGCCAAAAAACGGCCGTTTTTTTTTCGTTACAATCGAACCATTAACTTTGACTGTCCGCCATTTTGTGAAAAATGAATATTTTTTAAAATCCTTCGATTAAAGACTAGTTTATACTTATATTTGACTAAATCCATCCGCATTTTTTTTTCAGATGATCCACTTCGCCGCAATGTTGGTCACCGCAAACCGTGTATATAAAAACATTATTTCATTGACGGCCATTTGCCACTAAACAATGTAATATTTTTCAATAAAAAAATTACTGAAAGTTCTTCAAGATGTGTTCTTTAAGATGGTATATTGATCGATTAAAAAAGTTTTGTAGTTTTCTTTTAAAAAATTCATGAAAAAGGCCTTTTTTTGCGCTACAAGTGGGGGTAACGCCTTAAAGTAATTTTTTAACACATTTTTTTTAACCTGAGAAAAGTTATGATTGCACGATTTTTTCCGCTTTTTCTTAATTCACCCAGAAGAAAAATATACGACAATTGAACATTTTATTGTTTTTTTTTGTTTGTTTCAGTCAAGAATAACGAGCTGCACCTTTCTCGCCGATTTTTTTTAATACATTTCAAATATACATGAAAAGATACCTCAATGTTTACTGGGCTCACTTGTTCTTTTTCCCTCCTAAAAAAATTCCCGAAAAAACGCTTTTTGGACCTTCTGATTCAGGCTCCCGCTTTGAAGGATAGAAGGAGAATTAGAAAACTTAAAATATGACATTTTACAGAAGGAAAAGGAAAAAATAAGAAAATCAACGTTTAATGACAAATACAAATAAATTGTGAAAAACGAAAAAAGCCGATGGAAATACTGGTCGGAAGGGAGTAGAGGGAAGGGATAAGGAAATGTGGGCGAGATTAAGACGCAGAAACACAGGAAGGGCAGGAAAGAGATGGGAAAAGGATTGGAGCTGCGGGCTTTGTGAAGAAGAGAATGAGACGTTGGAGCACCTGTTAGTATGTAAAAAAGGCTGGGAGTTAGTAACGGAGAAAGCAAGAAAGAAAGCAGAGGAGTGGGTGTAAAGAACGGATAATTTGGCGATAAAGGGAGAAATTATAAACATGTTGGGAGAGAAGATAGAAAAAGGGATATGCGAGTATTTTAGTGAAATAGAGGAAGTGTGCAGAAAGATGTGCAAGGAGGAAGGGAGAGGAGACAAAGATTGAGGGCAGGATTAAAATAAGAAAATAAGAGAAATGTTAGATAGTGACAAAGGAATGAGTATGCAGAGTGGAAAATAAGTTAAGGTAGTTGTAAGAGAAAAAATAGCATTTTGTAAAAAACTTGTGCACATGAAACTCTATTTAATTGACTACTAGTTGAGTCTTGACCGACGTTTTTCTTCTTAACGTTTGTTTTCATCAGTCATTAATAATAATGATGTCATATTTCCTTGAAAAATCGAAAAAAGTAAAAAACCACTTTTTTTGTCAACTTTTAGCAATTATTATCTATTTTAAGGAAAAAAAAACGCTTTTTTTGTTTTAGATCAACTGGGTGGCCAAAATGGACCATAATGTCGCGCCCCTCACGTTCAAAAGTCCTTTACAATATTATGTTTAACTTGTTCAACTTTTAATATTTTTAACGTTCCTTTTTTATTAGTTATTAACAATATTGATGTCAGTCTTCCTCGAAAAATCGAAAAAATAATCAAAAAAGCTGGGTCAAGTCTTAGCCATTATTATCTATTTTAAGAAAATAACTCTTTTGTTTGCTTCAGATCAACCGGGTGGCCAAAATCAAGCCCACCGTTGAGCCCTTCACGTTCAAAGGTCCTTCACGAGATTGTTTACAACTTTTGTCATTATTAATATTTTTAAAATGAAATTTGGTACACAGCTTTGTTAATGTAGGGTCAGAGTGGGATCAGTGGCTCATTTTTTTTCAGAGGTCTATAGCTGCATAACCGTTCACACAATCTCAATGAAACCTTGACTAATCGTGAGGTGTGTTCAATGGCTTCATTTTGTTAAAAGACACTGAACGGCCTAACGAATAAATCCGATTATTTACACCAACAATTTGATAATTGAATCAACGAAATTTCATTCAATAACACCAATGATATTGGATCAATGATTTTTCTCAGTGTACAAATTTTCTCAGTGTCCAAACGATTTTTCGATCTTACTTATTCCTTCAAATTTCTTTTTTTTTTAATAACCCTGATTTTCGGATCTTCAAAGTAGCCTAACGCCTTAAAAAAAAATTACGATTATTTTCGCAGAGTTGTTTCACTTTTTGTACGCATTTACCAATCTTCGAGTATGCTCGAATGCTTGGTAGTTGCCATTATATCTCTACGGTTCTTTTTTGTGGATACATAAGCCTCAAAGAATTATATATGTACATGAAGTTTGCATCGTTGCTATCCAACGGTTTCATTTTTTTTTTCGATTTTGTAATTTCCTATTTTTTCTTGGTCAGTTCGGCTCTAGTTGCTAAAAAAATATGGTAAAATGAATAAAAAATATTTACGGCCACCGGGACCAACCAAACAAAATCGAAAAAAAAAAAAATGAAACCGTTGGATAGCAACGATGCAAACTTCATGTACATGAATTATATATGCTGTTTCGCTTCACGATTCATAGATCGACCAACTAGCCGGGAGAGGGGGGGGGGTGCGTCGAGTGCGAGCTTTAGGATTCTAGTTACTCGTCTGTAAATGCGTTGCACGTCCTCCATGACCTGATTGAGGCGACCCACGAGATGAGTACTGTAGACTTCCGAGAGTGCGGCATGATCTCGGCTCAGTGACTTTGTCTCGTTTACCAATTGCTGCCAGCACGCGTAACTCGAGAAAAGGGGCCACTGCTCTCTTCTGCGAAACAAGAGAAGAAAAGAGATGAAAAAAAACGATAAAATTGGAAAATAACGAAGAGAAGGGTTAACGAACCGTGACTGCATGGTTAAGACTTTTATCGGATTAACTCGATACAACGTAATTTGCGCTTCAATTTGCGAACAAACCGTTCTAAGTCACAGTTAATTGCCTCAATAATTCTTGTCTTAGAGTCTCCCGTGTATGGGGTCTTTCTGCTCCATATGGCTCATTGCTTTTACGAGCTGATGTTTGCAGACACGTTTTTTTTCTCTCGTTTTCGAGTCTTCTATTTTCGTAATATTTTTACTGCCGCGTCAATTCTATCGTCCATCCTTTAAAATAAATACGGCAGGCTGGCGTTGGAATGTTTACTTTTCGAGCCCCATTCGAGCATTATAAATGAAAAAAAAACGAAATGATGACAAAAATGACGCAGGTGGAGAAACAAAGTCGATGCAAGCGATCGTTCTGCAGCCCCCGGTAAAAAATTCTGAGTACGTGACTGCTTAAGGGGCTATACCAGTGTGACACTTTCAAAAAATCGTTTTTTTTTTCCTTTTTCGACAGTTTATACTTTCAAGAATATCATTATCATTTATATCATTTATATCAATATCATTTTATCTTGCAAAAATCGATAGTTAAACCTTCAAACGCGTTTTTCTCGAAATGAGATTTCTCAAATTTGCTGACATTGTAACTCAAAGAGCAATTATCCGATTGACTTGAAATTTGAACTGAGTACTCTTGAATATATTTACTCTCCAATGACGTAGGATATTTTTGATTGGATGAAAATTGACGATTTGGCATTGAAACAAACGACCATTTTGTAGGCAAGAAAACAGACTTTTTTTTCATAACTACGCCATTTTGTTAGATTTTGGTATTTTTCGAAAATCCTACGTCGTTGTACAGGAAATACCTTCCAGTTTAACGACATTTTTTCCTTTTTCGGTTTCAGCTACTCAATCGGCCAGAATCATGTCAGCAGTGGAGGAACTTTTTTTTGCGCCTCCGAAGGCAGCGCATAAGTCGCTTGGATCTCGATATTATTCTATGAAAAAATTATGCAATGTAGGTCAAATATAGCCAAATAAATTCTTAATTTTCCGAAACATTCAATTGAGTACTTTTCTTCCAAAAAATTCCCGAAAATGACCCAAATTTTCAGCGTTCACACTAGTCTAGCCCCTTAAAGAGTCAACGCAGTCTAACATTTTCAAAAAATCGATTTTTTGCATTATCCGATAGTATAAACAGCTATAAACATGGATTTTAAATCTTAATATTTTTTTTAACGAAAAACTGTCGATAAATAGGCTAAATTCGATACTTTTTTCAAACCGCCGTTATTTTGGCAATTTTGATTTTTAAAAACCTACATAGCAAGATAGCGGATTTCATACTGATTGATAATCTTTTTACAAATTTTGTAGAAAATAAATAAACAAATAAACGTTTAAAAATGTATTTTATGTTCTTCACGAATGCTTTGATTTTACATTAAAAATCGGACCCATTGGCGTATTTTGACCGTCGAAAGAAAAATCGCGAAAATCAGTTATTTTTCAACTCGTTACACCGTGATGATTCCTTTTAAAAAATAAAGAAAAATCTTAGCATTAATTGTACTCGTATACTTTACATTTCTTATTCATTTTTGAGAAAGCAAAATAAAGAGTTCTTCGTTCACGTTAAAGTTTACAGAAACTACTTCTCTTTTTCCCAGTAATCAGTAGGAAATGAACAACCGAATAGACGAAAAAATGGAAGCCTTTACTGTGAAAATAAAATGTCAAGATCGTACCCGAGAAAGATTAAAAAGAAATTCCTTCATTGCTATTCGTCAGGCTTTTCATCTACATGAATAATGTGTGGTGTTAAAGTTTCCATCGATGCAATGCAACGAAAATTCATCTTGATTTCTTAATTTCTTTATTTTTATCATTATCTGAAATTTTTTCTACCCGCTTTTGGTCACAAATTTGTAGTAAGAATTCTCAAAAATGTTTTAGAGACTTTGGTAGCCTAAATGTGCCAAAAAAAATACGAGAAAAAAAATCGTTGCATTTCAAGTGCGAGCAAACCTTACAACAAAGCGTTTTTACTTGCTCTATACGCGTTGATTATTAAAAAATAACAAGAAACCAAATACTTTGACAGTTACGTGACTTCGGAAGTTTAAAATATGGCAAAGTATAAAATTACTTTTGTTTTTGTTCCTTGTGTCTGAGCTGTATGCTTCTGGCCATTTTGTCGAGTGACTTGCTGTAATCGAGTTCGAGCTCGGCCCTTCGCCGGAAGAAGTCCTGGAGCTCGGCGACCAAGGCGACTTGGGACTCCATACGGACGTCCAGACATCTCAGCTGCTCGTTCAATTGCAGCCGTATGTCTGCAAAGAGACAAAGAAGCAAAAAAAACGTTTGAATTCATTCAATACGCTCGGAAACCATGTACGAACAGTATATATATATATATATATATATATATATATATATATATATATATATATATATATATACACACACACGATAATCGATCCGCGTGTATTTCCGTTTTCAAGCGACGTGATATCCAATGTGTATGTCTCGTCCGGAAAAAAATGGACGCGGGGCTTCAGGCATCGTACAATAAATAGAGAAAAAAAATCACGACTGCAAATTTCCCCTCGGAGTTTCGTCTATGAGGCTTCGATGAATTTTTTTTCGCGGACAGATGCTCACGGAGAGACAATGAGCGGAAGGAGAGAAAGCTCCTAATGCTATACGGGTTTATACATATATCTATATATACACACATATGAAGCATATAGAAAAAAATACGGACGGGAATAGAATAATAATGCAAGCAGATTGGCAGTCACTCCCAATCGAGTAAATTGGCTTGACGCCTGCGCGTGAAAAAAAATCTTTCTATCCGACTGATTGACAGACATAGGTCCTCTTTATCATGACAAATAATATCTACTCGACATTCCGATAGCCTCGACAAGCATTTCACGGTCGATTCGTGATCCGTTGTTCTTTTCGACTTCATTTCTTTTTTCTCTTCACGTTGCTCCTCATCGCTTTGCCGCGCGAGACCAAAATTGCGTGTTTTTATTTTTGCCTTTTTCCAAAGAAGCTGGGTGTGAAACGGGATTTTCCTGCCGCACACATATCGCAGACACGATACTCGTGCTCATTCGCGAAGGCTAAAAATAAATTCTCTCTAGCTGCGAATCTTTCAACCGGTAGGCGGCTTCAAAGAAATTTCTCCTTTCTTTCTCTCTCGCTTTTCCACTGTTACTTTTCGTCTCATTCTGGTTTTTGGAGCCGCAGAGAGGGAGCGAGGGGAAGACAGGGTTTCAATGAGCACGAGTGCATTTTGTAAAACGAGGAGAGCTCGCGGATTTTCGTTCTGAGCAGCATCGCCCTCGAAAGTCTAGCAAATGAGAAACTAGTTTTAATTAACAGAAATGAGCAATTAAAAAGATTGCATGGCGAGAATTCACTCGAGGTAAGGATGACGTTGGAGTTTGCATCGTTCGTATTCGACGATTTTTTTTTAATTTCTTCATTTTTATCGTATTTAAACTACGAAAATTATTTCAACATTTTTCAGAATCGTCATTAAAAATCTACAACACAAATCGGCAAAACAATATTTTCGTTAGTAATGAAAATAACGTTAATTAACGAAAAAATAATTTTCGTTACAACCAACGACTCAAACAGTAATTTAAAAAAAAAAATCATAAGTATTTAGAAAAATCCTCCTGAATATTTGGTGAACAATTATTCAATTGAACCACGGTTGTTGGGTGTTATTGACTCAGAAATGCCCTGACTTTTCCAGATTTTCCATACAGGTTTAGCAAAAATTCCAGGGTTTGCAAATTACCCAGATTAGGGTCAAATAAAATACACTTTGTTTTCATAAAATATATGTATTTTTTTAAGTTTAAGTCCACAAGTTAAGTCTCGTTTCAACCATACTATTAGGAGTACAACTTTGCAGTGACCGTTTTACTTAGAGAGCCACTGCGGCCGAAGTAGTGGCCCTAGCTCAATAAAAAAAGTGGCATTTTAAACTAGAGGCTCTGCCGATGTAAACAATTTAAAAAAGCTAACGGATACGTGTATGCATTATAAAGTTATAGGCACTCAAACATGGCAACCTACGAACCGAATTCTCAGCATTTGCGGGAGGTTATGATTTACTTCTTCAACATCAAGAAATCTGCGGCTGAGGCCCACCGTTTGCTTGTAGATGCTTACGGGGAGGATTCTATTAGTGAGAAAACGTGTCGGCGGTGGTTTCAACGCTTCAAAAGTGGAGATTTTGAGGTCGAGAACAAGCATGGTGGCGAAAGGCAGAAAGTTTTTGAAGACGCAGAATGAGCTGCTCAAACCATCCGAAACCATCACAGGGGAACTCTACCGACGTCAGTTGATACGCTTGAGTAAGGCACTCAAAGAGAAACGGCCACAATTCAACGAAAGACATGACAAGGTGATACTGCAGCATGACAATTCCCGACCCCATGATGCAAATGTCGTGAAAAAGTACTTGGAAACGCTGAAATGGGAGGTTTTATCCCACCCGCCGTACTCTCCAGACATTGCCCCTTCCGACTATCACTTGTTCCGGTCAATGGCACACGATTTGGCTGACCAGCACTTCGGTACTTACGAAAAAGTCAAAAATTGGGTCGATTCCTGGATTGCCTCCAAGGACCAAGACTTTTATCGACGCGGGATTCGAATGCTACCTGAAAGATGGGCCGAGGTCGTACACTCAGAAAAAAGATTTATTATGTTCTAATAAATTGGCACATTAGAACATAATTTATTGGAAATTAATAAATGTTTACTCGTATGGAGACAGTTTTTATGTGATTGTAACTACGGCATTTATTCGGCGTCACTAAAAATGTTTTTTTACGTGCCGATTTTTCACATCAATTAAAAGCCATATTGAAAATAGAACATTTGAATAAATATTTCCTCAAATCAAGTAAATACTACTTCCCAATCACGAAAACCTCTTATTACGCGATTGCGATATTAATGCGCGCATGCGCACCTTGCCCTTCAACGCGACGGACCCGACAGCAGGCCGCTCGTCAGATGTAGCTTACGCATACGCTTACCATGTAGCTTCTTCCTATGCCAATGCTTTTGGCACAAGTGTCAGTGTTGCGTTTCGGAAGTGAGAAACTCGAAAGTGAGGAATGTTTCAAGTGTAAGTAAGAATGTAAAGTGAGAAAAAAAACGTCCAAGTGAGAAAATAATGACGGACGAAATGACACAATTCCTCGAAAAAAAACCAGTTGGGGGATTATGAAGAATCCTATTAGATGTTAAGAAAAACTCTATTTGTCGGATATAAAACACCTATTTCTTCCAACTTATATATCCTATTAGATGTTAAGAAAAATTCTTAGTAAATCTTAAACATAAGCTTGAATAAAAAAATTTCTTAGCCGTTAATAAAATCATAGTAGGCCGACATACGAATAAGAAAACTTATTCGCCGGGAGACAAACTTCTTTGTCCTTAATAAATATTTTTTCTGAGTATAGCTAGCGACGGGCAGTACTTTGATTAAAAAATATGTAACCACTTTTTTATAATAAAGCCTTAAACTTTTGAAAAAAACGGTCACCGCAAAGTTGTACTCCTTATAGTATTTGTGAACGTTACAAACTATACGGGAAAATTATATATAGAAATAGCAATGAATCATTTTTGTGAAAAAAAACATAACATTTTCAACCGACTTGAAAAAATATAGGAAATTCTTAATTCGATCCTTCTATTGGAAAATTATGTTGAGCTGGATAACATAATTTGCTTTAAGATCACATATATGGAAATGTTAAAAAATGAAATAAAATTTTTAAAGAACTGGAGTTCGAAAAATAATTGTAATATTGTAAAGTAAAAAAAATACATTTGTATGCCGGTGACAATAAATAAAAAATAAATATAAACACTTATCTATAATGATAATAATGATGCGGTCGTGTATCGACAGATCGAATGCAAATGTATAGAGCTTTACAGTAAATTAGTATTCAGTTTTTTTAATTTTCCATGTTTAGCACTGACATAACTTTTTTTGTATGGAACGAAGAATAATATATACATTAAAAATGTACAAAATTTTTTATTTTTGTACTGTTCAGTTTTTTTGTCAAGTCAGTTTAATTTTTCGAATTCTTTCGAAAAGTAAATTCTGAGAAAATTCCAGAGAATCTCCAAAATTCCCAGAGTTTTCCCTGTTTTCCGTATGCGTAATTAAACTACTTGAACTAAATAAACTTAAAAGCTAATTAAACAATATATTAGTACTTTTGTACATTATTATTATTCAAAATAAATGTTCGTAACATCTTGAATGTCTAATTTTTTTCGGATCGCGACGTACTAAAGTTCAGATCGAATGGAACGTCATCCGTGATTTTTCCATTCCAATAGTCTGCAATATTTTCAATATTCCGAAGATGGAAGCACCGCGATCAAGTCCCCGACGATTTTGCACGAAGTGACTTCGAAAATTGTAGAGTAAATGACAAATTTGTTTCGAAAAATAAATGTCAATAATGAATAATCATAATGACATAATCATATGAATGACGATCAGGCATGGGTTTCCGGGACCCATTCGAACAATTTCTAATGACATTGAAGCTTGCATCGTTGGAATAAAAATGAATATTTCTGAAATTTCTTAATATAGATATTATCTCCAAAAATCCCTTAAAAATGTGTCAAGCTACTTATTTATCGATCCACGATGTAAATTCACACAAAAATATTTCCAATAACAAAACTAAGAAAATTAAAATATAAAAAAAACCTTCCGTTGCATTCCAACGGTGGAAACTTCAAGACCATCAATTTCGAGCAGAGCGCCAGACAGTTAATTTTTTTTCCCGTTATCGACCAGCGCCTAAAAAGAGCCATACTAGATTGATCCCGAGAGCATCGAACTCAATAATTCAAAACGAAATCCCATTTATTTTCGTCGCTTCTCAACCGTCTCTCCTATCTGCGACAGCTATATGTTTTTTGTTTCCGTCCGCTATCTCCATATTTCTCTATTTCGAGTGTCGCCAACCAATTCCAAGCTTAATCACATCAATTGGACTTTCCCATTTTTCTCAATTCGTTAATCATTCTCTCTCTCTCTCTCTCTCTCTCTCTCTCTCTCTCTCTCTCTCTCTCTCTCTCTCTCTGTGGGTGTCTTATAACGCTTATGTATCGTTAAGCACACACGAGGGTAGATAAAAATGATGGCAACGGGGTATTCGTTTGCGAGAGCCTCGGTATAGTCTTCCAAATGAAATAAGTGGAGACCACGTATCTCATCTCGAGTCGGGTCCTCGAGACGACGGTTCATTGCTACTTCATTTCTGATGATCAAGATTCTTCCTCTCGCTCCCTCTCTCACCCTATCGCTAATCACCCACTGGGGTTATTTTCACCGACAATTATTTCTCGTTTTAAACATTTTCTTTGCTCTTATTCTTCATTTGTGTTGGCGGTGTAAGTTCATTTCAATTACGCTAAATAAATCCTCACGAATCAGCGGTAGTAGCCACACACGCGATTTTGACGTTTTCTCGAGTCAAGCAGCCAGGGCCAATACTTGGATGGGTGAACGTTCAGCCGTGTCCTGGTGTGCGTGACAAGCAGCTTTACCGAGAACATTGGAAGTAGAAAAAAAAAAGTCCTCGTCACGCATGATGAAACGCGAACAAATAAAGCCAATAGTGATATATTTCTGTCCGTCTATCAGATCAACCGATTGCCTCAGCTCACTTGAATCGTCTCTTCTTTTTGTCTCTTGTCCCTCGCGTTTTATTCTCACCATAACGGTCCCCGTCGCCCCGTCACTCGACCGGAAGTGCGCGTCGTATAATTTAACAATTGAACTGCAGCGAGCGAGAGATTGGTACGCATGTACACGCATATTATGTACGGTACGTGATTACGAAATGGGCTGTCTGCGCTCATTCACTATGGCTGATAAAGCGATGCACAATTGCTACGTATATGTGAGTCCACCTGTGCCTTCTGCAGTACTCCAGCCGCGAGTGCGTCTTTTCACAAGCTTTTATTTAACTTGACTTTCTGTGAGATGCGAAACGGAAAATCGATATTTCACCCACTCGCGACTACTCGGAGCTCTGAAATTTTGCAAACGTGCATCTAAAAGGTGACAATGCATGAATCAACCGTAACGAAAAAATATGCATAAAATGGTCAGCTTTTCATGTAAAATTAGCGATATCTAATCATGCATATACAATAACAATAACACATACAACGAAATTCCTAGCCGACTGTGTTTCTATGGGAAAAGGGGGCCGGTTGAAATTCCGAACTTTGAATGGTCAGAACGCTCAAAACTCCGAACGAATATGAGGTTGAAGGTTGCATCGTTGGGAGGCAACGAAAATTCTTACCAATTTCTCATTTGCATTATTATCCAAAATCACACTTTGCAACTTTGTTGTATGGTCGCTGAATAAGAATCCTGAAAAATGTTTGCGTGATTTTCGTAGCTCAAATCTGCCACAAGAAATTTTGGAGATTAATTAAAAATCACTTTCGTTGCATTCCAACGATGCAAACTTCAAAATCATGAAAGAATAGTACCCCGAAAGATCAAAACTCCGAAAGAATTTTACACGAAAGACCAAAACTCCGAAAATGTTAACACCGTCAAAATAATTCCGCTATGGAAGTTTTAAAAGTATCAACATTTTCAATAAATCGACGAATTATTTCGAGAATTTATTGATTTATTAAGAAGTGATATTGCGTCAGTTTTGAAATTTGTCTAGACAATGTTATACGTACTACATTATTTACAGTCAACTGTGTAGACTTTGGCTGGCATGATCTTGACATGAGGGCCGGGTTGAAATTCCGAACTTTGAATGCACCGACGGTTTAAAATTCCTAATTTTAAAGTTCCGAAATTACAAGGTTCGGAAAGGCCGAACCGGAAGTCTAGGGCCACCGAAAAGTCTACACAATTGACTGTAAATGATGTAGAACGTATAACATCAACAACGTATAACATCAACAAATTTCAAAATTAACGTAAAATCACTTCTTAATTAAAAAAAAATTCTTGAAATAATTAGTCGATTTATTGCAAATTTTGAAACTTTTACAACTTCCATAGCCGTATTATTTTGACGGTGTTCAGATTTTCGGAGTTTTGGTCTTTCGTGTAAAATTCTTTCGGAGTTTTGATCTTTCGGAGTAGCATGTTTTCGGAGTTTTGAGCGTTCTGATCATTCAACGTTCGGAATTTCAAAAGGTCCCGTTCCGATTTTCGGAGTTTTGGTCTTTGGGGTAAAATTCTTTCGGAGTTTTAATCTTTCAATTAAAGACTAAAAAGTAGAAAATAATTTATATGTAAAAAAAAATTTTAATAAAACAAGGTTTTATTTAGTGTACTAAAAAGTAGAAAATAATGTTTTTTTTTACCAAGTGACCTATATGTGAGGATAAATAAAAGCTTGGGGCGCTCAAAATTTAGACATATAATCTTTAATTTTCATAAATCCGGTAACATATCAACTGTATTTAATTTACTGTAAAACAACCTTAGATTTCTTAAATAAAAATCCTGATACTGAGTATAAACGTGTGATAATATTTTTTTCTTTAATTACTATTGTGCCAAATTAAATGCGGTTAATGAAACTGAATTGATCAAATTTATTGAACGTTTAAAAAGCTGAGCGCCCCAAGCTTTTATTTATAGTCACATATAGGTGACGTGGTAAAAAAAATTATTTTCTACTCTTGAGTACATTAAATAAAAGCTTGTATTTTTTAAATACTTTTTTTTTATATATATTTTTTTTTTATATTTTTTTATATTTTTTATAATTTAATTACTTTTACATATACATTTTATTTCAGTAATGGTGAATTTGGGCGAGGTAGATGAATTCATAATGCAATTAAAGTATTCTTATAAAGATCTTCAAGTTTTCATCCTTCTTTCTCCATTTTTTCCTTTTTCCACACAACGAAAGTTCTTTATCAATTTAAATGTTCTTATTTTTATTATTAAACAAGATCTTTTTTCGTAGATTTATATTGTAGATCGATAAATAAGTATCTTAAAAAATTATTGCGGAATTTCTTAAGGCGAAATATGCCAAAATAAATTGAAGAAATTCAGGAATATTAATTTGCATCGCATTCCAACGCTGCGGACTTCAACCCCATATCGCTGGAATGTCAACAAAGTTCTTTTTCCATTTTTATTTTCTTATTTTTATTATTAAACATCTTTTTCCGTAGATTTATAGAGTAAATTGCTAAATAAGTAGCTTAAAAAAACTATGGCGGGATTTTTAAAGGCGGAATATGCAAAAATAAATTAAAGGGATTCAGGAATATTAATTTTCATCGCATTCCAACGATGCAAACTTCAACCTCATATCGTTGGAACGCAACGAAAGGTTCGTAGCTCAATTCTTTTTGGCACATTTAGCATTCCAAAATTACTCAAACGTTTTTCAGGATCCTCATTAGAGATCTTCAATCTGAATATGGAAGAAAAGATTTTGGATGATAATGAAAATGAGGAAATACAAAAATAAAAACAAATTTTCGTTGCATTCCAACGATACAAAGTTCAATAACATTTCTTCTATGGCATTTTTAACAAAGATAAATAGCTTTTTAAACTAATAACTATGTCTCACAATAACATAAAGTTGTTGCTAGAATTTCAAGTTCAACTGAACATGTGCAGATGATTTATTCTCGCAACAATTTCACGAATTTCACTGTGTGAGGGCAGTCTTTCACACACGATTCAGCATGACTAATGAATTAGTGGTCCCGAATTAATGACGTCACTATCTTGATTGAGGGTGAGTCCTATGCTGACAGACTAATCGCTACCGCTACCCACAGAATTCTCATTGAAACATTTCGACGCCCACCCCCCCCCCCCCCCCCGGGTAGATTCCGGAGACGGACAGTTGGTCTATTTTTTTACAGGCTCCTTTAGGGTCAGGCTACTCATAACGCCGATGAAAAATTGCAATCTCCATACCGTGGGAGATAGGATTTTTTTTTCGACTTTCAGCCCCTATTAAGGGTACGTCATGATTGTCGAAATCCCTTAAAATGTTTCGTACGATCGTTTATAGGCACCTAAAAGCGAAATGTGCAATAGATTACTTGAAATTCGACAATGGAGAAAGAAAGAAAAACGTTGCAAACTTCAGACTCATCCGGTAACCGCTGTTTTTCCAATACCATTTTAATCTTGGAAATCTCTGGACCACGTCACATTTTTTTTCTGTTTTAAGGGGTCTTCTCACTTTGGACGCTGAAAAAGACTATTTTCATTAATTTTTTTTATAGGTTTATATTATAGATATTTATATAAAAGTCGTTACACTTAATAAATACACTTTCGAAATACATTAAAACTAATTAATTTAGTTTAGGAGATGGATCATCCGAAACAAAAAAATCAAACGATTTTAGATTCAGTATGTTAATGCTTATAGCGCATATCATACGCTTGTTGATATATGCAAAAATAACTAAATGACGAACATTCTTCGAAGAAACAAAAAAAAACGTTTTTGTCACCTTTTCTTTTTCAAAAAAGTAAATATATTATTTTAAAAAATGTAATCCTTGATATGCGCTATAGCTATAGTTGTAAAAAATATGTGGTTAAAATTTCATAAGGATCGGTTCAGTAGTTTCGAAGATTTTATCAACAACCCGTCGAAAAACGTTGTTTCGAGAAAAACGCGTTTAATGTTTGTTTGGGTTACATAAATACATTTAAATATTATTTTTTATGTATTTCGAAAGTGTATTTATTAAGTTCAACAACTTTTATATCAATATCTATAATATAAACCTATCAAAAAAATATATGAAAATAGTCTTTTTTAGCGTCTAAAGTGAGAAGACCCCTTAATATAATTACCAACGATGGATAAAGCTGAATAAACGAACGGTCCTGGCGCCGTTTCCATAAGAAACGACCCTGAATCACTACGTTGAAGTTAGCATCGTTGGAATGCAACGAAGATGAATTCTTTTCAAATGCTCAATGCTTTTTGGCCGATTTAGGCTGTGAAAATAGCTCAGACGTTTTATCTATACTTATTAGAAATTTACTACTTCAGTATGCAAAAAAGTCTTTCAATAATAAAAAAAAAAAGATAAAGAAATTTAAAATAAGGGATATGACATCATTGCATTCCAACGATGTAAACATCAACGTGATGCTGAATTTCCCAACTTTAAATTTACTTATTCAGCCACGATAGTCGACACCTTGCTGGAATTTCATCTATCGATCTGTAGCATATGAAGAACGATAAAGCAGCGATCTATTGATCAAGTTCGTGCTTGTACTTCAATGAAGATCAAAGACGAATGCTCCGAAGCTTCGTTAAACTCATCTAGCAATGTCAATAAGTGGTTCGGAATGAATTTTAAAGAATGACCGTGGCATGAGTACATGGAGGATGGATGAATGGCTATAAAATAGACGACATTGACACAATGAATATAGGAGTAGGATCGAGCCAGTGTATGTGCTCCCTGTCCATGAAACACGACATCAATATACATATATGTCTTTTCCAAATCCGAGGGGAGGATACATCGAGCATAATGATCGTCATCATAATAAATTTCTATGTCAAGTACAGGCCCGAAGTGACAATACACGAGAGAAGTACCACATATTTGCTTCTGCGAATTGAATATGCCGCGATTACGAGGGTAATAAAATGATATGAAATGACATGAAAAAAAAGTCGTTACGTCGCGGACGAGGATTGTCAGAGACTCGCAGAACATTATGGTCGATTCGGTGGTGTGTTGGAGGGTCGAGGGGACGACCAGGAGAAGTTTCAACCCCTGATGCAGGACCAAACTGCGCCGTACACCGCACCGTCGATGAAAGACCCACTTCGTTAATGGCCACGAGAGCGTGTATATTCGTTTGGGCTCCTCTCGCTTTTTCGGGAAGAGCAGAGGCGAATGTAAACGGGCGACGAGGTAAATATTGTACACCAAAAATAGAACCATGCGAGTTGGGAAGATGAGCTCTTAGGATGAGGAAGCGACCGGGGTGGGGGGGTATGTGGCTACACAGCAGTCGAAAAACCCCTCGGGGTTCAGGGATACGCGTTCATAAAATATGAGCAACCCCCTCGCTAGATGCACAGCCACCACTCTTTAAGGTCTTAGGCCACAGTAACGGGTATAAAATCATGTGCGAATTTAACCATTTTTTCGTATGAAAAAGTGATTCACTCATAAAATTAACTACACATCTATTTAGTATGAATATCAAGCTGTTAGAAAAAAAATATTTTTTTTTTTCGATGCAGAAAATGGCCGACTACTAATATTTTCTTTTGATATCTTTTTTTTAGGCGCTCCGCGGCGTGACATTTAGCATCCACAATTTTTTACATAGAACAAAAAACAAAAATTCTCGTCAATCTACATTAGAATACCTAGAGAAGTAGGTACGGAATTTTCAAAAAATTTTGTTTGTTTAAAAGTTGTAGGTATTTGAAATAAAGAAATGAATTTTCAGTGAAAAATTTCGTTATAACTGCTCATAAACTGCTCATAAAATGAAAAGTTTTCGATTAATCAGAAATTCCGTACGTACTTCTCTGCGAAATGCAATTAGGAACATGACTTTTAAATTTGAAGTAAATCGAGTGAAAATTGTTGAAGCTATTTGTCACGTCAATTGGAAAAAAGCCGTTTCGAGAAGTTTCGAGTAGTCGGCCATTTTGTACATCGAAAAAATATATATATTTTTTTAACAGCTTGATGTTCATACTAAATAGATGTGTAATTAATTTTATGAGTGAATCACTTTTTCATAGGAAAAAGAATTGTTAAATTCGCACACGATTTTATACCCTTTACTGTGGCCTAAAGCCTTAAACAAATGTTTTTTTACGGAAAAAAGAATCGTGCGTCAATCGTTTTATTGTTTCTTCGAAAAAAAACGAGGTATTGCGAAATGCTGCTTTGTTAAATTGAGTAATTTATAACTGGCGATTTAACTGCATGAGAAAAATTGACTGCGAAGAAAATGGTGTTTCATAACATGGTGGTTCCTGATCCTGCAATAATCGATGTATCATCATTTTTACGGTGAAGAGAACGCGCACGGCTGTTCCTGCTTTCCAATTCAAATAGGCTGATACTGTGTTATTTTATATAAGAAATTGAATGGTGAAAAGAATTCGGAAGTTTGCAGTTGAGAATGATGATTCCCAAAAGCAAAGATGATCCGATGAACAACGTGTTATGAATTTTTAAGTGATTAAATTGAGATCTGACAGCTCTCTTTCAAAATCCATTACAGACATACATAATGTATATATAACGTGGAGAAATTTGTCGGGGAGCCCCCAGATCCTACCACGTCCCTATGGGTATTTGATAGGGATCCCGCACGTAGGGAGTCCACATTGGAATCCAAGTGGATTCCGCGCTATTTCCCGATTGACATCGTTCGAGAATTTTTCATTTGAAATTCTCAACCGGTATTTCTTGGATCTCCCAAAAACAATATAATTTCGTGATGTGTACAAATTTGTTGGGGAGCCCCAAGATGCATGCACATCTCTATAGGAATTTGTTAGGGATACTGCAAATTGGCAGTCGTCATTGGGATCCAATTGGATTTTGCACTGTTCTCCGATGAACGCCGTTTGCGAATTCTTACCACGTTCGAATCGAAAATATGTGAAAAGCCACGAGACAAAACTCGGAGTGTTGAAACATAACCTGCTCGCCTTGTGAGCGTGTACATGTGTGGTGATATTGTGTCGGAGTGCAGTAATATAAATAACAAATGATAATTACAGTGGATTTTCCGTGATGTGATCCAAATGGATTTTTAAGATGTATATATGAGGAGCTGGCGAACAACCGGACTTGTCCATGAATTACTTTTTTACAGGAGACGTCAAAAACCAAAGTAACCAAATAGACATGAGTTAGAATTGTACAGCTTTTATATATGAAGGCTCTATCAAAATGTAAGCCTGGACCTGGCTTTACTTTAATAAAAATACCAACTACCATGTGTTTATTTTCTATTTTGGACCAGTCCGCTTTTGATTGAAAATCATATGGACATATCCAGTTATGAAATGAAACAGATTCTTTGAATTGAAAATCAATTTATTTTTTATTATCAATTTAATAATCGTAATCTCTTCCATGTCAGGCTCACAACAATCGCATTCAATGTCATCATCGTCATCACTGTGGTCATCTGTTACTAAGTTTACATCCAGCCAGGCATGGACAAGTCCGTTTCTCCTTGGAAAGGCAGTTTTTAACCAATTTTAAGGTGTTTAGAGCCGGATTTGATGAAACATATTTTGGGAGCTAATAAAGGTGTGCTTGAAGAACGCGGAAAAAAAAATTAACGTAACGTGCCCATGTCCGGTTTTGTTCGCCAGCTCGTCATATATATATAAATCGTGAAAATCTTTGGATGTCAGGTACGTTTTATATCGAAGAATGAGCGCGCCAGAAATATTAAGCACCTCTCTTTCTTTGTCGTCGCTTATCATTAAACTTTCAAGTAAAAAAAATACAAATGAGTACCCAGGTAGGAAATCAAAAGGCTGACGATGGAAACAAGCTTGTGCGAGCCTTGTTTCACCGAGCCTGAGTGAGACAGACCTGGCCCAGGTTTCATTGCATCGTTTGGAGCAGCCTGGAACCAAGACTGGCTGCTTAGCCTAAACTCAGGGTTATTTCAAGCTTTATTCAGCCGGTGAATTTTGAGGCTGAAAAAGCAAGGCTGGATGCAGGCTTGTTTCAGGTTGTGATAAAATAAAATAAGTTTAAAATAATATATTTTCTGTACTTTTATGAAAAAAAATTTAGCAATAAATTTGTCGGGTGCGATGGCACGAAAAACGAAAGCGAAGGAGGCAGCTCAAAACATTTAAACATATGCTCTTATCGATATTTATGAGGTACACAAAAAAGTGTATACGAAAATAAAAGTACGCAATAAAATAAAGTATTGTTTTTTAAAATATTTTTTATATATATTTTGTAACAAATAATATAACAAATAATAAATATATATAATAAATCAAATGAATTTTTTACAAATTTATTAAATTTACCCCAATGTAGAATATAGAAAACTAAAAACAGGCCTCATATAGCCTCGGGAAGAGTTTGGGAAAAGCCTGGTCATAAATGCTCGTGAAGGCTTCATTAAGGCTCGTTTTGAGCCTTGTTGTTTCGTCGTTTCAGGCTTAGTACAGGCTTTTCTACCAGCCTTTGGTCAAGCCTGTGTGCAAGAGCCTGAAACCGCGTTATCATTCAGAGGTTCAGCTAGGCCTGAAATCAAGCTAGTGCTCAGCCTGAATTAATAAATGTGAGCCTTGTTTCAGAGCTTGGCGAGGCCTTTTTTCATCGTCAATTCCTATCTGGGTACTTTGTGATACGTAAGTGTAGTTTTTTAATTAAAAGAAATGAGAAATAAAATCAAACGTTGTGTACATTAAATTGCAGGAATGATTTTCTGCTTCTCTATTCGTGCATAAGTTAAATGAGAAGAATTTGAAATTTGCCTTTGGCTCAGCTTCCTTGCGTGTTTTCGTATATGCAGACTGAGTACCTGACAAGAATCCTGCGATATCACGTCGCGATGTGATAATTTTACGTCTGCACTTTTTCGTCTCTTTTTCCCTCCGAGTTTGAATATTACACTCCCTTCACTGCGATCTCGAACCGTCATTCTGCTTTCAATTTTTTTTATTTGATCTGTACGGCCGCGAGGCCTGTGCCTTTTGGCCTGGCAACTTGTTCCGGACCACAAGCTGATTTAGAGTCTCGGGAGTTGTACGCCCACACGCGCGTAACTCTCGGCTCGCGTCTGTAATCCCTCGGGCTTTTTCCATCCGGTCAATGGAATAAAGAGAAGTAAAATAACATGAGCTAGAAAGAGCGAGCGGTATGGTATCGTACTGGGAATTAATAGAAGACAGAAACGTTAGTGCTCCGTTGAGTTCGCGTCTGATTATTTTTTTCTCCCTTCGCAGAATTCGTCGTGGCATTAATCAGCCTAATCCGAGTGATCTACATGCTCGTTAGGAGGAACGTATTTTGCGGAGATGAAATCAAACGAGTTCTCGCAAATTTGCGACTAATTAAGGAATTCATCAATGCAAGGACGGTCGATCATTTAATCTCGATCGATCATTTAATCTCGCGGACGGGGGATCATTTTTCCTCGCCTCAAGATACCTTTAGGCAGGAAAAAAATTAGTGATTTTCATGATTTTTTTTTAAAGAAAGATTTCTTCATTTTTTAGACTTAGGGTATGTTTCATTACTACTTATGGCTGTTATATGGTATTTTAAAAAAATTACCTTTCACAACAGTGGAGGCATGGCACGATGTTGAAGTTTGCATCGTTGGAATGCAATGAAAGTTAATTTTTATCTTTTATTGCTCGCGTTTTTTTCACCGATTTAGGGTACGAAAATCACTCGAACGGTTTTTTCTCATCGTCGTAAGAGACTCACGATCTCAATCTATGAAAAAGAATTATAGATTGTAATAAAAATGAAGAAATTAAAAAATTAAAAAGAACTTTCGTTGCATCCAAACGATGCAAACTTCAACGCCATGGTGTGGCACGATTTTCTAAACTGCATTTTCAAAACTGGCGTGACGTATAGCTAAAAAACCAATCGACCGATTCTGATTAAATTTGGTATAAATCTTTCTAACCTTATTGTCTAAAACATGACCCGAAATATTTTTGAAAATAGAAATACAAGTGCAAAATGTAGCCATTTTTTTCAGAAAATGTATTGTTTTTGTTTCAAAGCGTACCATTTCATTGATTTTCAACATTTTTCACTTTTTATTGGTTCATATTCTGTGTGGAAGTGTTAATGATAAAATTATCTTCGTTGGTTTTTTTTTCAGATTAATGAGGCCGACGCTACGTGTCCGCCGTCTGACAACATCCGCCGCAACCGGTTTAGAAGACCGTGCCATACCTTCGTCATTTTTAAGGCTCAATAAAAAAAAATAACACGTAACAGCGAAAAGTAGGAACAAAACATACCCTTAGTCTAAAAAGTAGTGAAGAAATCTTTCCGTTAAAAAAAATCATGAAAATCCACTATTTTCTCCTCGCCCAAAAGTATCCCCCCTCCTCCTTAATTTGAGGTTGCCGCGACATAATGCGTCATTCGAATCGTCCTAAGAATGCGCTTTGAATCCAATAACAACTTAAAAGTGACATTGTTTGTGTAGTGTCTTCATGAACCGCGCAGGGTGTTTTTTTCGTCCAATTACAAGAATTATTGAATAAATTAACAAGACGTGTGATCCAAATACAATCGTTTGCAAATAATGGCATTGATGTCTGCAACGTTGGCATACAACCGAAGTTGTTATTTATTTTTTCCATTTCTTCATATTAGTATAATGCATTTTTTCAAATTCATTATGTCCTGGATCTCTAAGGAGGATAAAAAAAACGTTTCAATTATTTTCGTGATGCAAATCGGCGGATAAAAGTGCGAGCAGTAGAAGAAAAATTAACTTTCGTTGCATTCCAACTATGCAAACTTTACCATCATTGCGAAAAAAATCATCTTGATGAATAAGCTGGAGTTATAATAATTCAATACAATAAATTAATAAGCTGCAGTTATAATAATTCAATACAATAAATTAATAAGCGGCAGTTATAATAACACAATAATACAATAAACATCCCACTGAGAGTTTCCATTTAAGGGGTTAAGCTACTGTGAAAATTTCAAAATTTCGGTAGTCGTTTGAGGCCACTCGAATGGAAGAGGCAGGTCCAGAATATGGTGCAGGAATTGCAGATTGGAGGTAAACTCGGAAATACAACGATAGAACTGCTAGTAAAACATTAGAATGGTGTTGAACTTTGCATCGTTGGAATGCAACGAAAGTTCCGCTTTACATTTTATTTTCAATATTTTTATTATTATAGCTGATCGTTTTTTTTATAGATTTAGAATGTAGATCGCTAAACAAATTTTTTAAAAATGGTTGAAGGACTTCCGTAGGCGAAATCTGCTAAAAGAAGTTAAATTCGTTGCAGTCTAACGATGCAAACTTCAGCATCGTACATTAGAAGCGTTTTTCTCGAAACTGTGCTTTTCAAAACGGTGTACACGGTTTCTCGATATCTAACGAACGAATCAACTTGAAATTTGGTACACTTATTCAGTGTAGTAGTAGTTTAGTCTTGACCGACGGTTTCTTCTTAACATTTTTTCCCTTAGTTATTGACAATAGTGATGCAATGGAAGTGTCATAACAGGTGCAGAAGCGGAAACAGCTGTTAATAGTAAAATTTACCGGAAGCGGGAACAGAAGCGGATGCGGACGCTGAAGTGTAAATACTATTTTTTTAAATAGCAATTCTATATCAAGGATTATGGTTCCTTTATTAAATTAATATTCAGAATATAATAACGACAAGATGTATTTAACAAAAAGTAATTTTGCCGTTTATCACCCTGCAATCTACTTTGGTGTTTTTCGTATATGAGACCAAATCTACTGAATAATTGTTCTTTGGCTACGCTACTGCCCAGGTAGGAAATTAAAAGGCTGACGATGGAAACAAGCTTGTGCGAGCCTTGTTTCACCGAGCCTGAGTAAGACAGACCTGGCCCAGGTTTTATTGCATCGTTTGGAGCAGCCTGGAACCAAGACTGGCTGCTTAGCCTAAACTCAGGGTTATTTCAAGCTTTATTCAGCCGGTGAATTTTGAGGCTGAAAAATCAAGGCTGGATGCAGGCTTGTTTCAGGTTGTGATAAAATAAAATAAGTTTAAAATAATATTTTTTCTGTACTTTTATGAAAAAAAAATTTAGCAATAAATTTGTCGGGTGCGAAGGCACGAAAAACGAAAGCGAAGGAGGCAGCTCAGAACATTTAAACATATGCTCTTATCGATATTTATGAGGTACACAAAAAAGTGTATACGAAAATAAAAGTACGCAATAAAATAAAGTATTGTTTTTTAAAATATTTTTTATATATATTTTGTCACAAATAATATAACAAATAATAAATATATATAACAAATCAAATGAATTCTTTACAAATTTATTAAATTTACCCCAATGTAGAATATAGAAAACTAAAAACAGGCCTCATATAGCCTCGGGAAGAGTTTGGGAAAAGCCTGGTCATAAATGCTCGTGAAGGCTTCATTAAGGCTCGTTTTGAGCCTTGTTGTTTCGTCGTTTCAGGCTTAGTACAGGCTTTTCTACCAGCCTTTGGTCAAGCCTGTGTGCAAGAGCCTGAAACCGCGTTATCATTCAGAGGTTCAGCTAGGCCTGAAATCAGGCTGGTGCTCAGCCTGAATTAAAAAATGTGAGCCTTGTTTCAGAGCTTGGCGAGCCCTTTTTTCATCGTCAATTCCTACCTGGGTGGGAGGAGGTGACAAATACTGCCGCACTATTGGCAAGAGACAATGGTACTTGTGTTCATTTGATTTGCACCACATTACGGGGTCCTCTTCCAGAGGTAGTATTTTATCTTTATTGTACTCCAGTAGGTTTGATTGTAGCACCAAAAGTAAATTGCCGCTATCGTTAGTCGGGTCTTGCTGGTCTTCGTTCATATTTAACATAGATTCCAACGTTTGTGACGAAATTTGTAATTGAGGTGTGTATTCTATGATTGGGGCACAACTTGCTGAAAGCTGATTCTCAATTTGAATTCGGCACCTTTTAGGGCTAGAAAACATGCAATGATCTTGAGTTGCGTTTGTATCTCTACTTCTGACCGTCATCAAATTAACCCTCCTTGGTCACCGTGGGTAAATTTTACCCAGACCTAACTTGGGGTCTAAATACCTATGGGTCCTAGCTTCAATTAAAGGTCGGCCCTCCAGGGGGCGACGGTTTGCAGTGCCACTATGCCACAATTTTTTTCATAGAGGTACCATGTCTGACGAGTATCTTGTTCCAATCTTACCTACTTGAAAATATTGAAAATTCAGAAAGTTATGATTTCTTTAGTGAAAAGGTGTATTTTTTGACAAATTGACGTATTCACGATTTTTTAAAAACATGTTGTCATTTGAATTTTGACATACCGACTTTTCACACATGTTCTAGAATATTCAAAGTATTTTCTAGTATTTTTTCAATCCCGATCGGACTGATAGTTTTCAGACAGCAACCATTTGGAACTTGGCCGGGTGAGTTTTACCCAGTGCGACCACTATGTTATTCTACCGAAGTGTGACCACGGAGGGTTAAGGGGCTATACGAGTGTGACACTTTCAAAAAATCGATTTTGTTTTTCTTTGCCTTTTTCGACAGTTTATACTTTGAAGGATATGAGATGGGGTTTTTATACTTTCAAGATTTATACTTTCAAGAATATGAAATGAGATTTTTCAAAATTGCTGACATTGTAACTCAAAGAGCAATTATCCGATTGACTTGGAATTTGAACTGAGTACTCTTGAATATATTTACTCTACAATGACGTAGGATATTTTTGATTGGATGAAAATTGATTCATAACTACGCCATTTTGTGAGATTTTGATATTTTTCGAAAATCCTGCGTCATTGCACAGGAAATTCCTTCCAGTTTAGCGACATTTTTTCCTTTCTCGGTTCCAGCTACTCAATCGGCCGAAATCATGTCAGCAGTGGAGGAACTTTTGTTGGCGCCTCCGAAGGCAGCGCATAAGTCGCTTGGATCTCAATATTTTTCCATGAAAAAATTATGTAATGTAGGTCAAATACAGTCAAATTTATTCTTAGTTTTCCGAAACATTTAATTGAGTCCTTTTCTTCCAAAAAATTCCCGAAAATCACCCAAATTTTCAGCGTTCGTACTGGGATAGCCCCTTAAGTATTTCGGACCCAACTCGCTCCGTAGCGATGTCATCAACAAAATTTTGATTTATGTCGCGGATATAAATATGGATATCGTCAATCTCGCCAGTTCTAAAAAGTTTCGATAAACTTCCGATAGAAAAATGCGGAACCAGCTGCAAAGGCGGATGTGAAAAATCGTGCGGGAGCAGAAGCAGAGATTTGTTGCATCACTAATAAACAACAATGTCATTTTTCCTTGAGAAATCGAAAAAAAATTAAAAATTTGTGTTTTATGATTGAAACACGATAACAAAAAAAAGCACGGTCAAGTCTTAGGGCGGAATTACAACGATCAAAAAATCGATTTCTTTTTTTTTCTTTAAACGATAGAACTATATATGTAGAATATTTTCGCAAAGTTTCAAAGCGAAATTCGAAAAACTTCAAACGTTACAGCCCGTCTACGCTGGGCCTCACCGCTCGGAATCGGAGCGCCCAGGTAGGAAATCAAAAGGCTGACGATGGAAACAAGCTTGTGCGAGCCTTGTTTCATCGAGCCTGAGTGAGACAGACCTGGGCCAGGTTTCATTGCATCGTTTGGAGCAGCCTGGAACCAAGACTGGCTGCTTAGCCTAAACTCAGGGTTATTTCAAGCTTTATTCAGCCGGTGAATTTTAAGGCTAAAACATCAAGGCTGGATGCAGGCTCGTTTCAGGTTGTGATAAAATAAAATAAGTTTGAAATAATATTTTTTCTGTACTTTTATGAAAAAAAAATTAGCAATAAATGCGAGAATATTTTGAAATTGTGTATCTGCAAAAAAAATTACTCTACTGACATTTTACTTTATCCTCTACCTTAATTTTCTAAATCAATTTGACGCAATAAACATTCTTTACAAATTTATTAAATTTACCCCAATGTAGAATATAGAAAACTAAAAACGGGCCTCATACAGCCTCGAGAAGAGTTAGGGATAAGCCTGGTCATAAATGCTCGTGAAGGCTTCATTAAGGCTCGTTTTGTGCCTTGTCGTTTCGTCGTTTCAGGCTTAGTACAGGCTTTTCAACCAGCCTTTGGTCAAGCCTGTGTGCAAGAGCCTGAAACCGCGTTATCATTCAGAGGTTCAGCCAGGCCTGAAATCAGGCTGGTGCTCAGCCTGAATTAAAAAATGTGAGCCTTGTTTCAGAGCTTGACGAGCCCTTCTTTCATCGTCAATTCCTACCTGGGCGGGCGTGAACTTCAAACGGGTTTTTCTCAAAACTGCATTATCGAAATTGGCGTGCAGGATTACTCAAAAACTATTAAGCCAATTGAGTTGAAACTTGGTAGAAATATCGATAATATTGGTACCTTCTACTTGATGAGCAATGTTTTTGAAAAATTGGAGAAAAAAACTACTTTTTTAAACCACATTTTACAGAAATGTTGCGTGAAATGTTGATTTTTTTTCCAAATGCGTGCCATTTTCTTAAATTTGCATTTTCTTCATTTCACTTACCGTCACATAGAAACTATACATGTTCTAACTGAAAAAAATGTTTGAACTTTTTTGCAAAACAAAGTCTGCGGGAAGCTAGACTGCATGCCGATTCGCAACTCCCGCGGCGACCTTGCTGTAACACTGTGCCACAGCCCCGTCATTTTGATGATGAATTAACTTTAAAAAAATTGTTTTGTATACTTAAGGGGTTACCCCACTTGCGATTTTGAAAAAATCGATTTTTTTTTAATTGCATTTTTTTGAAGTGTAAGTATCCGGGCCCATACTTCTGTATGGGCCCGGAATAGATGACTCTATGTAAGTTTACAAAAAAAAATATTTTCTTCGTGTAAACTGAAATTGAAACTTTAAACGTGTTTTTCTCAAAATGGCATTTCTGAAGTCGGTGACCAAGATTACTCGAACACTAATGAACCGATCTTCTTGAAATTTTGCAGGCTTATTTAATACATAAAAATGTAGTCTTTAATCGTTCGATTTTTCTTTTCGAAAAAAATGGCCGTTTTATAGCCAAAAAACGGCCGTTTTTTTTTTCGTTAAAATCGAACCATTAACTTTGACTGTCCGCCATTTTGTGAAAAATGAATATTTTTTAAAATCCTTCGATTAAAGACTAGTTTATACTTATATTTGACTAAATCCATCCGCATTTTTTTTTCAGATGATCCACTTCGCCGCAATGTTGGTCACCGCAAACCGTGTATATAAAAACATTATTTCATTGACGGCCATTTGCCACTAAACAATGTAATATTTTTCAATAAAAGAATTGCTGAAAGTTCTTCAAGATGAGTTCTTTAAGATGGTATATTGATCGATTAAAAAAGTTTTGTAGTTTTCTTTAAAAAAATTCATGAAAAAGGCCTTTTTTTGCGCTACAAGTGGGGGTAACGCCTTAACTTTACTGTTAAAGTATACCTAAAGTTTGATAATTGTAGAATAATTATTTCTTAGTTTAAAAAATCCCTCAATATTGCTTATTTTTTGCCTGTCTAAATGTATATCCCGCCTCAACCAATATTATTTACCCTATGAAAAAACGTTTTTTCGTTTCCCATAAACCGGGTGGCCAAAATCAAGTACACCGTTGACCCCCTCACGTTCAAAGGTCCATCACGATATTGTTTATAACTTCGATAATTATTCATACTTTGAAATGAAATTTGGGCCACAACTTGATATACTTACAACTTAGTCAATATACATACAAATAAATATCCAAACGATTTTTCAATCGTCTCACTTATTCCTTCAAAATTAATTTTTTTTAACAGCCCTGATTTTCGTCTGGTCACAGCAGCCTAACCCCTCAAACGAATGTAATAATGTACGCATTCTCAGGCGAACCATTTAATTCTTCAAAACTCTTATCGAACGACTTAAATCTCTAACCGCACGAATAAAATACTACGAGCCGAAGGGATGTGGCTCGAGTGACGCGGACCCCAGAGTTTTTTCATTCACACATCGAGTTGGAAAGATCGAGGCGTAATACGCGGAGAGCGACAAAAAAAACAGAGCGCAATGTGGCGCTGGAGCCGATCGAAGTCTGGGTAAAAAAAAAGAAAATAAAAAACGAAAGCGAAGAAAAATGTTTATGGCGACGCTCGAGAACATGTCATACTCGGTTATTTCGTGTCTGCGTCTCTCGTCTCGATATCTCTGGAAAGAGTACGTTTTTTTTTCGTTGTTTTGTTATACTGGACCGAAAGAGCGATCGCGACGACGTTAAGAGAAAAAGGTCATCTTCCCACTCTTGGGATGAAAACAAAAAATGAAACTGAAAACTCGACAGACGCGAGAGGCTGCGGTGTGTATTAGGAGAACCGAGATCTCTTTCTTTCGACTTCCATATGTGCCACATGTCGTCAAATTCACGTGTTCCGAATTATTGCTTCGGAGCGCAGGCGAGAACGAGAAGCGTCTCGTCAACGTTCCCTCGAGACGACGGGAGAAAAGTTGATTTATTCGAGCGATATTATTCGAAATTCGCTCGAACTCGATTACGTCTCTTTTTATAGCTCTTAAGGGGGGAACCTCCTCCAGATATCAATTTTTTGTATTGCTTTAAAAATTCATTTGCTATCTGTAGAATATATTCCCAAAGTTTGAAGCTCAATAGAAAGTCCTAAAGGTCCCTTGGAGGTCACCGAAGTGATGCCCTCCAAAAGTACCGAGAGTAGGTACACGAGCGCGCGCCCTTTGCGGCCTCTACCTTTTAATTTCTTAGCCAAACGAGTTTGCTAGTTTACGGAAATTTCCGCTTTTCTTCACAATAAAAAAAAATGGGAAAAATCATCTAATATTCGGTCTCCTAAAGTGGTTGTCCGCCTTAAGGTCGTGGATCTCTAACGAGGACAAGAAAAACCGTTTGGGTGAGTTTCATACCCTTAATCGGCGGAATAAATGTATGTAATAGAAAAAAAAAAAATCTTCGCATTCCAACGATGCAAACTTCAACATCATCGGGGTTTGCATTAAGGCGTTACCCCCACTTGTAGCGCAAAAAAAGGCCTTTTGCATGATTTTTTTTAAAGAAAACTACAAAACGTTTTTAATCGATCAATATACCATCTTAAAGAATACATCTTGAAGAACTTTCAGTAATTTTTTTATTGAAAAATATTACATTGTTTAGTGGCAAATAGCCGTCAATGAAATTGTTTTTATATACACGGTTTGCGGTGACCAACATTGCGGCGAAGTGGATCATCTGAAAAAAAATGCGGATGGATTTAGTCAAATATAAGTATAAACTAGTCTTTAATCGAAGGATTTTAAAAAATATTCATTTTTCACAAAATGGCGGACAGTCAAAGTTAATGGTTCGATTTTAACGAAAAAAACGGCCGTTTTTTTGGCTATAAAACGGCCATTTTTTTCGAAAAAAAATCGAACGATTAAAGACTACATTTTTATGTATTAAATAAGCCTGCAAAATTTCAAGAAGATCGGTTCATTAGTGTTCGAGTAATCTTGGTCACCGACTTCAGAAATGCCATTTTGAGAAAAACGCGTTTAAAGTTTCAATTTCAGTTTACACGAAGAAAATATTTTTTTTTGTAAACTTACATAGAGTCATCTATACTTCTGTATGGGCCCGGATACTTATACTTCAAAAAAAAGCAATAAAAAAAATCGATTGTTTCAAAATCGCAAGTGGGGGTAACCCCTTAACGGGAGATATACACCTACATGGTCGAGGTCGAGGATTTAGAAACTATGAACATTCCGTCGACCGTAGAAGACCTACACTTTGGGCCTGGTATCGATGATTCCATGTAAGTTGACAAATGTCATGATTTATTCATTCCCATATTTTCAAACGCGTTTTTCTCAAAACCACGTTTTTCAAATCGGTACCCAAAATTTCTCGAAAACCAATGAACCGATTGCCTTGAGGTTTTTTGTGGTTATTCTATACACCATTATCTAGTACTTGTCATAGGATTTTTTTCCCGTTAATTAGTTTTTGTTTTATAGGCAAAACAATAACTAATTTTTGGCCCAAAAATCACTATTTACGTTCAAACGTCCGCCATTTTGTCACAAATCGATATTTTCAAAATCGGCTATGACAAGTACTAGATTACAGTATCTAATTTAATAATCTTTTTGGTTTTTTTTTTCAGATGATTTTTGAAGAAACGCCAGTGGGTACCGTATACGCAGATTTTTTTACAACGCGCCAAGGATCATACAATATCCTTGTATATTTTTGATATTTTTAAATAAAAAAATTAAACATATTTTTGAATGTATTTACTTTTAGATAATTAAAACCCCGATCCGAAATTTCAAATAGTATTCCTTGAAAAAATTCACAAAAATGACCTTTTTCCGGCTCCCAGGTGTATATCTCCCCTTAAAGCAAAGGACGATGATGTTGAAGTTTCTCTAGTTAGCATCCTACGCCTTTGACAATTCGTCGTTATATTTTCGCTTCTCGAGGACGAATGAGAGCAAAAAACATGGAGCAGCTGAGCTCTTCTCGAGTGGAAGAAAAAAGAGGTAGTCAAAAAGCGCTTGAGAGAGAGAGAAGAAAAAGGGAGAGAGCGAGAGACAGGAAGAGAAAAAGCTCTATAGAGTTCGATATCGATTTTTTTTCCCTTCGTCTCTTCTTCCCTTCTTTCTCACTCTCCCTCTGTTGTCCTTTCTCGTCCAACCCTCGAATGATTCATCAACCAGGGGTTGCGGGCCATACGTGAACTCGAGTGGCCACGACAAAGTGGCGATCTATGGCCTTCTCCGTCGAGAAAATCCCTTTGCCATGGTGTCGAATTAGACACGCGTGTCGCATGGGCAATCGAGGCGAAAAGAAATCACGGAAGAGGGAGTGTGCGCCACAACGGGTGGATCAAAGTTGCCAGTCAGCGCATTGTGTACTGCTCATACAAACGTGATAGAAAATACATCCCCGTTTATAATCAGCCTGCTCGGAACACGTCGATAACAGACTCTGTGAAAAAAAACCCCAAACCCACGAAATAGCGATCGTATGAGAAAACAATTGGAGATTCATTGAAAAAAAAATGATTTTCGTACCCTTAAGGGCTTAATTTGTTGAAATTTTCGAAAATATCGTTGTGTTTTTAACGGATTCTCAAAATATATTATTTAAAAAAAAATCTGTGAAAATTTGATCACTTCTCTGGACAAAATCACTGCACCGATCAACTATACATTTGACAAGCTTCTTTTTACATATCAAAAAGCAGTGCTTGAACAAAGGAGTCTTTTGACGATGCATAGTTTTTTTTATCGACGAAAATAGAGGGTTTTTTCCACCGGATATCGATACTTTCACGTTGGACGGCAGCCATGTTTTAAAAAATCAATATTTTATTAAATATTATCTCGTCCAAGCACTAGATAATTTCATGCAAAAACTAAATGTGTTCGATTTCTTTATTTTGGATGAATTGTTTCCGACCAGCAGTGGTCACCGTAAAGAACGTTTTCCAAACAGCGCTCTGCATAACCCATTGCATCTACCACATTTATAGGACGTCTCAAAATGGCCTGACATTTAAATTTATTAATGAAACGTGATATTTATTTTAAAAGTACGAATATTTTTATTTTAATATAAGGTACAAACATGGAGGCTATGTGTGGAACTCAATATCCGATAAACGGCCGCCTCGTCCCGGTTTGCAAACGTTCACTCTGCCGACGAAATGTTCAATAAAATTTTGGCATAATTGCGGACTAATTTCATTAATGGTGCGTCCAATTGCTTCCTTGAGCTACGGAATGGTCTGTGGGTGACTGTCATATACTTTTCCTCTCCGAAAACTCCAAAGAAAAAAGTCCAATGGCGTCAAATCGCACGATCTTGGTGGCCTAATCTTGTTGAAAGAATATGTCTTCCAAGTCGATACCGTTTATGCCATTTATCGGATATTGTGTTCCACACATGACTTCTATGTTTGTAGCTCATATTAAAATGAATATATTCGTACGTTTCATACAAACGGCACTAAAGAAGGAATCTGTAACAGAACTATGTATGTACATAAAGCAATTCGAGTAACTAATTGGAAAAGTAACAACCGAAGAAAGGAATGCGAGTGGAAACGATATGCAAAACGTAAATAGAATAGAAGTAGACTTAAGGAAAAACTTGTAACGGCCCGTGCGGAAAACTGATAGGGCATCCCTAATAAATATAAGGGCCTTTCAGGGCTTTCCTAGTGCTTTCCCTAGTAGAGATTTCCACAATGGGCCCAGACTTGGCCATTATCGGGATAAACTTGTAGGGATTTCCACAATAGGCCCCGACTTGGCCATTATGGGGATAAACCTGTAGGGATTTCCACAAAAGGACCCGACTTGGCCATTATAGGGATAAACCTGTAGGGATTTCCGCAATAAGCCCAAACTTGGCCAGTATAGGGATAAACAAGTAGAGATCTCCACAATAGGCCCAGATCTGACTATTATAGCGATAAACCAGTATAAATAGCTTAGGGTACATGGTTGATGGTTTTTCAATTATTCAAATCGATTATATACATCGATCGAATAATATTATCGAACGCAAATTGGGAAAAAGCGTAAGGGCATTAGCAAATAAAAAATCAACGATGAACACAAATATGTAAACAAACATCAGACAGTATTTATTTATCAAATTAAAGAAACCTTTTACATAGATACAAACAATTACTCATGGTTTCACTCATACATGGAGTAATGCTAGCGCATAAGTGTGAACAGTCCCAACCGGTTTTCTCGACATTTTTATAGCAACTAATTTCCGCTCAATACTCATCATAGGGAAAATTATTTCTTCTGAAGACTTCGCTGATATTTCCCATTCATAAACTTTATCGGACTGTGTAGGATAAGTAAATAAATTGGTCTTTGTTTTCAAGATCTTTCCCTCAATGGAAATAGAATCTAGTGATTCAGTAGACCCATATATTTTTTTTATTTCTACTACACATCCATTCCTTAGAATGGATTATTTTTTGTATTAATTTTGTCATGGCAGTTTGTCATAAAGGCTCACATGCAAATACGCAATCACATTTCTACGCGCGCACACATACGTACACATGTACTCACGCCCACACCTATGCACATGAGCAATTACATAAAAACAAATGCGGATATACCCTGACGCATTTAACATACACGTATATCCACTGATACGGATATTTTATGGCGCTGAAATGGTTATGATGAGGCGCCGTTGAGGCATTTTCAGGGCGCTAAAATGGTTTTGATGAGGCGCCATTGAGGCAACTTATAAGCGGTCGTTGCGCCTTTAATGGCCCTTGTTGACAAAGTGTGACCCGCCGCTAACGGCCCTCATGTGGCTTCCAGATTAGGGCCCGAATAAAGTTAGGGCAATATTATTGGGGCCCGATCACAGCCCCAACTCAATTTCCGCACGGGGGGAAAGGAATATGTAGGGGGGATTTCGTCTGTGTAAACACTCTGAAGGGGTATACCTGAAATAAATACTACTATATATTTGTACTTAAAAAAAATAATACGTTTTATTAATAAATTAAAATGTCAGGTCATTTTGAGACACCCTTTATAAATACGTTGTATTCCCTATTCCTCATTATACAACGCTTCGCGCTATATATAACCCATTCACATGTTATACCGTTGCTCTTATATAGTATGCTAGTCCTTACGTCTAATGCCTAATGCCGCAAAAATATTTAACTTATCGATCTTCCTTCTTACAAAAACTTTTTATTTCACAGCCTCTTTCGTCTGGCCAATGACTGCTGGTTTGGCTTTAAAAACTATTTGGAAATTACTGTTACTAAAAGTGGACCTACCTAAACCTTCCCAATCTTTTTGGATATCTTGATCCCTTCTCTTTTCCACACCTTCATCTATAAATATCGATCAATACGAAAATTGTTAAACATACTCAAGACCATACTCTTGACCCTTTGCGGCATAGGGTAACACTGGTGTTGCACCCAATTCAACTCAGATTTTGACGACTCAAACGTGTTTTTAAATTGAATATGTCGGTTGTAAATGCGTTTCCAGGTTCCTAGGACCTCAATAACTACTAAAGCATACCTATTAAATTTTTATTTTCCACGTAGCGGGTGTCATCAATAACGAAAGTACAAAAAAACGTGCACGTCAAGAAAAATGTATGCTTCAAAGGTTTAAATGTCAAACTTTTTTTCTTTCTTCAATCATCTGCATACGTCCTCCCAGAAAAAAAAATCACGAAATTTCCTCTTTCTTCCGACCACGAGCTAGGGTGTAATTCGTTAAAAAGCCCGTCGATCGTTAATCGTAACATGGCACAAACTGGGCGTGAAAGTGATTGTCGCGTGTATTCGAGAAATGAGTAGAACTTGCTTGAATTTTCCGGAAACATTGAATTTCCTCAATGTGAGAAAAAAATAGAAAAACGACACATTCAATTTGTCCCCATCGATGGTGTCACAACTGTAACGATGCGAATGCACGCGAGAGATTTTCTTCAAGCTGCTGCGTATACTCGGCGATCTGATAATATTGTTCCTTCCCTTTTTTTCCCGTCTTACATTACAAATTATTTTCGTGCGAGTACGCTTTGTGGCTGTATATTTATGTACGGTCGTGTACTATAGCGGTTGAATGAACCTCGCGAATAGGGATACAACATCGAGCGTGTAAGGTCGACTGACACGCGAGGAAGTAGATTTACCCCTTATTCTCTTTCTGGCTGCTTGTAAGTGTAAGCATATATATATATATATATATATATATATATATATATATATATACACATACATACACACAGGGTGTCCCTCTTATCCCAAAAAAATGTTCCAGACAAAAGTTGTACGGCGTGAAGGGAGCCATCAAATGCGACCAATTTTTTTTTTATTCCGTTGGAGGCGCTGACGCACAACTAAAGTCACCTCCACTTTTTAAAATGGAATGGTACATTGTTTCAACCATCTTGTGGAGCACCTCATCCGCATAAAAAACATTATAGGGTCAAAGTCGTTCAAGGTCATTCAAGGTCACCTATTAAAATGAACTACAAGTATAAATATCTCGGATTACTACCAAATATTTGGTAGTGATCCGAGATATTTAGATTTGTATAATCGATATTGACCTTGAATGGCCTTGAACGACTTTGACCCTCGAATGTTTTTTATGCGGCTTGAGGTGTTCCACAAGATGGTTGAAAAAAATGTACCATTCTACTTAAAAAAGTGGAGGTGACCTTCACTGTGCGTCAGCGCCTCCACCGAAATAAAAAAATGGTCGCATTTGATGGCCCCCTTCACACCGTACAACTTTTGTCTGGAACATTTTTTTGCGACGTCGATAATTACCGAGTTATTTCGGATGGCAGAGATAAGAGGGACACCCTGTATATAAATACATGCACCCGCACACAATGAGTGCAAGTTAGTCATCGGTCTCAAAGCGGAGGTCGTTGATGCGCCACGCAGTCACGATCTGCAACGAATGAAGGAAATGGGGAACGACTGTCATAGGAGGTGGGGGGGGGGGGGGGGGGGGGTGGAAACACAATTTTAGGGTGGCTCTCGTACGCCTACGTATCTGATTTTTGTTTTGATGGAAACAAAAGTGAGCTGAATGCACGCCGCTTTTTTTCTCGTGCAAACAGCGTACGCGGAGTACGCGTCACTGCGCAGAGCAAATTTTTTTATTCATTTTGTGAACCCATTTTCTGAGAGACTTATATAGAATGAGGAGAATGATTTATGAGATGGCAATTTCACTTGAATTTGGCTCCTTTATTGATCTCGGACGGGGTGTATTTTCAGCACCTGCGCGTTTGCGCACCTTTCGATTCGGAAAAGTCGCGTGGCATTTGGGCAAAGATCATTCGATAGTTCGCGTAGCAGCTATGTATCGAGGATACTTCAGGGGGAGGTACCTTTAGGCGAGGAAAAAAATTGCCGAGTTTCATGATTTTTTTTTTAAAGGAAAGATTTATTTAACATTTTTGAGATTTAGAGTATGTTTTATTACTTTTGGCTGTTGCGTTGTATTTTTTAAAAATTAATCTTTAAAAATGGTGAAGGTATGGCACGGTCTTTTAAACTCCATTTTCAAAACGCGTGACGTATAATTAAAAAAATAAATCGACTGATTCTGATGGAATTTGGTGTAAATCTTTCTAACCTTAGTGTCTAAAATATGACCCTGAATGTTCTTGAAAGTAAAAAAAGGTATTTTTTTTTCATTGTAAAATGTAGCTACATTTTTTACGGAAATTCTAATTTTTTTGTTTCAAAGTGCACCATTTCATCGATTTTCAACATTTCTCACATTTTTCTGGTTCATATTCTGCGTTTGAGTGTTAATGAAACAAAAATCTTCGTTGGTTTTTTGTCAGATTAATCCCACCGTCGCAAACCGTTCAGAAGACCGTCCCATACCGCCACCATTTTTCAAGATTAATAAAATAAAAAATACCATGTAACAAGCAAAAATAGTAATAAAACATAACCTAAGTATCAAAATAGCGAAGAAATCCTTCTTCTCAAAAAAAGAAAGCATGAAAATCAGACGATTTTTCTCGCCTAAAGGTATCTCTCCCCCCTTACGTTTGCATAGTTGGAAAGCAACGAAAATATGACGTTGAAGTATGAATCTTTGGAATGCAACGATTTTTTTGTTCATTTGTCATCTATCTACTTGTATGCATGTCCAAAGCTTTTTTTCAAATTGAGGTCGCGAATCTTTAAGGGGTTACCCCCACTTGCGATTTTGAAAAAATCGATTTTTTTTTATTGCATTTTTTTGAAGTATAAGTATCCGGGCCCATACTTCTGTATGGGCCCGGAATAGATGACTCTATGTAAGTTTACAAAAAAAATATTTTCTTCGTGTAAACTGAAATTGAAACTTTAAACGCGTTTTTCTCAAAATGGCATTTCTGAAGTCGGTGACCAAGATTACTCGAACACTAATGAACCGATCTTCTAGAAATTTTGCAGGCTTATTTAATACATAAAAATGTAGTGTTTAATCGTTCGATTTTTTTTTCGAAAAAAATGGCCGTTTTATAGCCAAAAAACGGCCGTTTTTTTCGTTAAAATCGAACCATTAACTTTGACTGTCCGCCATTTTGTGAAAAATGAATATTTTTTAAAATCCTTCGATTAAAGACTAGTTTATACTTATATTTGACTAAATCCATCCGCATTTTTTTTTCAGATGATCCACTTCGCCGCAATGTTGGTCACCGCAAACCGTGTGTATAAAAACATTATTTCATTGACGGCCATTTGCCACTAAACAATGTAATATTTTTCAATAAAAAAATTACTGAAAGTTCTTCAAGATGTGTTCTTTAAGATGGTATATTGATCGATTAAAAAAGTTTTGTAGTTTTCTTTAAAAAAATTCATGAAAAAGGCCTTTTTTTTGCGCTACAAGTGGGGGTAACGCCTTAATGAGAATACGTAAAAACGCTTGATTGATTTTCACAGCCAAAAAAATTCGGATAACGAAAAAGAATCGACTATCGTTGCGTTCCAACGATGAAAACTTCAACAACATACTAAAACTAATTAATTTCAGATACTACATTTTTTCATCAGCTTACGGTGTGAAAATCGCTCAAACGTTTCTACCTATTCTTATTCGAAATTTACGACCTCAATTTGCAAAGAAAGGGACTTAGTATAATGATAAAAAGAAATGAAAAATGAAAGAAAAAAAATAATTCCATTCCAACGATGCAATCTTAAACGTCATATATATCGAGGGCTGTGAATACACAGCCGAGAAATAATGACGTTAAAGTTTGCATTGTTGGAATGCAACGATTTCTTCTTTCTATTTTTTCAATTCCTTTATTTCTCTCATTGTCCAAAGGCTTTTTTTCCACACTATGGTCGTAGATCTGCAATAAAAATACGTAAAAACGTTAGAGTGATTTTCTTAGTCTAAATAGGTCAAGCAAAATGTCGAGCAACGACAAAAAATTGACTTCCGTTGCATTCCAACGACGCAAGCTTCAACGTCGTGACAAATATACAGACGATGCTTATCCGACAGTCGTAGACGCAATTCATTGCTATCAATGATAATTTCGCCCGTGAAACTGTCCGATACCATCGCAAACCTCGAGTCGTACCTTCCGAATTCAATCGAGTCCATGCAGCTTCATCAATTGAGTAGTTGGCGAAAAAAACCGCACTTGTCCACGTTACGTAAATTTTTTTTCACGTTCTTCAAGCACACCTTTATTAACTCCCAAAATATTTTGCATCAAATTCGGCTCTAAACACCTTGAAATTTGTTAAACACTGCCTTTTCAAGCAGAAACGGACTTGTCCAAAATAAAAATAAAAATAAACACACGCTAGTTGGTGTTATTATTAAACTAAAGCTAGGTCCAGGCTTACATTTTGATAGAGCCTTCATATATGAAGGGGTCTTCACACTTCAGACGCAAAAAAGGCTATTTTATGAATTTTTTGACAGGATAATATTATAGATATTCATATAAAGGTTGTTCCACTTAATAAAAACACTTTCCAAATACATTTAAAAAAAAATTGTATGTATTAATGTAACCCAAACAAACTTTAAACGCGTTTTTCTCGAAACAACGTTTTTAGACGGCTTGTTGAAAAAATCTTCGAAACTACTGAACCAATGCTTATGAAATTTTAACTACATATTCTTTACAACTATAGCTATAGCGCATATCGAGGATTTTTTTTATTTTGATATTTACCAAAAACGGCTAATAAAACGTTTTTTTTTTGTTTTTTCGTAAAATGTCCGCCATTTTGTTATTTTTGCATATATTTCCCGAGATTGCATCAACAGCGCAGACCTACAATTTTTTTAAGACTTTTCTTCTCTACCATTTTCATCTATAAATAGTGACTTAAATAAATAATTTTTTTTCAAATGTATTTCGAAAGTGTATTTATTGAGTATAACAACTTTTGTATCAATATCTATAATATAAACCTATCAAAAAAAATCATGAAAATAGAGTCTTTTTAGCGTTTAAAGTAAGAAGACCCCTTAAAGCTTAAAAATTCCAACTCATCTCGCTTTGGTTATTTTGGTTTTTGACGTCTCCTGTAAAAAAGTAATTCAGGGACAAGTCCGGTTCTGTTCGCCAGCTCCTCAATTATTCTCACATATACAAGAACTTTTCTCTCATCTTTCACGCATGAATCCATCGTTTTCCTCAACGAAGCATTGACATCACCGCGTTCAAACTTTTTTGCAATCACAAGAGTATGCAACGACATTATCTTCCAGCGGAACATTCGGTCGCGTTTAATAATAACGCTAATGACCAGACGGGAGTGAAGAGAAAAAGCGAGAGAAAAAGAAAACATCAAAAATACGTTTCTTTCAAATTGCTGGTCGCAAGGAAAAATTTACTTCGTACACATTGCGAAATGTGGGTCGACCGCGAGGAAGTCTTTTTTCCGGTATATCGCTCTTGTAATGCGCTGCGGTAGTTTATTTTTTCTTCCTTTTTTTTCGCGTCAGACTCGACGATGCACTCGATTTCGGATAAAACGCGAGTGCGCGCGTATACCTGTATACGTATATTTATATACAAGTGGACTTTTATGTGGATGCATGTTATACGACGATGAGCAATGATCAAGAGCATACGAAAGACAGAGAGAGAGAGAGAGAGAGAGAGAGAGAGAGAGAGAGAGAGAGAGAGAACCTGGGGCGTGTCGACCGCATCATGGGCTCGAAAACCTGGACACATGGGGCAAATAGACAGAGAAAGAGCGAGGGGGTGGAGAGGACTAAAAGAAGGTAGAGAATAAAAAGCAGAGCATCGTTGAGGCAACGTGTGTGTTGGATGCGAGCATACATGACTACCCCCGCGACTAACATATATATATATATATATAGAGAGAGAGAGAAAGAGAGAGAGAAAGAGAGAGAGAGAGAGAGATACGTCGCCCCTTATTTTTGCTTTCACCGCATCTCGCCTTTCATCCGGCGGAGAGTTTCGGGGTGCGCCCGAAATACTACACGTCAAGGCTCCTTTATTCAGCGATGAAACCAAACGCTCGAGAACAAAATTACGAGAACATTTTTTCAGTCTTTACTTGTTTTCTTATATATATATATATATATATATATATATATATATATATATATATATATATATATGTGTGTATATGTATATGTATATGTATATGTATATGTATATGTATATGTATATGTATATGTATATATATATATATATATATATATATATATATATATATATATATATATATATATATATATATGTATGTATGTATGTATGTATGTATGTATATGTGTGCGTGTGTGTGTGCATGTGTTACATATTGAAATTTTTATTCGTGCAGTGTTAACCCAGATTCAACAAGCAAATCGAAAATATCGGCGAACGGAATGTGTCGATCTGAAAAATGTGCAAAACTCAACGCCGAATGCAAGCACGTTCCTCATATTTGATTTTCTTGCGAGCGTAATAAGAATGTGACAAAGTAGTAACAGGGAAAAAATCACGCACTATATATTCGTGGCGTTATGTTGTAGTTACAATGTTACATAAACAGATGCCCATGCAGTACCCGTCAAAAGTTTACCGATAATTGCAAAATTATATGAGAATAATATAATTCATTTTGCCCAGCTCTGCAGTATCTTCGTAGAATGAAAAAAATGAATCATATTATTCTAATATAGATTTGCAATCATGCAAAGTGATCGAAAACGTCTGACCGGTACTGTTTATGCAGGGTGTCCCGTTATGAATGGATGATCCTGCAACTGTCGATAGGTCAGATCATGTCCTACTGTATGCTGGAATTTCAGTTTAGTAAAAGTCCTACGGTTTTAGAGATTTTCGGCTGTGTTATTTTTCGAAAAAAAAATCATCTGCTTTTGTTTTTTCGCATGTCATTTCTACAAATGATATGAATCGACTATAACAAGGCAACTTTTTAAAGTAATTGGCACGATAAGCCAATTTCATTTACACCGCGGACTATCAAAGTCAGATGTTTGAATTGGTTTGTATGACAATTCTGCAGATCTTTTTTCATGAAGTTTCCTTTACATTTAAGGGTAAAAAGAAGACTTTTCTAGATAAAACAAATAACCAAGAGTATTTTTTAAAAAGCGGGTTAAAAAAAGTTATCATTTGTAGAATCGGCATGCGAAAAACCAAGAGCAGACGATTTTTATCTCGAAAACCGTGGGACTTTTACTAAACTGAAATAAATGTATAGTAAATATATATGTGCATTTAGCCCAGTACCATATGAATGTACTTGTTATTTGTGTATTTGTTATTTGAACGTTTTGAAGTAAATATCCTTGCATAAAAAGAATTGTAAAACGACATGGATAGTGACTAAAGCTATGGTCTTGAAGTTTCCATCGTTGTAATGCAACGAAAATTCGTTTTTTATATTTTTATGTCCTCATTTTTTTTACTTTACTACTTTTTCGCAGATTAAAATTCTAGATTTCTAAATAAACGAATTAAAGAATGATTGAGGGATTTTTGTAATAAACATCCGGAAAAAAAATGGAGCAATTGAAAAATAACAATTTTCTGTGCATTCCAACGATGCAAACTTGAATCTCATCTAATGCTTTAGGGATGAAAAAGATGTAATCCCATGACGGTACATGTGGAAAATGTCCGAGCCGACTTATACTTGCACACATTGTGTTTTTTCGTAGTGCAACCATAGGTTAGGGATGAGATTGAACTTTGCATCGTTGGAAGGCAATGGGAATTATCATTTTTCAATTGCTCGAATTTCTCGTAGATAATCCTCATTGCGAAAATCCGTCAATCATTTTTTAGTCGCTTATTTAGACATCTAGAATTTAAATGAGAAAACAATTTTATATAACAATTAAAACGAGGAAATAAAAACGTAAAGAAAAGAATTTTCGGTGCATTGGAACGATGCAAACTTCAAGACTATGGCTGGGGGATGAGAGTAAAGGTATTCAGACGGTGCCCAAATAACGATCACGATATGTATATATTCCGGAAGTAGGGATGTATGTACATGCATTCCTACTTTACGAAAAATGCCTCTGACTTATTTTCGCCGCGGCATTTCCGCGTCGCATGGGATGCTTGCAAGTCTTATATTTCATTCCTTTGCACTCGGGTCTCGCTCGCTTATACGTCTATAACGTTGAAGTAGATTATTCATGAGTTTTTCGATTATATATATATATATATATATATATATATATATACACGCACGTATATATACGAAGCAAATATTGGAGAAGTAAGAAAACAAAGGGGTTCCTCATACATATACAAACGATTGGAGATTCGAAAGAGAGAGAAAACGAGAGACGCAAATACAAAAAGAGAACAAGGAAGAGGAGACTTTCATCGTCGGCAGCTAGTCCTGCAGACATCCACACGCCGCCCTATATACAATCGTGTTTTGAGACGTCCTTTTTTTCTTTCTTTTTTACGATGCCGAAGCACGATAAGGTCTAGGCTGCGTTTTATTCACCCCATCCCTAGCTCTTGACAATGCACACACAAAATTCCGTATAATCTTGAGCCATCGTATAAGAACATTGCCGGTGCTCCGCAACTTTGTCTGTATCCCTAACGCCCCTCTCGTCTCGTGCATCGGCTTTGAGCCGATCCAGAAAAATCCTTCCACTTTGAAAGTATAATCGTCGTCCCGACAGATCTCTTGGAACGGCATGTCTCCATATTATTCTTATTTTATCCTTTCTAATATGTTTTTATTCCTGGCTTTGAGAGAATTTCATTCCGTTGAATTTTAAATGAGATGTCAATCTCGCCGGAAGCTTCGTATCTATCGACCGATCAATTCAGCATTTATATATATGGGACATTCCACGCCATTTCACCTAGTAAGTGACCCCGACCATTTTTGGTTTTCCTGATTTTTTTGTTGTAAAATTGTACCCCATGAAAGGAATGACCACACCAATTTTTAGATTTTTATCTCTTCTCCTTTAGCAGTCATAATTTTCCAAACAATATCGATTTCGGAAGTTTTGGGAACGTTTAAACGGTGATAACTCCTGAAGTAATTGAGATATCGACGAACGTCACTTGACAATTTTTTTTATGAAAAAATATGAAACATGAAATAATTATTAATTAATTAAATATGAAAAAATATCATTGATCAATTTCAACTTTTGTTCTGCTTCGAAAGTGAAACCTATTTTTTGACAGTGATTAACTTTTTCAATTTTTTTCAAAAAATTCTCTAAAATAGAGTGACCCATTCTATGATTTTTAAGACTAGTCTCATCGTGGGCCCATTTCTCCTTCTATTTTTTTATTAACCCTCATCAGATAAGGGTGTTTTCGATCGCCGTTAAGGATAATGGTGGGTCACTCGTGCTTTCCGATAATTTTGCAATACTTAAAGCGCTGCAAAAAATCTGGAAAAATTCATGGACCTTGTTGAGACCCTTTACTCGATAATTATAATTTATCCGACCAGAAAAAATTAATTTTGAATAACAATTTCATGCAAAATCCGGGGGCATGCAAGCATTTTTCAGGGTATTGTTCAAGTCACGAGTGACCCACCTTTATCCGATGAGGGTTAAATTAATAATATTTTTTTACAAGATTTTTATCATTAATCTCCAATAATGCTATTGATGGTTTTGTTTATTAAAAAATCATTATTTTCGTTAAATACCGCACAGATAACAAATAAACTATTTGAGACCTGTCGAAGCCGAATTGGAAATCGCAAAACCATTAATAGCATTATTAGAGATTGAGGAATAAAAATATTCTGGAAAATATGATTAATTGAAAAAAAAATAGAAGGAAAAATGGGCCCACGATGCGACTAGTCCTAAAAATCATAGAATGGGTCACTCTATTTTAGAGATTTTTTTGAAAAAAATTCAAAAAGGCAATTATCTTTCAAAAATATAGTTTTCACTTTAGAAGCGAAAAAACGTTGCCATTGATAATTTTTTAATATTTTTTTAACGTAACTATGCTTCAAAATTTTAAAAATGTTATACTTACATTTGTCGATATCTCCATTAGTTCAGGAGTTATCAGCGTTTAAACGTTTAGAAAACTTCCGAAGTCGACATTTTTTGGAAAATTATCTTCTCTTAAAAGAGAAGAGATGAAAATCTAAAAATAGGTGTCATCAGAAAAACCAAAAATGGTCCGGGTCACGGGCTCGGTGAAATGGCGTGGAATGTCCCATATATATATATGTGTGTGTGTGTGAGTGTATTTGCAATCGATCGGAGAGCAAGCTTCTTTTCAGCTTTTTCCCGCCTGACGTTCTGGGGCGAACCCTCATGCGTGGGCGAGGACACGAGGGCCTGTGCAGGGTTGATTCATCCCTCATTCGTTTCTCGCCAATTATATCGCGACCGAGGGTGAATGAGCCCTTTTATCCTACATGAGTGTTGTCATGATCGAAATACGTGGAATAAGCAACCCATCGATTTTTCGCACGTTCATACTTTGCGTTTCGTGGGCAGTGCTTCTTTTTTCACACTTTCACAACGTTTACACACTAGTTCACTGTTGATTTAGGTTCGCTAGTATACGAAGGGTAACCTTTTATCGGAACTGAATCAATCGGTTCGAAACATTTTTTTGAACCTATCGTTGACACACTGAATGATTTTTACACGGAGGAATATTAAATAAAATGCACACTTTCCCAAAAAATTGAAAATTTTCAATAATTTTTTACAATTTATTTAATTTAATATTTTCCGAATGTCAATTGTGCAGGTACATTGGGACGTGTTGAAAGTGTATACCTGATTTTAAAAAATGACCGAAGGATTGTTAACGACAGGATGATGTCCCATCCGGGTAAAATTGACTCGGTGTATCAAAATCATGGCCAAAGTTAGCAGTGTCAACGGAAGGTTGAGGTGTTAGGCTACTGTGAAAATTTGTCAAAATTCTTGTGCGTCGCTTGAGGCAACTGAAATTAAAGAAGGTCCAACGTATGGTGCAGGAATCGTAGGTTGAAGGTAAACTTATTATTATAATGATAGAACTTCTGGGAAAACTTTTAACGCGTTTTTCTCGCAACTATGTTTTCCAAAACGGTGTACACGATTTTTCGATATATAATGAACGGATTGAAATTTGGCACACGTATTCAGTATAATAATACTTTACTCTTGAACGACGTTTTTTTTTCTTAACATTTTTCTTTCATTAGCTATTAACAATAATGATGTAATTTTTCCTAAAAAAATCGAAAAAAATTGAACATTTTTTTAATGATTGAAATACGATAGCAAAACAAGGCTCGGTGAAGACTTACTAGTTATTTTAGTAACTAGTAATTTACTAGTTAGATTACTCGTTATTTTATGAAAAAAAAACTCGTTTTTTTTTGTTTCAGACCAACCGGGTGGCTAAAATCAAGTACACCTTTGAGCCTTTAGGACTTCTTAAATTATTAATATGTTTTTAATTGAATTTCGTACACAACTTTGTTAATGTACATACAAATAAATGTCCAAAGGATTTTTCAATCGTCTTATTGCTTCAAAACTATTTTTTTTATATAACCCTGATTTTTGGTTCATCACAGTAGCGTAACCCCTTAAGATAATTCATTTAGCACAATTTTGACCGATTTCCGTAAGTCTGGCGTCGAATTTTATCAAATCGGAGTATTTATCATTATCTTACGAGCTCAATTCAGTGAGTTCTCGCGCGAATGTCTCTTCCGCTAAAATTCGTTAAAATTAGTAGGGGGTGAAAAGAACTGTGATGTCTAACTGTTGGTGAAATTTTGAAGAACTTCCCTGTTTCTAGCTCCAGATATTTTACATCAATGTTAGCTATTTTTCACACATCGCCTATAGTATTTATGTTTGAATATTGCGACTAAACGCGTTGATGTACTTTCATAAAATGATACCAAGCAGCGAAGGACTAGTATTCAGATCAGGTAAAAAAAAAACGAAGTTATTGACGGTTTTGTTTCTGAAACACAACAACGAAAAATAAATAGTTCGAAGCAGAGCTAGTCACGTGAAGTTGTACGATCGTCACTCGGGAGAATACACATACATGGAATCCATAATTGTTTGCTTAAATCTTAAGTTCCCTTATAATCTCGAGAACTCTAATTAGTTTAAGAATTTAATATCTAGTCGATTCAAGGTTTTTAAGAAATGAGACATAAATTTCGAGCTTATATGAATTAATTTTGTTATAAATAAAATATCTGTAACCGAAACACCAAACACTATTTTCCCATATTTTATTTTTTTCAATTTTTAATATCTGCATCCTGTTAACTTGAAATATTTACACAGCATTCTTTGGTAGGTATATTTGTCATAGAAGTGCCAAAAAAATTGCAAAGCCATGACAAATGTTTTTGCAATTGACATTTTTTAAATAAAAATAAAAGGAAAATATGAAAATGCGCGTAATACCGTCATAAAACAATTTTTCAAAAGAATTTTTGCTAGTTCTCTAGTGTTTCATATCTACTTTGAGAAAGACTTCGGTATTTCGGTCTTTGCACTTTGGTAAGATTAGAAAAATTCCAGCGCGGAGAGCTTTCGAAAAAAATATGGCTTCGAACAAGTTGCCAGTGTGCGGCCACATTGTATTGAAAATAATCTTGAAAACATTATTTATACTCTTTTTTGAGTATATTTTGCAAAACCAACGGTATGTTTCCAATAAGGTTTATTATTTTGTTCAAATCAACGTCACATTTCCCCACGTCAGTTTTCGATCGCCATGAGGAAATAATATAAAAAAGAAATTTCCCTGATTCATCATTGCAATGCCATGAAAATTCTAATTAAATAAATATATAATATTTATTTTACGATAATAAATAAATAATATAATTATATATAATAAACATATTATAATAATAAATAATATAAATAAAGAACCAATAATATAATAAAAATCTTTTTTCATATTATTTCCTCGTTTTTATTATGTCAAGTATTTTTTTTATAGATTTAAATTCTACATCTCTAAATAAGTGACTTAAAAATTATTGACGGATTTTAGAAATGAAAATTAGCTGCAAGAAATTCGAGCCTTTGAAAAATTATCATTTTTATCGCCTTCCAACGATGTAACCTTCAATCTCGTAGTTTTCAGCTTAACATGTAACAATTCTATCCAATCCTAAAATCCGAATTAAAAAGCTAAAAGAAGCTTAGTGAAGGGAGGTGAAGGAAGAAAAAAAATGAAAATGGAATGTTTACCTTTGCTCCAGACTTCTCGTTCCTGTCGTTGCGACGACAATTTAAACATTTTCGCGATTGATTAGACACTCGGGAGCAATTTTTACACAATTACATTCCTCACGACGAACAAGAGAAACAACCGATGACAATAAACGCTACGAACATTCATTTGATTTCGCTGCTACGTATTTGTTCGATGGTTTCGCGAGATTTTCATTTCCGCCGGATGTGGTCGATAAGTTGTTGCAGCGTAGACCACAGAGCACGTGGCGAATATTGTTTTCCAGAAAGTTAAATTTGCACGTTTTTTGTTACTCGCGAGTATTTTGTCACGTTCGTGTAGAGTTTGTGTTCTTTGCCAGATGCCAATATCGAAAGAACGTAGAATATCAACTGCCAGACACGTATTACTCGTCCAAGTGACGTTTAAAGAGTTCGTATATGTATATATGCGTCTCTGTGGGTGTATATATATATATGTATCGTAGCGTGTGAGTTTGCGCGTACTGAGACAAGACGGTGCAAAATTGTTTGCAACGTCAGGAGGCGCTATCGAGTTTTCGCTTCCTCGACGTCAACGACGACGATGACGACGAGTGGCCAGTTGGCAACTTCGTTGTCTCGCCGTCTCGCATATCCAACGCTGCCCAAATACGTTGCACGTTATTTAGCATGTTTTTTTTCATTAACACAATCGTTATTTTTCATTTCAACAAAAAAAAAAACGGTAGCGTCATTTCGGCAAAAAGGGGGCCAAGTATTTTTTTTATATAAAAAGCTTTTTTCTAATGGTGTTGATGTTTGCAACGTTGGAATGCAAGGAAAATTCTTATTCATTTTTTATTTGTTTATTTTTAGTACTATCCAAACTCTTATTCGGCCCTTTTTAATCATCGATCCCTAATAAGGGCCTTGAAAAATATTTCAGCGTTATTTGTGGCCTAAATGTGGCAAAAAAATGATTGGGTAATAGGAAACGAAAAAAAAAATTTCGTTTCATTCCGATGATGCGAAATTCAATACCATTTTCTCGAAAAGTTTTATAAAAAATCAATGCGGCGCTAAAGTTTTTCCATTGAGCACAACAATTGTATTTCTTGCTTAAAAAATGTAATTTAATTTATCTCGAGGAGTTTTTTTTTACTATTCTCGTTATCTGATCGATGATTGATAAAGGTTTATCCCGATTGAGAAAAAAATTCGAAGTGTCCTTCGAGAAGTTTAATCTCTTTTGATTCTGCAATTTATGAACGTTGAAAATATCAGATAACGTTGAGAGGCTGCGAAAATGATTGTGAGGCTTGGGGATAAAATCGCGAAGTGTTTGTCCGCCTTAAGGTCGTGGCTTGGAAAAACTGGGGAAATTGCCAACTCGGCAGAACTTGGCAAAATTGTCGTGGCTACACGCGATTTATCGTTCAATGCATACTACACAAAGCAACGCGAATGAAACCAACGTTATATCTTGTTGATTTCAATCAAAAGCCCCGAACGACACTTCCACCTGGATGATAAAAATTTCCCAAAGAAACATTTGTACGCCATATTTTTTTAGTAAAAAATCTTGAATGTTTTCGCTAAAAATTTAGCGTATTTAACGAAATTCTCTTCAGTGAGCACAGCACCAAACGAGCATACCGCGAGTCTTCACAATTATCTGTGTCTGTTTTGTTCCCTGAGTGACATACTTTTTCATCTAATTATGACGACTTTTGTTGCGATAGTGAATCAACCGGGATAGAGAGAAAAAGATCGCGATAAGGACAATCGGAGTGACCACGGATTATCGAACAATGGAGTGAACGCAGCGATCGATCACGCCAGCTGCAAATGAAATCCAGCGGATTTGTTTGTGGCAGGTCGAGAGCTGATTGACGATCGTAATTGAACGAGAGCACACGATAGCTGGATGTACGCACGTAAATCCGGAATAAAAGAAAATGCGCACTTATTTTACCAACATGAAATTCAGTCGGAATAAAATTTTTTTTTGAGGGTACCCTCTCATCATAATTTCTCGAAAAATCGGTTCTTTTTATTCTATATATTCATTCTCGATCTTTAGAGAGGAGATACCTTTACGCGAGGCAAACATTTGTTGATTTTCATGATTTTTTTAAAAAGGAAATGTTTTTTCATCACTTTTGAGACTTAGGGTATGTTTTATTACGACTGTTGGCTGTTACATGGTATTTTAAAAATTTATTAATCTTTAGAAAAGGCGGAGGTAAGGCACGGTCTTCAAAAATGCATATATAAAACTGGCTTGATGTGTAGTTAAAAAAACTAATCGACTGATTCTGATGAAATTTGATATAAATGTTTCTAACCTTATTGTCTAAAACATGAACCTAATTATTTTTGAAAATTAGAAAAAAAAAGTATTTTTTCATTGCACAATGTAGCCATTTTTTTAGGAAAATGTAATCTTTTGTTTGAAAGCGTACCATTTGATCAATTTCCAACATCTCTCACTTTTTATTGGTTCATATTCTGCGTATGAGTATTAATAAAAGAAAAATATTCGTTGATTTTTTTGTCAGATTAATCCCGTCGGTTACGTGTCACGCCGTCTGACAACAGCGCAGGCGCCCATATTTCATGACAAATGCCTGATAAAGAAATATACGAAAGTTTTCATTGCGATATCTAATGAGGTTGAAGTTTGCATCGTTGGAATGCAACGAAAATTCTTTTTCATTTCTTGTTTTCGTTATTATCCAAAATCATATTTTGCAGATTTGTCGTAGATTGCTAGATAAGGATCCTAAAAAATGTTTGCGTCAATTTCGTAGTTGAAATCTGCCAAAGGAAGTTTGCGAAATGAGAAAAAAAAATCAACGTTGCAGTCCAACGATGCCAACTTCAACGTCATGATATCTATCATAGATTACGAAATTAAAAATGTTAAAAAATACACGATGGTGTTGAAGTTTGCATCGTTGGAACGTAACGATGCTATTTACCATTTTTATTTTCTTATTTTTATTACTATGGACAATTATTTTTACAGAAGATATTTTTATAGGTGTCGAGGCACCCAAAAAAATGTTTGGGTACCTTTCGTAGCTAATATTGTCCAACAGAAATTTGAGAGATAAAAAGAACTTGCATTCCAACAGTGCAAACTTCACCGTTATAAACACGGACTTTTTTTGGCTGTTTCAATTCAGTCAAACTCAATTGACATTCCGTTGACACACAGGGTCATTTTGACCCGGATCTATTTTAAATAAAACGCTCACTGTCCCAAAATGAAAAATGTTGAATTATTTTTTATAATTTAATTATATATTTCCCTAATTTCAATTATGCAAACATGTTAAGAATGATTAAAAGTGTATTCCTAATGTGAAAAAAATTCAATCGACGGAAGGGTTGTTATCGGCAGAAGGTTAACGATGGAAGGGCGATTCAAAATTCAAATTTAAAGGGTTGTGGATGAATAAAAAGTGTTTAAAAATTATATTCCATACTGTATATGATGATAATAAGGGTGTTGAAGTTTGCACTGTTGGAATGCAACGGAAGTTTTTTTTAATACTCTACCTTCCTAATTTTTTTTCTATTCGAAATATTTTTTCCAAATTTATATTGCAAACCGATAAATCTTGAACAATTGTTGAGAAATGTTGGGAGGCAAAATCTACCATAGGTAATTAACGGATTTCAGAAATATTCATTTTCATTGCATTCCAACGATGCAAACTTCAATGTCATATTGTCATTATTAAATGCAAACTTCAATGTCATTATTAAATTGTCTTGTATCAACCCTATGAGTGTGTATATACATATATATAATTTTGCCGAAGATAGCGTAAAATTTTCCAACATAAAACAGAAAAAAAAATCCTTGCCAAATGTATTGGGGATGTTTGTAGGACTGGTAGAAATTTCTTCGCTCTAATATGACCCTTCTACAATTATACACTAATTCGCGTGTTTAATCAAGGCGCAAACCGAAGGAAAGCAACGAACCATAACTCTACTGTCGATCGCAACTTTACTGTTTTCAGAGACGTCTGGATTTTAAAGCTCCTATTTTACGTGCACGTATATACATCTCCACGTACATAAATTGCCCCAGTGCCCAGACGTCAAAAGAGATCAGTCTGGCTTTGGCTCTACACATAACGGTGATAGGGACCACTGTACAATATGCATAGCTGTATATGTCTATGTATGTAAGTGCCTATGTGCTTATATCCACGATATTCCGTGCTTAAGTGGAAGAGAAGTAAATCGTAAAAGTAATCTGTACTTAGCATACAGATATGCACATACACATTATACATAAATATATACTGACGTACATATAATATTCATATGCACAATCGTTTCTGGCTTGGTGTACCAAAAATGGATTTTCGCGCCAAAACATTATTTTGAAGAATTCCATTATCATTGACGTAATTCAAGACATTTTTTGACAGCAAAAGTGATTTTTGGTATGACGTGAAAATTGCCTTGGTGTTTTCATTTATATTGAAAAAAACGAGTAATGAAAGTGGGGGTCGGGCGGAGGGGTAAGTTACGATTGGAATTCCCCATATAGGCTGCATATGTATGTAGGTACATAGAAAGGTCTTATAGCGGACAATGCCAGTACATATGTACCGTGGCAGTAACAGGTGTATGAGAAGAGAACTAAATCCCTGTACACGCGAAACAGTTGCGCGTACTTATGGATGCGGTAAAGTCCTGTAAAATCCGTGCAATTTCTTGAATATTGTATGTATGCTTATTGTATATACGTACATACGTTTCTTGAACATTTTATATACGTATATACGCTATAAGAAGTTTTTATATTTATTTACGGTTTTTATAATTCTGTATTGACCCTGGGAAAATAATTCTCATTATTTCTACAAAGTTTATCGTGTTTCGGGGAATTTTTCTAGTTTACGGGAAACCACCATTCCTGATTGCTGATGGATGAGATCTCAATAGCTGTGTAAAAACAGCTCTTGAGATTTTTTCCTCGTGCTCTGGCAATTTTTTATACTTTTTTTTTTTTCATACGGTGTCGAAGTTAGGATCGTTGCAGCGCAACGAAAATTCTTTTTCATTTTATTATTTCTTCATTTTGATTTGAAATCTTTTTTAGCAGGTATTGAAAATGTCTGATAAAGATTTGAAAAAAGGTTCGAGTGTCTTTCATTGCCTGAATCTGTCGAAAGAATATTCGGACAATTTAAGGGGGCTTCTCTCTTAAGATGCTTGAAAAGGGTATTTTCATGCATTTTTTTGATAGGTTTATATTATAGATATTGATATAAAAGTTGTTACACTTTCGAAATACATTTTAAAAAAATTTATACACTTTCGAAATACATTTAAAAAAAATTATTTATCTAAGTCACTATTTATAGACGAAAATGGTAGTTAAAAAAATGTCCTAATAAAATGGTAGGTATGCATTGTTGATGAAATCTCGGGGATGGATCATCCGAAATAAAAAAACCAAACGGTTTTACATTCAGTGTGTTAATGGCTATAGCGCATATCATACGATTTTTGATATATGCAAAAATAACAAAATGGCCGACATTTAAAAAAAAACAAAAAAAACGTGTTTTTCCACCGTTTTCGGCAAAAAAGTCAATATCAAAATTTAAAAAAATCCTTGTTGTGCGCTATAGCTATAGTTGTAAAGAATATGAAATTTCATAAGGATCGGTTCAGTAGTTTCGAAGATTTTATTGACAAGCCGTCGAAAAACGTTGTCTCGAGAAAAACGCGTTTAAAGTTTGTTTGGGTTACATAAATACATTAAATTTTTTTTAAATGTATTTTGAAAGTGTATTTATCAAGTCTGACAACTTTTGTATCAATATCTATAATATAAACCTATCAAAAAAATTCATGGAAATAGCTTTTTTAGCGTCTAAAGTGAGAAGACCCCTTAACAGACAATTAATTTCCATTGTATTCCAACGATCCACACTTCACTATCGTTTTTTTTTCTATGATGACCGTATGGTTCAAAACGAAAAGGCTGAAGTGCTCTTCAATTTGAAAAATGTCGCTTTAATGTAACAATGCCTCAAACGAGCGGCATGAGAGAGAATGTCGGGGAGGAAGGACAAGTAGACAAAGTTCATTGAAAGGATTGAATTACCTTTAATGAAAGTTAAGTTTTTAATCGGCGTCAATTGAAGTTAAATTGACGCAAGTAAATTTCCTTAAACAAATCTGTCATAACAATGACAGTACATAAATTACATCTAACTATTCAATATTAGAAATTCCGACAATTTCCACATTTTCAAAGAGCCCTTTCTTTACAAACGTGTGTCCCGTCATCAAAAACCTTCATCCATCAATATAACTTGATGGTGTTGACGTTTGCATCTTTGTAACGCAGCGATAGTTCCGTTTTATATTTCATTTTCCATATTTTTATCACTATAGGTAATCTTTTTTAATAGATTTATAATGTAGATCGCTAAATACATATCTTTAAAAATGGTTGAAGGCCTTTTGTAGGCGAAATCTGCCGTAAGAAATTAAATTCGGTGCAGTCCAACGATGCAAACTTCAGCATCGTATAACTTGAACAGGTACCCATCATTGCAATTTTGTTACGATTTGCACGAATTAAACATTCGTTCATTAACAAACATGCATGATGTTGAAGTTTGCATCGCTGATCTGCAGGGAAAGTTCATTATTTTAAATGTTCAAATTTAATAGCCGATTTAGCCTGTGAACATCACTCAAACGTTTTTACGTATTCTTATTAGACATCCAGGACCACAATTTGAAGAAGAAAAATGCTTCCGGTAAGTATAAAAATAAATGATTAAAAAAAGAACGAAAAAAAAAATCGCTGGAATGCAACGATTTTTGTTGTTCATTTTTCATTTCTTTATTTTTATCCTCATCAAAAGCCTTATTTTCGCAAATAAGGATTGTAGATGTCTAATAAAAAGACGTAAAAACGACTGAGAGATGTTCACAGGCTAAATCAGCCAAAAAATCTGAACAAGTAAAAAGAATGAACTTTCGTTGCATTTCAACGGTGCAAACTTCAACATTATGCCTTCAACCATGGTTTTTCTTTATCTCGTATTCAATTTTCGTATCTTGCGTGCTCTTCGATTGGATGAGATATATTTCATCAAATTTTACAATTAAGGGGCTATTAAAGCCAGTGGACATTTTTTAAAAATCGATTTTTTTTTGCCTTTTTCGGCAGTTTATACTCTCAAGAATATCCTGTAATTAGCAGTTTTTATGGTAAATATCATTTTATCCTGCAAAAATCGATAGTTAAATCTTTAAACGCGTTTTTCGCGGAATGAGATTTTTTCAATTTGCTGACATTGTAACTCAAAGAGCAATTATCCGATTGACTTGAAATTTGAACGGAGTACTCTTGAACATATCTACTCTGCAATGACGTAGGATATTTTTGATTGGATGAAAATTGACGATTTGGCATTGAAAAAACGACCATTTTGTAGGCAAGAAATCAGACTTTTTCACAACTACGCCATTTTGTTAGATTTTTATATTTTTCGAAAATCCTACGTCATTGTACAGGAAATACTATGCGGTATAACGACATTTTTTGCTTTTTCGGTTTCAGCTACTCAATCGGCCGGAATCATGTGGGCAGTGGAGGAACTTTTTTTTTGGCGCCTCCGAAGGCAGCGCATACGTCGCTTGGATCTCAATATTTTTCTATGAAAAAATGATGTAATATAGGTAAAATATAGCCAAATATATTCTTAATTTGCCGAAACATTTAATTGAGTACTTTTCTTCCAAAAAATTCCCGAAAATCACCAAAATTTTCAGCGTTCACACTGGTATGCCTCTTAGGGGGTCTTCTTACTTTAGATGCTAAAAAAGGCTATTTTCATGGATTTTGTTGATAGGTTTATGTTATAGATATTGATGTAAAAGTTGTTATACTTAATAAATACACTTCCGATATACATTTTAAAAATGTTTATGTTTTTATGTAACCCATACAAACTTTAAACGCGCTTTTCTCGAAACGTTTTTCGACGGCTTGTTGATAAAATCTTCGAAACTACTGAACCGATCCTTATGAAATTTTAACCACATATTCTCTACAACTATAGCTATAGCGCATATCAAGGATTTTTTTAAATTTTGATATTGACTATTTTTTTTGCCAAAAACGGTGAAATAACACGTTTTTTTTTGTTTTTTCGAAAAATGTCCGCCATTTTGTTATTTTTGCATATATGAAAAATCGTATAATATGCGCTACAGCCATTAACATACTGAATCTAAAACCGTTTGATTTTTTGTTTCGGATGATCCATCTCCGAGATTTCATCACCAGCGCCGCCCTACAATTTTTTTAGAACATTTTTTTAACTACCATTTTTGTCTATAAATAGTGACTTAAATAAATAAAAATGTTCGTGCCAATTTCAAGTTTTACGAGACTTCTCTTCTGCGTTCGTATAATTTCAGCTTTCACGTTACGAAATTTGCGATAACGCTGTTAAGACACTCGGATCAAATTCTTTCTTATTAACACAAATGGCTTGTATCAGTTCAGTGGCAATCTCGAGAAAGCAATTTCTGTTCATAGTCGTTTCGACGTCCACATTTATTCCCTATCCCATACATACATATTTTCCCCTTAATATATATATATATATATATATATATATATATATATATATATATATAAATGTATATAAATGCGTGTGTTTGCGTCTGAAATCCTAGGTCCGTGCGCTATAAATTGAGAAAAGGATTTCGCGAGGGCTTTTCGGGAAGAGTAGAGAGGGAGGGAAGAAAGATAAGAAATGTACACAGGAGCTTTGCCAAGAGGGTTTATAAAACGAGAGCGAGAGCCTGGAAAATCTGTCTGACGACGTTACGCTCCGATATATCTATATATCGTACCAATCGTAATTTGATAATCAGATAGATGCCGAGAGAAGCCGAAAAACTCTTCGTACTTGTGCAAAACAAAAAGATTTCACGAAGAGAAAGCCCCGCTTGTCAGAGAGAACCACTTCTTTGTCGAAACGTCAAATAAAAAAATAAAAAAATAAAAAAAATAAAAATTAAATCGTATTTGTCAGTACGTGCCGAAAATCAATTCACGATTTTTTGCGTACACACAATTTCGTGCACGAGTATCGAGAGCACAATTTAAAAAAAAATCGATGTATCAACAGCACAAACTTTTGGCGCGCATCACAATCTTCGCAAATGTCGATTCACCACGACGATCGTTCCGTCACTTTATCGTTTGCGATTTTCGACACTTCGGCGATTACGAGACGGAGAAACGTGAGAAAGACGATAAAATGAGGGTTTATCGATAAAAGGAAATTTCTCGCGATGCGACGACGACTTAAGGACGACTAAAGCGAATCACGGACTATAACGTACTCGCGGAGAACATGGATGGTCGTGGTGAGGGCCGACTTCGAGCGCTCGTTCCTCGCTGAATTAACCGCAATTACCCGGGGGCTGGGCCCACACGGAGTACACACTGCTTGGTGCTTTTCCCTCCCCTTGCCGCTCACGCTTTATTTGTACGTATGTAATGGACGTATACAGAGATGAACATCCTGTACACACGAAAGTACACCATCCTATGGGACGTTCCAATAACAAATTCGGAACGTTCGTGCCGTCCTAAATTCTCCCAACGATGTCTTGGATGGTTATTCTTCCTTATTCTTCAATTGTGTTCATATAAAAACTGCCGCTGTGACTTTTCTCGATCGAGCACACTCAGAAAAAAGATTTATTAAGGACAAAGACATTTCTCTCCCGACGAATAAGTTTTCTTATTCGTGAGTCGACCTACTACGATTTTATTAACAGCTAAGAAATTTTTTTATTTACGTTTATGTTTAAGATTTACTAAGAATTTTTCCTAACGTCTAATAGGATATATAAGTTAGCAGAAATAGGTGTTTCATTTCCGACAAATAGAGTTTTTCTTAACATCTAATAGGATTCTTCATAATCCCCCAGCTGGTTTTTTTTCGAAGAATTGTGTCATTTTGTCCGTTATTATTTTCTCACTTGAATGTTTTTTTCTCACTTTGTATTCTTATTTACATTTAAATCATTCCTCACTTTCGAGTTTCTCACTTCCGAAACGCAACACTGACACTTGTGCCAAAAGCATTGACATACACTCAGAAAAAAGATATATTAAGGACAAAGAAGTTTGTCTCCTGGCGAATAAGTTTTCTTATTCGTATGTCGGCCTACTACGATTTTATTAACAGCTGAGAAAATGTTTTATTTAAGTTTATGTTTAAGATTTACTAAGAATGTTTCTTAACATCTAATGCGATATATAAGTTCGAAAAAATAGGTCTTTTATATCCGGTAAATAGAGTTTTTTTAACATCTAATAGGATTCTTCATAATCCCCCAGCTGGTTTTTTTTCGAGGGATTGTGTCATTTCGTCCGTCATTATTTTCTCACTTGAACGTTTTTTTCTCACTTTATATTCTTACTTACACTTAAATCATTCCTCACTATTGAATTTCTCACTTCCGAAACGCAACACTGACACTTGTGCCAAAAGCATTGGCATAGGAAGAAGCTACATGGTAAGCGTATGCGTGAGCTTCATCTGACGAGCGGCCTGCTGTCGGGTTCGTCGCGTTGAAGGGCAAAGTGCGCATACGCGCATTAGTATCATAGTCGCGAAATAAGAGGTTTTCGTGATTGGAAAGTAGTATTTATTTGATTTGAGGAAATATTTATTCAAATTTTCTATTTTAAATATGGCTTTTAATTGATGTGAAAAATCGGCACGTAAAAAAACATTTTTAGAGACGCCGAATAAATGCTGTAGTTACAATCACATAAAAACTGTCTCCATAAGAGTAAACATTTATTAATTTCTAATAAATTATGTTCTAATGTGCCAATTTATTAGAACATAATAAATCTTTTTTCTGAGTGTAGGAAGAAGCTACATGGTAAGCGTATGCGTGAGGGACATCTGACGAGCGGCCTGCTGTCGGGCCCGTCGCGTTGAAGGGCAAAGTGCGCATACGCGCATTAGTATCATAGTCGCGAAATAAGAGGTTTTCGTGATTGGAAAGTAGTATTTATTTGATTTGAGGAAATATTTATTCAAATGTTCCATTTTAAATATGGCTTTTAATTGATGTGAAAAATCGGCACGCAAAAAAACATATTTAGTGACGCCGAATAAATGCTGTAGTTACAATCACATAAAAACGGTCTCTATACGAATAAACATTTATCAATTTCTAATAAATTATGTTCTAATGTGCCAATTTATTAGAACATAATAAACCTTTTTTCTGAGTGCATGCACTCAGAAAAAAGATTTATTATCTTTTAATAAATTGGCACATTAGAACATAATTTCTTAGAAATTAATAAACGTTTACTCATATGGAGACAGTTTTTATGTGATTGTAACTACAGAATTTATTCGGCGTCACTGAATATGTTTTCTTACGTGCCGATTTTTCACATCAATTAAAAGCCATATTTAAAATAGAAAATTTAAATAAATATTTCCTCAAATCAAATAAATACTACTTTCCAATCACGAAAACCTCTTATTTCGCGACTATGATACTAATGCGCGCATGCGCACTTTGCCCTTCAACGCGACGGGCCGACAGCAGGCCGCTCGTCAGATGTAGCTCACGCATACGCTTACCATGTAGCTTCTTCCTATGCCAATGCTTTTGGCACAAGTGTCAGTGGTGCGTTTCGGAAGTGAGAAACTCGAAAGTGAGGAATGATTTGAGTGTAAGTAAGAAAATAAAGTGAGAAAAAAACGATCAAGTGAAAAAATAATGACGGACGAAATGACACAATTCCTCGAAGAAAACCAGCGGAGGATTATGAAGAAACCTATTAGATGTTAAGAAAAACTCTATTTATCGGATATAAAAGGCCTATTTCTTCTAATTTATATATCCTATTAGATGTTAAGAAAAATTCTTAGTAAATCTTAAACATAAAGTTAAATAAAAAATGTTCTTAGCTGTTAATACAATCGTAGTAGGCCGACATACGAATAAGAAAACTTATTCGCCAGGACACAAAATTCTTTGTCCTTAATAAATCTTTTTTCTGAGTGTGTGCGATAGGATCCTAAGTAATTAATTATCAGATATTTATCCTACGACTATAGTTGGTTTGCATTGTTTGTCGTTCCCTAAGTACGTGCTTTTTATGGTTCGATGTTTCGCGACTGGTGGAGGTATGGGATGAAACTTTATTGACAGACGGTATGATGACCAGGCGTGGGCAATGGCCCAGCCCTAACACTGAGTTTTGAGGTCTTTAAGGGGGTATCCCTCTCTGGAAACTTGAAAAAATCGTTCTTTTTGGCACATTGTTATAGTGTCAACTTTCAAGAATACTTTAAGGGGTCAGGCCACAGTAACGGGTATAAAATCATGTGCGAATTTATCAATTTTTTTTCGTATGAAAAAGTGATTCACTCATCAAATTAATTACACATCTATTTAGTATGAATATCAAGCTGTTAGAATTTTTTTTTCGCTGTACAAAATGGTCGACTACTCATATTTTCTTTTATCTTTTTTTAGGCGCTCCGCGGCGTGACATTTAGCATCCACAATTTTTTACCTAGAAAAAAAAACAAAAATTCTCGCCAATCTACATTGGAATACCTAGAGAAGTGCGTACGGAATTTAAAAAATATTGTTTTATCCAAAAGTTGTAGGTATTTGAACGAATTTTCAGTGAAAAATTTCGTATAAAACTGCTCATAAAATGAAAAGTTTTCGATTAATCCGAAATTCCGTACGTATACTCTGCGAAATGCAATTAGGAACATAACTTTAAAATTTGAAGTAAATCGAGTGAAAATTGAAGTTATTTGTCACGCCAATTGGAAAAAAGCTGTTTAGAGAAAAACGCGTTTAAGGGGTTATCCCCACTTGCGATTTTGAAAAAATCGATTTTTTTTTATTCCATTTTTTTGAAGTATAAGTATCCGGGCCCATACTTCTGTATGGGCCCGGAATAGATGACTATGTAAGTTTACGAAAAAAAATATTTTCTTCGTGTAAACTGAAATTGAAACTTTAAACGCATTTTTCTCAAAATGGCATTTCTGAATTCGGTGACCAAGATTACTCGAACACTAATGAACCGATCTTCTTGAAATTTTGCAGGCTTATTTAATAAATAAAAATGTAGTCTTTAATCGTTCGATTTTTTTTCGTTAAAATCGAACCATTAACTTTGACTGTCCGCCATTTTGTGAAAAATGAATATTTTTTAAAATCGTTCGATTAAAGACTAGTTTATACTTATATTTGACTAAATCCATCCGCATTTTTTTTCAGATGATCCACTTCGCCGCAATGTTGGTCACCGCAAACCGTGTATATAAAAACATTATTTCATTGACGGCCATTTGCCACTAAACAATGTAATATTTTTCAATAAAAAAATTACTGAAAGTTCTTCAAGATGTGTTCTTTAAGATGGTATATTGATCGATTAAAAAAGTTTTGTAGTTTTCTTTTAAAAAATTCATGAAAAAGGCCTTTTTTGCGCTACAAGTGGGGGTAACGCCTTAAAGAAAGAAATATCTGTTCAGATTTATCTGACGCTTAGTATCAATGCTCTTCAACACAATTCTACGTGTTCCTTAATGAAACATTCCAGGAGCACATTCCATTAAGGAGCATTCAACACAAGTCTACGCGAGCGAAGCCACAGGCGGAATTTTTCATTTCCATAAAGCGCCGTATGAATGAGACAATTTGTGGAGTCGTAATTTTTCGTTTAAAGTTCGGTTACTTGGCTTGAAATTTCACCAGTATACTGTAATGTATTTGTACTTGATTATAGAATAAAATCATTTAATTGTTCAATATTCGAATTCGACAAAAAATACCTTTAGACCGCGTTGTCAATTTCGGTTACGTTATTGTTCAACGTTGCTAGTTTCGAAAGATATGCTGCGAAGTTAGTTTTGGATGGCGTTAAAGTTTGCATTTTTTTATTTTCTCAATTTTTATTATGATCCATGATTTCTTTTATTGATTAGGATCGTGAATCGCTAATGAGGATAAGAAAAACCATTTGGGTGATTTTTTTACTCTAAATCGGCAAAATAAATATGAGCAATGGAAGAAAAATTGACTTTCGGTGCGTTCCAATGATGCAAACTTTAACATCATAGTTTTGGCCTTTTCACCAAAGCTCAACTCGTTCATCATTTCATATAGTACTTGCGTTGAGAAGCTTCTTGGTAGATTATCGGCGATTTTTATTATTTTTTTATAGGCTGTTGCTAACTTGTTCAAGTTGTTGTCGCTATGCGATGGCAGTAGGCAGCCTAACCCGTAGTTAAGTGTAGGTAGAATGCAAGCTCCAATGAATTTGTATTTTATATTTTCATTTATTTTAATGACGTTAAAGTTTGCATCCTTGGAATGCACCGAAACGTTTTTATTTTTTTTCCATTGCAAAATTTCCTTCGACAGATTTGAGCTACGAAAAGCACGCAAATATTTTTTTTAGGTTCTTATTTAGCGATTTACAATAAGTTTGGGGAGTATGATTTTGGATAATAATGACTATAAAAAATTGAAAAGAATTTTCGTTGCATTGGAAACGATGCAAAATTCAAACCCATTTATTTTACTGCTTTGGTCCAAAATTTCAAACAACATATATGTTGTTTTGCGTGCTTAGTTTAAAATTCCGAATTTTAATATTACGAAATTCAAGATGGGGTCGGGTTGAAATTCCGAACTTTGAATGATCAGAACGCTCAAAACTTCGGAAGCATACTACCCCGAAAGATCAAAACTCCGAAAGAATTTTACACGAAAGACCAAAAATCCGAAAATCTGAACACCGTCAAAATAATTCGACTATGGAAGTTTTAAAAGTTCCAAAATTTTCAATAAATAGACGAATTATTTCAAGAATTTTTATTTATTAACAAGTGATTTTGCGTAAATTTTGAAATATGTCTAGACAATGTTATACGTTCTACAGCATTTACAGTCAACTGTGTAGACTTTCGCTGGCATGATCTTATCTGTCATAATCAATGAGGATTCGTGTTGCGGATTTGGCTTCAATTTTCGCGTGCTTCGCGCTTCTTGATTCGGGAATGATATATTACGTACAACTTTTGTCTTGCTGTTTGTTGCCCAAAAATGTGATGAAGTTTGCATCGTTGAGTACAACAAAATATCTTGTTACTGAATTTCCCAAATTTTCTTTAACAAATGCAAGCTATAAAAATCACGTGATCATTTTTCAGCCTTCTTATTTCGCGATCTATAACCTAAATCTACACAATATAATTTTCGATACTAGTAAAAATAAAAAAGTAAATAAAAACCGTCAGTCTTCCAAACATATCCTTGAGAAAGGCTCTCATTTTTCCGGTCTTCTACGCCCACTATCATTTTCGCTCGAGTTTTTTGTCTCGATAAAATATATTCGATGAAAAACGAATTTTAGAAAAAAAAAACTCTCTACAGTGGTTTGCTGAGTCCACGCCTAGTTTTTTTTTTTAATATAAAAATCCAAACATACTCCGCGCGTATGTGAAACGCGATAATATCTTTGCACGCATGTGCGTTATTAATTTACTGTGGAAGAACAATAGAAAAATTTAATAAAATTAGTGGACGGTAAAAAAAAAACAAAAAATTGTTAGTAAATTATTTTATTATTTTTTTCAACGCGTGAGCAACCAAGTGGAATATAAAAAAATGGAAAGCGCAGCGTACAAGTAAAAAGTCGTTGAGCAGAACGTGACCATAAATCACTCAGAGCAAACGAATCATTCCGTCATTTCCTAAAATAGAACTGCAATCATAAACAATGAAATCAGAAAAAAAATTAACATGAGCAACGATTTAGAAAAAAAACTCTTCAAAAACAGATTTTATGAGAATAATAATTTAAAGTACTATGCATTGTCGATAATACTTTTTTAAGTAGTCGTTATTTTTCGACACAATGATCTTCTCTACTTACTCACCCCAGTTTCATTCTTGTCCACAAACGTATGTAAATTTGTTGGACGTAGAACATATGGAAAAAATGTGAAAAGGCCCAACCTGCAAATGACTACCATTGTTTTAAATAGATCCGACTCTCATTCCCCCACTGAGATAACGTGACGAGTGCGCACAGTCTTTCAAAATTGCCCGTATCCGCCAGCTCGCTTAGTCGGCTCAGCGGTGATAGTGAAACTGGAGTATGAGCAATGCGATTTTTTACACACTGCGTGGGCATCGTCCTGACCACATAATGTTGCATTAATGAGGTAGATCTTCCAGACCTTGCAATCTTATATATTATTCGCATTTAAATTCATCACGCTTATATTCTCAATTTTTCCTCTCGCTCGCAACGATAATTTATTTTTTTAGCTCAATGACTATTCACGTTGAATATTTTTTATTCGAATCTCTTCGAATTGCGATCTCATCAATTTGCTTGCGTGAAAAAAATATTCAAGTTTCTCAGTTGTAATAAAGTTCTATCAGACGAGACGATTAAAAACGACTTTAATTGTATTCATCATACATTTGTTTTATTATTAATATATAATATCAAAATTAATGTATAATGATATATTATAATTAGTATATAATAATATAAAATGTATCACGATTAATTAATAACTTTGTTTCTACTGTCAACGAACTAATATCGTTTTTTTTTAAAGACCTCGAGATCAAGTAAGAATGTTTAATCAATCATCGATGTTAGGGCCAATACTAATAATTCAAAATGTTGTCCAACGCATTGAAGAAAATAAAAAAAAACATATTATTTTAGGGCAAACGTTCGTAACGCAATTCGTGGCGAGTGATATTTGTTAGGCTAAACACGTTCGGCGTTATTAAAAAAAGTCCTAACTCAATAAATTAGGATCTAAGCAAATTGCATGCAGACCACACAAACTGCAATTCGGAGTATTCGAGCCTGGAGTTTGATAACTGCACAAATTCTGTTTGGTATACTAGTTACGAACAAATTTAACGTAGCGCAATGAATTGCGTTAGTGTGTACGCTGTTTGACTAACGAGTTGGCCACGTGGCTCGAGTGGTTGAACTTTGGTGTTCGTAAGTACGCTGCAACGGCGAGAGCCAAGAAAACTGGTATGCCGCACACAATCGCTACGAGTTGTTCGTTAAATCGGATTGAAACGCTGACGCTCGATAACAGTTAAATTCGTCCAACGGTACTGCAATTTCGTGTACAAACAAGAAATAAAGTTGGAAAAACAACGAAGAGACTTCTGTCACGTAACATCAGAAATCCATCAGCAATCCATAAGGTTTGTAAAAATATTTTTTAATCAACGAAATAATTAATAATTAATAATTGAAGTGGGTTGGTCAAGTATAAGTAAAAATAATAAGCTTCCAAGTTTTTTTTATCTTTTAAAACGCGATTGAGAATTTTTTTATCCATTATTTAAAAAGGATCCTTAAATGATTGTCGAATTGGAGCCCAACCTGAAAATCATTCGGGGTATTTTTTCATGGCTCCTGATACAATATCACAATTGATATTCCGGATGGGGTAGTATCATTAGGTCTGTTACCAGTATTATAATTCGTGAAAAGTGCTGCATCGTTTAGTTCGCATTACTGAAATGCAAGAGAAATTAATTCTTTTTACAGAATTTAAAGAATTTGTTCAATTTCATTGGCCGATTTGGGCTACGAAAGTAACTCAAACGATTTTGCGTCTCCTTATTAGAGATTTACGATCACAACTTGCGGAAAAAAATGTTTTTGACGCTAAGAAAAATAAAGAAATAAAAATAAAAATTCGTTGTATTCCAACGATGCAAACTTCAACGTCATACCTGAATTCCACCAAACTCCATTTCAATTTAACCCTCTTTGGTCACCGTGGGTAAATTTTACCCAGACCTAACTTTGGGTATAAATATCCATGGGTCCTAGTTTCAATTAAAGGCCGGCCCTCCAGGAGGCGAGGGTTTGAAGTGCCACTGTACCACTATTTTTCCCTAGACGTACCATGTCTGACGAGTATCCTGTTCCAATTTTACTTGAAAATATCGAAAATTCAGAAAGTTATGATTTTTTTAGTGAAAAGGAGTATTTTTTGACAAATTGAGCTATTCGCGATTTTTTAAAAACATGCTGTCATTTGAATTTTGACGTACCAACTTTTCACACATGTTCTAGAATGTTCAAAGTATTTTCTAGTATTTTTTCAATCCCGATCGGACTGATAGTTTTCAGACAGCAACCATTACGAACTTGGCCGGGTGACTTTTACCCAGTGTGACCACTATGTTATTTTACTGTAGTATGACCACGGAGGGTTAAGAGAGACTTTCAGCCTAGAGCCCGGAAGAAACGTGAATTGCGACAACTTTTTATAGACAGACAGTACATAGAGTGAAAATTCCATTTAGTGGCCTCTATTCTACATATTTTCAATCATCTTCACAATTTTTTCACAAGACTTTGTAACAAAATCGCGTTGCTGAAGCTGGATGAAGCTGGAATCACGTTCGTCTGATAGTGTACTGCGATGATGCTGAAGTTTGCATCGTTGGAAGGCAAAGAAAATTCCTTTTAGTTGATATTTCTCAACTTTTGTTATCATACAAAATCTTGTCCTGTAAATTCAGGATGTAGATATCTGATAAGGATTCTAAAAAAAAGTTTGAGTCATTCTCGTAGCCGAAATTTGCCAAAATGCAGACCGAAAAAGTTTGGGAACCCCTGGCCTAGGGGATCTTCGTAGGCTGAATTTTTTTTTCGGAAAACGTTATTTTCGGCCATTTTCCTCACTGTTAACATTTTTTTTTCAAACATTAACCATTTTATTAAACCGACTTATTTTTAGCAGGCATTTCGTTACAAAATCACGTGAAAAAATTTGTAAAGATGTTTAAAGATATGTAGAATGAAGACCACCAAACGGAATTTCCATTCTACCGACTGAATATCCATTAAAAAATTGTCGATATTCAATCCCAAGAATTCTTCCCGATTTATTTTTTGCACGATCTTTGGGAGATTCAGCCTCAGTATTGTACGATTACGATCTTTGTCATACGAACGGAATATCGAAAAGCACTAGATTACCGGATATTTTTTTGTACACAGGCTTATACGCGCACTTCTCGGTAATATCAATTTATACTGGAGAAAGCATAGCTATAAATGACGAGGCAACTCGACTTATGTACAGAATTATCGTTTGCGATACGCTCGATGATATATACAGTCAAATGCGTACACTTATATGTAGAGCAGCCGTGCGGCCAGGAAGTAAATATTCCGGTGATATTGTGTTATCGCCACCTCGAGTATTTCAGCGCTAGTTTTCCGACTGTATAATGTACGTGTGCTAAAGCGCTCTGAACTATCGAAGCGCAAAGCCTTCTTACGGAATTCTACTTGGCGAGTGCATATGTTCTATATATATATATATATATGTATACACACATATATAGTGGGTAAAAAAGTATTTGTACATCTCACACGAAACTACTGTTAATTTGGCTTAATTTTTTTGTTCGTATTTTCCCAAGATTTTCGTAAATAGACACCATGTGCATTTAGGATAAGCTATCGAACACAGAAACGTAATCAAGCGTTTTATTTTTTTTCGATGGATAATTTGAAAAAGACGACGTGTACAAATACTTTCTTTACCCACACACTACCGGCTAAAAGTTTTCGGACACGTCGGATAATTTCAAAACTTTAGATCACATTGGATAATCGCAAAATTATATTAAAATTATATCATTAATTGTGCAGAACTATCTAGTATCTTCGTAAAATAATAAATAAAATTAATTATATTATTCTAACATTATTTGGCAATTATCCAGTGATCAAAAGTTTTGCAATTATCTGGAGTGTCCGAAACCTTTTGGCCGGTAGTATATATATATATATATATATATATATATATATATATATATATATATATATATATATACACAGGGTGCCCCAGAACTGAAGGCGTTCCCTGAAATGGGGGGTTGGGGGCGAGATTCTGAATCGATTTATATAAGCATGTGTGGGTCTCAGATCAACCCCTGAATTCTTATTCATTTCTAAAGGCGGGCCAATCAGTTGCGTCCAAAGAGCCGGCGTACGTCGCACAGTAGGAGAAAAGCCCAAAAACCTGGCCAAAACCCCAAAAAATAAATTTTCGAAATAGGGTCAGTTGAGTAGTCATTCAGGTAGAGGACTAGTAACTGCATTCTATTGTGGAAGGGAAAGCCCTTTAAGTGTATACCTGCGCCGCAGCGTCAGTTGGCAGTTAGTGTTCGTGAAGAGTGTACGTGTCACGCGCTGAACAGACGAAAATAACGCTGACTTCAAAAACCCATAACTTTAAAGTGACGGGTTTAATTTCAATTCTGCAACATGGATACGACTTCTGGAGGTATGTAGAACATGTTTTTACATCGGTTGAATCTAAAGTTTATGTATAAATGATTGAAATGTAGTATAGCCTTCGGCATAAATAAAATTGAATAATTTTGAAAACTTATATTTTCAACGGTCCGAAAAGTTATATATTTTGTCATATTTTGCAAAGCTCCTAGTCTCGGCCTTTAGTTTAATGTATAAGCGTTCGAAATTTACAAGAGTTACCTGCGGAAAACGTGCGTCTTGTCCGTTATGATTTTTTTCGCATCGTGCGGTAGCCGAGCGTGCACGCGGCACTATTGAGCAGCCTCTGCGCCTCTACCTGAGAATGGGTGAAGTAGCATCATAACGGACAAGACGGCTGTTATACGCTTGAAATAAATTATTTTAATATATATGTATGTGTATATATATATATATAAATTTTCTGTGATTTAATTATGATATATACGTATGCATATATATATATACATATTAAAATCAACCACATAAAAATTTCTTAAATATGAATGAAATGTTATAACATTCAAATAAAATATTTGAATATATATATATATATATATATATATATATATATATATATATATATATATATATATATATATATATATATATATAGAGACGAATTTTGCGCCGAGATTGAAGCCGTGCCGGGAGTTGTAATAGATACAAACTCGGATAATGATTCTGACTCCGACTCCGACTCCGATTACGATTTTGATTAAGAATAAAATTTTCTATTTTTGAAACGTTCCGTATGTTTTTTGGAAATAAAAATAATAATTGCGTAGAATACACTGTTCACGTTTATTTTATTATGATGATTTTTTTAAATATATTAATTTATCTATTTAGCAGGATACTCGGCCATTTTGTTTATAACAATTTGCTGTAAGCTCTTTGTTGCAAGTTATAAACAATAGATATCGGATTGGTAATCAGCGACCTTGAAAACCCGTAAATACCAATTTTTGTCAACATCTGGTAACTTTTTAACGTTCATGTCGGCCATATTGGATCGGCCATTTTTTTTACGATAATTTGGCTTGCGGATTCGTAATCAGCGACCTTGAAAACCCGTAAATACCAATTTTTGTCGACATCTGGCAACTTTTTAACATTCATGTCAGCCATATTGGATCGGCCATTTTGTTTACGATAATTTGGCTTTCAGATTCGTAATCAGCGACCTTGAAAACCCCTGTAAGCCAATTTTCATTCCCGTCAAAGGTCATTTGAGGTTTTGGCCAGGTTTTTGGGCTTTTCTCCTACTGTG
>OX101783.1:30742122-30967243 GCA_944452715.1 Ophion slaviceki
ATTACCGGGTCAGCAATGTAAACACTCTATCTATCAACAAGGTTTATATTCAAATTCAAGTTTACAGTACTGTATTATTTGATTGCGCCTAGAGTCTCTATACTTTTATGGGATAGATATTTTATGTGTTATTGTGAATGTGTGTTTTACTGCCTCGCGGCTCATTTTAAATATTGTTTGTTTGGTTCATTATATTATGATAAGATGAGGAGTTAGAATGCGTATTTACAAATAAAGGCAATGTAAACCCTCCGCCGATTAATCGCCACGGCTGTCAATAACTGGGACAAGGTTGGCAAAAAAATGTTATGGATCGAATAATAATTTGTAGAAAATCAGAAAAGAAATATTCGGTCCCTAATCATCATAGTCTAAAGAACCCACGGACCAGTAATCGGCATAGGTACACATATTTGCCATAGTAAAAAGATATACATATAAATAAACGTTGTCGATTACTGGGCACGCTTCGAATATAGGTAAATACCATTCGATCGAAAAAATATTAAAAATTATTTTGGGATAAAATAGTTGTTTATAATGATTGAAAATGAATAAAAATTATTAAATTAATTCTGACGTAATAGACATAATCATTTTTATTTTCAAAACGAATGAAGTTGTATGTAAAATACATTTATGTCCTAAACTGTCTGTCAAATGTATTAATTAAAAGCAAAAAGTGACTGAGTGACGAAAAATAATTCTGCAGTCCTATATATACACACTCGAGTCATCGAAGGCATAATTAGTTTGCATAATTAATTAAAGCAGTTTGGACGCATGAGACGATTGCTGGGATGTTCACATGGCGATTACTATGACGTTGAAGTTTCCATTGAGGGAATGCAACGATTTTTTTTCTTCATTTCTCCATTTTGATCATATTCGAAACTTATTTTGCATCTTGAGGTCGTGAATCTGTAATAAAAATACGTAAACACGTTCGAATGACTTCTATAGCCTGAATCGACCGAAAAGAAATGTTATCAACGCAAAAGAATAAATTTTCCGTTACGTTTCAACGATGCAGACTTCAAGATCATGGATTACTAGACCAACCGTCTTGACGGCATGACGATGACCCGTACAATAGTGTCTTATAACCTTTACGAAATATTTTCTCGAAAACTGTACCAGACACGAGAATTTCATGACGTTCTTCTTCGCAATAAAAAAAACTGTTTAAGAATGACTCAAAATAACATTCACTTAGTTTCCAAGTTGAGCTACATAAATTTGCAAAGTCGAGCGATCTACTTAAGGTCACGATTACTGGGCCAACTACCTTAATTCAAGCCGGCGGTTTTTGAAAGAACTTCCGAAAACTTTCAACCGATTATTCGACAGACGCCATCGAGTTTGCATCAAACTGACAAGCCGTGGCAATCAAAGCCGACCGAAAAGTTCTCACGAAAGGTTGCTGGATTGCAACGACAGGGCTTTCTCACCTGAACAAATTGTGATTAGTATCTCCATTCGGCTGATATCATCCAAAAGGACCAATATCTATTCCCCTGGGAAATGATCTCTTCCGGAAGGTTCTTCCATTCGATGGCAGCGACCGCGGGAGAATTGAAGAAGAAAAAACCGCAGATCGAGGCAACATCACTTAACGGTGAACCTATACACGTAACAGCAACTTGATATGAGACCCTGTACACGTGTACACGAGAGTCGAGAGGCCTCCCGCATCGCTGCCAAGTGTCGAAACTTATATCGTCGCAAACAAGAGCGCCCTCCTACCATCGTAGTTCATACGGAAAGCTTTTAGGCTTGTACGCGTGTCTCGTAAAGCCTGCTTGCTGTCACAGCGACGGACGATGTGGTGGAATATTTAAACGAGTCTTCGTTGACGGTCAACATCCCCGACATCCGCACCAATACGCATTACATGTACGAACTACACGGCAGCGCAGTCAACAAGTGTTTATTTTTTATCGATCTATCGATTCATCGAAAAAACAAGAGCGTTCTCAGTTTCTTCCGCGTCATGTGACAACACTGTAAAAAAACGTTGGGATAAGGTTCCGAACCCCCCCCCCCCCCCCCATCAAGCTGAAATTTTGCACAAACCTCCCTTTTAATACTTTAAGACAACCCCTTAAGGGATTTTTGGCGACTCGCAATAGTTTTGACATGGTGAATTTTGAAGTTTTTTTAAGGGTAAGGTTCCGGACCCCCCCCCCCCCCCTCCGATCGAGGTGCAATTTTGCACAAACCTTCCTTTTAATATCTTAAGACAACCCCTAAAGGGATTTTTAGCGACTCGCAATAGTGTTCGAGATATTGAAGAAAAAAAAATTGTTTTTTAACGCGCGCCGACCTTCTATATACATATACATATATATATATATATATATATATATATATATATATATATATATATACACAGGGTGAGGCACAGAAAGTGCTACAGAGCAATAGCACTCAGACTATTGATCATATCCAAAAATGTTTCCGACAAAAGTTTCATTGTCCGAGAAGGCCGTCATACTGGACCACCCTATTTTTTTTATCGGTGGAGGCACTGAAGCTACGTCAAGGACAACTCCACTTTTTAAAATGGAATGGTACATTTTTTTCAACTATCTTGTGGAGCACCTCAAGCCGCATAAAAAACATCAGGGAGTCAAAGTCGTTCAAGGTCATTCAAGGTCAGTATCGATGATACAAATCTAAATATCTCGGATCACCACCAAATATTTGATAGTGATCCGAGATATTTAGATTTGCATTTCATTTTAATAGGTGACCTTGAATGACCTTGAATGACCTTGAACAACTTTGACCGCCTAATGTTTTTTATGCGGCTTGAGGTGCTCTACAAGATAGTTGGAAAAAAATGCACTTTTCCATTTAAAAACGTGGAATTGACCTTGACGTAGCTTCAGTGCCTCCACCGATAAAAAAATAGGGTGGTCCAGTATGACCACCTTCTCGAACACTGACACTTTTGTCTGAAACATTTTTGGATATGATCAATAGTTTGAGTGCTAATGCTCTGTTACCCTTTATGCGCCTCACCCTGTTTATCTGCTACGTCTCCGTTCATACCTATATATGTTATTGCGCACTCCGTTTTGTCCGAACTAAAATACCCAAACAAACCAAAACAAACCCAAAAACTATTGCGCGTCGCCAAAAATCCGTTTAGGGGTTGTTTAAAAATATTAAAAGGAAGGTTTGTGCCAAATTTCAGCTTCATCGGAGGGGCGGAGGCGTTCGGAATCCTACCCGAAACTTGTTTGGGTTGGGGAGAAAGAAAAAGATAAGAGGGAGAGGGAGAGACACGAGCTCAAGCTTGTGTCCCTCTTTCTCTTATTGATTATTTTTATTTTCCATCATTGTATAACTGTACCATTATGTGATTGTATTGACCGCGTGCATGTATTTTATTTTATCATCTTCATCTTATTCTATTGCATCACTATTAAATTGTATCGGGAGCATGTGTACATTTATTTTAGTTGCATGCTTGATAAATCTGAATTTTGCATCGGTGGATTCCTACAAAATTTTTGTTATTCTTTTTTTTTACCTGTACACTTCGGATCTAGAATACCGGTAGAGGTCCTATAAAACGTTTTAAAAATATTAGTGGGCGAGTATCCACCTTTATTGAGGGGTTAAAAATGAAAAAAAAATAACATCTCCCGCGGTACAGATATTTTCATTTTTTTTGCGTTATAAATTCTGAGTGCCTACGAAAAATCACGAAATGATTAGCAACGATTTTTAACTTCCCACCCTTATGGGGGGGGGGGGGGGGTGGAAAAAATCATATTGTCGGCGCTAAAGACATTTTTATATTTTTCAATTTGTGTTATCTTTTCCTAGTGCCTAGGGAAAGCCACACAAAAATTGGCAACGTTCTTCATCTCCACGTTCATGAGATTTTATTATTTCGTTATGTTTCACATTGATCGCTACTGCTGCCTGCATTCAGCTTAATTCTGTTTGGATTTCATTTATGAGATTAAAATTCGTATCGTCGGTCTGCGATGGGAATTAATTTGTTTTAATTGCACAACTTCCTTTTGGCAGATTGTAGCTACGAAAATCGCGCAATCAATTTTCAAGATTCTTATTCAAAGATTTACGATCTAAATCTGCAAAAATAATTTGGTATAATAATAAAAATAAGGAAATAGAAATACAAGAGAATATTCGTTGCATTCCAACAATGCAAACTTCAACATCTTTTGTATGTCCGTATTGTAAGACACCTTGTGTCAATTCCCCTCGTGATGTACGAAGGTATGAATAAATTAATCGATCAATCGATCAATATTTCTCGCTCCCTCATTATCCTTGTATTGTATATTTTTATATTGCTTCTTTTTTGTTTTGTTTATTATTATCGTGACCATCACTTTCATTGTTATTATTACTATTATTTTATCGTTTCCTGGTTGTACCGAGGCATAATAAAACTATACCCTCTTTTTCTCTTTTTCTTTGTCTCCCCCAGCGTTCTCGCCTTGACGGCAAGAATTGAGATCGTCTTACCTCGATAGGATTCAATATCACTTGGCTCGTGCTTTAACAGCTCTCTGTCATCTCCGATCGACTTCTTCTCCAGCCAACCTTCGAGGCACCTATTTTTTTCTCACACCCTCCTTACTTTTTGAGCCACCGCTCAGATTTTTATAGCCCTCATTCACACTGGCTGCTGCGTTTCATAAAAATTCATGTTCCATTTCACTTCCTCGGAGCAATTTGACAGGAGAGTCAACATGAACCCCGGTCGTTATGGTACACATATTGCGCCGAGGGACAGTTACTTCGCCCCGCATGTTATTAGCACTGTCAACGGGGGAACTCAGAGCTTTTGGTTGGTCAACAAGTATTCTACGGTCCTTTCATCGTTTATAAAGAGGGGAAGAGTTATGAAGAGCGATAGAGGTATTACATCGGATACTCATTGATTGTAGAGGACAGGAAGGTATTTTTCGACCTCTGGATGGATGTTACAGAGGGTTAAAAAAATGCGGTAGTTATGCAGTATGATGACTTTTCCGAAAAACGATGGGAATTTTTTTTTCACCGTCAACTTGTTTATTCCATTATATTGAGTGATATTCCGTCGGAGGAGGCTGACATTTTCCATTAATTCCATAAGTTATGGGGTTTTGAAGTTCACGGAAACATGTGATAAAATAGGGAATTTTTAAATATTTCGACGCCTATATTGAGGAGTTTGTTTAGGTTTGTTTGGGTTTGTTTGTTTGGGTTGGCCCTTAGGAAACACGGGGCTGCTTAGCGACAACAAACAAGAGGCGTCGAAATATTACCTGTTTCCGGAAACAGGACAGCTGTGGTCACGAAATCAAAACATGTACTTCGTTACCTTCATAATACACTATCTATAAAGAAACACGTAGCTGTTTAGTGAGGCGTCGAAATATTACATGTTTCTGGAAACTTCAAAACCCCATAACGTATGGAATTAATGGGAAATGTCGGCCTCCCCCGACGGAATATCACTTACTATAATGGAATTAACATCATGGCGAAAAAAAATTCTCCCGTCGTTTTTCGGAAAAGTCCTTATACTGCATAATTACCAAAAATGCTACTTAAGGGGTAACACTACTGCGGAATTAAAAAATAACCGATAGTCGCTTGAGGCTCAAATTGAAGAGGAAGGTCCAACGTATGGTGCAGGAATCGCAAATTGACGGTAAACTTATGATTACAACGATAAAACTGTTAGTAATACTTTAAATGCGATCGTCTCGAAACAGTTTTTCAAAACGGTGCACACGATTTCTCGACATCTAATAAACGATCGACTTAAAATTCGGTACACTTATTCAGTAGTTTAGTCTTGAACGACGTTTTTCTTTTTTTTTGTTAGTTATTAACAATAATGATGTCATTTTTCCTCAAAAAATGAAAAAAATATTGTTTTTGTTGATTGAAACACGATAATAAAAAAGCTCGGTCACTACCGAGAAGGTTAGAAAGCTAGAAAGCTAAATCGAAAAAACGGCTTTTTTCTCAATATACATAATATTGGCTAAGGATTTACCGAGCCTTTTTTTGTTATCGTGTTTTTTGGTATTTTTTTTCCGGATCAACCGGGTGGCCAAAATCAAGTACACCGTTGAGCCCCTCACGTTCAAAGGGCTTTTAGAAGATTATTTCCAACTTCTTTAATAATGAATATTTTTCCATGAACTTTGGTACACAACTGTGTTAAGGGGTCATATGCAGTTAAAAAGTTCGAAAAATCGATTTTTTTTTAATCGTAATGTACATATATTTAAGTACACACACAGAAAATTTCTTGTCAATCCGGCGAATATTCTCGAAGGTACACGCACATTTGTAATGATTTTTTTACTATATGTAAAGTGCTTTTAAAGCTTTAAACGCGTTTTCCTCAAAGCTGTGTTTTAAAGTCGGTGAGCAAGATTTCTTGGAAACGGCTGAACCGATCAGTCTCAAATTTTAACACAATCTTTCCAAGTATATTTTTTAGTAATTGATCGAAAGTTTTTTCTCACCGATACATATTTTCCATTTTATAGACAATTTAAGGCCTAAATTTTTGTCAAAAATCCTTTTTTTTTAGAAACAGCCATTTTGTCAAAAATTATTATTTTGAGGAGGTGCTCCCGGAGATCGGCTATAGCAGTTTTCAAAATAATTATTTTTACACAAAAAAATGTTAAAATACCGTTACAAGTGACCATGACATGTGTACATTTTTTTACGTTAATAGATTCAAAGGTCTTCTCAAGAAAAAATCTTGAAAAATCGATCTTTTTGGGCCTCCTGACTGCATGTAACCCCTTAATGTACATACAAATAAATGTTCAAATGATTTTTCAATCATTATACCTATCCCTTCAAAATTAACTTTTTTACATAACCCTGATTTTCCGGTCATCGCAGTAGCCTAACCCCTTAAGGGGGCTCCTTAAGCTTTAATTTTCAGGAATGCGATTTTTTCTCGTAGTTTTCTAGCACAGGATCTTACTGATAGATATCGTGTCAGCATCGTATTCTAACCCGAACAGATTGGTTTCAGCTTGAAAAAAATTAATGGAGACAGACCATTTTATAACATTGGTACGATAAAAAAACGTGTATAAGGAAGTTTACGCACGCACATATGTATGTTTGTATGTCAGGCAACCTGACTAACATGGACCAGACCACTCTTCTCTTCTTCCTATACCCGCTGTCTTTCCATCCCCTCTTCAATTTTGTTCTTCTCAGCCATTGAGTCTACTGGCTCTACTTCAGCTCTTCATGTTACATAGCCTGAACTGCAGTTTGCTTCTGTTACTTTTCTTCTTCCATTCTTTGCCTTCAGCTACTTCGGACCCTGGTCGAGTGGTACCTTCACTTTCTCTCACTCCTCCTCCTCTCTTCAGCCATCAGTCTACATCTTTCCCTGCATTGGACGGACAAGTCAAGGGTCCAAAAGGGAAGACGTCGGAAGTAAGATGAGGAAGAGCAGGTCGCGAAAAGTGCGGGTCTCATCTTATATAGTCTCCGTATACAAGAGATAGCGCAATGCTCTTATTCTTCGCTTTCGTGTTCTTTACGATCCGACCCCAACATACTCGAAGTCGTCGCGGTTTCTGTCCATTTTTCACAGTTCTTCAAATACCGATATGCAAAGCGTGTTCTAAATTCTTCTCGATCTCGGGATTATTAAGAATAAACTATTGTCCAAAAAACGGTGATTTCCAAACGTAAAAATAACATATGATTTCTTTAGCCACACTGGAAAAAAATGACTGGAGCTGACAATATTCATCATTGGGAGATATGAACGAATTATTTATTGAAAAAAATGAAATATCAAGTTATTTTTAGCATTATTTATTCCATAGAATTAAAAAATGATCGGAATAATAAAATATTCTATTGTTTCATGTCAATATTTCGTTGGCCATTTGTAAATGAACAATTCTGTTGACCCATGTGATTTTTTCGCTGTGAAACGCCGGTTTGCCATGATCATCGAACGCACTTTTGAGAACAATTGCGCACTGTAAATTCCTTTTTGTCACTAATTATTATTAATATTTCATAATTTTGCTTAAATAATTAAACTTTTTGGATGGTGCTGAAGTTTGCAACGTTGAAATGCAACGAAAATTCATCAATATTTTTTTATTCCGTAATCTTTTTTCCTGATTTAGGTTGTGGGTCCCTAAAAAGGACGTTCAAAAATGTTTCAATGATTTGGTAGGTTTAATGTGGTGAAAAAAAAATGGACAGTCCGAAAAAAGTGTCATTTCGTTGCATCCCAACGATGCAAACTTCAATACCATACTTTTTGGAGCCCACGCCAAAGACACTATATCCTTTTAAAAGCTCATAGTCTAAGCTACAAAAGCCTATAACCGTGTTTAAAATATTTGTTTATTGTAGAGTAACGATTTTTTAAAAACAAAATTCCGTTTTTTTTCGCTTCTTCGACCATTCTTCAATTTTTATTAACAACGGTTTTAAACCTTTGACTTTAGCAACTTCTGGGCCATGTAGTAGACACTTCAAGAAGTAACCCAGAATTTTTTCTGATTTTTTGAAAGCCTAGAAAACTTTGAAAACCGAACTGTTCCCTAAAAGACCCAGTGTACACACAGTGTCTCGAAAAATATAGTGTACACACGCAGGGTTAAAATAAAAAACCAACTGGATTTTTTTAAATGTGATTTTTGTTATAAATTATTGAATAAATGGCTTTGATCGTGACGATGACTTCAAAACGAAATGAGGAATAAAGTTTCATAGTGTACACACCATGTGAGGGCGTAAATCGTCATTTCTATTTATGTTCCTTTGCATAAACGAGCATCGCACGACTCCTCGATCAATAAACTCTCGCACGATCGTTCCCCGTCGTTTTACGACCTTATCTAAACCCTACGAAGATTGTTCGCTTACGAGCGGAAAAAAGGTGAACAAATATTGGAGATACGCCACCACTTGACTATTGTATTCCTGGCGCGTTTTTTCCCGGCCTCGCTGATTAGTATTCTCGTAAACCCCTTTGGAGGATCTCTCTCGTCTTTCCGTTATAAGAAAAGGACCGGAAGTTCGATTCTTTCACCGGGCCAGTCTCGTGTATAACTTGTTTTAGCCACTTTCTGTGCACTATCTTTAATGTGCGCTGTACAGTGCGTGTCCGATACTAGCGGAAATGTTCGTCCTAACACAGGTGTCTAAATACGTATTTGAGGAAAAAAGAAAACCCTTTTTTAAAAAAAACCATGAACTTTATTCGTGACTAATCTCAATAATTAATGGGTACTTAAAATTCTTCTCAATTTCTCATCTGCATTATCCAAAATCATACCTTGCAGATTTAGGTTGTAGGATCGCTAAATAAGAATCCTAAAAAATGTTTCCGTGATTTTCGTAGCTCAAATCTGCGCAATCCATTTTTTTCTTGCTTTATAATGCTCAATTTCCCAAAGGAAATTTGAGAAATAAAAAAAAAAACATTTTCGTTGCATCCTCACGATGCAAACTTCAACGTCATCTCAATTGTTTCATCAACACTGAAAGAAATGTCTATGATTTTCAGTCTTACATTATTTTTCGGGCCAAAATTCTTTGACCCAAACGTTTTTTCTTCGGGTTAACTTTTTTTTTCAGCGTTCTTGTGAAACCTCCCAGGAATCAATACTTTTCGGTATCGCTCTATCAAACACGCAGAGGCCAAATCAATGGAATAATTCTCACGACATGTGTAATTGAAGTTTGCATTGTTGGAATGCAATGAATATTTTCTGTTCATATTTTTTCTCTTCGTCAGATTTAAGCTACAATAATAACTAACACATTTTCGATTACTTTCATTTGGAAATATGCAATCGAAATCTGTAGAAAAACAATTTTGTATGATAATAAAAATGAGAAAATGCAATTCTAAAAAGAATGTCGTTGCATTCCAACGATGTAAACTTTAACGTCATCACGACATTGTGCGTCAGTTTTCCACAAAGCAGACAATACCAATCTCGTACTCAAGACCGACTCTAATGGATGGACGGTGGGAGTCCGACTTTGGTGTCCCTTCGAGTGAAGAATCGTTGTGCATGGCCGATACTCGGAGCGGTGACCGCTTAGCCGTGCACCGAATGGCGCATCAACCAGTCAGCGGAAGGCCAATACTGAGACCTTGGTGTAGATACTTGAGTAAAAGGTCTGTGCACCAGAGAATTAGAAGAATTAGAGGCCGTCTATGCCGGTCCGGGTTTTTGACAGTTTCCCGGTACCCTCGGAAAATGCACGACGTTGAAATTTGCATCGTTGGAACACAACGATTTATTTTTAACATATTTGTATTCCTCCATTTTTCCCAGTATCCAAAGCGTTTTTTTTTGTAAACTAAGATCATAGATCTCTAATAAGAATACGTGAAAAGATTAGAGTGGTTTTCGTAATCTAAATAGGATAAGGAAAGTTGGACCAACTGAAAAGACTTGACTTCCGTTGCATTCCAACAATGCAATCTTCAACGTCATGAAAATGCGGTATCGTGCAGCTTAAGACGGCTGGGGCGCAACGGTAGTTAGATTGGATTAGAGAAGTGCGGGTAGGGAGTGATAGGAAAGGATTCAATTGGAAAGGGTAATATAGGGTGTCTCGAAATGACCTGATATTTTTATTTATTAACAAAACGTATTATTTATTTGAAAAGTACGAATATTTTCATTTTAATATAAGGTTACAAACACGAAGGTTATGCGTGGAACACAATATCCGATAAATTGCCGCCTCGTTCCTGCAAACGTTCACTCTTTCGACGAAATGTTCAATAACGTTTTTGCATAATTGCGGACTAATTCAATTAATGTTGCGTCCAATTGCTTCCTTGAGCTCCAGAATGGTCTGTGGATCATTGGCATACACTTTTCCTTTTACAAAACCCCAAAGAAAGAAGTCCAATGGCGTCAAATCGCACAACCTTGGTGAAAAATTGGGGCCTCTAGTGTAATCCCGGCAAAACACAGGCCATGATAGTAGGCCAAAAACGCGGACAATAAACAATCAAAATAGGCAACGAGAACATCCCAATACAAGACAGGATTCGATACCTAGGCATAGATCTTCGCTGCACATTGAATATGGCATGCAACACTAAAACAATAATAAATTAAACGCGAAAAATAGCATATATGCTATCCGGACTTATCAGCTGGAACAGCAAAATTGAGAAGCACGTAAAATACAAACTCATTAGAGCATACATATTAACAATCTTAGACTACGAAATGGGCCGCCTATATCCACTGTACAGCGACAATAATCTCAATAAACTAGAAATGGCGTATAAAAAAATGTTAAAAATAGCGGGGAAATTGCCACAAAGCTTTCCCACCCAAGACCTCTACGAGATGCTTGGCGAAACAAGCTTTAGAGAAAGAGCCACGACTAACTTCACTACATACTTGCAAAAATTAGCTGCCCTTGACAACAACATGACCGGAATTAATAACGAGATCCCAAGATCTCAAAACTCGGTATTAGAGCAGAGACGTTAGAGAGCTCAATCATACTATCAGTCATTTGTAAATAACATCACATCACATCGTCCTTATCACCTTAAATAATCGTGTAACCGAAAACAAAAAATGTACACACCAAATAGTCGTAAGACAAATAAATGTTAATCACCGAGGATCTCAGCACACATGTTTGATCAAAAAAAGCCAAAGGCAAGCTGTAACCAAATGTAAACAAAAGAACACTGAATAAAACGACTTACTTACTACTTGATGGTGAAAAATTCACATCGCCGCGGCGCGAGACAACACAACCGTGAAACTTCGTCTGTCATAACTGTGGAGTAACAATGCAGCAAATAACAATTTCTATGCATTGCTCTATGACTAAACCTCAATACTTCCTAATGCCAGTTGTCAACGATTAGTACTCTATGTTCGGCACAAAAAAAATGGCGCGCAATCTAAAATGTCAGGTCATTTTGAGACACCCTTTACGTAAAAACCCACAAGGGTATACGTTATGGAACTGAGGGAATAAAAAAAATACTAATCTTGTTCTCGGTGTTCTTTCTCGTAAATTTGAACACCAAAGAAAATGACCGATTCGCTGTCTCCGTTAACTCATATTTTGTGACGTCTATTATAAAGCGGAAAAAATGGTTCTCACAGCGGAATTCCGGCGTCACTGCTATACCTTTCTGCCGGAATTCTCCTCGGAATTTCTCGTCGACGTGGTGTTTTCCCATAATTGCATATTTAGGAGTCATGACACGGGCGAATGATTTCGTGTGGTCAGTGACGAGCGTTTTGCTTGTAACTTGAGCGCTTTTACACATTATAAGTTATTTATGAGAGGAGCGGATACACGATAGAGAGAGAGAGAGAGAGAGAGAGAGAGAGAGAGAGAGAGAGAGAGAGAGAGAGAGAGAGAGAGAGAGAGAGAGAGAGAAAGAAAGAAAGAGAGTGGGAGACAAACAACCCAAAAAGAACATGGAGAAATAAACTTTTGATGCTTTTCGCCTCGAGCTACTCCATATGAACCACGCCAATGTGCGAGGTTTGTTTTAAAAAATGAGGTGACTTTTCAAATTTCGCGGGCTACGTACATTCGATTTTTTTTTTTGTTATGTTGGTACACTAAACAAAATAAAACGAACCAACAGTGACGGACGCGTGGCCTTTTGCAACTACAGCGATATCTCCTCTCACGCAGCACGATATTTTCCCATGTTGCTGCGAATAAACGCGTGTCAGTGCCATTTACCATCTATCTCTCTCAACTGATCCAACAATATTATAAAAGCAATTGTGATGTAAAAAACGGGATAACAATTGATCCAATAACCAGTAATATTAATTATGATAATAGTAGCCGTAGTAACAATGACAATAGCGAAAATAATCGAAATAGCAACAGTGATAATAACTGTTACTCAATTGATTTGAAGAAAATTTCTCCCACGCTGCGCAACCCATAATCCATAAATAGCGACGGCCTCTTCGCTTCGAGCGATCACCGGAAATAATTCTGGAAACAGCCATATATAACGTATAAATTGCTATTAGCGAGCACTGCGACTAAGGTTGCCAGCTCCCTCTTTGCGTTTTAGAGGATTTGATAAGATAAAATAAAGGACCAAGGATGAAAACAAGGGACATTATGTTGTTTTCAATAAAATGCTCTGTTGTGGTATCAGTAGCGACATTTATTAATAAAAAGAGCAATTTTAATACGCAACGTATCGTAGTCGGTAATTGAAGCCAATAGTAAGCACTTAGTTATCTAATAATGAACAAAAGCAAAAAAATACCTATCATAAAAACAAATACAAAATTACTTTTTTTTACAGTATACTTGGTACTACTTTTTGCTGCTTTAAGAGCTTCTTCGTTTTCTATAATGAAATTATTAAATTCTTTACATTGCACGTTGAAGTTCGATTTTATTTGTAGTTCCGCTTTTACAGTGTCAATATCTAACTTATTTCGGTTTTTGGTTCACGTATTCGTGCACATGGAAAAAATCCTTTCGGCCTGGGCGTTAGACACTGGGACGGAAAATACGTATTGTATTATTTTTAGGGGATACTTGTTTTCATCCGTTGATTTTAGAATCCGAATCCATTTTTCAAGAACATTTTTACGCTTCTTTTCTTCTATTATTTTCGTCGGGAGAGACTTTAATATACAGAACTCTTCATACGACGCATCTAAGTTGAGGCGTTACCCCCACTTGTAGCGCAAAAAAGGCCTTTTTCATGATTTTTTTAAAAGAAAACTACAAAACTTTTTTAATCGATCAATATACCATCTTAAAGAACACATCTTGAAGAACTTTCAGTAATTTTTTATTAAAAAATATTACATTGTTTGGTGGCAAATGGCCGTCAATGAAATAATGTTTTTATATACACGGTTTGCGGTGACCAACATTGCGGCGAAGTGGATCATATGAAAAAAAATGCGGATGGATTTCGTCAAATATAAGTATAAACTAGTCTTTAATCGAAGGATTTTAAAAAATATTCATTTTTCACAAAATGGCGGACAGTCAAAGTTAATGGTTCGATTTTAACGAAAAAAACGACCGTTTTTTGATTATAAAACGGCCATTTTTTTCGAAAAAAAAAATCGAACGATTGAAGACTACATTTTTATGTATTAAATAAGCCTGCAAAATTTCAAGAAGATCGGTTCATTAGTGTTCGAGTAATGTTGGTCACCGACTTCCGAAATGTCATTTTGAGAAAAACGCGTTTAAAGTTTCAATTTCAGTTTACACGAAGAAAATATTTTTTTTTGTAAACTTACATAGAGTCATCTATTCCGGGCCCATACAGAAGTATGGGCCCGGATACTTATACTTCAAAAAAATGCAATAAAAAAAAATCGATTTTTTCAAAATCGCAAGTGGGGGTAACCCCTTAATATTAGGTATCTGTAGTTTTTATACAATATTTCACAAATACTGGTACTTAACTTCTTTCGTCAGCGTCAGTGGCTGCAAACAATGGAAATCACTATTTTCTGAAAAATCGGATCGCGATTCTGGATATGTGAGCACAATTCGATACCACTCCAAAAATGTAGTAGTGTATTTTTCAGCGTGAGAAGCGGACACTTTTCGTAGAGTTTGCTGGACTGCCATTCCAAAAAAGGCATCTTCAATTCGTTGGTTTATCTTTTGTTTCAATGTATCCATAATTCTGTATACGTCACACATTAGCGCGTGTGTGCCTTCAATTTGACGTATAGCTTCTTAAAAAATTACGTTATTATTTTTTCACAAAATAAAGGCCGAAATATTGTCCTCTATTCTCTATTTCAAAATAGGGGACACGATCCATTTTTTTGTTTGAAAATGGGGCCGTCCATTCAAATAAAGGACGTCTGGCAACCCTAATTCCGATCCACAAAACACTTAAGTGTCCGCCTTCGATTTTGTTCAAACTCATATGTGTGATAAAGCATTGAAAACTATTAGACACGTATTTTTTTTATCGGTGGAAAAACGGTTTTAAGACGGGAAAGCACATCTAAAAAAAAAGGCGTGTGACCCCTTCGTTTTTTCAATACGTCTATAGTGAATTTTTCATCGCTTAACAATAGAAGAATTTAGGTTTTTGTTTCATTTAGATCAGTGGACTGCTTGTCAGTGAAACAGCAAAATAAACCCTCGTCGCGCCTTTTTTTGAGGGGTGGTTTCCGCCCTGAAGGCGAGAAATCCCTTTAGGAGCGTGAAAAATAGGTATTTTTCGAGAATTTTTTTTAGAGGGGATAAAATAATCTGATCGTTTTCAAATTTGGACATGAGTTTATTATAACTGTCAAGTATAATTTTTTTGTGGGATGACCAACAAAATGGCGGCGTTATTAAGGGTTCGGACGCCTGTTTTCCGCGACATCGAAAAGTGCTGCAGTTGTCACGCTTTTTCTGTTGATCTAAAAAAGATTTAATAAGTGTCATTCGTTTACTGACATATTAAGGGGAAGGATATACCTAAAAAATGATGAAAAAGTGCAAAATCGAAAATTTGAGAGCCTTTTTACTCCAAAGTTCGCATTTTCGACCATTTTTTCAACATATTTGACCGCAAAAAAATTATTTATTTACACGCTACCTTTCAAACTTTAGGTAATCCTTCCGATAATATTACTGAGAGTAACCTCCCAAAATTTCATCCAAATCGGTCGATAACTTTTTGAGCTACATCACGAGCCGTTTTTGAAAAAGTAGTTTCGAGATAATCGCGTTTAAAGTTTACTCGCTATCTGACCGCATGCTGTCCCCGCGCTCTAGACTATATGCGATAACTCCGCAAATATTCAATATTTCGAGTTTTCCCAGGGTCAGTATATTCTTTGGGTATCATACTTTCGAAATATGTAAAAAAATCGATTTTTTGAAAATTCTAAAGGGATTTCTCGCCTTGAAACCGTTTTCCATAAAAAAATAGGTGTCTAATAGTTTTCAATGCCTTGTCACATATATGAGTTTCAACAAAATTGAAGACAGCCACTCAAATGTTCCTTGTCAATATCCACCTAAATCGCGGTGGTGTCCGGTGGTTCCAAAGCCACATATACAGTTCAAACCATTCGCTATTTTATTCACGTCCCAGCGTGTCGTAGCCTCGTGAGAACCTACCACTCGTAATTCACACGACGCCGCGCACAGCGTCAAAACAATATCACACACACACACACACGTAAAACTCCTTTTCTGGTGTTTCGCGTTCTCAGCCACTCTGTATCACCACGCCAACTAATTGCACACGCCGTCGAGAGCTTGTTGGATCAAATATATTTTCATCGTCAACGAAAAAACCGGCGGTTGCAACTTTGTGTTACGCGACTTTTTACGCGAGAACTATATACAATTATAACTGTTTCTTTTTTTGTATCCGCCATCAATAAACCAAAACGCTATGTTGACCGATAGATATACATTTGTTTAGACATGTACATGTTGCATAGGAACGTCAAATGAAAATAAGACTTATAAAAACGAAAGAGATTTTCAAGGATTATTCCTTGGGCCGTTGAAGTTTGCATTGTTGGAATGCAATGGAAGTTCATTTTTTCAGTTGCTCAACATTTTTCTTGGTCGATTTAGACTACGGTAATCACGCCAACCTTTTTGCGTATACTTTTCAGAGATAATTGACCATCATTTGCAGAAAAAAGCCTCGGAGTAATGCGATAAAAAAGGAATTAAAAAATAGAAAAAGATATCGATATTGTTATTGTTCTTATTGATGATAATAATAATAATAACAATAATATACGATATTGTTATTATATGAAAATAAATATATATTTATCAGCCAACACAGCGTTCCGTTTTGTCGATGACGGATAGTGGAGAAAAAAAAGTTACTTATGATCCGTGCGTGAAAAGTCGTGAAACGTGGAGTTGCATGGTATTGAAGTTTGCATCTCTGGAATGCGACCAAAATTCATATTCATATTTTTGTTTCCTTCTTTTTTAATACGATACGAAATCTTTTTTTATTTCAATTGCAGATCTGCCAATAAGGATTTTAAAAAATGGTTGAGGTATTTTGGAAGCTAAAGTCGCCTAAAAAAGTCGGGACAGTCAAGAAATTCATTTTCATTGCACTCCAACGATGAAAATCGCTTCAATGACATAGGATTGGAACCACCGGTCTTTTAATTGACGAAAAAAAATTATTTATATATTTCATCCAACATTATAATGATACTAATAATAATAACAATTATTTTTCGTACAGCTCTTAATATTACGATTATATTTATTATTAATATTATCGTTGATAATAATTGTCGATAATAATAACCAGTATCATTGTTCCGGTCTTGAAATTCGAGCCTAACCCATCGAGGTAGGTGACTGTTATGCAGTGCAAACTGGGGGAGTGTGTTACCCAGAGCAATAAAATTGCATAATAATAATAATGAACCTTTATTATGACAATGAAATACTGTAATTTTTATTAATTATCCCAATGTGGATAACGATAATATCAACAAAATGGACAAAAAATAAGAAAACTTTTGCTGATGAACAAAAGCAAATAATTATTCATGATTATTAAAAAGAGATAATTGGGCCAAGAGATTCGCGGAAGAGGAGATATGAATTGAGAGTGCGCAACGTAACTTATTTGTTTACTACGACTTCAATTTAGAGAAGAGTGGCGGGACCGGCACCATTGTCGAACTTGCATAAATCGAAGTGGCGTACTTGCCTCTGCGCAGATGAGCTCGTACGTGTCAGAGCCCTAATAGGCGCAGGGCTTCCCCCACCATACGCCGCACGTATCGAGTCGGGTCATGCAGTGGGGACTCGTGACTGAATTTCCTAAATTGAGGTCCTGGTATACGTAAACGCAATTTTTCGTCGGACGTACCACGGAAAAATGAAAACTTTTTCCTCTTTACGTATATGCGTTTGGAATTCACGTTGTTCCGTACATGTAGGAGTGTTTCTTCGAATGCAGCTGCAGAGCGTTGTCTCTGTATACCCCGCAGCGAGTATTCTGGGACAATAATCTTGTTAGGAAAGGACCCTTTGAACTCTCGCAGAAAGAGACGACGCGGCCAGGTAAGAGTCACGGGGGAGGAAGAGAAAATAGACGTGCCCTCGAGGTATATACCGACGGTAATCCTCTTTTCAAAATTACGTCTCGCTTCTTCGCGGAGCGAGAATGGACCAAAATGTCGCAGTTTCTTGTGTTTCTCCCTTCATATATATGGGTGTGTGTGTGTGTATGCACAGGCATGTCTATATACGGGAAATTCCACGCAAAGTGAAATTACCTATTTTTCCTACTTTTTCATATTATGTTACAATTGTTTTCCGTAAAACAATTGCCAATATTTCTTGCATTATCTTCGGAGAGAGTTACAATAAAAAGTTGATGTAAAAGAAATTAGCTACTGGGTTGGTCTTGAAGTTTGCATCGTTGGACGGCAATGAAAGTTCATTTTTACAGTTTAATTTCCTTATTGTTATTATTATTATACACGATCTTTCTTGTAGATTTATATAGCAGACCGTTAAATAGATGTCTGAAAAAATTATTGCTCGATTTTTGTAGGTGGAATATGCCAAAATAAATCAAAAGAATTCAGAAACATCAAGGGGCTATACCAGTGTGACACTTAAAAAAAAACGATTTTTTTTTGCCTTTTTCGACAGTTTATACTTTCAAGAATATCATTATCATTTATATCAATGTCATTTTATCTGGCAAAAATCGATAGTTAAATCTTTAAACGCGTTTTTCTCGAAATGAGATTTTTCAAATTTGCTGACACTGTAACTCAAAGAGCAATTATCCGATTGATTTGAAATTCGAACTGAGCACTCTTGAATATATTCACTCTACAATGACGTAGCATATTTTTGATTGGATGAAAATCGACGATTTGGCATTGAAAAAAACGACCATTTTATAGGCAAGAAAACACTTTTTTCATAAGTGTGCCATTTTGTTACATTTTGATATTTTTCGAAAATCCTACGTCATTGTACAGGAAATACCTTCCAGTTAACGACATTTTTTTCCTTTTTCGGTTTCAGCGACTCAATCGGCCAGAATCATGTCAGCAGTGGAGGAACTTTTTTTTGTTGGCGCTTCCGAAGGCAGCGCATAAGTCGCTTGGATCTCAATATTTTTCTATGAAAAAATTATGTAATATAGGTCAAATATAGTCAAATATATTCTTAATTTTTCGAAACATTTAATTGAGTACTTTTCTTCCAAAAAATTCCCGAAAATCACAAAAATTTTCAGCGTTCGCACTGGTATATCCCCTTAAATAAATGTCTTAAAAAATTATTGTCCGATTTTTGTAGGCGGAATATGCCATAATCAATTAAAATAATACAGAAACATTAATTTGCATTGCATTCCAACGACGCAAACTTCAAGCTCACCTGGGTTCTGTGTATGCAGAAGCATAACTACATGCGTCTATGTACGAGAAATTCCACGCAAAGTGAAATTACTTAGTTTTGCTCCCTTTTCATATTCTGTTGGGCTTTATACGATTGCTTCGCGTAAAACAATTACCAACATTTTTTGCTTTATCTACGGAGAGCGTTATGAAAAATAATTGATGTTAAAGAAAGAGAAAACATCCTCGGGGCGCTTCAAAAGAATACGTCCGCAAAGGTAGGGAGTGCGAGACCTTTCAACTCCTTTCACTTGCCATGTGGACTCTAACCGAGCAATCGTGTGCGAAATGAGTTATTGTTCCCGGGATTTTTATTATTTTCATTCTTGCTGTACTCTCGTGGGAAAGAGAGACTCTTTAAATTTGTTTTTGGTATATTGTTTTGTGGATTCTCGTTTACTAACATTCGCTGATTCGAGACTCGTGGTTCGAACGCGCAGATCTTGCCACTTTATACGGAATATCCCGTGGATGTATGCGGGCCTACATATACGTGCGTGTGCGCGCATGACAGCAGGCGCCCGGACACACGTGACGAGACTCCGTCTAATGCAATTTCAAGGGACTTCGTAGCTGACGCCGTGGATACAGCCCTCGCGTGCAAAGATCCTGAATAATGTATTTTGACATCCTACATCACGAAAATCACGAACGTATATATGAGATCAAGATTTCCTTCACGAACTTTCCGCTCGCGTAGTTACGATACTTGAGTAAAAGTAAATGATCGAAGAATAGACAAAAATGTTGAGAAACTCATCGAGACGAAATGAAACATGATTTTGCCCGGAAAGACATCTTGCAAAGTTTATGGAACTTTTTGAAAAATGAGTAGACTCAATGACTTGACATTTCCACGGTCGTCGAATTACTAGAGGAACGAGCTACACCTGTCAGATATTCGTCATTTCGAAAAATACATCTACACATTCACTTACCACGGATAAACTGTATTCGAAACACGTGTGAAAATGATCTTGCGGTTGAGATGGTCTTGAAACATTGCATCATTCGAATACCACGAAATTTCTTTTTCTATTTTTATTTCCACATTTTCTTTTTTCTAGGGTTTTATTCCCTAGAATTTATTATTCTAGAATTTAAATACGAAAAAAAAAAATATTGCCAAACAATAAAAATGAGGAAATAAAAACACGACGAAGAATTTTCGTTGTGTTCCCACGATGCAAACTTCGAGACCATCCATTGAGCGAGTTGCTCGGTGGTCGGAAAGTTTCCAATCTTATCATCGGGATGCCACAATTTTAGCCACGACAGCAATTTTCTCCACAAACGAGCGGTGGAGAAAAAGTTTTGGTCTGATCATGTTCGGGTCAGAACATTTGTGGCCAGCGGATGATTCTACAATAACAAGGTTTTCGCCGAATTTATTGTGCTGAAAAACTAAAATTGGCACCACCCGATTGAGCTGAAAGATGAAGATTTGTCCAGCGAAGCGCGGGGCTGGACAGCTGGAAGGGAGACTTAATTTTTTGCCTTGATGGACTGGGCCCGGGCTTGATCGATGCAAAATTAATTGGTGGTTCCGTATTTGCCAGTCCCATCGCATCGTTGGGGAGCCGTTATTAGCTCGGTCGCAAAGAGTAGGCACTATGGAGGGTCGATGATACAAATCTAAACATCTCGGATCACTACCAAATATTTGGTAGTGATCCGAGATATTTGAATTTGTACTTCATTTTAATAGGTGACCTTGAATGACCTTGAACGACTTTGGTCCCCTAATGTTTTTTATGCAGCTTGAAGTGCTCCACAAGATGGTTGAAAAAAATGTAGCATTCCATTTAAAAAAGTGAAGGTGACCTTCGCTGTGAGTCAGCGCCTCCAACGAAATAAAAAAAATTGGTCGCATTTGATGGCCCCCTTCACACCGTACAACTTATGTCTGGAACATTTTTTTGTAATGTCGATAATTACCAAGTTATTTCGGGTGGCAGAGATGAGAGGGACACCCTGTATACGTATACAGGGTGACATCTAGCGATACGTAGCGGCGTCAAGTCGCTAAAAATCGACGGTGTATTACAGTAAACGTCGCCAACGTCGAAAAATATCCGTTTGCGATCGCGTGTACAACTTTGTTGGGTAGTCGCAAGATGCACCCACATCTCTATAGGGATTTGTTAGGGACACCGCACATAGAGAGTCCTCATTGGGATCCAATTGGATTCTGCAGTACTCCCCGATTAACGCCGTTCGAGAATTCTTACCACGTACGAATCGAAAAAATCTCCCTCGAGGAAAAACTCGGTGTGTTGAAACAACCTACACGCTTCGTAAACGTGTACGTGTGTGATGATATTATGTCAAAGAGCAGTGAAATGGATAACGAACGATAATTACAGTGGGTTTTCAGTACTGTGATTTAGATCGATTTTTTAAATAAACTTTAAAAATGATTAATACTTTTTTAGGATCCACTCATTTTGTATGTCCACATATTTTGGTTAGAAAATTCAACCTACAGAATGCGATCCATCGAGAATATGATGTTGAAGTTTGCATCTTTGCAATGTAACGAAAATTCTTTTTTATTTCTATTACTATCGGAACCCCTATTTTTCCAGGTTTAGGTTATGGAACCCTCATGAGACCTTTCAAACAATCTTCAGTAATTTGTGTAGCCTCAATGTGCCAAAAAAAATAAGGCAATACGAGAAAAAAAAATGTTTTCGTTGCATCCCAACGCTGCGAACTTCAATGCCATTCAAGCATCGAGTCGGTTTCTGTTGATAATGTGGGCATCCTTCAGGATTCAATTGGATTCCAATGGGGAATTTCTATTAGAATCCAATGCCCGAGCGTGACGTTTTAGTATCGGGATCCAATGTGATGACCCATTGGGTCCCTATCAGGATGTGGGAACAAGTATGGGAATCCAATTGGATCCCTATGACAATTTCCGCACGGGAAGTGTCATTTCATTTGAAGGCACAACAAATCGCGAATAAAACCTTCGAATTCTCGATTGTTAATTAAAGAATATCCTGTTGCTACTTTTTTTTTAGGAAAACGTTTGTTCAAACGCTCAACAAGATTTTTTCATAAAATATCTCGTCTCATCTTTGATCAACTCTGATTTACAAAATTGAACATTTCTTCCAGACCCGAGATGGCTTTTCGAAATATCTGACCGACCCAACTCAGTCCTTCATTCATACATTATTATCAAAAAATTATACAGCAATTCTTCGTAACCGGGGTTCACTTTCACACGTGCGAGGCCTTACCGAATCTTAAGGAGGTTGGAGCGTTAGCCACAATCCAAGATTGAATGTTTGAAAAAATATATGTTATTGGGTAGACGATGCTGAGCCTTTACAAATTTTTTGAAATTTTTTCACCACAAAACACCCGAGATAAAAAATAGTTTGTTGTATGTAATTTTACGTGTGGTTAGATTGACAAGACGTTCACGCTACGGGTGGTGCAATTTTTTGGCTAATTAGCACCAAGACAAACCATTTCTAACACCGGAGTAATGTGAGCTAAACCTTTGTAAGCATTTAGAAAAAAAAAAAAATTATCTTGCCCACCGAAAACCATATATATTCAATATTTAACAATCAAGGTTTGGTAAAAAATTATGAATCTTGGCTAGCATATGAATCGATGTGGCAACGCTGCGTCAGTCATGTTACCCTAACCTTAAAATAGCAAGTACCGCGAAATTAACCCGATTTGAATTTTTTCATGAATTTTTTCACATCAACTTTATTGTTTTATTTTAACATTAGTAAACTATGAGTCATATTCGTGTGTGTGTGTATATGAAATATGCTATAAGTGTGAAACATGATTAAGTTTGTGGGTCTATATTCTGTATGCATATACCCACACATTTAATTAAAAAATTCATATTATACTTTAATAAACTTTATACTTTTATTTTTCACAGTTCTATTCAAGTTGAACAATGTTATACAAATATTGTTTTGTTGTAATCGTACATTTATATCACATCGTACTAACCATAATATAATTGAGCGAGTAATCGACGAAATTTTTTATGTGCATTTTTTCAGCTCTGCTATCAAGTTTTGGAGAATGCGTTTGTTTTTCGTTACTCGAGGTCGACCGTTCACATCAACCCCTAAAAGCATTAAAACAGCGTCTTCACCTCCATCGAGAAGTGATTTTTTTAGGTTGTCGATAGTTATGCCAGCCTTCGCTATTTTCGTTAACATTCCCGTCGACACATTGTTTTTGAGACAATTCAAATCTTTTTTAATCTCTTTAGTTTTTGTGGATCGAACTTCCTCTGTAATTATGGATCGTACAGTCACGGCATTGCATCGGAGACTTTCTTCAGTAACACCAATAACTTTTACAATATTTTCTAGCGTAGTCACGTCGACCATACTGTCATGAGCACCAGCAGACGATCCGATTCCAACAAAATCTTCCGCCAAAGCTGCTTGACTGAAAGACCCTTTACTTTTTACTCTATCTGGCAATTTCTTTTTTAAAAGAGGAAGTGTATCGCAGAATCCGCACACTATTGATTGGAAATCGTCCATGAATCCCAGAACTTGCATCTCTTTTAGAAGTAGAGGAGCATCAAATCGCCCTCCGTTGTGGGCAATGAGTATTACAGGCCCAGGTGCCAAGAAATCAATAAACGATTTCATCGTCAACCTCCGTGGTTTCGCGTTCATCTTCTCGCCATTTCGATAAAGCTCTCCATCATTAACGCTCAAACCTGACGATAAAAATATTCATTAATATTTATTATATACCTGGAGTTCACATTTTCCCGAAAGCGTTGTAATAAGGTATATTATACCTGTCACTAGAGACGCAGTCGGCGCGAAGCCGTGCGCAGGTACGACATATGCATCAAACGTCTTAGAACCAAGTTTGGCAGAAAGCTGCACAATCTCGCATGATTTTGAAAGCCCCGTTGTTTCTACATCAAAAAACGCGATACGACTATTACTTGGAATGGATTCGTTTCCTTTGGTAAAATTATCATTGATGTCCTCGCATGAATGGAATCCACTCCCAGACAAATAGGTAATCCCTTCTCTATTTTCTGAGACAACATTTTTTGAATGACGCAATCGGTGCAGCTGACGACGACGACGCTTCTTCTCGACGGTTTTAGCAGCCAGCCCTCGGTCGATTCTCACTTTATCCTTCCCAGCTCGATATTTTTTAGTATGCGTACCCGGCGACAGACTAAGCTTCGCATTGACGTCTACCGCGTAAGAAGTCCCACGATTTTTTTGGCAAACTGCTGAAGCCACGCGAAAATCATTCGACTCCGATCCACCATAATGACACCGTTTGGTCGTTTTGCTGAGAGATATATTGTGGAATGACTCGTTTGCTTGGGTTGAACCACAGGGAGCGAGGCGTTCTGAGTTGGCTGCAAACTTTTTCAGAACTTCTGTCAGGCAAGCTTTCATGTTCATATCGATTAGACCTTTTCCATTTGGCAGAATCTTGTGCGTGAACTTTGATGGGTCTTTATTGAATCCGCACCAAGAACCACAGCTCGAGTGGTCATCGAAGGCGTGTGGAACTATATTCAAAAGGCCTGTTCTCACAGCTTCCACATCGCCCTTATTTTTTTCTAGTACGCAGCCAAAACAATACTTGATGTAATCGATTAGTTTGCTGGGAATTTTCAACGACCACAAATTTTTGCTGAGGGTGCAGATTGCATGGTTTTTATCTGATTCCTTTTCAACAGGATGCTCTGACTCACGTCGAACCTGTGCGATTGTCGACGAGTCATCATCACCGATAAGCGTAGCAATCACGACTCTCTCTTCTTTCAAGATCGGGTTTCTTGTTAATATTTCCACAGCAATAGCAGCCTCCATAGATTTGGAACTCCCAGTGTGATTCAGCCGACAATCATGATCGTCTGGTAGATGTCCTTTTTCACAGCGAATACATCGTTTATTTTTCGTCCCATAAGCTAAAACCTTACCACTCTTTGATCCTATTGCAATACCATGACCTAAAATACGCAGAAAGAGTAGAATCATTATTGACCAATCCTATTAATAGTAAGATAAATTAGATTTTTGCAACAAAGCTAGTTTACCAGTTTGACTGTTATATGCTCGTCCCGATCCTTTTTTTTGCCATCCCGCATCATATGAAACTTTTAACGGTACTATACTTTGCTCTTGTACATCTGGCATATCGGATGGCTGCTGATCACCTGTTCTATAAAATTTATTACAAAAAAACTATACAATCATACGCATTACGAAGTCATTTTTTATACAATCAAGAAAAAAGTGAAACAGAAACCAATAGATAGAAATGGAATGGTTGAAACGAAGCCATTGGCTGAAATTAACTGCAACTGTCAAATTCCACGACAATGAGTTATGAGAACGAGTAAAATTATTAGTAAGAAAAAATACGCGAAGTAACAGCTTCGAATTTGTAGCCGCTTCTTCTCCATATATTCACAGTTTTCAGTATCGAATTCCTGAAAATAACTACGAAAAGCCACATACACGAATTGTGCAATGCAAACTCGATTACATAACTACACTATTTTTTAACATGCAATCAATGATAATAATAATTAAAGCTTAATTTTGTTAGTTTCAAAACGAAGATCAACATTCCGTTTATAATATTGAACAACTGAGAAGCTGCGCAGTACTATTCAGTTGGCGTTGGCTGCACTCAGAGAAACAGCATTGGCTTCATGGTCCTGGCTGCATACCAATAAGTTTTCCTGGGTATGCAATAATGATACGTACATGATATTACATGAAGTATCAACAAATTCTACGAAACCTAAAAAAAAGAATTGGTTAGTGATCATTTATTAAATTTCAATATAGTCAATTTGAAAGACGTCAATTAGAGCAAGTATATTTGCAAAATTGTGCTTCTAATCCCGGATATCGTTGGACAGATCATTTTTCTTAAAAAAAAGCTGTCTGCTTTCATAGCTTTGTCAGACATGATTAAAACTACGGGTTTTCCATTTATATATTTGAAGAAGGTTTTTTAAAGACAGTTCTGCAGAGAGATTTTTCACACAATTTTTTATATACATGGTAAAAATTCACAATTATCAATAGACTAATGTTCTCTTACGAAGTAGCGGCCAGAGTCAATTTTCTTTCAAGTTTCAGTCCTTCCCTACACGTTTCGTGTGCTAGTTCCTCCAGGATTTTTCCAACACGACGTTCGTTCCGTTTCACTAACGTGCTACTAACCGTAGGGATATTGAGTGTCGACAAAATGCTGTTCATGTGAGTAGCACCTACGCCCGCGTCGATCATAGCTAAAAGTTTACCTATCAATTAATGACAATTCAAAGACAGAGCGAAAACGGTTTTATTACTTACCGAGAGAATTTTTCACGTTAACATCATATTGCGTACGATTGTTTTTTTCGTGGGATTTACTCGTTTTTACCTCACAAAGTAGAAGGCAAACGTGACATCTCACATGAAAAATGCTAGCTAGCCCGATTCTTTTTTCCTTCTCAATGTATCGAAATGACAGTGGAGCGTCACACGTCAAGCACCACATTTCGTCAGCTAACCTCTTTATTTCGACTATACGACGCCCGTCGACTATCGACTCGTTGGAACCCTCATCGATTATTTTTCGTCTTTTATTCGCGATGATAATATTTTCCGTCCACTGCAGCTTCCTTTTAGTTGTAAACTTTCCGTATTTATCACGTGGACGATCGTCCGGCATCGACATGTTTATGTTTACGTTGAGACTTCGGCGGCTACTACGCAGTCCAAAGTCGACGACAAGCATTGTCGCCAACCTCAATGTCCGCAACGTTGCCGTATTTCAGCAACACTTAATATTAATTCATAGTAATAATAAATAATCTTGTGACAGAAGTGAAAGTAGGCATCATTATAAATGACTCAAAAATTTCATTCTGAGTTGTATAAAACATGTGCTGACGTAGCTTTTTCATAATAATCATCGATAAAATTATACTTTTTCAAGTTGGTAGCAACACAAAATGTTTTCTTATTTACGTCATAAAACAATGAAAATGCATAATTTTGCCCTTTAATTATATATTTTATGAAAAGTTAGCATCTACAGAATAAATCTATACCATGTATGCATTTTTTCGAAGTTCATTAAAAAAAAAATTCACGAAGCGTCATTTGACTCAGCTGGACCGCTCCAACTTCCTTAATCTTGATCGTAAAAATTCTCTGAACATCAACAGCTTTTTATTTCACCTTCCATACCGATACAACATATTTTGCTTGGGAGGCTGGGTTCGGTGCTCCCAGGGAACTTGTGTCAGAGAATCGCACAGAGTGTGCCACAATTTCGCGTGATTTCGCGTTGCAAAAGGCACGAAAAGCTGAGAGGGTCAAGATCAAGGCATTTCGACACTGGACGCTCGGTCTTTGCAGGGAGACTCGCACACTATACCCGGAGGAAGGATAAAATGGATAAGAATTTATAGTGAGAGATATGTCCTTGGTTTCGAGGCTTTCTCCCCGCCCCCCTCCTACTGCGGGATAAACTTGTCTCGACTCTATTGGTTCGCACTACCGTCTCGACTGTATATACACCACCGCTCAAAAGTATTTGTCCGGCTAATAACATCGAGTTTTAATTGATGAAATCATTTGAAATAACATAAAAAGCACATGGCAGGTGTTCTACGAAAGTTTGACGTTTAACAATCAAACATAACACTGTTAAAAAAAATGTATGTGCTTCAAGTTAGATCTACACTGAATATGCTATTCAAGTTACTCTGTATGAATTAGGTACCTTTCTGTATTGCTGTGATTCTTTGACAGATTTTATGGGTGCGTTCTAAGTACACAATCTACACTTGTTCATTATAAGCTAGCACATCCACAGATTTGGTTTGGCGGTGCTTAGCCTTTCTTATATGTTGTGCTTGATGCGAAGCTAAGTGATCATTTCAGCTGCTCTATACCTACGGGTACAGATCTATCGCCTCTGAGTAACGAAAAGTTTATATATTTTTTCCTTAGCTGTGTTCGATATAAGAAAATTCCATACCTTTGGCGTTTTCTTCTCTCCGATGCAAAGATTTATGTAGATGAGCTCAATGTTCTGCCTGCCGCCCTATTCACAGTTTCGAAGCATTTCAGTATGTTAGAATTTGCGACACGAAGAACCTTCGTCAAATTAATTCTTCTCTCTGAAAAGGGCCGTTTCTTTGGGTTTGTTTGTTTGTTTGGGTTTTTTGGATTTCATAACTTTTTTAGGGTTAACATGCAGGACACTGACATCCTACGTAAAATTGACTTTGGCCCGAAAAAGAGCCGTTTATTTTATATATCACACTTTCACTGCTATTCTCCTTATTATTCCACTGTCACGCTCTAACCCTACTTGGAGGTTAGAGCCGGCAGAAACCGTACACTTGAAGAACCCGACTGTTTTGACACTAGCGCGTCATCGTTTGTTTCCAGCGGCGAGTCGGGAAACGTTACACTCCATAGCGTACGCGTACGCTGAGCGTGACGTTCTCGCAAAGGACGTATGTAGTAATACTTACGATGCGATCGAATGACTTTATTCGATTCAGCAAACCGACGAGTCTGGCACGGCAAGTGTGGAAGAATAATTTCTGTGGGAAAAAAGTCGCTCGAAAATTCGGCCGAATATTATAAGATCTCAAGATTGAGTAGACGCATAAAAAAATGACCCAAACAAAATCCATAGGAAAAAATAACATTACGTTGGTAAAATGTCACTAGATTTTCGATTCGTCGCCGCGATTCCGCGTTATGTCGATTCAAAGTTGAAAAGTCGTCTGCTAAAGCCCACCTTCCTGTATAAAAAGTCACGGCTTGTTCGTCGGTCGTGACAGTGGTGCTCATCTTTTTAAGTGAAATAAGGTTTTTCCTTGCTGCACAGCCAACTACTAACCTGTTCTATTTGTGTCGAATAATACTTTCTACTATTATGTCCGGAGTTCCAATGTGAACCCTTGCGGGTTTTCAATAGTGTTGAAGTTTGCATCGTTAGAACGCAAAGAAAATAAATTTTTTGGATTGCCAAAGCATTTTTTGGGATACAAAAATCATTAAAACATTTTTCAGGAACCTACGATGATGTAATCTTTTCTTTTCAAAGAGCAGTGACGTGACATTAACTTGAGTATTTTTAAGGAAGCTTCAGAAAATAATCAATGCAATACCGTTTCTTCAGCTTTGTCATTCTCCGATTCAATTTTTATCGTTTTTTTTTCGAGCGATGTGATTATGAATATATATCGAGCTATATTGAAAAAAAAAACAAGTTTTTTTACAACATAGAATACGTCTTCATTGAAAAACCGGTTGTCTATAGACAACCGAGAGGATGTCTATAGACATACCTGGATGTATGGAGAATATATATATTCTCCATACGGCATATAGATTGTCAACTAGATATTTAATCCGTCTACTTTTTTTAACGTTTATCTCCGTTTTTGGCAGCTTCACAGATTCTTAGCATTATTTGTCTTAATTTTCCTAATGTTTCTCGAGATATCTCGCGCCCGTTTTCTTGCAAAATTCTCCCTAAGTGCGCTGGAGATGTAGGACACTTTCGCGCTTGCCTTTCCAGTTTGTCTCGCAATAACTCATGCAGACTGAGATCGGGTGATTGCGGGCGCCGCACCATAATCCCAACTATGTTGATTGGCGATCTTGTGATTTATTTTCACAGTAAAGCTGAGAATAATACCGGTACACGTACGTATGAACAATAAAATCAGAACGATAGATGCACAAGTTTCGGTTTGAATGTTGGCAAACAAATTAGTGAGGGGCAAATCCCTCTGGGGATTAGTGTATGCGTGTATACCTAACGCGAAGGTATATACATGTATGTAGTTCTAACGATACGAACAATGTAAGTAGAAGGCAAGCGTCCTATGTATACATACGAGATCATGCATAGGGGCTACAAGATCATTTACAGTATGTATACCTGCGCGACTATTAATCTGCCCGTTTTCGCAACTGCTACGTTGTCCATGAACGCAATACGATCTACAGACGTTTCTATGTTGAATCAATTGGCCAGAACGTCTGCAATGTTTTTACGGTCATGTTTATATATATATATAACCGCGAGGAGGTGTCATTCCGTTTTAAGACGGAATGACACCTCGTCGCGGTCGGTATGGTAGAACAATTATCGATTCCCAAACATCACTAAAACGGCTCTTCAGATCCCGTCGAAACTTTGCCAAACGACGTCAAATAGATCAAATTTTCTGAATTTGAAGGGCAGACAGCTGTTCGTCTATCTATTTGACGTCGTTTGGCAAAGTTTCGACGGGATCTGAAGAGCCGTTTTAGAGATTTTTGGGTATCTATGATTGTTCTACCATACCGACCGCGATGAGGTGTCATTCCGTCTTAACGAGTTATGTCTAGTTGCAACAGTCGAAAACAGCTCGTTTTGGGTTTTTTTTTCTAGAAAATCGTGACAATGAGTTTTCACAAAAATTGGGTATTTGTAAAATTATCATCTGGAAAACACTCTGTCATTTTTTTGCGTGGAAATATTGAACAATAATCGATTTACAGCCGATTTGCGGGAAGCACACGCTGAGAAATTTAAACACGGTCGCGACGGTATTGCAGAATTCATATCGTTGGGCTACGAGCCGCCGCGAAATACCGCTAGATGTCGCAGCAATCGTCTGCTACTCACACTACAGCAAGAAGCAGGCGCCCAATAAGCGACGGTTGCTGCAAGTCCGTGTGTGATGCGTGTTTATGTGTGCGGGATCGCTATGCGGGATCGCCACCAGCGGGAAAACTGATGCACTACATTTTCAGGATTGTCGATAATATTTTGAGCTGCGTTCGTACAATTTTGTTAGTTGTATGAAAAAAAACAAACTCTACACCTCTATTTCTCCGTCATTTTTCCATAAAATCAGTTGAAACAACGTTTAAAATGTGTTCTTTCTCTGTCGAGAGCCTAACGGTCTTGAAATGTGCATGAATTCGGTGCATCATTTGGTAATTCACAATTCTACAATGTGTGAAGTTTTTTTTTTTCAAAATTGGACAATTGTCGACCGTCTGGCTCTTTCTTCAACATTATCGCATCTACACAATGAATTTCATCTCATTCCGTTGTATCGTTTCGTCGAAATTCATGACTACATGACCTTACGAAATCTCAATAAGATTACGTCTTATGGTATTGCACGTCCAGTTGCTAGACAAAACAGAGTTTCACTATGGCAATGTTCGAATACCTCTATTCCAATATCGAAATCATAATACATTGAAGTATCCACTTTGAGTTAAGATTCCTGTGCTTTGCAATCTGGATCTTTTATTAGACCTTACCAGTTTTTATGACGTTGAAGTTTGCATTGTTAGAATGCGACGGAAAATAATTATTTTTAATTGTTCAATTTTTTTGGCTATGACAAGAACAAAAAAATCGTTGCAACCCAAACAAACCCAAACTTCAATGTCATCAGTTTTTACTGACATTGGGTGACTAGAAGAAAAACCTAACACACGAACCTAATCTGTAAAGTGTATCTAAACATTGTAAATTTGTTACTATCATTTCACGCTCGACTAGAAACTTGTCCATGATTAACTCTCGCATGAGTTTCACGGATTTCGGTGAATGTTCGGACTGTCTTTCTCGCACAGCGACTCAGCGTGACTGGTGGTCCCGAATTCGCAGCGTCACTATCTTGGGTCAAAGTGAGTCCCTTGCTCGCCGACTAATCGCTGCCGTTACGCACAGAATTCTCATTGAAACTTTCAGCAACCGCTATCTTTTTCCAATACCATTCTAATCCTCTAATCCTTTCGAATTCGTTACGCTTTTTCTTTTCATGTTCATCCAATCGCGAAATGCAAATGGAACTGAATAAGAGAACGACCATGACGTTGTTTTCATAAGAAAACACGCTAAGTCGCCCAACCTTAGATTTATTCATTCAGCCTGAATAGCCGATAACCCTGCTTCCGTTCTTAAGGGGTTTGCATACGCTTGATATCGCAAGAATACCATTTTTAATAGCATCGGTTTATAGTTTTAGCGTCTTAACTTTAATTTGTAACAAAATGTTTGCAAAAATTTCAAAAATTGACCTAGTTATGAGAATTGTGGGAAGGGGATCAGATGACCCACTGCGCTGAGGCAAACCGTCCACTTTGATTTACCTTTTTTTCTTTTGCGTTTTTCTCCAAACTATGTTTCACGATGATGTTGAAATTTGCATCATTGGAATGCAAGAACGATTTTTGTTAATTTTTTATTTCCTCACTTTTATTATTATCCAAAAGCCTTTTTTTGCAAATTGAAATTCTAAATTTCTAATCAGAATTCGTGAAAACGTTTAAGAGACTTTAACAGTCTAAATCAACCGAGAAAATGATGAAGAATAATAAAGAAATAATTTACGTTGCACTCCAACGATGCAAACTTCCAGATCATGTATCACGAAACGGTATAATAACTCGTATCTCAAAATCTATCCGTCCGATTCACTTCAAATTTGGACGGACGATAGTCTATAACAACGATGTTGAATTTTGCATCGTTGCAATGCAACGGAAATTCAGTATTTTCGATAATCAACTTGTAAATCCACAAATTATTGTCTTTTTTATGTCACGACTATCACTCGAACGTTTTTTTTGTTGGATTTTTAGAAACTTTTTCACCGTAAATTTGTGAAATATTTTGCAACAAAAAACATAAAAATTTCGTTGCATTCTAACGATGCAATCTTCAAGACCATCTATACATGTTCTGTTGTATGACCGGGTGATTTTTTAAATATGTTTATACATTTTTTGATAACAAATTATTAAAGTTACTTTTTTGGTAGAAAAACGAACTTTTTTTCTACATCTTGCCTTTTCCCAATTTTCTAAATTTAAAAAAAGTATCTCCGGCCGATAATTTAATTATTATACGATAGTTTCATTAAAAACGTAGTTTTAGTTTCGAAAGTTAGTTCCGATAGTTTCATTACAAATGTATTATAGTTTTAGTATAGAAAATTACATTTTGTATCTTTCTTTTTAGACCACCCTACCCGCCTACCCGCATCGCCACCCCAGATGCCAGGAACTTTGTGTAAATAATAGTAACTTCATAGTTTATCGATATTTTCGAATTAAAAAAAAAACTCAAATTTAGCAAGACTATATTTTAATTATATGTAAAATCCTAATCTCGTCATTCCATTACTATGATCAGAAAAAAAATTAAGGGGTTACCCCCACTTGCGATTTTGAAAAAATCGATTTTTTTTATTGCATTTTTTTGAAGTGCAATTTGAAGTACAGTTTTTTTATGCCCGGAATAGATGACTCTATGTAAGTTTACAAAAAAAATATTTTCTTCGTGTAAACTGAAATTGAAACTTTAAACGCGTTTTTCTCAAAATGGCATTTCTGAAGACGTTGACCAAGATTACTCGAACACTAATGAACCGATCTTCTTGAAATTTTGCAGGCTTATTTAATACATAAAAATGTAGTCTTTAATCGTTCGATTATTTTTTTTAGAAAAAAAAATGGCCGTTTTATAGCCAAAAAAACGGCCGTTTTTTTTTTCGTTAAAATCGAACCATTAACTTTGACTGTCCGCCACTTTGTGAAAAATGAATATTTTTTAAAATCCTTCGATTAAAGACTAGTTTATACTTATATTTGACTAAATCCATCCGCATTTTTTTTTCAGATGATCCACTTCGCCGCAATGTTGGTCACCGCAAACCGTGTATATAAAAACATTATTTCATCGACGGCCATTTAACACTAAACAATGTAATATTTTTCAATAAAAAAATTACTGAAAGTTCTTCAAGATGTGTTCTTTAAGATGGTATATTGATCGATTAAAAAAGTTTTGTAGTTTTCTTTAAAAAAAAAAATCATGAAAAAGGCCTTTTTTGCGCTACAAGTGGGGGTAACGCCTTAATATCAACCTCAGTCGACGTTATCGATAAATAAACACGAAGGGACGCGGATGTCCCCAAATCAATATCGATTTTTCGAAGGAAAATATCGATCACAAGGAGAAACGACACGAGACGGCGATGGGCAAAATTAGCGGTAGAGAGCCGGAGGAGGAGAATGAGACAACGCGCTTTGCCTGGCAAGAGGTCACGAACCTCTCTCGCGACCGTATCGACCATCTGCGATTGTATCGACTTCTGACCCGGCGCTTCTATGCGTTTACTATCCCCCCCTCCCATTCCGGCGCCCCGCGCTCGCAAAGCCGACTGCGCCGCCTTTCCTCCCCGCGCCTTTCCCGCCAGTCGCGCTCTTTTGGTTTTCACCGAGGAGCGCAGCTCCCTGTGTGTGTCGTGCGTGCATTCGAGGATCGTTGACCCATCCCCGATGGGACGAAAGTTCGTTATACGTGTAACGTGTACAGGGTGTCCCCCGATTCGACTGCGAACATATCCTGGCCCCACGTGACACCGCACGTCCCGAGCCGCGATCTTTTGTGGTCGAGGTAGCAAGTCGAATGACAGTCGGATCAAATCAAGTGTCCCTGGACGGAGAACGGAAAGCGTTCGATACGTATACACGATAAGGTCATTTGCGTGCACCGTGGTTTGCAATGGTATTGAAGTTTGTATCGTTGGAACGCAACGGTTTTTTTTCTTCTCCTATTGCCCAATTTTTTTTTTGCACATTTGGACTTCAAATATCACTGAAATATTTGTTCATATCCTCTTTAGGGATCCATACCCTAAAAATGCAAAATAAGAGTGCAGATAGTAATGAAAATAAAGAAATTAAAAAAATTAAGAGGGATGATCGTTGCATTCCAACGATGCTCCGATGTCACAGCTCCGCCATTTTGATGATGAATTAATTTTAAAAAATTGCTTCGGATACTTAAATATACTATTAAAGTATACCTAAAGTTTGATAATTGCAGAATTATTATTTCTTAGTTCAAAAAATCCCTCAATACTGCTTATTTTTTCCTGTCTAAATGTATATCCCGCCTTGACTAAAATTTCCAAGGAAGTTTTGGTAAAAAAAATTAATTGGCCGATTTATGACAATTTTTATCAACGGGTTACACGTAGCACGCGGCCCGAAAAAGGAGCAATTTTTGCTGGGAAAACATTTATAGGGATTGAAATTATTTTTTTACATAATAGGGCATGCAAAACCATGCTCTTTTATGTAAAGAGTGACTTCATCGGCCTAAATTGGCCACAAGAAATTTAAACAATAAAAGAGAATTTTCATTGCCCTCCAACGATGCAAATTTTAACATCACGGTTCACGAAACGGTATAATGACTCGTATCTCAAAATCCATCGATCCGAATTTCACTCAAAATTGAGACGGAGCATAGGCTATAACACGGTACTAAACTTTGCATCGTTGGAATGCAACGACCATTCTTTTTTACTTTTTTATTTTCTCAGTTCCTTCATCATTCATAATCCGATCCTACAAATGTGTGCTGTAGATTTCTGACGAGGCTCCTAAGAAGCGGTTGGGCGATTTTTGTGGCCCAAGTTTGGCAAAAAGGTCCAGGCTTCTTGATTTTCGTTGTGTTCCAACAACGCAAAATGCAATATCATTTTATGACATCTTCTATTGTACGATCGAATGATTTTCGGATATGTTTATTCATTTGTTGACAACAGATTATTGAAGTTGAGTCTTGTCGAAATACGAACTGACTTTCTACAGCAAGCCATTTCCGTAATTTTTCAAATTCGAAAAAGTATCCGGTCATGCGAAAGTTTTATTATCATACTTTTTATTTTTCCTTTGAGAGCCACATACACCGATTGGCCATGCAGCGACGGCGGCGCTTTGTTTAAATAATAATGACTCCAATGTTTATCGATATTTTGCAATAAAAATAAAACTCAAAGTTAGCAAGATTATATATTAATTGTGTGTTAAATGCTGACCTGGCTATCCAAATACTCGCATCGGAAAGATATATTGATTATAGATGATATTGAAGTTTACGTCGTTGGGATGCGAAGAAAATTATTATTTTTTTTACCACATTTAGGCTATAACAATCACTGAAACAGTTTTGAACATCTTTATTATGGGTCCACAACCAAAACCGGAAAAAAAAGACGGTAAAAAAATGTACGAATTAAGAAGAACTTTCTTTATTTTCGCAAATTTCAACACCATGAATATCAACTTGTTTTTTCGGCTCCCAGCTTATCCAGGCCCGTTAAATAAACTGTGCGCACATAACAATTAACACGTGTCTTTTTTACAAATTCATATATTCAGTTTATAATATTTTTTATATTTTAGTTTTCCGATTGCCTGGAGAGCGCAAATCATTAACGCCAGCAACATACTAAACTTAAGGCGTTACCCCCACTTGTAGCGCAAAAAAAGGCCTTTTTCATGAATTTTTTTGAAGAAAACTACAAAACTTTTAGAATCGATCAATATACCAGCTTAAAGAACACATCTTGAAGAACTTTCAGTAATTTTTTTATTGGAAAATATTACATTGTTTAGTGGCAAATGGCCGTCAATGAAATAATGTTTTTATATACACGGTTTGCGGTGACCAACATTGCGGCGAAGTGGATCATCTGAAAAAAAAAATGCGGATGGATTTAGTCAAATATGAGTATAAACTAGTATTTAATCGAAGGATTTTAAAAAATATTCATTTTTCACAAAATGGCGGACAGTCAAAGTTAATGGTTCGATTTTAACGAAAAAAAAACGGCCGTTTTTTTGCTATAAAACGGCCATTTTTTTTTCGAAAAAAAATCGAACGATTGAAGACTACATTTTTATGTATTAAATAAGCCTGCAAAATTTCAAGAAGATCGGTTCATTAGTGTTCGAGTAATCTTGGTCACCGACTTCAGAAATGCCATTTTGAGAAAAACGCGTTTAAAGTTTCAATTTCAGTTTACACGAAGAAAATATTTTTTTTTTGTAAACTTACATAGAGTCATCTATTCCGGTCCCATACAGAAGTATGGGCCCGGATACTTATACTTCAAAAAAAATGCAATAAAAAAAAACGATTTTTTCAAAATCGCAAGTGGGGGTAACCCCTTAATAATTTAATAAATTTATGTATTTTAGTTTTAAGGATGGAAAAAAAACTAAATAAACTATAAAAAGAGTAAAAAAAGGCATTTTTATTTTAATTTTTTGATATCAAAGTTTGTCGGAAATATACACAAAAAAACTCGCTTTCGGTATTGAACTGGACAAGTCGGTGTACATATGTAGCATGTACATAGAGATTATAAAAAAGTGTGCACGAATAAACCGACGAGCCGTGCGTCGGACATAAAGCTGTGACCCTCCCCCGCGTGGATCGCGATAAGACGAAGTCTATTGCTTTCCGGTACTGAACAGCCCAACCTCTTTCGCTCCGAGTTCGATCTAGCGCAACGAGCTTCGGAGACCGCACTCCGCAAATTGCTTCTCCATACACATTCACGTATCGATATGTCGAGAGAATTTTGTCGATTCAACGGTACGAAAATCGTTCAAGGACTCCAGCAATCGTTTACAATCCGGATGAGAATCGCTCTCGAAAGAAAAGCTCCCAATCCTAAGTTGACACATTGGGTCATTTCGACCCGAACGAGTTGGAAATAAAATTCCCAGTTTCCCAAAATTGAAATCTTTCATTAATCTTTTACAACAATTCAATTTTATACTTCCGAATTTCAATTATGCAGACATTTAAAAAAAATGTTTTAAGTGTATCCCTGATTTTGTTCAATAAAAACCGACCGATGGGTTGTTGATGGCAGGCGTATGAAGTACTATCCGGGTCAAATTGACCCAGTGTGCTATTAACGATTTTTTAGGCACATTTTTGGAAAGTGAAAATATAAAATAATTTTTAAAAATCCTACGTACTTCCACAGACAATGTATTTTTCAAGATATATTCAACATTTCAAGTGAATCGGTTGAAAATTGTCTGAGTTACGTTTCTGGCCAACTTGAAAAATGCAGTTTTGAGATAAACGCTGCACAGCCGCCATTTTGAAATTAATCGCTTCAAAAAAGTTATTGTATACAGTCACTGATATATATGATAAACACCTTTTTTGGTAATCTCGATTTATTTTGTAGTTTTTCTGAAAAAAAAATTCCCAAAAAGACTATTTTTTCGGCCTCTAGAGTGGCCAACCCCGTGATATGTTTAGTGAACCTCAAAAAAAAATTATGAAAATCTCGTGGATTGAACCCTGGCGATAGGACTACCTTAATGTACTACAACTCCGCTTGTTTTATCGTTCAGCTCTCTCGTGAATCCTTGCCAAACTGTATGGCAACGCGGTGAACAGTTGAACGACTCGAGACTTTTGGCTCCCTGATGAGGCGCGCCAACATTGCTCTCAAGAGCGTTTCCATAATAAGGATATTTAAAAAAATACAAGGAGACACTGAAGAAAAAAAACAATTTCAATAGGAAATTCGAGGCTACCTGGGCTTACCGCTCACGACTTCGCTTGCGTAGACTTGTGTTGAATGCTCCTTAATTAAATGTGTTTCTTAAATGTTTTATTAAGGAACACGTCGAAATGTGTTGAAGAGCATTTAATACTGAGTTTCAAGTCAATCTGAAACGATATTTCTTTATGAGGTTGAAGTTTGCATCGTTGGAATGCAACGAATTTTTTTTCTAATTTCTTATTTTCATCACTATGCAAAATAACGTTTTGCCGTTTTGTTGCAGATCGCTAAATCAAAATTCTGAACAATGTTTTCGGAATGTTCGTAGCTTAAATCTGCTAAAGGCAATTTGTGAAATAAAAAAAGATCGTTTTCGTTGCATTCCAACGCCGCAAACTTCAACGTCATTTATTTCTTTTACCATACAAACTTTGCTACCCCCTTTCCCCTTAAGGATTAAATTTCCAAAAACGCTGAAACTTCATTAATTGTGTCTAGGAGCAGCAATACTAAGTTTTAACCAAATTTGACCCGATTTTTTTATTTTTCCGTACAAACTTTGCCACCCCCTTTCGTTTAGGGGTTGTATTTCGAAAAACGCTAAAATACGTGTTTTATTAACCGTGTTGGAGAGCTTTAATACTTTGTTTCAAGTAAATCTTCTGAACAGTTTTTATTTTATTTTACATACAAACTTTTCCACCCTCTTTCACCCCTTAGGGGTTAAATGCCTAAAAGTGCTGAAATACGTGTTTTATTGATTGTGTTAAGAAGCACGAATACCAAATCTCAAGTAACCACGGCCAGATTTTTAAAAATGTCCATACAAACTTTGCCACCCCTTTTCCCCTTTAAGGGTTGAATTTCGAAAAATCCCTTCTCAGTCGGTGCTTACGTCCCAAAAGCAACCTACTATTCAAATTTCATGTAGTTAGCTTCAGCGGTTTTGGCTCTGCGTTGATGAATCAGTCAGGACGTTTTTTCATCTGTATAGATATATCCTGAAACCCAATGTGCCAAATATTCACAACCATTGCTGCGTTGATGACACTGTATCTCCGACACGATTTGCCCGCTCCATTGATCGACTAATTTATCGATATAATTGTCATGTACTGATAGTACTAAGAGACGAACAGAATGAAAACCAAGATGAAGTTACCAAAATAAAATAATAAAATTAGAATCCAAACAATAACGACAATAATAATAATTAAAAAATGTTACCGACAATTATAACGGCAATGGCGAGAAAAAGAGGGAACGACAAAAAGCGATATGCATCTGCAAACAAGTCGATAAAATATTAATGGCTATAAAAACGTGAAGAAAAAATCATAAAAATAACTAGCATTAGATTTACTGTGTCGTGAATCACGAGCGAGTGTTGGAATAGCGCAAGAAGAAAGGTCAGGTGCGTGGAGAGTCGTATAATAAGAAGAACCCGTCGCGCACGAGGAGACCAGCACGAGGGAGAAAAAGAGAGGGAGAGATTGTCATGCGAGAGGCCAACACGATTTAAACTCTTCGCGCACCACTCGTCTTTTCCCGCGATTCTACAGTTACCATGTGTGTGTGTGTGTGTGTGTGCTTTGAAAGCGATAAAACAAAACAAAAATGACGTCTCTTTCTCGCTTCAACTGCTACTTATCCTTCCATCTATTTTACCCGGTTCGTCTCGCCTCTCTTTATTCTTTCGTTGGCTTGGCGAATTTTAATATGCAGACGATACGACGTTTCGCGTCGTCGACGTCGCTTTCAACGGACAGGGCCCCCCCGAGGAACTCAAGTATTCTTTCTTCCCGCCAATTCTTTGCGGATACACGTTTCTCTACGAGAGGCTCCGCATCTACACGGGCAAATGAAAATTCGAACGAATTTTGATGTTACGAAAATTATGGTGTTGAAGCTTGCATCGTTGGAACGCAACGAACATTTTTTTTATTTTGCCAAAGCACTTTTTGGCGGATTTGGGCGAAGATAATCACTCAGTTTTTCAGGATCCTTATTCAAAATCTACGACGTAAGTTGGCAAGATAATATTTTCGATAATAATGAAAATAAAAGAAAAACAGAATTTTCGTTGCATTCCAACGGTGTGAACTTCACAGGGTTGAAAATGTACAATTTAGGTGTCGTTTCAAGTTTAGCGGCTAGGCCACTGTAAAAATTTCGAAAATTCAATTGTCGCTTGAGGCAACTCAAATTGAGGAGGAAGGTCCACCATATGGGGCAGGAATCGCAGGTTGAAGGTAAACTTATGATTACAACGATAGAACTGCTAGTCAAACGCGTTTTAATCGAAACTATGTTTTTTTTAAGGGGTTACCTCCACTTGCGATTTTGAAAAAATCGATTTTTTTTATTGCATTTTTTTGAAGTGCAATTTGAAGTGCAGTTTTTTTTATGCCCGGAATAGATGACTCTATGTAAGTTTACAAAAAAAATATTTTCTTCGTGTAAACTGAAATTGAAACTTTAAACGCGTTTTTCTCAAAATGGCATTTCTGAAGTCGGTGACCAAGATTACTCGAACACTATTGAACCGATCTTCTTGAAATTTTGCAGGCTTATTTAATACATAAAAATGTAGTCTTTAATCGTTCGATTTTTTTTTCGAAAAAAAATGGCCGTTTTATAGCCAAAAAACGGCCGTTTTATTTCGTTAAAATCGAACCATTAACTTTGACTGTCCGCCATTTTGTGAAAAATGAATATTTTTTAAAATCCTTCGATCAAAGACTAGTTTATACTTATATTTGACTAAATACATCCGCATTTTTTTTTCAGATGATCCACTTCGCCGCAATGTTGGTCACCGCAAACCGTGTATATAAAAACATTATTTCATTGACGGCCATTTGCCACTAAACAATGTAATATTTTTCAATAAAAAAATTACTGAAAGTTCTTCAAGATGTGTTCTTTAAGATGGTATATTGATCGATTAAAAAAGTTTTGTAGTTTTCTTTTAAAAAATTCATGAAAAAGGCCTTTTTTTGCGCTACAAGTGGGGGTAATGCCTTAAACAGTGTACACGATTTCTCGACATCTAACGGACGGATTGACTGGAAATTTGGCACACTTATTCAGTGTAATTGTGGTTTAGTCTTGACCGAAGTTTTTCTTCTCAATATTTTTTTCATTAGTTATTAACATTAATGTCATTTTGCGTGGAAAGAAGAAAATATTTTTTTTTATATTGCATCACGATAACAAAAAAGGAGTCAAGTCTTAGCCAATATTATCTATTTTAAGAAATCATCACAGTGTAAAACTTTCGAACAATCGATTTTTTTGCATTATCCGATAGTATACACGGTTATAAACATTCTGTTCAATTTTTAGATCGAAATTCGAATTATTTCGGTCGCTACAGCCTTTCATAGAAAAAGTTAAGCCTTTCTTAACAGCCTTTATTAGAACTTTAAACGTGTTTTTCTCAGAATGGTGTTTTTCAAAACGGTGGCCACTCTCAAAGGAAGAGTTTTCAAGCTATCCGTTTGAAATTTTAACAGAACATTCTTCACGTCATTCCTTATATTGCTATGGAAGCTTTTTTTAATCTTCCTATTTTTTTTACGAAAAACTGTCGAAAAAAAGGTTAAATTTGATAGTTTTTCTTTCAAACCACCGGCATTTTTTCTAATTTCACTAATAAAAAACCTCCATAGAAACTAGCGGCTTTCCTACGGAATAATAAACATTTTGAAATTTGTTCCAGATCAAATTTGCGGCCGCAATCCTGGCCACTATGGGACACCATTTTTTTCCACGCAATTTCCCGCAAATAAAAACAATGTGAAACAATAAATAAAGAAATTAAAAAAAATCATTTAGTATTCTTTATCGGTGCTTCAATTTGTAAAAAAAAATTAGACCGATTAGCTTATCCTATCCACCTAAAAAAAATCGCTAAAATCGGCTATTCTTCGGGCGGTCATACTGTGATGATTCCTTTAAGAAAAAAACTCTTTTATTTCTTGTTCCAGATCAACCGGGTGACCAAAATCAAGTACACCGTTGAGTACACCGTTTGACCTCACGGTCAAAGATCCTTCATGAGATTGTTTAGAACTTCTTTAATTATTAATATTTTTTATGAAATTTGGTACACAACTTTGTTAATATACATACGACTAAATGTCCCAAAGATTTTTTTATCATCCTACTTATCCCTGCCAAATTATTTTCTCTTTTAATAACCCTAATTTTACAGTACAGAAATGGAGAATTATACAGGGTATATCCGTGTTGGATTTTTCGAAAATCTGTGATAATTTTTAGATTTTAAGGGTGTATGCTAGTATTGACAATGTAAATATTTCAAATTTAGTAATACAACGCATAGTAAAATTTACTTACACTCTACTGTCGTTACAATTAATTAAAGGTCTCTAGAAAATTAATGTAATTTTTTCGTTAACTTTTTTCATTTATTTTTCATAGATTTAAAAAAATAACCTTCTTTTGTACTTTCAAACCTGGTACAATTTCTGCTTCAGTGAGGGAAAATTTGATCAATTCTATACAATTTGTTGAATAAAAAAAAAACAAGTAATAGGTTTTGAACTTTAATTCGCAACGAAGATTTTGTGAAAGTTCCAAAAATCGGCGGAATTATGACGATATTTATAATATTTTCTACCGTATGGCCAGATTATTTTTTAAATATATTTATCCAATTGTTAACAACGATTCATGAAAGTTATTTTTTCGTTGTCGAAAATCGATTTTTTTACAGCTTGCCGTTTCAGTAATTTTCAAAATTTCAAAAAAGTTTCCGGTCATACAAAAGTTTCATTATTGTACTGAAAGTATATTTTTTTTTTCATTTCTCATTTCTAATCGTCCTGGTTGCCAGAACCACCTACACCGATTGGCCATGCAGCACTTTGTTTCCATAACTTCATTGCTTGTCAATAGTTTACAATAAATTTAGTCATCAAACTTGGCAAGACTACGTATTAAGGGGTTCCACCTAGTTGGAATTTTTGAAAAAAATCGATTTTTCATTTTCGACGGATTCCTATAATATAATCTTTCAAAAACATTTTCTGAAAATTTCAAGTCGGTCCGTTTAAAATTGAGGGAGTTATGAGCGTTTACAGGTAGGTCCGCTTACCGCTTTACCGTTACAGGTAAAAACTTTTAACGCGTTTTTCTGGGAATGACTTTTTCAGAAACGGTGACCAAAATATCTCAAAAACAACTAAACCGAACTGCTTCAAATTTCACAGACATTTTTTGTATATCAAAAGGCAGTCCTTAATCGAAGGATTTTTTTTTCAATGCATACTTTTTTTATATCAAGGCAAATAGGGTGTTTTTTCACCGAAATTTCGACGATTACTTTCGATCGGCGACCATTTTTTCAAAAATCATTATTTTATTGAATCCTTCGATTAAAGACTAGATAATACGGTACAAACACTAAATTAATTTGGTTTATTTATTTCAGATGATTTGTTCCCGAGCAGGAGTGGTCACCGCGAAGGACCTTTTTTGCACAGCGGTCTGTGCAATTTACTGTATCTCCGTCGTTGATAAATATGTCCCAATCAAAAAATTGTCAAAGATACTTAAAACGATACCCTTTACTATGAAAAAAAGTTTAAATCCTGCACCCATTTCATCAAAAAAATCACGAAAACACATATTTTTTCCGGCCTCGAACTAGGTGTAACCCGTAAATTGCGAATAAAATCCGGACCTCCGCAACCTAAAAAGTCGCATCAGCAAAAGACATTAAAAACCGACCCGTTTTTTAGGCCCCAAGCTCACGCAGACCCATTAATTCATAGTAAGCATATAATTCCAAAACTTTCCCGACAAGGTATATTCTTCTAACAATGAAAAATTGCCAACAGCACGTCCCTGCCCTCCTCGAGTTATTAAAAGAAATAACTCGCGCAAAGATTCACGTGTCCGTAAGCTAACACGATTTATCATCGTGTGTATCTAATTCTCATGAATCGGGGGAAGGCGCCAAGGATAATTCACGATCTGCGCAGTCAGGGAATAAGAGTAGGACAGGAGAGAACAACAAGAGTACGGAGGGAACGGCGTGTGGGAGAGGCTCAGTATAGCTCGCGCCTTGCTTCTATGGGCTGCTCCACGCCAAATGAAACGTCATAGTATTGAAGTTTACATAATTGCAATGCAACCAAAATTATTCTCTTTTTTTATTTCCTCATTTTGATTATTTTACAAAAATATTTATTCCACATTTAAGGCGTAACCCCCACTTGTAGCGCAAAAAAAGGCCTTTTTCATGAATTTTTTTAAAGAAAACTACAAAACTTTTTTCATCGATCAATATACCATCTTAAAGAACACATCTTGAAGAACTTTCAGTAATTTTTTTATTGAAAAATATTACATTGTTTAGTGGCAAATGGCCGTCAATGAAATAATGTTTTTATATACACGGTTTGCGGTGACCAACATTGCGGCGAAGTGGATCATCTGAAAAAAAAAATGCGGATGGATTTAGTCAAATATAAGTATAAACTAGTCTTTAATCGAAGGATTTTAAAAAATATTCATTTTTCACAAAATGGCGGACAGTCAAAGTTAATGGTTCGATTTTAACGAAAAAAAACGGCCGTTTTTTGGCTATAAAACGGCCATTTTTTTTTCGAAAAAAAAAATCGAACGATTAAAGACTACATTTTTATGTATTAAATAAGCCTGCAAAATTTCAAGAAGATCGGTTCATTAGTGTTCGAGTAATCTTGGTCACCGACTTCAGAAATGCCATTTTGAGAAAAACGCGTTTAAAGTTTCAATTTCACAACGGATTATTCTCTTTCAACGCTCATATCTCAGTCAATTTTGTTTGGATCGACTTGAAATTTTCAGGACATATTCTCAGATACTTATACTTCAAAAAAATGCAATAAAAAAATCGATTTTTTCAAAATCGCATATGGGGGTAACCCTTTAAATTCTAGACCTCTTTATAAGCGACTTGAAAAGTGATTTACGGATTTTCGTAATGAGGATTAGCTACAAAAAATTAGGGCATTTGAAAAGTAATAGTTTTCAATGGTATTGACCTTTGCATCGTTGGCAACATAAGTCAAGAAGACCGATCCTTTTTTTTTGCCAAATTTGGGCCGCAAAAATCACTCAACCGTTTTTTAGAATCCTCATCAGAAATCGACAGCACAAATTTGCAGGTTAAGACTTAGAAAAATGAAGAAACTGAGGGAATAATCAAATAAAAAAGAATCTTCGTTGCATTCCAACGATGCAAACTTCAACACCATTTGAAGTTTGCATCGTGAGAATGCAACAAAAATCCGACTTTATATTTTCTGGGATTTATTCTTATTACTACGTAAACTCTTCTTTTGCAGTTTTAGGTTATGGGGCCTATAATAAGGATCTTCAAAAATATTTCAGTAATATTTGTAGCCTCAATGTGTAAAAAAATGGGCAATACGAAAATGAAAACAACATCGTTGCATTCCAACGATGCAAACTTTAAACTCATACGTCACAATTTGATGCAACCTTCTTTATCGCGTTATTTCGGATTACTCACCTGTTTTTTTAATCACTTTTCGCGTACTTAAGGTAGTCCTATCGCCAGGCTTCAATCCATAGGATATTCGTAATTTTTTTTTCGACGTTCACTAAATATATTAATGATCGTCTCGGTAAAATTTCCGGGTCGTTTATCGACCTAATTACAGAGAAAAGAAATATTAAAATTGCGTATTTTTGTAAAGGAATTCCGAGACGACATACAAAAACCCAATTTCCGGTCGCTACAAAAGTGTATATAATAGTGGGAATCCGTCAGATTCTTAAAAATAATCAGATTTACATACTTAACACTTGTAGTAATCCAGTGCTCTCAGAAAAAATTACGCTTATTGACCTAATTTTTATGTAATATCAAGTTTAATTTGAACTTCCGGTATTGGATTTATTACCACTTGCTACGATAAAGAGACGAGACAGCAAGGCAACAGCTGACTGTAGTCCTAACCTCATCTCACTCATTCGAATTTCCACACATATTTCATTTTTAAGGGGGGATTGTCTTTTTTTTCGCAAAATTTACCGCTTTTTGGGAATTTTTTTGTGAAGAAAGTATACAACGGAAAACTTGTGAAACTTGGCATATAGTTTTATTGATCTGTTTACTACATACAAAAAAATTTTTAAACAATTTCATCAAAAAATCCGCCTCCCACCCCCCTCGACGCGCGATGGTCCTTTTTGATGGTGTGCACGATTTCTCAAAAACTATTCAACCGATTGCCTTCAAATTTGGACAGAATGCTCAGCTGACATCCTTTTATCGTTTGATGAAGCAAAAAAGCAATACGTTTAATAGCTTTTTATTTATAACAAAAAATCGATCAATTTTTTTCGAAAAATCGATACTTCAAGTTCAAAACGTCACCAAATCGTCAATTTTTTTTTCCCCTTCATCGAACGATAGCTATATGTGTCTAAAGTAAAATGCTTTTTGGGTTTTTGTTGCAGGATGAACGTGAAGGCTGTAATCGTGCACACCATCAAAAAAGGACCATCGCGCGTCGAGGGGGGTGGGAGGCGGATTTTTTGATGAAATTGTTTAAAAATTTTTTTGTATGTAGTAAACAGATCAATAAAACTATATGCCAAGTTTCGCAAGTTTTCCGTTGTATACTTTCTTCACAAAAAAATTCCCAAAAAGCGGTAAATTTTGCGAAAAAAAAAGACAATCCCCCCTTAATCGACATATTTCGCCGACACAAATTTTCCACGCTTTTTACCAGTCGTGGCTCGAATACAATGCTTTATATTTCCCCGCACCTGACATTGTTTTGACAGATCGACGTTGAAAAGCATGGAGGTTAATCTCGCCTGGTTGAGTAAAAGGAGACGGAGATGGAACCAACATTGCCAAATATCAAACCTAGAAATACTGCGCGATCGTTGGAATAACTCATTTTTCATTTTTCTAATTAAACGTGAACATTAATTAAACAGTTTACGCATGGCAAATTTAGTTATTACAATTTTTTTGTTGCGTATGTTAAAAATATAAATTGTACAAGTCTCAAGTATGATCAGTGGTATGACTAGTGTGAAGCGATAGGACTACCTTAAGTTCCCTCTGGCATTTAATTTCTCATTTTTTGACTGTCCTCCGAAAAATCATATTTCGGAAACTGTGCAAAAAAGATATGCGGAAAAAGTTGGTCTTCGTGTAGAGATGGAAGATCGATAATAGTGTACGCGAGATTGGTGTACGACAAATAAATAAAACTAATAATATGCGAGAACGCACGCAAGGAAAAATTAGTCGAGATTTGTGCAAAAATGTTACAGCTCAATGGATTTATAAGTATAAATCTACGAGTGTGTGTGCGCGCGAGATCCTTCTCTCATATTCTATTTTCGACCTGTCTCAAACCGAACTATTAACGTCGGCCAATTCAGCATCAACGACGACGAGAGAGAGAGACAGAGAGGCCGCACGCGACGACGACTGCATCGCCGCCGCTGCTCGCGAATCGTCCCTTCGTTTAGTTGCTTATATGCGGCCTTTCTCCGTCGACGTATATACGTTTATACGTATATACGTCGATCACGCGCCTCTTTCGACTGGATATCGTCAATGAGGAGGGTAACAAAAAGAAGAAAGGAACGTATAAAAAGCGCATTGAAATGCATCGAATCTGGACGGAAATTTCAATGAATTAGAGTTTAAACATGATTCGTCATGATTCATTTTATGAATGATGATAGATACGAAATATTAAGTTAGCATCGTTGGAGTGCGACGATTTTTTTTTTTTTCAATTTGCATTTAATCAATTCTATCACTATCCAGAGCCTTCTTGGAATTGAGGTCGTAAATTTCTAATAAGAATACGTAGAAATGTTTGGGAGGTTTTTAGAGCTTGAATAGGCGGAAAAGAAATTTGAGTAATTAAAAAGAATTATTTTTCGTTGCGTTCCAACAATGCAAACCTCACCATCATGATTAAAAAGAATTATCTTTCGTTGCGTTGCAACGATGCAAACTTCGAAGTCATGATTGAAAATAATTATTTTTCGTTGCGTTGCAACGATGCAAACTTCAATGTCATGATATGATAATGTTCAAGTTTGCATGGTAAGGAAAGTTAATTTTTTCGTAACGAAAATTAATTTTTTTCTGTTGCTCGCGTTTTTGTGCCGATTTAGGAAATGAAAATCACTCGAACGGTTTTTTTTCTTATCCTCATGCGGGATCCACGATCTTAAGGGAGGAGATATTTTTAGACGTGGAAAAAATTTGCTGATTTTCATGATTTTTTTTAAAGGTCCGATTTCTTCACCATTTTTGTGAATTAGGGTATGCTTTATCACTACTTTTGGCTATGCCATGGTATTTTTTTTATTATTCTTTCAAACTGGCGACCGGAGACGTTTTTTCAATTTTGAATATTAATAAAATGGCAAGCTGTAAAAAAAGTCGATTTTCGATAACGAAAAAATAACTTTAATGAATCGTTATTAACAATTCGATAAATATATTCAAAAAATAATCTGGCCATACGGTAGAAAATATTCTAAACTTCTCTGTGCGAATTCGAAGTAAATCGGACGAATAGATGTTGAGATGTGACTTACTCCGTTTGATAAAACATAGTTTCGTGATGAGCTCAAAAAAAGGGTAAATCGCAGTGATTCGGGGTTCGTCATAATTCGGTCGATTTTTGGAATTTTCACAAAATCTTCGTTGCAAATTAAGATTAATATCCGTATTCATAGCTGTTCCTTGAGGAATACGGTTGTAAGAGCCCATTACCTGTTTTTGGTTCAATCGATCAAATTGTATAGAATTTTTGTTGAAGGTTCTTTTAGGCACCAGTTTTAAGGAATGAAAATCACTCGAACGGTTTTTTCTTATCCTCATGAGGGATCCACGATCTTGAGGGGGGAGATACCTTCAGACGAGGAAAATATTTGATGATTTCCATGATTTTTTTTAAGCGTAGGATTTCTTCACCATTTTTTAGACTTAGGGTATGCTTTATCACTACTTTTGGCTGTGACATGGTATGTTTTTTTAATTGATCTTTAAAACTGGCGAAGGTATGGCACGGTCATCTAAACTGCATTTTCAAAACTCGCGTTACGTATAGCTAAAAAACGAATCGACCGATTCTCATGAAATTTGGTATAAATCTTTCTAACCTTATCGTCTAAAATGTGAGCCTAAATGTTTTTGAACATAAAAAAGGTACTTTTTTATTGCAAAATGTAGCCATTTTTTCTTTAAAAAAATCCATTTTTTTTCAAAGCGCACCATTTTAGCGATTCTCAACATTTCTCACTTTTTCTTGGTTCATATTCTGCGTATGAGTGTTAATGAAAGAAAAATCTTCGATGGTTTCAGATTAATCACGCCGACGCTACGTGTCAGGCCGTCTGTCAACACCCGCCGCAACCCATTTAGAAAACCGTGGCAAAACCTCCCCCATTTTTAAAGCTCATGAATTTTTTTTTAACCATGTAACAACTAAAAGTAGTAATAAAACGTATCCTAAGTCTCGAAAAAGGTGAAGAAATCTTTCCTTTAGAAAAATCATGAAAATCACCTATTTTTTCCTCGCCTAAAGGTACTTCTTAATCTACGAAAAAAAATTAAAGGTGGTAACAAAAATGGAGAAATAAAAAAAATTGAAAAATATTTTCCTTGCATTCCAACGATGCAAACTTCAACGCCATGCACAATGGCAATTCTCTATTGTTTCGTCTATGCAAAAAAAAACTTCCGTAATAAAATTCTCCCTCCAGCCTCTCTCTCCTTGTCTGTGCCCAAGATGAACCTCGAAGAACTTTCACTCTGTTTCTCGTGGACCGTAATCCCACCACGGGGTGTGTGACGAGAGAAAAGACGAAGAGAGAGAGAGAGACGGAGAGGGGGGGGGGCGTAGACGACGAGCAAAGAGCAAATGATCGTTTCATGGTCTCTGGTCGTCTTTTCTGGTTGTTTCGCATCGACGATCGCGAATCGAGCACGAAATCGCGTCAGCTGCAAGTGCAAACACCGGATGGTATGAAAAAATGTTCAAGTTACATCTGCCGATATCGAGGCCGACCACTGCATATTTACGACACGCATAAACGTAGATTTATTTCATGCTTGTAACGCTTTTAAAGGATCTGTATAGGATTGGAATCTCAAAAAATACCATTTTTATTGCATAGTTTTATAGCCTAGGGTCTTAACATTAATTTACAACCATGATTTTGTAAAAATTCAAAAAATTTCCCCGAGTTGTGATGATTTTTGTGAACATCGCCCACTTCTTTGCACCACCCCGCTGTGGTTTACCCGTTTTTCTTTTGCATTTTTGTTCGAAACTATGTTTTTTGAAACTGTCCAAGTCGTGTCTAAAAATCTATTTATCCGATTCACTTCAAATTCGAATAGAGCATGGTTTGTAACATTTTCTATCGTATGAACGGATGATCTTTCGATATGTTTATGCATTTGTTAATGATTAATTATTAAAGTGGTTTTTTTTATCGAACATCGTACTTTGTTCCCACAGCTTACCGTTTCCGTAATTTTCAAAAATTCACAAAAGCGTATCGAAGTACTTCGTGATTGAAGTTTGCATCATCGAAATGCAACAATTTATTTTTCTCCTACTGCCCAATTTTTTGTCACCATATTTAGGCTATAAAAATCACTGAAACATTTTTGAACATCCTTTTTAGGGGTCCGCAATCTAATCCTGAAAAAAAAGAGTTGAGACAGGAGAAAAATGAACTATAATAAAGAATTTTCGTTTCATTCCAACAATGCATACTTCAACACCATCTTTTCTACAAGATGACTCAGAAATTCCCTTACCTTTCCAGGTTTCCGACGCAGGTTTCGCAAATATTCCAGGAAGATCGGGGTCAAATAAAAGACATAATTCTTTTTTAAATCAAATATATGAAAATGTTAAATATTGAAATAAGGAAATTTTTTAAAACCGAAGTTCGAAAAATAATTCAAAAACTGTAAAATAAAAAGAAATACATTAAAAGCAAATGCAGAACCTGTTCTTCATTATAAACTGAAATTTTATGTCGGTGCTATTAAATGAAAAATTAATATAAACACTTATCTACAATAATAATTGTGTGGTTGTGTATCGACAAATCGAATGCAAATGTATGGAACTGTCGAGTAAATTAGTTTTCAGTTTTTTAAATTTTCAATGTTTGGCGCTGACATAACTTTTTTATGTGTATCGAAGAATAATATAAAAATTAAAAATATACAAAAATATTTGATTGTATACTTTTCAGTTTTTTTTTGTTAAGTAGGATTCATTTTTCGTAGTTCTTGCAAGGAGTAAAATCTGGAAAAACTCCAGAGAATTTTCAAGATTCCCTGAGCTTTCCCACTTTTCCCTGTTTTCCATATGCGTAACAACCATAAGTTTGCATCGTTGGAATGCAACGATTTTCTTCTTCATTTTTAATGTTTTTTATTCTTATCTCTATCCAAAGCCATTATTTGCCAATTGAGGTCGTGAATCTCTAATACGAATATGTCAAAAAGTTTGAGTGATTTTCAGAGCTCTTATCGGCTGATATATATATATATATATAAAGCCTGACCTTCCTCAATCTTTTTCAAAGTTGGTGATGTTTTGGTATCATATATTTTGAGTACGTAGCATTTTTTTCAGATTTTTATCGGCTCACTAACTCGGCTAACTCAGAGATAAGATTTCACACGTAATAAAATTTCAAATGATCGTATCGTAGTGATTTTCTCGTCGTACGAAAAAATGTCCTCTACAAAAAAAGTTGTGCTTTTCTATGAACTATTTTGAAAAAATTCAAAATTTTCCAATTACTACACACTAAAAAAAAAGAAAAATCTTTCATTTTTAATTTTTTAACCCGAATGACTAGGTTGATCCTGCTGAAATTTACACTGAATTTTCTTTTATTAGTGCAAAACAACATGTGTAAGTTTCATTCTGGGCTGCGCTTGCGTTCAGTTAATATCGTCGTCTTCAATTTAATGGGAAATTGTTTTTGTTGAATAACTCGGCGATTTACAAGGAAGGGGGTCACTTGACACCGTACAACTTTTGTCTGGAACATTTTTTTGTGACGTCGATAATTACCGAGTTATTTCGGGTGGCAGAGATAAGAGGGACACCCTGTGTTTATATATATATATATATGTATTATTAAAAAGAGTTCATTTTCGTTGCATTCCAACGATGCAAACTTCAACATCATTCTACAAACGCTGCATGTAAAATTGGTAAACTTCACTCTTATAACAAGACACAGCGCTGCCCACGTGTAAGTGACAATACTACAGATTGTAAGATATACCCCGTTGGAGACGAGTGATCCGATTTATTACCGTGTGATTCAATTTTTCAACTCGTCTGTGACATATACTTTGATGTCATATTTAAGCAAATATTCGAATGTGTGCGCATGTGTGTGTGTGTGTGCGAGCGCGCACACGTAAACGTGTATGGCACTTGGTGTCGCGCCAGTTGCAAATGGCATGCCAGAAAATAAATTGCACCTGTTTACTCAATGCCAACGGCGCGATAACAACTTCACCAAGTTTTTTTTTTATTATGCTCTCGCGTGTTTCGTTTCTTTTCGTTTGTCTAAGTTACGCACTCTCTCTAGACCTTCAGTTCCCAGGTGCCGTAAATACGTGATAGTCGGGGTGTGTAAAGTGCGATGAAAAGGAATTGATATATTTTTTTCGTCGTTTCCATGGCAAAGAATGTTAATACACTGCTGGTCAAAAGTTTCCCCTTTCCCCTTATTGTTTATATACTGTAAATATAGGAAATTTCACACAGAAATTATTGTTCGTTTTTATTAATTAGGGGGGGGGACTTTCGGCCAGCTGAGTATTTAGTAAGTAAAAATTCTTGCGCGAAGTGTGCCTTATAGCTAAATTTCGAAAAGTGGCCCATTTTTAGATGTTTTGCCATTTTTAGCATTGACAACGCTTTTAAAACCGTATATGTTGGTTGAGGTGGAACTAACGCTTCCTCCACTCTCCTGCCGCTATGTACAGTAGAGTGGGGGAAGGTGCTGAATGCCTGTGATTCGTTGAAAAATGCCCTCTCCCCGCCCAATTCTAATCTTGTTATTAATTTCAACATCATATTGCAACTTATATTATAAATATATTACAAAAATTATATAACAATTATTACACAAACAAACCCAAACGAACGCACATGAAACCAGATAAACCCAAACAATCCCAATGATATACCTCAATGTATCAATATTCTTCGAAAAATAATAAAAACGAACTCATATTATTTACATGTATCTGTTTTTTTATCACCCGAAAAATCTGGTTACGTTTTCAATGCCGTGAAATAGTCGCACTTCGTGTAATAGCAGTAGATTTTTTCTTGAAATCGTAGTTTTTGATGTGGCGAATGAAAATAGTAGTTAGAAAATGTGTTGAAAAATATAACTACGTGATCAACCGCAACAAATCCAAAAAACAAACTTTCATTATGCTGTAGGGCTCTTATTCAATCTACAAAATAAATAAATACATCTTTCTGACAAATATTGCGTTTATATTGACATCCGAGCACATTTTGTAACTATCATTTTTATTCAAGACGCCGAAGCCATGATTTTGAGGGAAAGTTAGAGAAATACCGAAAAATAGCTCGAGCCACCTTTAAGGAGGTTGAAGCGTTAGCCACAATCGAAAATTCAAACGAAAAAAAAAAAACAAATTTATATACATTGTCTACGGTACACTGAGTTTTTACGAACTTGTTGATTTTTTCACAACAAAACACCAGAGATAAAAAATACTTTAATGTTTGTGCTTTTACGTGCGGTTAGGTGAGCAAGACGTTCACGCTACGGATAATGTAATATTTTTTGGCTATTTAGCATCAAGATAAACCATTTGTGACAACGGATTAACGCAAACTCAAACTTTGTAAGAATATAGAAGAAAAAATCCAAATATGCCCGTCATAAACCACATCCCCTTTAAAAACTTTAAAAAGTACAAAAAGAACGCCAAGTAATAAAAAATTCCCCCGAAAACATTATCGCTTGTTTTACCATATTAAAAATTCTGATTCATGTTAGAATATTTTTTATTTTTATCTAAACAATGGTTTTATTATATTTTTCAATTCAAATGTACAAAAAAGGGAAATAAGTTTTTATAAAATAAAATTAAACCTTAGGAATAATATTTTTATTTAAAAAAATCATCTTACCGTTGTAACATAAAAGTGGCATCACCATTATATAAAAGTATTAGGTGTAGTAAAAAGAAATCCATTATTTTTGCGTGAAATTGAAGGCAAAAATGATGGATTTCTTTTTACTACACCTAATACAGCGTAAATACCACACAAGTACACTGTAAATGCTGTGCAACGACTTGGCGTGCCTGGAAAAAATCACATAACATTTTCGTTGCACAGCATTTCCAGTGTACTTGTGTGGCACTTTTTCGTCGACATTGCGTTTTCGCGTAATGTCGATTAAAAAAAAAAAGTCATCTGCTAAATGCCCATTTTACTGTATAAAGAGTCGCGGCGTGTTCGTCAGTCCGTCAGCGGCGTCGAGATCGGTGGCAGCGATCAGGCGCGTCGAATTGTTTTTTATTGCTTTTCATCAAGACGCTGCCGCGTCTCTTCATGTATTCAATATCAAACCATCAAGGTTCGATGAAAGATTACGAATGTTGGCTGGCGAATGAAGAGCATTGCTGCCAACCACAATGTCCGCGAAGTTGCCGTACTTTGTATTAATGGTAATAATAAATAATCTCGCGACATAATGACAAATAGGCATAATTATAAATGACTCAAAATTTAATTCTCAGTTGTATAAATCATTCACTGACGAAGTTTAAAAAATAATAATCATCAATAATGTTTTTTTTTTTCAAGTTGGTAATAATACAATTTTTCATTCACGTAATAAAATAAGAAAAATGCATAATTTTGCCCTTTAATTATATGTTTTATGAAAAATCAGCATTTACAGAATAAATCTAAACCTCGTATGCATTTTTTTTAGGTCAATTGAAGAAAAAAAAAACAAAATTCTTAAACCATTATTTGACTCAACTGGAGTGGTCCAACTTTCAAAAATTGACCCATAAGGCTCGCTAATAGCGAGATTTTTTTAACCATGTACTAATACGTTTTACCGTGGGTCCGAAAAGCGATCGATTCTTTTGCAATACCCGCATACACATCGTATAAAACATGTACCTATATCAATAAGCCGCCACGGCAGAGACGATGGTGAAGTTTGCATCGTTGGACTGCAACGAATTTAATTCCTTCTGACAAATTTCGCCTGCTAAAGTCCTTGAACCATTTTTTAAGAATAGTGCTGTAGTTTGCAACGTTGTAATGCAACGAAAATTGTTTTGCATTTTCTTATTTCGTAATTCTTTCCACCATCTAAACTCTTTTTTTCGAATTTAAGTTATGGATACCTAAAAAGGTTGATCAAAAATGGCTCAATGAATTTCGTAGCTTTGAGGTGGTGAAAAAAAAATTCTGAGGACGAAAACGAAATAATTTCAGTGCCATTTTAAAAGATATTCATTCAGCGATGTACATGATAAATCTATTTTTAAAAATATCACCTATAATAGCAAAAATATGGAAAATAAAACGTAGAACAGAATTTTCGTTGCGTTAAAATGATGAAAACTTCAACACCACGGCAGAAGGAGGTCTAAGAGAGTCTCTTTGATTTTCCAATTCCCTTCACCTGGCGTGCTTGGCGCGCCTCTCTCGCGAGACACCAACACGTGACTCTATCTCATTCCTTCATCAATATCCTCGAGTTGGTCAATAAGTCCGCAATTCGAGCCGAAACACAAAAAAAAATAACGTCGGACCCGCACGATTTCGTATTCGAAGGATTTCTCTATTTTTTTTTATAGCTTTGCACTGTTCAATTATCTTAATGTTTTACGCAATGCGCTCGTGCTCGAGCCTGGCGGATCTCGAACGTCGGGACGTCCAGAGACAACGCAGCACTTGTTTGAATATCGAGGCGAAGAAAGGAGACAAAGGGAAATTAACCGAATTCAACAGTTTCGCGGCGATATGTATTTTGAATGATTTTTTTAAGCATTTGCTACGAGATTTGATTTTGCGCGGATTGGTCCTACATTGTCGCAAGACACAATTCGCAGAGGTAGGCGAAAATTTGACAAAGTTCGGTGAAGTTCGCGTGGAATCGCGCATACGCACGCGCGTGGAACGAATCTTCGTTCATTTTGTTGAGACAGTCGTTTTGGACCGTTCCCTATAAAGAGTAAACAAATTAATTGCCCTCGTTTCGACTTGAGGCGGGATATACTTGTACAACGATAAAAAAATCGATTTCTTTTATTTTCTTTCTTTAAACGATAGAACTAAATATGCAGAATATTTTCCCAAAGTTTCAAAGCGAAATTCGAAAAACTTGAAACGTTACAGCCCGTCAACGCTGTGCCTCACCGCTCGGATTCGGACCGGGGGTGAACTTCAAACGCGTTTTTCACAAAACTGCATTATCGAAATTGGCGTGCAGGATTGCTCAAAAACTATTAAGCCGATTGAGTTGAAACTTGGTAGAAATATTGATAATATTTGTAAATGCGTGCCATTTTCTCAAATTTGCATTTTCTTCATTTTAATTACCGTCACATAGAAACTATACATGTTCTAACTGAAAAAATGTTTGAACTTTTTTGCAAATCAAAGTCTATGGGAAGCTAGACTGCACGCCGATTCGCAACGATATTGAAGTTTGCATCGTTGGGAAGCAACGAAAATTCCTTTTTATTTTTTACTGCCTCATTTTCCTTATCATCTAAAAATGTTTCTTACGTATTTGGACTGAATATCATTAATAAGGATTCTGAAAAAAGTTTGAGTGATTTTGGGGGCCTGAATTAGCAAAAAAAATTGGGCTACGGAACTTTGGTTGCGTTCCAACGATGCAAACTTCAACGTCATGAATCGCAACTCCCGCGGCGACCTTGCTGTAACACTCTGCCACAGCTCCGCCATTTTAATGATGAATTAATTTTAGAAAATTGTTTCGTATACTTAAATATACCATTAAAGTATACCTAAAGTTTCATAATTGTAGAATAATTATTTCTTAGTTTGAAAAATCGCTCAATATTGCTTATTTTTTTCCCGTCTAAATGTATATCCCGCCTTAAGGGGTTAGGCCATGGGTCGGTGACCTTTTGTTGTGAGAGGGTCAAATATTTTACGTAGGGATTAGTGCGGGCCGCACATTGGCCATATGTCATAACAGTATACCTACATTGTACGTATATCATACGCTGTACGATATCGTCCGTCACATGCAGGGCTGCCAGACGTCCTTCATTTGAAAGGACGTCCCCATTTGCAGACCCAAAAATGGATCTTGTCTCCCATTTTTAAATCGAGAATTGAGGACAATACTTCGTCGTTTATTTTGGGAAGAAATAATAACGTTGGCAATTCTTGAAGAAGCGAGGCTTCAACTTGAAGGCACATAGGTGCTAATGTGCGACTCGTACAGAATTATGGATAGTTTCAAACAAAAGATAAACCAACGAATTAAAGATGCCTTTTTTGGAATGGCAGTCCAGCAAACTCTTCGAAAAGTGTCCACTTCTCAGGCTGAAAAATACACTACTATATTTTTAGAGTGGTATCGAATTGTGCTGACATATCTAGAATCGCGATTCGATTTTTCGGAAAATGGTCATTTCCATTGTTTGCAGCCACTGAGATTGACGAAAGAAGTTAAGTACTAGGATTTGTGCAACATTGTGTAAAAACTACAGATACCTAATGTTAACTTAGATGCGTCGTATGAAGAGTTCTGTATATTAAAGCCTCTCTTGACGAAAATAATGAAAGAAAAGAAGTTTGAAAATGTTCGTGAAAAATGGATTCAGATTCTAAAATCAACGGATGAAAATAAGTATCCGCTGAAAATAATACAATACGTATTTTCCATCCTAGTGTCTACCGCCCAGGCCGAAAGGATTTTTTCCTTGTGTACGAATACGTGGACCAAAAACCGAAATAAGTTCGATATTGACACTGTAAAAGCGGAATTACAAATAAAATCGAACTTCAACAGGCAATGTAAAGAATTTAATAATTTCATTACAGAAAACGAAGAAGCTCTTAAAGCAGAAAAAAGTAATACCAAGTATACTGTAAAAAAAAGGTAATTTTGTATTTGTTTTTATGATAGGTATTTTTTACTTTTTTTTCATTATTATATAACTAAGTACTCAATAATGGCTTCAATTGACGACTACGATACGTTGCGTATTAAAATTGCTCTTTTTATTAATAAATGTCGGCACTGATACCAGATCACAGCATTTTATTGATAACATGATGTCCCTTATCTTCATCCTTGGTCCTTTATTTTATCTTATCAAATCCTCTAAAACACAAAATGGGCAACCCTAGCCACATGATGTTGCTGAAGTTTGCATCTTTAGAAAGCAACGAAAATTATTTTTCATTTTCGTTTTTCTCCATTTTCGTTGTTATACAAAATCACTTCTGATAGATTTAGGCTACAGGTCTCTAATAAGAATCTTAGAAAACTGCACAGTAGCTTTAGTTTGCCAGACAAAAAAATTGCCAATTGGAAAGAAATTATTTTCGTTGCGGTCCAACGATGGAACGAAAACTAAATATTTTTCATTGTTAACATTTTTTCGGTCAATTTAGCCTGCGAAAATTTCTCAAACGTTTTTACGTATTTTTTTTTTTTCATTTTCGTTTTTCTCCATTTTCATTGTTATACAAAATCACTTCTGATAGATTTAGCGTTCCAATGATGCAACGAAAATGAAATATTTTTCATTGTTAAAAATTGTTTCGGTCAATTGAGCCTGTGAAAATTACTCAAACGTTTTTATGTATTTTTATTAGAGATTTACGAGCCAAATTTGCGAAACAAGGTTTACGATAATGATAAAAATGAAGAAATGAAAAATGAACCAAAAAATCATTGCATTCCAACGATTCAAACTTCAACGTCATCAATCATCTTACTTATACCTTCAAATCAATGTTTTTTCATCAACCCTGATTTTCGAGTCGTCGTTTTAACCTAAGCCCTTAAGGACATATACAAGGTCAACATAACCTCGCAAACTTTTTAAAAGTTTTCTCATGGATGCTTAAGTTTTTTCTGTCGGAAAAATGAACCATCAGGCTCTGTATAATTCCCTGACGCAGAGCTTGACGATTTCTTTTCGCCCTTAATGTTGTTCATCTATAAGGAATCTCCGTTCGAAAATTTCAGCTATCTGCCATTCATATGTCACGTGGTACGTCTTCTACTTCGTCTTAAAAGCTACGAAGTTAATTTCAACATTGTCTGCAATTCTCTATGAACGTTGTACGCAGTGTGATGTATTTCCCCATTCGTTGCAATCTCAAAATGAGATCGAATAATCACAACGTGAGAGAAAATCATAATTCTCTTTGAAAAAGACGCCAACCGAAATATCTTATTTTTTATTCTTCAACGTCGTTTTTCCACATGCAAGACGCATTTCCGCCAATAACCTGGCATTGTCGTTGAAAAAATGGTACGATATCGTTTGGAAATAATAACGAAACGAGAAAAACTCACTGTTGAAGACGAGTAATTTTCTGGTGGATCCAAGCCTCTTTATCGGCGACTTGATACCGTCGATTTCCTCCTCGTCCATCCTCGTCGAGGTTCCCGTTTTTTCCGGGATGACGTTGCACTCTCACCAAAAACAAACACACTTCAACCCTCCACTGAGCTCGGCGTGGCCGGCACGTCGAAGTAGAAAGAAAACACTGTGCGCCGCGACACCGTGCTCTTCGCTCTCGACTTTCTTGTTTACGTACACGAAAAGCGCACACGCGTGATTTTGCGGAGCCGTCAAGACCGGAAGTGACTAGAAGTAGCAAAAAAATAAGCTTTTCCTTCGGCACGAACGCAATTGATTCTCTCGGTTTGCACAAGCACACGCGCGAAAAAACAGAAAACTGCACTTGTCACAGCTCGGCTAGGACTTCGACGTAGCTAGGATAGCGTTCTCTCGCCTTCCTTCGCTCCGGGGCGTCTCGATGCCTGCGGATCGCGCGCGCGGCAACGCGCCCTCCTAAAACCGGTTTACGACGCGAAACACATCGATGAATTCTTTATTTTTCCTTTTTCCCCTCTCCCTTCTCCCCACCACGCTCTATTCCCCCGGCCACTACAGTTTCACTATTTCGCGTGCAGGAAAGACTCGCCGGTCGCGCGAGGTGTAACGGAAGAGGGAGAAAAGAGATGCGCGTCGTAAAGAACGAACGATTGCGGGGTTTGATGAGCGAGGACTGCGAGAAAGCACGTTGGAAGACTTCCGAGGGTATACGCGAAAAAAAAACTGCGAGGCGGAAAAGAACGCTCGGTGCGCGTGAAAACACAAAGAACGACCGGGGCACCCCCTCGATTGGTCGGCCGAAATGTTTTTCGCCTCGCGTGCCGCGCAATCTGTATCGGTCAACGAAGCGCTACTTTCGCAAAGCCCTGATCATTTTTTTCCCCCTCAACGACGTTTCGTTCGAAGAGGATGACAACAACGAGGGACCGAAACGAAAAAAGAAAACATCGAACATCCAAAAGCGCCCGACAGGATGCGAATGTACGAGGTAAACAAGTTTAGCCGAGAGGAAAGCGATGATAAAATAAAAAAAAGAAAGAGGAAGAGTCTCGGACGAGCGCGTGGGTCAACCTAACCGCGACGTTGGTTGCCGCAGTAGTGCCGCGAGCCAAGTCAAAGTCGGCTTTAATCCCGAAGAGGCTATATGGGTTCCGAGGATATTCTTGGAGGCGGCCGTGTGCATTAATTCAAGTTTGGGGAGCACCGCTCGCGCCATAGGCTCACGCCGCTCGAAACACCACGCGAGGGCTGCGTCCACGCGTACGCATACACCCAACGCACGCACGCAACACAGCCACGTATCGACAGTTGCCTAGCAACTGTTTCTTTCGCCTCGAACGGTTTCTCACTCGCCCCTAATGCCGATCCGCGCCATATGGTCTAACATTCGCAACAACGAATTTTCAAAATTGTATCCCGATTGTAGAGCAGCGCCATCCGTCGCGGATAGCGAGAACGAGATTTGCGTAAATGATGGAGAGAGGTGGGAGGTGGCAGCACCATACGTGGAGGAGTTACCAAGCTGCGCGAAGTGTCAGCCAATCTATTCAGCCGGTAACGAAGAACTTTGCGGCATTCCAAGTAATTTTGGGATCCACGCACGACGTACAGATATGAACGCGCTGTACTCACTTACCCTCCACTTTTTATCTCTGTCGTACGAACGGAAACGCCATGGAGCCTAGATACCAGGAGGTTCAGCGGCAATGCAAAGGCGCTGAAAAAAGCGTCCCCGAAAATGGCCCGAAGTGATGGCGCTGGGGTGCAGCGGCACCTACATATATAGTAATATATTGATCAACGAGGTGAAAGTGATCGTGACAGGTGACAGACCGATCGTGACATCAAACGTCGAAATATCCGCCGATTCATAATTTCCTCATGACGGTTCGGAAAAAAACGCAAAAGCGAGAAAAGATCTCAAACTCAAACTCAAAATGGCGGCGATACAGCCCATCTAGAAAAACGTGTTTTTTTTACATATAGCTTCACCGAGAACGGTTTTCTCGTAAAATACAAGACTTGAAACAAAAACCAAAAAAATGATAATTTATATATTATTAGCTATGAGACTACCTAGAAATTTGCTTTCAAATTTTGCAAAAATAGCGCACTTTGAAGGAAATAAATCGATTTGTTGCCAAAAAAAACAGTAAATTGTTTATAAAAAGAAGTTTACATTTAATCAAAAAACGGCTACGTACTCCGATAAAGAATATGATTGTGAAGCTGCTATCAAAATTTCAAATCGATGCATGCAGAGGTGGTCGACTAATCCGTCTTCCGAGATCGAAAAAAGTGGTTTCGAGAAAAACGCGTTTAAAGTTGTACGAGCAACTGAGCGCGCGCTCCGAGGCGCTGCGGCCAAATCGATAATTGAACCTTTAAATTAAAAAAATCGCTACACGACTAATTGCATATTGTGTTTATGACACCAAAGCATATTTAGGCAAGAAAACGTCTTTTCAAAATCCTAGAGTGGTGTTATCCCTTAACACGAATGAGGGTTAGGTACATCATCTGTGATCTGTCTTAGATCGCACCCATGTTTAGCGTATATCTATATACATGTAGGTGCCGGAGCACCCCAGCGCCATCATTTCTTGTTCTCGTTTTGGGGACGAGTTGAAAGGCCTCGCTGAACCTCCTGGTATCTAGGCTCCATGGGAAACGCGGTCATGCCTGATCACATTTGCGAACGGTGTATATTCCTTATGTATAAGGACGTGTTTCACATGCTGCGACATTTCGACGCGGTCACGACGGTATTGCAGACCGTGGTTTTTGGATTCGAGCCGCCACAATCTACCGCCAGATGTCGGAGCGACCGTGTGCTACTCAACACAGCAACGAGCGCAGGCCCAATAGGCGACGGTTGCGCAAGTTCGTGTGTGTTGCGTGTTTATGCTGCACGTTACCACCCGGAATCGCCGCCAGTGGGAAAACTGATGTACTAGATTTTTAGCATTGTCGATGTTTTGAGCTTCGTTGGTACAATTTGGCTAGTTTCATGGGGAAAAAACTCGAAACTTCAATTTTTTCGTCATATTTCCATGATCTCAAAGTCTCACGGTCTTGAAATGTGCATGAATTCCCTGCATCAGTTAGTAATTCACAATTCATCCTATGGTAACTACAATCTGTAGAGTTTTTTTTTAATTTGGAAAAACGCCGTTCGTCAGGCTCTTTCTGCAAAAATATCGCATGTACACAAGAAATTTCATCTCAATTGATTGTATTGTTTGGTCAACATTGAGGTTCAAAATTTCGAAGTGGTCGGAGCGTGTCATACATGGCCATAATATCGATGGGTAATATCGGTTGATTCATATTCCGACCGTTATCCACGTTTGGGATAACGCAGTAAGACTGCCTTACTCACATTGCTCCACGCGGCTACACAGTTCGTCCAGGTGGCGTCCCGAACGTCTCGAGGCAAAGTGATAGATGTACCACGTGACATACGAGTACGAAAGAGCGGGAGATTTGTTCCTCGCAATATTTAAAAAACGGGTCGACCCACAGGCTGCAAATTTGGACACGAAGGTGGACAGTTTTTCTCATTTAGTCTGTAGGATTTTTTCAACTCAAGTTCTTTGAATATAACTCAACAAAATTCAATAAGAAACATCGTAAATTTACATGAAAAAAAACCGAAGTCAAGCGCAAACGTTCGGTGTGGTGCTGGAGAATAAAGTTGAACAATTCCGCCGTAGTGAACTGCTTTTTACGATATAGTCACCAACGGCGGTACTTTGTTTCAATAATAATGACTTCATTGTTTATTAATATTCGCCAATAAAAAACATTAAACTTGGCAAGATTATGGATTCATTGTGTGTAAGGTCCCAACCTCGTCATCCTAATCTCAACTCATCCGAAAAAATATTACAAATCTACATATTTTTTGGGCCCCGAGGTCATGCGGACCCGTTTTACTTGGCGTTACGACGCTGCCACGCCTCTTCGTCGCAAGTGCTTAAACTTGGCAATGACTCTTGTCATTTGTGTCCTTTCTTTGGCAAATTCCGTTCCTTGTATTCAGCGAATGCAGGCTACAGTATATTGCAGTAAGTAATGTTACTCCTAGCTCGTAGCCGGAAGAGGAATTTTCGTGATTTTTTTTCGGGAAAAAACGTGTGCAGGTTTACAAATAAAGGGTGTCTCAAAATGACCTGACATTTTTAATTGCGCACCGTTTTTGTTGTGGCGAACATAGAGTACTAATCTTTGACAACCCGCATCAGGAAGTATTGAGGTTTAGTCATGGAGTTACACGATCGAGTAAAGCATAGAAATTGTGAACATTCACTACAAAAATGGTGAAAATTTTGCAAAGGCGGTTAGAAAAGTCCGCACGTATTTTGGTCATCACCATCTCGCAACACTGTGGTGAAATTGTTGGGTGTCCAATGGCGACTCGACTTTGGACCATCGGACTTTTTTTCTTAGGGGTTTTCTTAAAGGAAAAGTGTATGCCAATGATTCGCAGACCATTCCGGAGCTCAAGGAAGCAATTGGACGCACCATTAATGCAATTAGTCCGCAATTATGCCAAAATGTTGTTGAAAATTTCATTAAAAAAGTGAACATTTATAAACAGGACCGGGCGGCCATTTATCGGATATTGTGCTCCACACATAACCTCCATGTTTGTCCCTCATATTAACAGAGGACACCACTGGAACTGCCCATTTTCGGTCGTTGTCTGGATTTTTTTTTTCAAGAAACCAATATAACACACGATCAAAAAATCTTTTAGGCTTTATTAGGTATATATTGAAGTATGTAAAAAAAATTATTTGTCAAAAGAACACTAAATGGCGGCGCACGAGTCGCTATAGCAATATTAGTTTTCAGTCAACCCTCTCCGCGGCACGCAGTGGAACTATTGTAAATTCAATCCTGGAACTAAGAGTGAAATATTTTCGTTAATTATATCAGTTTTAGCAGTCAAGTACGGGGAGAATTAAAAAAATTGAAACAAGTTTGAAAAAGAGTTTGGTTTTTCGATCATAATTTTCATATAAAGTGATATTTTTTTACATTTTTCAATTAATCGAAAAAAGCGCTCGTACTTAACTGTTAAAGCAATCTAAAAAGCTACAGTTAAACTGTCAAGTCGATTGGACGAAAATTGTTCGAGTTCTGCTGCGTGCCGATTTCAAAAACATGGTTTTGAGAAAAACGTGTTTGAAGTTTTCGGTACCCGCTGGGAAACAAATGCACAAGTGAATTTGCAGAAGCGAGGGAGCTTCTTGAGGATGAAATTTTTGAACGGTATTTTGTGTAGCTGGTACTGCGTCTACTGGCGTGGCATCGCCGAAGGCGCTCGGAGACTCCCCTCAAAAGTAGCTCGAAAACCACTTAAAAATAGCTTCTTTCAGCTATAAACGAATATGCATCATATTTTTGAAGGTTCAGAAGGTTTGAAGGGATTTTTAAAGGTGTCTCCAAAAAACGATTTTTCAAAAATTTCACAGTGGTGTCCTCCCTTAAAATAAAAATATTCGTACTTTTCAAATAAATAGTACGTTTCATTAATAAATAAAAATGTCAGGTCATTTTGAGACACCCTATGTATATATTCTTTTTACTTCTAAGAGTTTCAAGTATTCGGTCCACTATATGTATTGAAGCATATTCATAAGTGTGGTAGATAAAATGGTTTGTGCAGAGCGCTGTTTGGAAAACGTCCTTCGCGTCGACCGCTGCTGCTCGGAAACAAATCATCCGAAATAAAAAAAATCAAACACATTGTGTCTGCATGAAATTATCTAACGCTTGGACGAAGGATGTAATAAAATATTTATTTTGGACAAAATGACCGCACTTCAAAATGAAAGTATCGATATTCGGTGAAAAAAACGCTCTATTTTCGTTGATAAAAAAAAACTATGCATTGAAAAAAAATCCTTCCAAGCACTGTTTTTTTATGTGTAGATGAAGCTTGTTAAATTAAAAGTTGATCGGTGCAGTGATTTTTTAGATATCGAGGTCACCGATTTCAAGAATGTAATTTTGAGAAAAATGCGTTCAAAGTGGTAGTATTCGCGGAACCTACCTATAAACGCCCATAACTCCCACAATTTTGAAAGGACGCACTCGAAATGTCCGAAAAATATTTTTGAAATGTTATATTTTGCGTATCCCTCGAAAACCAAAAATCGATATTTTTTAAACGTCGGCTAGATATACATTACCGTCCAAAAGTTTGGAAACACTCGCCCCGGTTCCGTGCCGCACAAGAAGTTTCATCGCTCTTTTAAGGGGTTACCCCCACTTGCGATTTTGAAAAAATGGATTTTTTTTATTGCATTTTTTTGAAGTATAAGTATCCGGGCCCATACTTCTGTATGGGCCCGGGATAGATGACTCTATGTAAGTTTACAAAAAAAAAAACATTTTCTTCGTGTAAACTGAAATTGAAACTTTAAACGCGTTTTTCTCAAAATGGCATTTCTGAAGTCGGTGACCAAGATTACTCGAACACTAATGAACCGATCTTCTTGAAATGTTGCAGGCTTATTTAATACATAAAAATGTAGTCTTTAATCGTTCGATTTTTTTTTTCGAAAAAAATGGCCGTTTTATAGGCCTCCGAAGTAACTCTAGTGGCGCAGCCCTTGCGGCGAGTTTTGGCAAAAATTGGATTGGTTTTCGTCTGCTAATGCAGTATGCCGTTCGCCATTTAAATCAGGTGTTTGCGTGAATGACAGCACCGCGTGTGATGTTTACGTTGTAAAAACAGCGTTTCACGTCATATTTGGGGTTGTTGACGCGTGTTTGAGGAAGAACTTTTTCCATCACAGTCCTTTTCTCACCAGCAACAATTTCGCGAACTTCCGATACATGATGACTATCGAAAGTTTTCTGCCTATATTACAACATCCTTTATATAAATTTCCAATGCAAACAATAATTTAAACAGAAATTTTGTTGTACGGCAGAAAAAATGTGTGTGCAGCCAATGTACGCAATTTCATTAACATTCTCTTCGTCACATACCTATAGATATGTTTTAGGGCGAGAGGAAGTCATGAGGATACATTGAAATCCGCAAGTAATCGTTATTAGTTCCATCACACTATTTTATTTTATTTACAAGCACATTCCATTCACAATGTGAGATCTACAATCGATTATGCTTGCTCAAGCCTAGCTCTTTCGTGTTTGTGCCGGTTTGACTTAACCGCCATGCGCCAATGAAAGTTTTGCCACCGGCAGCCGTTGCGCGGCGCCACCACGAAAGTTACTTCGGAGGCCTATAGCCAAAAAACGGCCGTTTTTTTTCGTTAAAATCGAACCATTAACTTTGACTGTCCGCCATTTTGTGAAAAATGAATATTTTTTAAAATCCTTCGATTAAAGACTAGTTTATACTTATATTTGACTAAATCCATCCGCATTTTTTTTCAGATGATCCACTTCGCCGCAATGTTGGTCACCGCAAACCGTGTATATAAAAACATTATTTCATTGACGGCCATTTGCCACTAACATCGTAATATTTTTCAATAAAAAAATTACTGAAAGTTCTTCAAGATGTGTTCTTTAAGATGGTATATTGATCGATTAAAAAAGTTTTGTAGTTTTCTTTTAAAAAATTCATGAAAAAGGCCTTTTTTTGCGCTACAAGTGGGGCCTTAAAAATGACGATATCTTAATTTACCAAGCGGCGTTTCAAAAGGAACATATTTAGCTTTATTTAGCTTTTTTCAAAAAAATGTTACGATCTTTTTTAACCCGGTACACACTTTGAAAGATGGTCGTTTTTTGGCTTTTTTGGGGGTAGAAATTTTAGCGCACGACTCGTGAAAGAAATGTTTAACCGTTTTGCCCATGAAAAACTTAAAGCGGGGAGTACAAGCTTCAATTTCGTTTTTCAAAGAGTTTCGTACGATTTTTTTCGCATAAATATTCAACTTTTTGCAAAAAACGACCATATTTATAAAATGTAGCCTAACTCTGAAACTACTGGGTTTTCGTAAAACTACCAAGAGGATAAAAAGTTACATACAATCATTTTGCATTTACCAAAAAGAATTCAGAATAAAAAAAAATTTTAATATGATTTTTTTCGGAAGTTTGAAAAAATAAGCCCAACTTGTCGCGGGGTAAAATCGACAAATTGATCGAGCGGATGCCACGTCTTGTGAAAGCTGTGATCGCAGCGAAAGGCGGCTTTTTCGATGAAAAAGCCGTGTAGATGCGATAAGAGACGCGATTTTTGAAGATAAAGAAATATTTCGTTGACTTAAGAAAACATTTTGAATTTTTTTCTTTCGAATTTGTGATTTTTTTTATTCTGTAATTTGTTCGGTAAATCCAAAATGATTGTATGTAACTGTTTACCTTCTTAGTAGTTCTACGAAAACCCAGTAGTTTCAGAGTTAGGCTACATTTGATAAATATGGTCGTTTTTGCAAAAAGTTGAATATTTATGCAAAAAGAAAATCGTACGAAAATTAAAAAAAAAAAACGAAATTAAAGCTTGTACTCCCTGCTTTAAGTTTTTCATGGGGAAAGCGGTTAAATTTTTTTTTCACGAGTCGTGCGCTAAAATTTCAACCCCCCCAAAAAAGCCAAAAAACGACCATCTTTCAAAGTGTGTACCGGGTTAAAAAAAAGTACCGGTAGTGTAAGTCCTTAGCTTTTGCGGTATTTTGTAGCAAAAATAAAATGTTATCATTCTGATAAACAAGGTATGTTGGTTCGAAGATAAATCATCATTCATCGCCGTCTTCGAGTTTTTTTTTTTTTCTTTATTGCAGTTGACGACAATGACTGACAAAAATTATTTACACCGCGTTCTTCATTCTCTCCCCATTCAATAAGCATATATACATGTCGACTTGTGTATTCGTAAATGATAATTGTTTGCTGGAATTTATAGTCAATGTTGATCACGCGCGCAAACACATTTTTTGTTCACTTCTGTTCTTTATCATATTCGACGAAAATCAGTTTGCCACCGTTATTTACAACGCGTACCTAATCTTCTCTCCGTTCAATGAAAATATGTACATATCGACTACCGACAGTAATGAAGGCGCGGTCGTCGTGCGGCTTTGGCGATCCCGCGTGTCGAGCGGCGTTTCGGCAGTCATGCACTCGCCGTTGCGCCGATTACCGAGCCGAAGGCAGTGTTAGTGGAGTTTCAATGTTAACGCGAGTGAAGTTTAGCGATGATATAGCCGCTTGTATCGGCACAATAGTCTAGTGACGAGTGTGGGGTGAAGCGCGGATGGCGTTGGATCTCAAAGGTCCGAAAGGGCACAACGAAGGGACGTAGGAAAATAATGATGATACATATCGACTTATATATTCGTAAATAATAATCGCTTGCCGAAATTTACAGTCAAGTCTCATCATTTAAAAACACACGCACGCACATTTGTTTTTGTCGTTCTTTTCTTCATCGTAATGAACGATAATCAATTTCACACAATTTTTTACAACACGTATCTTCGCACCATCCAATAAAAATCTTATCGACTTGTATACTTGTGGATAATAATCGTTTGCTGGAATGCACGGTCACGTTTCCTCACTTTCCAGCACACGCGAACTTTTTTTTTTCTCGGTGCATAAAATATATTACATTTGGTCGTTATTTAATTTAAAAAAAACTATCGGAAATTCTCTACTTGTCTGTGTTTTGTCGGAGTCAATCTCGTTGCAAAACTTTTTGAACTGAAGACGAAAGTAATTCTATGTACACTATGATTGATTGTAAAACCCCAGCACGATCTACACGATTTTATCGGCTTATCGAGTTTTTTTTTTTCAATCCTAATTTGACTAACGGAATCGTGAATATGACCAAACAAACATCAGACTCTGAATAAGCGATATATTATTATTATTACTACTAGAATTAAGTCGTAGGGAATAGCTATTACATTTACTCGAAAGAGAGAAAAAAACAGTTCTAAAAATCTTTACCACAAGGTTTAAATGGAAAAATTGCAATGAAAAATGCCAAATTTTGCAATCTCAGTTCAACACGCCTTATCTTGTAACCCTAGCTCTGAACTGAATGAGTGTTGCATACATTAAAAGTGAAAAGTTAAAAATCAGGATTACTGGATACAGACTGAATGAGGCGCAACGTACACCGCTTGAAAGTTCGAAACGATTGCCAAAAAAGATGGCGGCTTTGAAAAAATCGCTGCAGCGTCTGAGCGTTTAAAACTCATGGTAAATATCTAGTACAAAAAAACGATATTTATTTTAAAAAATACTCGATACTTGAATTCGCTGCAATTGTCGTGACTGAAAAAAAACATTAAGTCATCTGTACCGGCATCGACATAATCCTAAGCTTTCTCGTCATTGTCTTTCGTCGTATGCGCGATGTATCTGCAAATACATAAATGTTTCCTTCGATTATCTATTATTTCCTGCTGAAACCTTTCGGCCAGAATGTCTAGGTAGGAATATTCCGAGTAACTCGTTTGCTGGAATTAACAGTCAAATTTCCCACTTCCCAACGCAAACGAACCTTTTTTTAACGTTTATAAAACATATTACAATTTCTATAAATAAGTTTGTCACTAAAACGTTTCAGTCAGCGACCATTGCACCAAATTCAAGTATAGCGTATTATGTTTTTTTTAAACAGATATAATGTTTAGTACTATATATTTTATAGGAGTTTTTAGCTCATAGACATTACGATGATCCTTTTTTTAATATTGCCGATTGTTTTTTCGCATCGATTCGAATTTTGCAGCAGTGCATGTCGCGAGTTGTCCATTTCGTGTCCGACAAATCCAAGCGATTTGTTCAGTTCGAAACTTCGGGTTATGAGATACCTCGTGTAGAACTGGAAGACTGTCGATTCCTATGTTTCTTCAATGCAATTTTTTCGTTTCAATTTCGTAGTCGAAAAAATGTAGTACCAATATTTGTCTTCGTTTTCATTTTAAATACATATATATATATAATTGCCATCCCGTGAAATTTTATTCCAGTGCATGAAAATAAAGTATATCGTTTATTTCGAGCCTACAGCTTTCGTTTAGATTCATTATTTCGATAGTCAAATCAAGACACGAAAAAGGAACAAAACGACGTGTTGACAGTGATGAGGTTTTAATCACAGCGTACGTACAATTGTACGCGTAATACACTTTCGTGAGATAAATAAAAGACTAGCGACAAAATTGACTATTAGATGAGAATTTGTGACGAAAGGTAAGGGAAACAGGAATACGAAAAACTGCAATATATTTTACAAACCGGAGAAAGTGTATATAGTTGAAATGCGCTGGGAAGTGAGGAAGCGCGACTCTAAATCCCACCGAACGATCATCATTCACGAATATATAAATCCCTACGATTTTCCATCAAATATCGAGAGGATGAAAAGTGCGGTCGTCAATAATCGCGTCAAACTGGCTTTCGTTGACTATGATAAAAAAATGTAAAAAAAATGGTTTTAGCAGCACTGGGGAGGTAATTTAACTGTAAATTCGAGCAAAAGATTCCGATCGATTATTCCTACGTATTATTTCATACTGATTTTGCCGCAAGAAATAACACGTAAGAATAATCCGAGGATATATATGTATTTAAAGTTATATCGCGTAAAAAAACAAGACACAATGACGAGAAAACGTAGGAAAATCTCGACGCAAGTAAATCTGACTAAAATTTTTTTTATCCGCGTCCATTGCAGCGTATTCAAGTATAAAATATATATATATATATAAAAAAACGACGATGATTATTACCAGCTTCGTCACGTCTGAGTATACGTATTTTCTTCATTTATTTTCCCACGCGTATATTCGTACCCGAACCATCGAAGATGTAAGTCTACGGAAGCTTTCGTTGTTTGTTCAATGGCAATAATCGAGAGGCGACTTCCGGTTGAAGAACGAGGAGCGAGAAAAAATCAGCGAAGGGCAAGACTGAATTTCCCCAAAGTATGCTTAGAGACCTTATGTCCTTTTTGCAATGTTCCGTTCTATATATATATATATATATATATATATATCCAACTTACAGCACCAGGAGTACGCACAGACTTCGAAGCTTTCTACAAAAAAATCTAAGCCGAAATGGTACGTGATTCCACCGACGAAGAAATTCGTGCGAAAATTTTCCGGAACTTTTCTCAGAACCGTCTCAACCCAATGACTTGAAATTTTCACAGTTGACATCGAACTGCTAGTGGAAGAAACTATACCTCTTCGAAATTCGTGATTTAGAAACATGTTAAAAAATGTTCTTTCGCTTGCATTAATCGCAAATAAAAAAGAAGTAGCTCCTGCCATACTAGAAACATGAGTTTCGATAGTTGAATCATCGCTTCCCGTGAAAAAAATAACTGGAGAACGTTCCGAAAGGCATCGTGCAAATAATTGATTATAATCGCGAGAAAATGGCCGTGTGTTGCTCACTTACACAAAATATGCATGATACAAGTATACGGCGCATGTGTAGGATCAAGCGGCAGGCAAAAGTGAAAACTGGATAGTACTGCAAGAGACGACGGCGTCGAGATTTCTCGCGCTGCGTCGTTTAATCTGCGTTATTTGGCTCCAAGACAGTGCCGCGCCTCTCGATATACATATATATCTATATATTACTATATCAAAGTTGTCTATGTTCATTAAATGTCGAGGTGTAAAAAAAGTCCTCCAAGAACACTTTGGGACAATTCAGTCTTGGTCTTTTCTAAGCTTTTCCATTTCCCGTCAATCAATCGAGTTCCAATTTCGCGCTGACATTGACCAAACAACGAAAGCTGCCGAAGACTCTTCTTCTCCGATAGTCGGTGTATGCGTGTGGAAATGTGTGTAGAAAAAAAAAACAATTAAAACAAAAAGAAACATTTGCAGCGTTATATTACAAAAAAAAAAAATGGAGCATTCACTCTTTCTTAGCTACGTTTGCGAGTGCGAGCATCGCTGGTGATTTGAGCTCGGGACGAAGACTGATCTTCATGTGTTTGGCGTGGGTGTACTTCCTCACGACCGCCTGATATTTGCTCTTCTCCGCGTTTACGATCGCCGCCGCGATGTCACGAACCACAAGCATCAGGTCGTCCCTCTTGTAAGTGCTATAGTGGACAAGTGTATTCGGCCAGATCACTTGCCCATCGGCGTTATCCTCGTGGCCGATGACGCTATTTTTTTTCACAAGGAAAATCAATGAGAAACGTTTTCTTCGTCTTGCGATATTTTTAAACCGAACGGATAAAATGATCTCGAAGTCCGCATCGTTGGAACGCAACGAAAATAAATTCTTTTTCGTTGATAACATTTCTTCTCGGCCGACTTAGGCTATAGAAATCGTTCGAATGTGTTTACGCATTTTTATTACAGATTTACGACCTCAAGTTGCAAAAAAAGTTTCGAATAATGATAAAAATGAAGAAAAAGATGGTTGCATTCCAACGATGCAAATTTCAACGTCGTAGGATAAAAATGATGCTTACAAGAAGGCGAGATACATTGCCGCCGCGGCTATGAGACTCGGCGGATGATGAGCGAGCTCGTAATGCACCAAGCACTGCTCGAGGAAATATTTCGCCATTGTGTGGTGAACGGGAAGTGCCTTTTGAAAGATTGACAATTCAAACGTAAGTATTTAGACACTCGAAGTTGCGAGGTAATACGAGAAAAATATGTAATCGATTCGGTGAAGAAAGCTTCTCACCCGTCCCGCCTTGCTGTATCTTCGGAGAAAGTGCAGCGGCAATGGGCGTCCCAACGAGTAGTCAAGAGTCTTCATGATTACCATCTCCATTTGCAATATTTCCGTTTTCGTGTAAGCATTGTCAGTTATGTAGACAAAGTCAGCTGTGTCCGGAGAATACATTTCCTCGTATTTGCACGCTATGAACATGGCCACGACCCCGACGAGCTGCAGCCTCTTTCGCGTTATCGTCCTGTGCGCCTGTGAAATTCAAATTTGCCCGTTATTTTTCGAGAATCCTCCGAACATTCGCCGATCGAGCCAAAAATAAAAACTCGAGAGAATAAAGAAACAGAATTCTCGACTATTTCACGAGACACCTATACAATCATTTTTCCTACGTTCGTTCGTTTTCCAGGCTAACTGTGAATATCGATAAAACCAAAATCGTGATCTTCAAAAAGGGAGGAAGACTGAAGACACGGCAAATGTGGAAATACTAAGGGGTAAAATTGGAAATAGTAAAGGAGTACAAGAAACACATGAAAATAATCAGTGTGGTCTAATATCCATGAGTGAATATCGATAAGTCGAGTATCCATAAGTCGAATATCCATAAGTCGCATATCCATAAGTCGAATATCCATAAGTACGAATATCCATAAGAACGAATATCCATAAGTACGAATATCCATAAGCGAGTATAGAGTAGAAATGAGTGCCATAAATGGCGTGAGGTAGAAACAATAGAGTTTGTTTGGGTTTGTTTGGGTTCCCGCTATACTCACTTTTCCTCTACCTCCCGCCATTTCTGGCACTCATTTGTACTCTATACTCATTTATGGATATTCGTACTTATGGATATTGACACTTATGGATATTCGGTTATGGAAATTCGATTTATGGATATTCTACCCCAATCAAAATAATAGTGGGAAAAATATGAAAAAGGACTAACGCAGTATTGGGTATATGCAAAAGGGCAAAAAAAGGTTGCCTAAGAAGGAAAGGAGGACCCAAATAAAATTACCCGGTAAATATGTAAAAATGGCAATGGATATAAATAACAATACGCCTAGTTACATATGGAAAATGGAGGCCGGAATAAGGGGCATAGGAATAGAAGCATGGAAAAGAGCAGCGAGCTACCTATGTGAGATAATGAAAATGCTGAAAGATTGGTGGCCGAAAAAGTACTTGAAAGAAGAAGCCAGAGCGATAGTAAATGCAAACCCATCCAAATGGGGACTGGAAATGACGGGTGCCATGGAGAAGGTAGGAGTGGGAGCAATATGGCAAAGGGTAAGAAACGAAGATATGGAGGGAGTAAGGAAAATAATCGACAGAGATATAAGAATAAAAATCGACCAGGCAATCTAACAAGACTGGAGCAAAATTGAAAATTCGACGTAGTGTAGGGAGTACAAAAAATGAAAATAACATGTAGAAATGTAGGAAACATGTAGGAAGAGCACTGGGGAGAGATGGGAAGGACTGGAGAAACATGCGCTAGGTTAAGATGCGGACATATAGGAAAAGAAGGCAAAAGGAGATACGCAGATACCTTATGCCGGTGTTGTAGGAAGGAAGAAGAAACTTTAGAACACATTCTTGAGCGCTGGAAGATAATAGAAAAAATAAATAAGGAAGTGTTAGATGGTTTGGAGAAGTGGCGAAGAGGCTACAAGAGAGAGGCACTAAAGGGAAAAATTAATAAAGAAATAAAAGGGAAACTGATCAAAGAGTTGTGCGAGTATGCGAGAGCCTCCGAGTGCATGGTAAGAATGGTGGCATAAAAGGAAAAACGACGAAAAACAAATGTTGACAAAAAAGGAAATGGGTAAAAGGGTATCATTGTACAGAGGGGATACTGTGTAAAACCCTTGGGTATACTTGAAAATAAAGAACTATACTATATACTTTCGTTCGTTTTCACGTAAATAAATGGATGTGAAATCAAGACGAAGTCACATGCGCTTCCGCCGGTGAAAAAACCCATGAATATCTTCCACAACTCTTCTCAAAACACGCGTCGAGCGAGTGGGTTGAAATTCTCACAGCGGACGTCGAATTACGGGGGAAGAAAATCATGTGTGAATTTAACCATTTTTTTTTCGTATGAAAAAGTGATTCACTCATAAAATTAATTACACATCTATTTAGTATGAATATGAAGCTGTTAGAATTTTTTTCGATTTACAAAATGGCCGACTACTCGAAACTTCTCGAAACAGCTTTTTTCCACTTGGCGTGACAAATAACTTCAACAATTTTCACCCCATTTACTTCAAATTTAAAAGTTATGTTCATAATTGCATTTCGCGGAGAAGTACGTACGGAATTTCTGATTAATCGAAAACTTTTCATTTATGAGCAGTTTATGAGCAGTTATAACGAAATTTTTCACTGTAAATTCATTTCTTAAGTTCAAATACCTACAACTTTTGAATAAAACAATATTTTTCAATTCCGTACGTACTTCTCCAGGTATCTTAATGTTTTTTGTTTTTTGTTCTAGGTTGAAAATTGTGGATGCTAAATATCACGACGCGGAGCGCCTAAAAAAAGATAACAAAAGAAAATAATAGTAGTCGGCCATTTTGTACATTGAAAAAAATATATATATATTTTCTAACAGCTTGATATTCATACTAAATAGATGTGTAATTAATTTTATGAGTGAATCACTTTTTCATACGAAAAAAAAAATTTTAAATCGCACATGGTTTCGCTGTGACGAATATTGGTACTCACTTCCAAAAAACGATCGATTATGGCTACGGTCAAGTATAAAGTTTCTTGCAACAAGCGAAACTGTTGATGAACCTCGACCAGCCAATCGATGAGAACGCTTCTCATTTTGGGAGTAACTTCTTGGCCGCTCAAAAATCCTTTCGATATCGGATATTGTTTTTCAAGCTGCCTCAAGTAATTGTATATGTCGTTGCTGTAAATGGATACCAAAACTGGATTATCCCTATCGATCTCATCTATGTCCTCTATAGGTAGAAGGTCCGACGAGAATGCTTCGGGCTCTTTCGTCTTTTCCTCCTTGGGCTCTATTTTGACAGGCTGTTCCTTTTTCAATATCGGTTTGGGCGCTCGCGTGGCTGGTTTTTCCTCAACTTTGTTGACTTCTGCGACGATGCTCGGCTTCACAATCGGCTTGTTCGACACTTTTGCCTTATCGATCGGCTCGGTGCCTCGCGTAAGGTTTACTTTGTTGCCTATTTCCCCCAGCGGCCCTTGCCTCGTCCGTTGCGTTATTGCTCCGTTTGTCACAGGCTTGACGAGTCTTGTATTCTCTTGATTCACATTGATCTGCAATTGAATCACTTTATCCTTCTCTTCTTCCCAATAATTCGGGTTCTGCGTATCCAAAGATAAGTACGAAAATATGTGCAGCGATTATTCGTAAATTTTCAGTCGAAATTAAGGGGATGTTGAATTTGGGGTAAATATCAGGAGACAAATGAAAACGCGTTTTTCGAGGAAGCGTCGATTTTATCCACGTTCTAAGGCGCCGGATTAGATCGCTCGAATGTGAGATATATCGAAAATTACGATGGATCGCGTACGTTTATTTATTATTGAACGATAGTTTACGTAAAATTAAAAACCGTAGGATTTATTGAAAGCCGTGAAAGTTCGCTGAGCTGAGGCCTTTTAAAAAAGCCAGGAGGGGCATTTAAACGCTTGGGGGGTGAGTGACGGTTACACCGTGATCTTCGCGAACGGTCCGATCTTTGCTCCTGATGTTTTTTCCTCTTAGATACTCACCGTAAGCGCTGTCCGCTTTCTCATCGCCATCGTCGAATCGTCTTTTCTCTCGCGGTACAGAAATTATTCGCGATATCAAAATCTGAACAGTGGACGCGGTTATTATTTTTAGCGCGGTCCTTCTTTTCAGTGTATCTGCCAACGAGCGATCAACACACACCGTGTACACAACCGCGCGCTGTAACGACTCCGTCGATTTGAATCTGAGGCTTCCAAGCCTCATCCGAGCACAAGAAACGGAAGTGATACAGATGGCGGTGGTAAAAGGCGGACGGAAGCCGCTCGCTCGGATGGCATTTGTCGCCGGGCGAAAATACATCGCGATTGGTTGATGCACGCGGCGCGCGCATGATTCAAAAGCTCCAAACAAAGTTCAATCACATCTTGAAATAATCGATTGTACAAATGGAAGTTGGTAGCTGACATGATCTCAAAACTTTTTACAGAAACACGAAACGTTTGAAGGCAAGTTTGTTCTTCCGCGTAAGGCAGAATTTTTATTTTTTTGAATGTTTTGATCTGAGAATATTGCGTTTTGCGCCGAAGGGCGACCCTCTATCGGCGGTCGCGAAAAACACCGTTGGATCGCACAATAATGTCCGCGGTGAACTGTCAACAATCGTAGTTTCGAGGATTATGGATGCATCCGCGTTTTAGTGATAATTAACGCGCAATGTCCATTAATCTCGACATAAGATTGAAACGAGCGAGTAAGATTTATCACGAAGGCGTGAGTAGGCAGTGGCGTTTTTCCTCCTGAATGTTTCATGCAGCTACATAGGTTAGGTTGTGATTTGTAGGAAATTGTTTCGGGTTTGCTGCTGTTGCAAACGAATTCGGACGTCAAGCACGATGGTATTTTTCTCACGATGGAAGGTTCCGTGAACCTTCAGTTGAGCTCGAAAAATGTCGGAATATTCGAAGCTTTCTACAATTCCGTAAAGGTCCGCGAGAATCGAAAATTTTTTACCGATGTGCCGTGTAGATACGTTACTCATATCGATACGTCTGTCGCAGCCTATCCAATTGGTGCAGTATACCCTCGATGTTGCTCCAGCTGGAAAAATACCTTCTGGAAAAACGGAAATCCCGTTCGAACTGCCATTGAAGCCAAGAGGAAGCAAGTCCCTCTACGAAACTTATCACGGAGTGTTTGTCAACACACAGTACACAATCAGATGCGACATAAAGAGAAATTTCCTCGCCAAAGACGCGAGCAAATCTCTGGAGTTCATAGTGGAGGATTTGAACAGCAACGAGCCGAAGAAGCGGCCCAAGCCTGTGTGCTTTAAAATAATGCCGGAATCTTTGCAAAACGTACGCGAAAGATCGACCGTACCGAGATTTTGCATATCCGGTAAGATCGATACGCTCGAGTGTAAGCTGTCGGAACCGCTGACCGGGGAGGTACGTTGAGACGAGTTTATTCGACTTTCCAAAATGAACTAAACCCGACAAATGCTGGCGGATCTTTCTGCCGCACGCTTGACATTTAGGTCGTCATCGAAAGCTGCGAGGCGACTATCAAGTCCATCGAGTTACAGCTAGTGAGGGTGGAAACGTGCGGTTGCGCCGAAGGCTATTCCAGAGACGGTAAGTTCCGAGTATCGGCTCGAAGACGCTGATGTCTTATGCGATTAACGGTAATCCAACGTTCTTTCGTTATTTCTTCCCTTCAGCCACCGAAATACAGAATATACAGATAGGCGAGGGAAATGTATGTCCGGGTTTCGCCATACCAATTTACATGATATTTCCCAGATTGTTCACATGCCCGACACTCAGTACTAGTAACTTCAAAGTCGGTAAGAAACTCATTTTTCACCATACGACACGAGAAATCTGAGAAATTATTATTTGTTTGCCCGAATGGTTCATAACTTTGTTGTTTGACTCAAACTTTCATTCTTTGCAGAATTTGAAGTGAACCTCATCGTTCTGTTTGAGGACGATTATCTGGTAACGGAAAATTTTCCTATTATACTGAGTCGACACTGACACCACGGTGATTGAGAAAATAACTTACGAAAATAAAATACGAACTTACATACATATATATATATATATATATGTAAGTTCATAATGAAATTGCAGTTTGCGTCATTGAAATACAATGGGAATTAATATTTCTGAAGTCCTTCAATTTATTTTGCCAGATTTAACCGACAAAAACCCCTTAATTATCTTTTGACATTCTTATTTAGCAACTCACAAGGGGGCGTACGCAAAATACGTAACGCATATCCTAATTTTTTACCCCCCCCCCCCCCTACCACGTAACGGGACCGTAACGCTTGGCCAGACCCCCCCCCCCCCCTATTCCGTTACGTAACGGGTGCTTTGTCGTCAATAATTGCGATTTTTTTCAGAGACAACTAATTATGAAAGGACCAGGTTTATACTCATTTTATAAAGAATATATTCATCTAGTTTTATATCAATTTTTATGACAAAATATTGAAAATTAACCGAGACATATGCTATGATTTGACGACGAAAAAAAAAATTTCTCTTCATTGTCCCATCGATATCTTTATAAAAGGTTATCTGTAAATTAAAACTCAACAATTTATCGATATCTATACAAATGTAGCTATCGTTATGCGTAACCGTTTTTTTTTTTACAAAATGCCGACAGTTTGAACATTTTTTTCTATTTTCAAGGCCCCTTTTCTGTATTCAAGCAGTCTTTAAAAATAGTAATTATCAAATGTGAAAAACGCGAATACGTACAGCCTTAGTCACTGCGATTACAAAAATGTTTTTTTTTTTTTAAATTGAAAATCTGTTGATAAGTTTTTAAGTATTCGCTCGGTCAAAGTCGAAAAAACTAGTTTCGAGAAAAACGCGTTCAAAGTTTTCGTTCCGTGTTTCTTGATATAAAGTTACGATTTTTTCTAGAATATTGATACTTACATTGAACTATCTAGTCGCGGGCGATATGACGGTTCTTCATCTTCATGATAGTTCACAAAATAATGAGAGCCTGTACTTTATCTATTGTAAATGATGCCACACCTTTAGGGACTGAGGGCACTAACCGGTCGCGCTACCTGTTCTCACTAAAGTGACTATAACTCCGTCAATTTTCATACTTGTGAATAAAAATGTTGCCAACATATTTTTCAATACATGTACTTTCAAGAATTACAAAAAAAAATATCCTTCAAAAGTTGCTTGGAGGATGTGGGAAAGCTACTGTGCAAGTTCTTGCACAGTGATTTTCCCCCTTAACTTACATTGCGTATAGAAAGCTGTGGGCTGTCCACGGTAAAATTGCACTCGAGGTTTAAATTAAAAACTTGAACATGCAGAAATTATGCTATTTCTGGCAGTTTTAAAATCGTGACGTAACGCAATCCTTGACCCCCCCCCCCCCGCCCCTACGTACGTAGACCGTAACGCCGGGCCGAACCCCCCCCCCCCCCCAATTGTGTTACGTAATTTACGTACGGCCCCCAATATAAATCCATAAAAGAAACATATATGATAATATATGGTGTAGTAAAAAGAAATCTATTATTTTTGCATGAAATTGAAGACTTTATTTAGCATAGTTAGAGGGATCCGATTTAGGTCAAATATGCACCGTTTTGATCGATAACTTGTTGCCATTTTGATGTAAATTTGATGAGGTAATTTCATTATGCCTTTCTCATAGAAACCCTCGTCCCTATTGGCAAAAAACTGGAACCGTCGATTTTCACAAGCTTCTCTTGAGGCGAATTTTTTACCAGCAAAATCATTCGCCATAGACGGAAACAGGTGGTAATCACCTCTGGTCTGGCCTGGCGTTGAATTAAGAGTTTGGCTGCAGGGGAGCAGCTCACAGTAGATGATTCCCTGCCAATCCCATCAAACGCATAGCAAAATATTCCTGACCGTCAATTCTGGCTTGGCCACCGTTTGCGCTGGCTCACCGTGATTCGACCACGACCGTTTTCGCTTGATGTTGTCGTAGGTAACCCACTTTTCATCACCAGTCACCATCCGCTCCAGAACTGGGTCGAGTTTGTGACGATTTAGCAGCGATTCGCAGATGCAAATTCGGTTCATGAAGTTTTTTGCGTTAACTCGTGTGGCACGCATACATCGAGCTTCTTTTTGTATCCAGCGTTATTCAAGTGGTTCAAAACGGTTTTTTGTGCAATGTTTAGCTCCTCGGCAATCGAAACAGTGCTTACATGACGGTCGGACTCGACGATTTCCATTATTTTATCAACATTTTCGACAATTGGCCTTCCAGAGCGTGGTGCATCTTTGACATCAAAATTACCGGAACGGAATCGACGAAATCAGAATTGCGCGTGATTGGCTGTTACAGTATCAGGACCATAAACACTATTCACATTTTCAGCCACCTGGCTTGCGTTTTCGCCTCTATAGAAGAAAAACTGTATAATATGGCGCATTTTTACTTTCCTGGTGGCCATCTTTGACGCGCGCTCAAACAATATTGAGTCAAGCAATCACAAAAACTGTCCAAGATGTTTATTTTAGTACGAAATCTTATCTTTCTAACGCCATGTAGCGTAATCCGATCGCACTTATTCAACGCGAGATACAGATTACTAAAGTCATCTATTGCAAAAACAATGGATTTCTTTTTTACTACAACTAATATTATAAGTAAGGAAAATAAAATGTAAAAAAGAGCTTCCATTGCGTTCCAACGATGTAAACTTCAACCCCATATTTCGTACGTGAGCATGTCAAATGACAGTAAATAGTATAAATTCTGAAAAAAAACCTCAGTGGGTCGCAAAAAAAACTATACCTTAGGATATATGTCAATGTTACGACCATTTCGGGTGTTCGGCGGATTACAAGTTATAGAGCCTCAACGTACGTGCAATAAAAGACTCGATATATGCAGGTTGTCATTCGAGTTCACTTTTTAAGCTTCTCAGGCTGTAAAGTTTCTCGAGCTTCTTATTTCAAACAAGACCGGCCGAGGCTTTGGGGTGTTCATGATAGTTAAGTCTGCCGAAAAAACACGCGTTACAATGGTTGATGCGTTTCAATTAAAAACGAGCTTCTTCATCGATAATACAGTAATTATCTGGCTGACTAGGATCTCTAAGAACCTTTACTGCGGACGAGAACATATTCTTTTTCTTTGTCATATACAAAGTAATATTTTGGAATTTGTCCTATCACCAAGCTGTCAACGGTGTTTCTTAAATTGATTTCTGGAATGATATGATTGTTGGTTGACGAGTTTGTGGGAGGATACGATTTCTTCGTACCTGAAGAACGCGAGGAAGACAGCTGCAATCTGACGAAAATAAAAACGTCGATTAGATGAGTCTTTCCGCGATTTTTGTACAATCGATGTTGCTAGGTTTGTTTAACGGGGTATCCCCCGCTGGAAGCCCAATTTGAAGGGTCAGAATGATGCTTTTTTTCCAGTAACACATTGGCTGGAATAAATTATTTTTTCCCAGCATGTTGTACACATGTTTGTGGTTACAATGTAATTTTTTCGGAAGAAAATTTTTCAAAGTGTTCGTGGTGCTGCAGTTGGCGTTGCTGTCCTCCAGCGGCGAGGCCCGAAACGGCGGGATCTTTACCAGGCTCAAATATAATCTGAAACGAGAACAAAAAACGTTTTCTTCAATTATTTCCAACTGACTACGGGTTCACGATCCACATTTCGAAATACCGAAAAATACGAGAAATAACAGCTTGTCTAAAGAAAACCTCATTTTGCTCTTGAAAAACAGCATGCTGAAGTCATTTTTATTAACAAATGATTCATCCAATTAAAAAATGGGATCGTGAAGCGAAAGTGACTACTGTTTGAACGCTAACTGGGCAAATTCAAGTCAATAGTGTGAAAGTTACTCAAGATATCAACCTCGCCGTGTCAAGATATGTAGTTTCGAGATAATCGCGTTCAAACTCGATGGATCGCGGTAAACCCGACGCACACTGTTTCACTAAAATAGGTGTAACTTCGTCAATTTTTTGAATTTCAGGGTCTGGTTGGTCTTACAATATTTTTGAAAGTTCACACTATAACAATATACAGAAAAAAACGATTTTTTTAAGTTTCCAGAGAGGGGTACCCCATAAGCTCTAGGTACAGCCATGGAGACCAGAGGGTAGTAGTCCAAAACTGACGGTGGCGCGTAGTATGCTACGATTATTAATTATTGAATAGTGTAGTGTCTGAGACACCAACTATTAATAATTGCACACGTTGCTACTTTGGTAGTGAATAGTTTATTATATCTAACGGGATATCGCTACACGTGGTAGACGTATCATCGTGATACGTGTCGAGTCTCGGCGTGCTCTGAGAGCGATACATGGCAAAGGCGGAACACGAGGTGAATACAGAGCGCGGCACGGTACCATTTTGTATGGCGTAGTTTCTGTCATTTAAACATCACAGATAAACGGGGTGGCCCATTTTTCTTGAGACATCGAAATAACTAAGGAACAGTGAAGTAAATAAAAAAGCCCGAGACAAGTATCGCATAGATTCAAATAGCAAGATAACTTTTTTTATTCAGTAGATGTTTTGTGTTCAAGATGTATTATATTTATATATTTAAAATTGTAGGATTCCATGTTTAACATGTTAAAACCACACAGGATCAAAATTGAGGAATGAAGAATATCTTTTTGAAATATTGTTGAATCGATGTTATACTTTTCAACGGCGGTAGTGGATAACTATTTCGATGGGTCACTGGCCAGCTGCACACTGTTTTTTCTTTATATGGATATCTTCTGATTACTTTCACCTCGTCGACTAATACATTACTATATAATAGACGGATTACTTCGATCGACTCGCTACCCATATTTTTCGCATTCTTGTGTAGCGAGCCCTAGTGCCGACAATCGTCCTCTATCCGTCAGCATCTTTTTTCTTTCGCCCAAACTAATTAAGGCGAAGTAAACGATTTACCACGTGACATATGAGTGCAAGGGAGATCGCTGAAATTTTCGAACTTAAGTTTCTCAAATATGAATAATATTTAGGGAAAAAAGAAATCGTCAAGCTCAGCGCCAAAGAATTTGCCAGAGCCTAAAGCTTTTTCCCTAAAAAAAACCATTTATGAGAAAAACCGGTTAAAAAATTTGTGAGGTTATCTTGACCTTGGACATGTATCACAGGCTCCGACCACTTCGAAAATTGTAATCCTTATGTCGACCAAACGATACAATCGATTCAGATGAAATTTATTGGTCGATATTTTTCCAAATTTTGGATAAAATTTTAGATTGTAGGTATCGTCGGATGAATTGTGAATTACTAACTGATCAGTTTCCACTGATTTAATGGAAAAATGGGAATTCAAGTTTTTTTCTTGACATAAAACTAGCAAAATAATACCAACGAAGCCCAAAATATTACTAAAAATGCTGAAAATCTAGTACATCAGTTTTTCCACTGGCGGCGATCCCGAATGGTAACGTGCACACATGTACACGCATCACACACGGAGTTGCAGGAAACGTCGACTATTGGTCCTCAATTTCTTGCGTAGTGTGAGTAGCAGGCGGTTGCTGCGGTATCTGGCGGTAGTTTGTGCCGGCTTAAATCTGCAATACGGTCGTGACCACGGTCTTACATACAGGTCTGACAACGGTGGTAGTGGGGGTAGGCACACTTAGCGGTTTTGTTTTTTATTCTGATCTCTGCCGCTTGGTGCGTAACTTAATTTACCGTACTGTCGTGTAAACTGTATAATATACGAAACCAAAAAAAAAATGTGTTGATTAAAAAAAAGATGACTACTTTCATCGAAAAAAAAACTGAAAACTTTTTGAATACATTAATTCATACCAGGGGGCTGACACTGGGATAAATTCTCTTAACAGTAACGTGTCCCCGTATTGTCGCCACGTAACTAACCCACCATGCGGCGCTAGTAGTCACCCGCATGACCCCCCACTCCGCAAAGCGCCTCTCCGTATTATTTTCCCATCTTTTTCGTCGTGTGAACAAAGTGAATATTTCTTTTCATTTTCTCGATCTGTCATTGTTCTCGAATAAAAAAAATCGTAGTGTGGTAAAATCGTAATTATTTTATCACATAGTGATAAAATAATAAACAATTTTAGTGTAGCGATAAAATAAAAAAAACAATTTTTGTGGTTTTTGTGCTCATATTTGAGAATGCCTGCGTGCGTGGTTCTTCGCTGCACGTCAGGTTATCAGTCAAACAAGAAAAAAATCGCATTTTTTCAATGTACCAAAAGATCCAGAAGTCCTGGAATTATGGAGAAAAGCCATCGGACCCACAGACAAATCCATTAAGTCTGGTCAATCAGTGTGCGCATCAATATTACGTATTGATGCGGATGCAGCAATATTCTGCACGTCTCATCGCAGAACAAAAAAAAGCAATCTCGACAAGAAAAAAATCGGAAAACATTGTACAACGTGACTAATCCATTATTTAAAAAATAATAATGTTATCTGTTTATTTCGTTCAATAAATATTTTTATAACACATAATATTGCAATAAGTGTAAATATTGCATCCCTTCCTATATACACATATACTTTTTAATTCTATTCTAAACAATGAATTATCCAGACGCGTCGAATGCAAATTATGCAGACGCTGCGCGATTGGAGTGGGGGTCATGCGGGTGACTACTAGCGCCGCATAGTGGGTTAGTTTACGTGGTGACAATAACGGGATACGGTAGACCCAGCAGTGCCAGGAGGCTGATTCATACCAGCACATAATCATACCAGCACAGACCATTTACATCCTTTTTTCTCCAATGTCTCACAATACATCGTTCTTCGAAATGTTTTTCGCACACGTACTGAGACTCTTTCAGTCTCGGAATAGCATCGAGCCATTTTTTGTATCATTCGACATGTCTGGGCACGTAAAACACGGAGCATTTCTGCTTACAATTTTTGTACCCCGTTTTACAATTGCGAACCGCGCAACCCTTAGCCATCTCGCATTTTTTCGCAAACACTACCAAAAAAAATGCACACTTATGCGTAAAAACACGATAAAAAATGTATCACGGTAAATCGCGTAGAATTTTCTGGTCTATGGTCGCAAATAAAGGTTATTTCGACAATCGCGCCACAAAAACATACGTAAACACCTTTGGCCCATTCGCCGGTAAGAGGTAAGGGGGAAACTACTTCCCCTTGCTAGTAGCGACGCGTAGCGGCGCCTAGTGAATCGAAAAGTGAAGCCGATAAGCGTGCCTACCCCCACCACGAAAATTTAGCTTCGTTGCAAGACCTGTATGTAAGACCGTGGTCGTGACCGCGTCGAAATTTCGCAGCGTAGGATACATTACTATCGGTGGAGTCAGAGTGACCCTAGCGGCAGAAATCGGTACTCTTGATTCAGACAATTTCAGAGCCGTTATTTCTACCGCCTTTGTACAGGAATTCGAACTCTCATACTCCAGTCCTCCTGGTTGGAGCAACTAAGTTGACGTCTCGAATGCCGAATGAAGTAAACACGATTGTGGAATTCGTCGTCAACAGTATATAGCGTTGTCAATAAACCGAATAAAAGTGAACTCTCTTGGGAAGAATATGCGAAAAAGTATGGCGTATTCCAAAGTCTTCCCCCCGTCTTCGTCAACATGTCATCGAGAGCATCAAAACGTCCGTTCGAACGCAAAAATAGTCGGCTACTACAGTATAGACGTGGACAGACGTTATCTGCCTGATTCATCCAAAATGTTATATTTCAATCCACCGGAAGATGACACGGTCACATGGGATCTAGATGCTGGCAGAGAAATAGCGGTACTCAGGGACGATGCGTGTCAGAAGGAAGGTTTAGGGTCAATGTTGCAATGGATAGTTGAAAATCAGGAAACTATCAGAGCACCGCCCGACGCCGGTCGTTTGTATGCAAATCTAGCTATACAATTTTACATTCCCGCGAAACATTTTTTTTACTCAGAAAATAAAGTTTATCTGTCCCGCCGTATGAACAGTGGGTCTTTGAGGGATAGCTCGACTTATCAAATGGTTGCAAGCTTCAAAAAAGGCTAAAAGGCTACCCCAAAGCTAATTTCGTGTTTAGTGTTTTCGTGAATATTTTCTTTTTTTGTTACATTGGAGAGTATGGTTTTAAGCATCTTTAACAATTTTTGTATTGAGAATCATTTATAAATGTGGCAAATACAATGGTTTGTTCGGGCCGCTGTTTGAAAAACATCCTTCGCGGTAACCAATGCTGCTCAGAAACAAATCATGTGAAATTTTTTTAATCGAGCGCATTTAGTTTTTGTATGAAATTATCTAGTGCTTTGACGAAAAATTTGACAAAATATTGATTTTTGACTAAATTGTGGCAGTTTCAAGAGAAAGTATCAATTTTCGGTGCAAAAAACCATCTATTTTTGTTAATTAAACAAAAACTATGCATCGAAAAGAAAATTCCCTCACTTAAACACTGCTTTTCAATGTGCAAATAAAGCTTGCGAAATTTGTAGATGATCGATGCAGCGCTTTTTAATATATCGTGCTCACAGATTTTTCAAATGTTATTTTGAGGAAAACACGTTTAAAGTTTGCTGGTTCGTGGTACCGACCTGTAAACGTCCATAACTCTTATTGATATATTTAGAGAAATATTTTAAGAATATTTTTCCAATATTATGTTTTGTGAATGCGTAGAAAACCAAAAAACGATGATGTTGAAGTTTGCATAGTTGGAATGCAACAAAAATCAATTCTTTTTCATTGCCCAATTTTTTTGAGACCAATTCAAATGTTTTCATGTATGCTTATTAGAGATTTACGACCTCAGTTAGCAAAAGAAGGTTTTGTATAATGATAAAAATAAATAAATGAAAAAAGAATCGCTGCGTTCTAACAATGCAAACTTCAACGTCGTAAAAATCGATATTAAAACAAAATTTATCTTGTTTTGAATGTTCAGTAGATTTAAAAATAAAAATTGAAATTTCCAAAACATATGATGTTGAAGTTTGTATTGTTGGAATGCAACGAAAATGAATTCTTTTTAGTCACTCAAATTTTTGTTTGCTGATTCATAGTCTGAAAATAGCTGAAACGTTTCTGCGTATTCTTGTTAGAAATTTACGACCACAATTTGCAAAAAAAAAAGGTTTTGGTTCATGACAAAACTAAAGAAATAAAAAATGGAGAAAAAATATAGTTGCATTCCATCGATGCAAACTTCAACGTCCAAAAAAATATGAGAGCAACGAGATTTTGTTTCTAAATACACAACGTGGCAATAAATAAGGATGAATAACGTAGACACTATAATATATACATTGAAAATACATAGACAAACACAAAAGACAAAAAAGGGCAAATCGCGTAGGGGGCTTCGCCATAGCGCAGCCGGTGGTCTGATCTTCCACAAAAATGGTAATAAATCAATCAATTTTGGAATTTTTACAAACTCTATGTTGCAAATTGAAGCTAAGAAGCTATAGGCTGTAAGCGGATGCAATGAAAGAAACCGTATTTTTGGAATCTCCAGCTCACGCGAACCTGTTGAAAGTCAATGAATATTTATAAGCAGCAATAGAATATCCAGTAAAAAAGTGCGTGGATCGTGCATACATGAAGTCCTGCAAGCAGTTGATACAATAATGTGTGCGGTAGTTTTCGAACACTGCCTGTTTGCAGAACGCCGTAGGTAGATGGTTTTTCTGTTGGTCTTCCAATAGCAAAGCTATCACTGCTTTCGTTTGTTAAATGTATGCACTCTTGTGCATTTCTCTCTCTCGCAACTTAGGAAACTAGCAATACAGATCAAGCTTTGCCAAAGATATAAATACATAAAAATTAAGAGCAGGCAGAACGAATTACAGAAAAATCGTTCATCAGCTATGAAACAACAACAAAAAACGTTGAAGTGAACAAAAGATTGCAGAAAAACCTGATTTTAGTAATAAAATTAGCGAACAGCAAAAAACGATTGATTTACCAATGAAAATTTCAATATCGCGTTAACACTGGGTCCTAGATGGAACGGACAGAACTTGCATTTAATGCTGTTCATAGGCAGTCTGACATCCCGACACAGAAACATAGGTTCCTGTTTTTACCTACCTTTATTTAAGGGGAAAGATCACTTTTACGGGAAAGAGCAGCTCTTCATCGCCTTCAGCGATATTCGAAATGGAAGTTTTAGCAGTTCCGTTAAGGTATTCCTTTCACGAAGGGCCGTATTTTTTGGGGGCATAAGCCGGGCCCTTCTGTATCATTGGATAATTACAGTGGCGCTTGATAAAAAATAAGTTACGATCAATTATTCTACTCAACGATTGACTGGACTAAAAAATTTCACGCACATTTAGATGATTCAGACATTTCTACATTTTCCCTGAAAAGACGCGGCTACGAAAATTCTGCTAGTCACATTTTACCAAGTTTTATCGTTAATATTGTGAGCCGCGAATATTTGATATAGCCGCCCGAGCGATGGCTCCGGCTGACGACGAGAGAGAGAGAGAGAGAGAGAGAGGAAGGATAGGTAGCGAAGGGCTATTAGTTCGACGTGAGATCCCGTGCTGGTTGGATGACTTGAATAAAACCACCGTCTTGACTATTGTACTGCCGAGTTCGTTCTCCTTGACTCCTATCCTACAATATCGTAATTTAACCTTACAATATGTTCTTTAAACATTCGATGACCACCAGTTTTTATTGTGTTTACGGAATCTTTAGAATTTTTTCCACATCTAAAGTTATCTAAAGACATCCAAAGTTATTTAGTGTACAAATTATTACATAGAAATGTGTCCAGTGTGTCGTCTCTATAAAGTGCAGTATAAACTAGACGATTTTTAGAGCTGGCATTTTTTGTCGAAAGTTTGGTAACTTGGTTTGAAATTTTACCAGTATACCGGGATGTATTTTTACCTGGTTGTAGACGAAAATCAGTTAATTGTTACATATTCGGGTTCGTAAAAGAAATACCTTAAGGGCATGGATCACATGTCCGGTCGGTAGAAATCCTACAGTCAAGTTTTGTCCTACATGGGTCACATGCCGGACACATGAAGAAAAAGACGTTGTTCGTCGTTCAACAGAGCGGAAGGTGTTTGTTTCTCTGAAAAATCAACCGTTCCGGAGAACACTGGGAATTTGCCAATCAGCTATCCCTCTCGCAGGCATGGCTGCTCAATCGATGTGTCACTTGACCTTAAAGATTCAGTGTTCACACGCTACGTTAAATTCCACGATTCAAAATGTTACTCATATTTTGTAGCCTTTGTTAACGATTCTTAAACTTGAGCATGTGACTATTCCACCGATCCGTTGCGAGAGCCACTTTAAATCGTGTTCTGCAGAAACGTTAACTTTGAGTATAAAACTTGCAGGCTACAACCGAATTTCGTATGCACCCGTGGGCTGTTGATGCGTCTCATGACTGCTCCTTATTCACCGAACGAGTCTTGGAGAATATTGGCTGCCAAGTGGAAAGGGACCATCTATCTAGTCGCTGATAAAACTGTGAAGCGTTTTGAGACCACGAACGATGGGAAGTTCGGCTCCTGGGGAAAAAAATTTGAGCAATATGTATTGTCGGGTATGATAATGCTCTTGTAATAATCTCACACGTGCGATTTATTCAAATATGAGTAATTATTGACATCATTTCTGACGATGACTCTTATTTCATGAAGGTTAATGGAGTAACGGAGTTCACTAATTACAGTTTTTGTATCTTGGCACAGAATCTCCCGACAAAGCACCGGACATCGAGAGTCCAGTCAAAGAAACCGAAGAATTTCGATGCGTCTATCAGACTTCCTTCTTCCAACATTCTGTGTTATTTACGAGCATCGTAAAGGGAGTCATCTCGAAGAAAGTGCTGAAAGACCCGCTGAATCTGCAGGAACTCAAATTCATAGATTTGAGAACAAATAAAATAATCGAGCATGCCGGTCATGAAAGATCGTTGAGAAGATATAAAGCCTTGTCTTGGTGGGCAATGGGATATCTGACCGACGTCGATGAAGTTTTGTGCGGTTTTAGGGATGAGAGTGGCGTGGTCAGCAGGCTAATTCGGTACAATAGCAAAAAGTTGCAGGCGATGGGAAAGGTATATAGATGTGTGGGAAGATATAGATATCGTATTATATTTACACTAGGGTAGCACAATTTTGACCTTCATTTTTCCCCTTTTTCTCACCAGCCAGTTATCTTCTTAGAAAAAAAAAAATTGTCGCGGAAGCTGCAAGTGGTCAAAAAATATTTAGAGGTCACTCAAGACCTCCAAAAAATTGAAATTTTCATTAAACAGACGATTTTTTTTTTCGTCCACTTCACACCTATCAATTTTATGCTTCATAATTTCTAAATTAACCTCGCGAAAGCTCTAGCCGGCCAATGAATATTTAGTGGTCGCTCAAGAGTTTCGAAATTTCCAATTTCCGCCATTTTTTTCACTCTTCTCACTTATAAATTTGACGCTTTGTAAAATTTTCAAAACAATTAATCCTTTTTCTTCAGAAAAAGATTTTTTAAATTTACCTCACACTTCTGACCCAAGAATTATAATCTTTGTTCTCATAAAATAATTCTTTAAAGCTCTTGTTCGTAAACAAAATTATAGGTCACTTTATTCGTGAAACTGAAATGGCAGCTGTTTCCCGGGCATCGTAATGCGTCCCACAGTTGGCCTCGTTAGTCAAACTGCGGACCAATTGTAGCTGTACTCTGTGACGAGCGACGCCATAATACAATAATACACGATAACACATATCGTCTAATTGGTGTTCGTTACAAATTATTATGATAAATTATTCAGGAAATGTAACACTTCGCTGTTTATTTTGTTTTTATGCGACAAGGAATTAGCGTGCATGCGAGATTTATTTTTTGGCGGAAATTCTGAATTTCGAAAACCACGAGCGACCACTAAATATTCATTGGCCAGCTAGAGCATTCGCGAGGTTAATTAAAAAAATTATAAAGCGTAAAATTCATGGGTGAGAAGTGCACGAAAAAAAAATCGATTTTTTAATGAAAATTTGAATTTGTGGGAGGCTTGAGCGACCACTAAATATTTTTTGACTGTACGCAGCTTGCTCGACAATTTATTTTTTTTCTTTAAAGAAGATAATTGGATGGTGAGAAAAAAGAAAAAAAAAGCTCAAAATTGTGCCACCCTAATATACACACACGCGCGTACGCATACATATGAATACACTTTTATTTTTTTATTGTTAACTTTACTAATTACTATAATGTTTATCTTTCGATCATTTATTCGATAAGCACCTGATGAAGCTTTGTCATCGTTGAATGGCTTTGTTTCAGAATTATTGGAAACCAGCGGAATGTATACAGTGCTGCAGAACGTTTCTATCGCAGCTTGCGGCAACCGTGGTCAATGAATGCGACGAAACGATCTACGAGTTTGTCAAAGTTTCCTTTGAAGATTTTGATATCACGGAGCTAGCCCCCTCGGAGGAAAATTCTGTGCTTCCACAGAGTTTCATGGATGCGATACAAGACGATCGGTAAACCCACAGACGCATGCAACGATTACATTCGCCAAACGTCCAGGCGGATTTACAGTTTAATGAAAAGTTAAGGTTTTTTGCTACCGATAACAAATAAATATATAATCAACCTATATAATAATTGGCGATAAATGTAGTTGTTTCGGAAAGAATAGATGGGGAAATATTTTTATGGAAAATGAAGACGCATGGGAAGATTACATTCGCCAAACGTACATACATATGGATTGACAATTTAATGAGAAGTTAATGTTTTTTACAGTCGATTGCAAAGAAATATATAATCAGCCTATATAATAATTGTTGATAAATGTAGTTTTTTCGCGAAGAATAAATGATGTAATGTTTTTATCGAAAATATTTGCACTTTATTATACGCATCATATTTATAAGCCAACTGAGTTTATGCTGCGAACTACGCGTCAAGTCGATATATCGCAGTTTCTTGTCGATCGATCAAGGAGCGGACTCCCAAATTTAAAGCCAATACAAGTCAGGAGCGCCGATATATGTGGGATTGAAAAAAAGAGCGAAAATATTAATTTTGCACCTTTCACTAGCTGTCCAGATGGTGTCGACGTTTGCATCGTTTGAACGCAACGAAAGTTCCGTTTTATATTTTATTTTCCAACTTTTTATTATTATGAGCGATCTTTTTTAATAGATTTATAATGTAGATCGTTAATTAAATATCTTAAAAAATGGTTGAAGGCCTTTTGTAGGCGAAATCTGCCGAAAGAAATTAAATTCGTTGCAGTCCAACGATGCAAACTTCAGCATCGTCTGTCCAGGGACCACGGGATCCACAGCTACGGATAAGATTAGATTCCTTCATTAAAAAGTGTCCCGTTATTATCGATAGTCCACGTACAATAGCGCTTTTAGTGGCTACTTTTAGTAATGTTATTGACAAAATAGACTTTTCACCGATTGTAGAATTTTAATATTAAGACATAACCGATATTTTACTAGTACAGTCGAACCTCGATATAACGAACTTCGATATAAAGAAATCCTCGATATAACGAAGATTTGTCCATTCCCTTCCGACAGACACCCGAAACCTTGATACAACAACATAATAATATACATTGTGCTCTAATTGTTAATTGCTTGTAAAAACCGCTCTAATTTAAACCTTTCTTTCTGTAAAAAATATCCCTATATTTATAGTACCAATATATTTTTTTGAAGAACATTTTAAAGAACATGATCTCCATATAACGAACCCTCGATATAACGAACTTCCGCAGAGATTCGTTATATCGAGCTTCGACAGTACTCGTAAAATATCGGTTGTGTCTAATATTTAAATTCTAAAATCGGTAAAAAGTCTATTTTGTCAATAACATTACTAAAAGTAGCCCCTAAAAGCGCTATTGTACGTGGACTATCGATAATAACGGGCCACTTTTTAATGAAGGGAAAAGAACAAAGTTTCGTGTTACATTATGCGCATTTTAGGAAATCAAGGTGTGCAAACTTGCCACGATATACCATAGTAGCACAATCAACCCGCGATTTTCATTTAGTGAAATTCCTCAAGATGTTTTCAAGGTCAACTTTGTTTCTTAAGCGGATCGCTATACCTTTGTGGCGAAACATATTCTCTGTAAAAAAATCAAACGACTTTTCTTCGGGATGTTTTTAAATCGATTATTGCTTCCGGAATTCTTTTGGATTTGTATTAATTCGAACATACCCATACAAAGTCAAATAACGCCACACGGGTCGAACAAATCTCAGAGAGTAATGACCGTATAAGTAATGTTGCGGACAACATTTGATTGCTATTTTCGTTATTATGCTATTATGAGTCATAGATATAAAACAGAGAGAATATATAATCATGAGTCATAGATATATAATGGAGAGATATATAATGAGTCATAGGAATATAATGGAGAGAATATATAATTATGAGTCATAGATATATAATGAGTCATAGGGATATAATAGAGAGAACCCCCGAGAGGCTAATACTACATCATTGTATATCCCTAGCGCAAGAATCTCACAGACTGGTGCAGACGCTCCCCCTTGTGTGATGCAAACTTTTTCACAATCCCTCTGGGGAAAAACAATGCTATTCAAATGGGTGGCTACACATGTTATCAATTGGCTTTAACATAGGCGAAGCCTAGATATTCATTTCGAACACCTATTAAAATGAAATACAAATCTAAATATCTCGGATCACTACTAAATGTCTCGGATCACTACTAAATTTGGTAGTGATCTGAGTGATCACTAGTGATCTAGATTTGTATCATGGATACTGATCTTAAATGACCTTGATCGACTTTGACCCCCTAATGTTTTTCATGCGGCTTGAGGTGCGCCGCAAGATGGTTGAAGAAAATGTACCATTCCATTTAAAAAGTGGAGGTGACCTTCACTGTGCGCCTCCACCGAAATAAAAAAAAATTGGTCGCATTCGATGTCCCCCTTCACATCGTACAACTTTTGTCTGGAACATTTTTTTTGTGACGTCGATAATTACCGAGTTATTTCGGGTGGCAAAGATAAAAGGGACACCCTGTTCCAGCCTTGGCGACATGTACTTGTACAGCATTTTCGGGTTTTGACACGGCTCCACTGCCTATATGTCCACTACTCTCATCGCCTCCACTTTCTCTGTATTGTATTCACCATGCATACATGTATTCACCAGTCATGGGCACAGGGAAACTGCGGAAAACCTATACCGGTACAGCCGGTCCCAAGTTCGCTGCCCAGTCACGGAACTAGTCACCTTTTGCCGAGAACATATCGAAGAAAAACATTTCTCGACGAAAGTACGCGACTGGGATTCGAACCCGCGACCTCCCGATCCGCTGGCCAGCACGCTGTCATGCGACTATTTGGAAACCTGGGTCTCGATAGGATCGCCAGTGCCTAAAAGAGCAGTCACCACTCTTAAAAGTTCGCGAAACGTAAAGAACGCATTTAGTTAACGTAAAAACCGTCTTCATTCAATTATAAAGGCACACGTACAAAAGTATTAAGAGCTACGGTGACTCGATACAATACTTGGTGAAAACTGTACTCTTGACCAGGGTTCACCTTTCTCGCGCTCTCGTCCAACTTCAGACTAAATATCCAGTGTCACTCGTTCGGCTGATCAGTCCTCGCTTGTAGGGCGGTTCCTTCCGATTGGCCAATGCAATGCGTTTCCCTCATTTGGGGGAAAAGCGTTTGGGGTTGTCACCTTCCGCCAGTGCGTATCCTGAGCCTTCAATAACTACAATTAGAGGGCCTAGAATGCTGTCGTGACGAGAGGAATTCGTTGGGAAATGAACCCGAGTAAATGGCAAGAGGCGAAGATCGCGACAACGCTAACCACTAGACCAACGCACCGGGTGCCTTGGCGACAAGTATTAGGCCGCTATATTTTTACACGGTAGCGGCGAGTTTTCTTTCTCGAGATACTTTCCTTCCCTAGTGCAAATTTTTTTCCGAAAAACTCCGATTTTTTTCGGAAAATTTTTCCGAATTTTTCTATGAATTGGAACAAATATGAAGAATTCGGAGTTTTGTGTTTGAATATTTCATCATTTTAATTACGATCACGGAAAAATCTCGGAAATTATATGAAATAAAAAATATAGATAAAAAATGAATTCTTACGTTTTGTTTGCTCAAATTATACTTCCTCCGGTTATCAAGTAACGCAAACTAACAAAATGAAAATGCATGATTACCTGTTCATCAGTTATATTTATTAATAGAAAAAGTACAATATTTTAATTATTAAATAAAATCTTGTGCTATTCTTACTGATTGATTCTCTCATCAAAAATACTTTGATTCTTTGTTCTTACATAAAAATTTTAATCTGTTATAATTTTATCCAATTTTAATCTAAAAAAAAAGAATTTTGTTTTATTAAGTCTACATGAGTGTAGCTACTGAACCACGTAGGGGATTTTCGATAAGTTAATTTAAACAATATTTATTAACAAAAAACTGTCGTAAAAAAAAATTGAACATTTTTAGTCAAATACTCGGCAATTACTCAAAAATCAATATTTCTAAAATCAAATTTCTAAAATCCCCTACGTGGTTCACTAGCTACACTCATCTAGATTTAATTAAAAAAAAATTGTTTTGTCCAGATTAAAATTGGGACAAGTTATACTGCATGCCGCAGAGCACCTTAAGTTCAACATGCCTCGGAAGAATTTGTTACAGTGTCGCCATTGTGTTATATTTTCCGATAACATTTTTTTGCAATATTCTTCAATATATGCTTAATAATTACCCCAAGTATTATTTGTCTAAAACGCTTCGTGGCAGGCCGTTACAGTGGTGTGACCCCTTAAGGAAAATAATGTTTGCAAAAATTTCGGAAATTCATTATTTCTCAGAATTATGAGGGATAAAAAAATGTAATAAGTTTTTTTTTACGAAAATCTCATTTTTTTCATCTATAACTTTTCTCCGAATATCTCCGCAGCCGTTCACTCAGGTCATAGGAAAAAGAGAAATTTCCGGGAAAAAATGAGAAACCATGAATGTTCAGTAAAAAAATGTGTTTTTGGGAAATAGACCAGTACTTGAATCTGTTTTAAATCAATTTTTTCAGAAAATCTCAAATATGACTGAAATATGAGAAATTATGAAAAATTTGGAGAAAAAATTGCACTAGGGTTGTATTCCTTGACCTCGAGTGTCTTAAAACAAAGCTCTGGACACTGAGCATTATTCTAGGAGAAACAATGAAGGGCGTTACTCGTGTGAATACGAATTTTAGGCCTTTTTTACATCGTCTGCGATCATTGCTCAGTGAAATAACGCAGAAGCGTGAAGTATTATTTTTTCTCGATAACATAAGAATGTTTAGCGTTTCTGTTGAAAACAAAATAGCGAAAAACGTAAGATGAGTCTGGCAGAACGTGTGAACATTTAAGTTTTGTTCGAGCAAGGGAAGACGCTAACGCACATAGCGATGGAAGTCAAACGTTCACATTATGCTGTGCAATACGGCGTAAAGCGTATCAAAATAACTAGGCGTTATTACAATCGGAGGAGATTTAAAAGAAAAACGCGACAACACTTCGGGAGGATCGAATTTTGATAGTGTGCTTTTAAAAAATCGGCGAAGAAAGTCGTCTGATTTGACTGCTGAGCTTGCTAAGCAGACGGAAAGACAAAATCTATTCTCGAAAAGTGAGGTGACGGTTCAAGCTGGCCTTGGGAGATGTAAGGCCCGAAAGGAGCCATGGCTATCTGGAAAAAAAACTAGAAAGCATGCTTGTTATGAACAAAAGAATATAAACATCGTTCCGAGGATGATGGATTCAAAATAATATGGTTCGCTGGATCCAACTTTCAAGTAAGGATGACTTGTCTATTATTTTGTGCGCGATACATTTTTTTGTATACATTAATAACGCAGAGAATCAAGAGCTAAATAAGCATTGAAATCATCTAAAAGCCTCGCGCGTGCCGTCGGGTGACGTCACGCGCGAGTCGTGCTCAGATTGCTTTTTCCCTCGAAGCCTTCGTTTCGGCTTGGCCGCACATGAACGTGCTCAGCATCCATGCGTTGGTGTAGCTGCCGAAGGCGCGGTCGGGAAACTTCGACCGCGCTCGGCTCTTTCCGAAGATGCCCGAGCGTCGCTCGCTCACGGACACGCGCTACTATGATTGGCTATTGGCGCGCAAGAGACTAGAGAGGGGGTAACTTTTACGCGCGATCTGGCTGCGCTGCTCCCTGCCCGACAAGTTTCCCGGCCTGCGTGCAAGACGTGGTACAAGACAGTTTGAAACAGCGTATCTGTGGCAGCGTCATTTCTGAAGAAGTACTCGATTCGCATAGGCGTACAAAATGGCCGAGGGAAAGTCGCGTCGTGTTGCCCAAACAGAAGATTTATCGAATGTTGAGTTTGAAACGAGTGAAGATGTCGAAGTTATTCCAACGTTCGACAATATGGGGCTCCGAGACGAGCTTCTACGAGGAATTTATGCATACGGTAAATACAATAACTTCGCATACCCGTTACCACGCAACATTCGCGTGCATAACCTCACTTTCCCCACTCCGAGCCTAACCGAACTTTGGCAAACGATTACCTCGGGTTAACATCATCTGGACTCACTTGCTATTGCGTAGAGCATTATTTTATTTTTTTCTCGCAATTTCTCCGCAGGTTTCGAAAAACCGTCCGCTATACAACAAAGATCGATAAAGCCGATTATGAAAGGACGCGACGTTATAGCTCAAGCACAGTCGGGTACAGGAAAAACAGCAACCTTCTCTATCTCGATACTCCAAGGCTTGGACACGCAAGTACGAGAAACACAAGTTCTCATACTTTCGCCCACTCGAGAGTTGGCTGTACAGATTCAAAAGGTTATTCTCGCTCTGGGAGATTTCATGAACGTACAGTGTCACGCCTGTATCGGCGGAACGAATCTGGGCGAGGATATAAGAAAACTAGACTACGGCCAACACGTCGTGTCCGGAACACCCGGCAGAGTCTTTGGTGAGTGATTCTTCAAAATAATACCTCCACAATAAATACTTTTATATAACGTCACTGTGAAAACTTTTAAAAACTTTCTTTAAAAAACCGCTGGACCGAAAAATCTGAAATTTTTAGTCAATGTCAAATTCCTGGAAAAAAAGAACTATTTCCCTGATAGCTGATATTTTGAAAACAATGTGGGCATACATTTACGAAATTCTGAAGACGAATAAATAGTCCAGTTGGTCGTGTTCGTTGGGTCTCATCATTTTGATATGAACAAGTCCGCATTGCTATAATGATGCGCACTTTGTTCGTATCAAAATGATGAGACCCAACGAACACAACCTTTGAATAAAATGGAGGCAACCTTGAAATATTGGATGTGCCTTTACTTGTATGAACCTTGTAGCCACCACCCAATGACCCTCTTCGCACTATGCAACTTTTGTAGAAAATGTTTTGTTCTAACTCTCATAGGTTAGGAAATATTTCGGCACAAATACGATTTCTGTGGTGCCAGAATATAAAAGTAGATTTCAATAAAGTTTTTTACAAGGGAAAAGATTCTGCTGGTCTTAAATCGATATCTGGATTAGTTTTTGAGATATTGATAAAGGAAAAAAAATACCATCATGTTGAATGAATATTATTTTATTTTTTTTATTGGTTTTTTCCTTAGGTACACGCTTTTCGCGTTTGGTACCAATTCTTTTCCCATCAGTAGCCGTTCTTTCCTCTACTGTTTTACTCCTTTTTTCTCCCTGTTCCCCCCTCTTGCGGCCGCAGCCGGCTTCCCCCTCTGTATTATATTTATCATGACATTTCTGTCATGGGTATAGGGAAACTGCGGAGAACCTATACCAATACAGCCGGTCATCGAGTTCGCCCCCCAGTCGTGGAACTAGTCTTATTTCGCCGCGAAATGCCGAAGAAAAACATTTCACGATGAAATGTACACGACTGGGATTCGAACCCGGGACCTCCTGGTCCGCTGGTTTAGTGGCGAGCACGCTAACCACTAGACCATCGCACTGGTCATATTATTTTATTTCGCATTCAAATAAGTTTCATTGTCCCAGATGGGGAGCATACCGGTGCGCGTGCGAGGCACCTCGGATGTGTGATCCTTTTGCCTTTTATTGAAGATTTCTATAAAGCGGAACAATTTGATTTACTTTTTTATTATATTCACTTAATATTTCCGCCTTATACTGAAAGTTTTCATGAAAAGGAACAATTTCATTGACTTTTTGAATTATATTTGTGTGGTACTTTCGCCTTTTCTTGAAGATTTCCATTAAAAAAATACAACTTGATGTACTTTTTAATTATATTTACGCGATACTTTCGCAATTCACTTTTGGTGGAATAAAAATGTTTTCACTGATATCGCAAAAACTAATCGAGGTATCGATTCAAGACCTGCAGAATGGAAATCGACTTTCATATCTTGGAGCCACGAGAATCGTAATCTCCCCAATATTTCTACTGCTAATAGTTGTTGCCTTACCCAGTATATGCTTGAACATGCACAGGGACCATTTAACAAGGAACATTACTTAAGGTGGTGCATCTACCTGGAGGCCCCAAAAACAAGGCCAAATTCCAATTTTTTTTTCTGGCAAACCGCCGGAAAACGCCCTTTTTTAAACCCAAATGTACATTTATTGAGAGACTTTAAGAAAATCACCAAAAAATACAGAGAAACAACAAAAACATGGTCGCCAGCATTTTAGGAATGTTTCAATCAAATTTTCAGGGGGTATAGCTAAAGAGTGATACTATCGAATAAAAATATTTTTTGAAAATGCAATTTTTTACCCACTCGGGTAGATGTAGCCCGTTAAGGGGTTATATACTGTCGGGAGGCCCAAAAAGATCGATTTTTCAAGAATTTTTCCTGAGAAGACCTCTAAATCTATTAACGTAAAAATGTGTGAACATATTATGGTAACTTTTAACTGTATTTTAACAATTTTTATTTGTAAAAATAATTATTTTGAACATAATATAATGTTCAATAAATTGAAGTTAATATAATGGATTATCTTGTAATTGATAGAAGGAATAAGCAAAATAAAAATTCTTGACGAAATGGCGGCTTCTCAAAATAAAAACATAAATCGATTTTTGACAAAAATGTATGCCTTAAATCGTTTATAAAATAGAAAATATTTATGGGTGAGAAAAAACCTTCGATTAATTACTAAAAAATATACTTGAAAAGATTGTGTTAAAATTTGAGACTGATCGGTTCAGCCGTTTCCAAGAAATCTTGCTCACCGACTTTAAGAACACAGTTTTGAGAAAAACGCGTTTAAAGTTTCAAACGTCATTACAAATGCGCGTGTAACTTGGAGAATATTCGCCTGATTGACAAGAAATTTTATGTGTGTGTACTTAACTACACATACATTTTTTTCGTACATTACGAAAAAAAAAGAAAAGAAAATATCGTTTTTTTTTCGAAAATTTTAACTGTTTATAACCTCTTAAGTGTCCACCTTCGATTTGGTTGAAACTCATGTATGTGATAAAGCATTGAAAACTATTAGACACGTATATTTTTTTATCGGCGGAAGAACGTTTTTAAGGGGGGAAAGGGGGGGAAAACTACCCCTTAAAGAAAGGCGTGACGATGGGTGATTTTACAGTTTCACCCACAAGCAGTCCACTGATCTGAATGGAACAATAACCAAAATTCTTCTAACTTAAGGCGATGAAAAATCCACTATAGAAGTACCGAAAAAAAATTAAAATACGGAAGGATACCCCTTTCTTCGAGGGACGGCTTCCCTCCTTGAAAAAGTTTTTCCGCCGATAAAAAACCATACGTGTGTAATAGTTTTCAATGCTTTATCACATATATGAGTTTCAAGAAAATTAAAGGCGGACCCTTAAGTAATGTTCCTTACAAGTGGTAACGAAAAGTGACTCAGTACCACCGTGAGGGACGGCGACGTTGAAACTTCTCAGTATCATTTCGTCTTGAATAGCTTACGCATCGAAGAGACGACTTCAATATTGTTCATACATTTCCAGACATGATCAAAAGACGAGTCTTGAGAACAAGGGCAATCAAAATGCTGGTCCTCGACGAATCCGACGAAATGCTCAACAAAGGATTCAAAGAACAAATCTACGATGTTTATCGATATTTACCGCCAGCGACCCAGGTCGTACTAGTTTCAGCCACATTGCCCCACGAAATTCTCGAGATGACGAGTAAATTCATGACCGACCCAATTCGTATATTGGTCAAACGGTAAGTTCTTTGCTAACTCTCCATTCACTACCAGAAATCGCATTTTAGGACGTAAAGGTGTATTTTTTGTTTGAATTTGCATTTTTTTAAATTAACTGACTTGATAACGATTAATTTATCTGCGTACAGTGACGAATTGACGCTCGAGGGAATCAAACAGTTCTTCGTCGCGGTGGAGCGGGAAGAATGGAAATTCGACACACTCTGCGACCTCTACGACACACTGACGATAACGCAAGCCGTCATATTCTGCAATACGAAACGGAAGGTCGACTGGCTGACGGAAAAAATGCGAGAAGCAAATTTCACCGTTTGCTCGATGCACGGTGACATGCCGCAAAAAGAACGCGACAACATCATGAAGGAATTCCGCTCGGGACAGAGGTAACGAAAGCGACGATTTTCGTCTTCCTATTTGAAAGTCACGCGAGAAAAATCGTGACGTTCGTGGCTATTAACCATTATGTTTCTCTCTATTATTGTTACAGTCGAGTCCTGATAACGACTGATGTTTGGGCCCGTGGAATAGATGTGCAGCAAGTGTCGCTGGTAATCAATTACGATTTACCGAACAATCGCGAACTTTACATCCACCGAATAGGCAGGTCAGGCCGATTCGGAAGGAAAGGTGTTTCGATAAATTTTGTAAAGACCGACGATATAAGAATTCTTCGCGACATCGAACAATATTATTCAACGCAAATCGACGAGATGCCGATGAACATCGCCGATCTTATCTAGATCATACTAGTCATTTTACTTTTAAGAACACACCCGACTGAAACGACGATAATTGTTACACGAAAAAGCTATTGTTAATATGTTACGTAAAATATAAAAATTATTAATAAGTTGTTTCGTTTCTCAGCGTTTCTTGTGTAACTCTGTTCCTTTATCGTATACTTTTTCGGTGCTTGAACAACAACGCAGCGACGAAAATCAACAAACACGATGCAATCAATGTAATGAAGAGCTTGTGGAAAAAATATTTTTCACTTTCTCCGCGATAACAACTTCCGGTAACAACATATTCGACGAAAATCAGTTTGCCACCGTTATTTAAAACGCGTATCTAATCTTCTCTCCGTTCAATGAAAATATTTACATATCGACCACCGACAGTAATGAAGGCGCGGTCGTCGTGCGGCTTTGGCGATCTCGCGTGTCGAGCGGCGTCGGGGCAGTCTTGCACTGGCCATTGCACCGATTACCGAGCCGAAGGCAGTGTTAGTGGAGTTTTAACGTTAACGCAAGTGAAGTTTAGCGATGATATAGCCGCTTGTAGCGGCACAATAGTCTAGTGACGAGTGTGGGGCAAGTGAACAAGTGTATTCGGCCAGATCACTTGCCCATCGGCGTTGCCCTCGTGGCCGATGACGCTATTTTTTTTTCGCAAGGGAAATCATTGAGAAACGTTTTCTTCGTCTTGCGATATTTTTAGACCGAACGGATAAAATGATCTCGAAGTCTGCATCGTTGGAACGCAACGAAGATTAATTCTTTTTCGTTGATAACATTTCTTTTCGGCCGATTTAGGCTATAGCAATCGTTCGAATGTGTTTACGCATTTTTATTCCAGATTTACGACCTCAAGTTGCAAAAAAAGTTTCGAATAATGATAAAAATGAAGAAAAAGATGGTTGCATTCCAACGATGCAAATTTCAACGTCGTAGGACAAAAATGGTGCTTACAAGAAGGCGAGATACATTGCCGCCGCGGCTATGAGACTCGGCGGATGATGAGCGAGCTCGTAATGCACCAAGCACTGCTCGAGGAAATATTTCGCCATTGTGTGGTGAACGGGAAGTGCCTTTTGAAAGATTGACAATTCAAACTTAAGTAATTAGACACTCGACGTTGCGAGGTAATACGAGAGAAATATGTAATCGATATGGTGAAGAAAGCTTCTCACCCGTCCCGCCTTGCTGTATCTTCGGAGAAAGTGCAGCGGCAATGGGCGTCCCAACGAGTAGTCAAGAGTCTTCATGATTACCATCTCCATTTGCAATATTTCCGTTTTCGTGTAAGCATTGTCAGTTATGTAGACAAAGTCAGCTGTGTCCGGAGAATACATTTCCTCGTATTTGCACGCTATGAACATGGCCACGACCCCGACGAGCTGCAGCCTCTTTCGCGTTATCGTCCTGTACGCCTGTGACATTCAAATTTGCCCGTTATTTTTTGAGAATCCTTCGATCGTTGGTCGATCGAGCTAAAAATAAAAACTCGAGAGAAAAAAAGAAACAGAATTCTCGACTATTTCACGAGACACCTATACAATCATTTTTCCTACTTTCGTTCGTCTTCCAGGCGAACTGTGAATATCGATAAAACCAAAATCGTGATCTTTAGAAAGGGAGGAAGACTGAAGACACGGCAAATGTGGAAATACTAAGGGGTAAGAATGGAAATAGTAAAGGAGTACAAGAAACACACGAAAATAATCAGTGTCGTCGAATATCCATAAGTGAATATCCATAAGTCGAATATCCAAAGTACGAACATCTATAAGAAGGAATATCCATAAGTCGAATATCCATAAGTACGAATATCCATAAGTAAGAATATCCATAAGTACGAATATCCATAAGTATGAATATCCATAAGTATGAATATCCATAAGTGAGTATAGAGTAGAAATGAGTGCCATAAACGGCGGGAGGTAGAAACAAGTGAGTTTGTTTGGGTTCCCTCTATACTCTCTTTTCCTCTACCTCCCGCCATTTCTGGTACTCATGTGTACTCTATACTCATTTATGGATATTCGTACTTATGGACATTCACTTATGGATATTCGACTTATGGATATTCTACCCCAATCAAAATAATAGTAGGAAAAATACGAAAAAGGACTAACGCGGTATGGGGTAAATGCAAAAGGTCAAAAATAGTTTGCCTAAGAAGGAAAAGAGGAACCAAATGGCAAAATTACCTGGTAAATATGTAAAAACGGCAATGAGTATAAATGACGATTCGCCTAACTACATATGGAAAATGGAGGCCGAAATAAGGGGCATAGGAATCGAAGATGGAAAAGAGCAGCAAACTACCTATGTGAGATAATGAAAATGCCGGAAGATCGGTGGCCAAAGAAGTGCTTGAAAGAAGAAGCCAGAGCGATAGTAAATGCAAACCCATCCAAATGGGGACTGGAAATGACGAGTGCCATGGAGAAGGTAGGAGTGGGAGCAATATGGCAAAGGATAAGAGACGAAGATATAAGAATAAAAATCGACCAGGCAATCTAACAAGACTGGAGCAAAATTAAAAACTCAACGTAGTGTAGGGAGTACAAAGATTGAAAACATCATGTAGAAATGGAAGAGTACTGGGAATAGATGGGAAGGACTGAAGAAACATGGGCAAGGTTAAGATGCGGAAATATAAGAAAAGGAGGCAAAAAGGGATACGCACATACCCTATGCCGGTGTTGTAGGAAGGAAGAAGAAACTTTGGAACACATTCTTGAGCGCTGGAAGACAAAAGAAAAAATTAATAACGAAGTGGTAGATGGTTTGGAGAAGTGGCGAAGAGGCTACAGGAGAGAGGCACTAAAAATCAATAAAGAGATAAAAGTGAAACTGATCAAAGAGTTGTGCAAGTATGCGAGAGCCTTCGAGTGCATGGTAAGAATGGTGGCAAAAAAGGAGAAAGGACGAAAGAAAAATGTTGACAAAAAAGGAAATGTGTAAAAGGGTATCAATGTACAGAGGGGGGAACCGTGTAAAAACCTTGGATATACTTGAAACTGAAGAACTATACTATATACTTTCATTCGTTTTCACGTAAATAAATGAATGTGAAATCAAGACGAAGTCGCATAAGCTGTCGCCGGTGAAAAAACCCATGAATATCTTTCACAACTCTTCTCAAAACACGCGTCGAGCGGATGTGTTGAAATTTTCACAACGAACGTCGAATTCCGAATTCATGTATGAAATTAACAATTTTTTTTCGTATGAAAAAGTGATTCACTCATAAAATTAATTACACATCTATTTAGTTTGAATATGAAGCTGTTGGATTTTTTTTTTCGATTTACAAAATGCCCACTACTCGAAACTTCTCGAATCAGCTTTTTTCCACTTGGCGTGACAAATAACTTTCACAATTTTCACCCGATTTACTTCAAATTTGAAAGTTATGTTCCTAATTGCATTTCGCAGAGAAGAACGTAAGGAATTTCCGATTAATAGAAAACTTTTCATTTTATGAGCAGTTTATGAGCAGTTATAACGAAATTTTTCACTGAAACTTCATTTCTCAAGTTCAAATACCTAGAACTTTTGAATAAAACAATATTTTTCAAATTCCGTACGTACTTCTCCAGGTATTCGAATGTTTTTTGTTTTAGGTAAAAAATTGTGGATGCTAAATGTCACGACGCGGAGCGCCTAAAAAAAGATAACAGAAGAAAATATTAGTAGTCGGCCATTTTGTACATCGAAAAAAAATACATATATTTTCTGACAGCTTGATATTCATACTAAATAGATGTGTAATTAATTTTATGAGTGAATCACTTTTTCATACGAAAAAAATGGTTAAATTCGCATATGATTTTGAACCCGTTACTGTGGCCTAAGGCCTTTAAAAAAAGGTATGGAAAACGGAGTACGGCAGCAAAAAACGACTGCATCGTAATTTCTCAGTATGTGTCGTTTCACCGTGACGAATATTGGTACTAACTTCCAAAAAACGATCGATTATGGCTACGTTCAAGTATAATGTTTCTTGCAACAAGCGAAACTGTTGATAAACCTCGACCAGCCAATCGATGAGAACGCTTCTCATTTTGGGAGTAACTTCTTGGCCGCTCAAAAATCCTTTCGATATCGGATATTGTTTTTCGAGCTGCCTCAAGTAATTGTATATGTCGTTGCTGTAAATGGATACCAAAACTGGATTATCCCTATCGATCTCATCTATGTCCTCTATAGGTAGAAGATCCGACGAGAATGCTTCGGGCTCTTTCGTCTTTTCCTCCTTGGGCTCTATTTTGAAGGGCTGTTCTTTTTTTAATATCGGTTTGGGCGCTCGCGTGGCTGGGTTTTCCTCAACGTAATTGGTTCAATTTATGCATGTATTTGTCTTTGTTACAACGAATACAATTTAAACTGTCGGCAAGATGTCGTAAATCGACGATCCGATGTCCTTCTACAGCGAATTTTTGTTGCTGATAGTTGACGCTATGGTTATTCTCATCGCGTTTAGCGCCATTAGCTTGACACATGACTGTCAAAGCTTCCAGTCTTTTAGCAAGCGCCTTGTTTCTTGTAAACTGTCCTTTGTATCGCATTTGGGTTGATATTTTAACTCTTTTTTTATTTATATAAAATATTTCGCGAAAGACGGATCGTAGGAAGCTCAACGCTGTGACTGCAGGAAAATCGCGCTGTTGCCACGATTACAGCGCCGCTCTATACAGGTGCGGCCTCATGCAGTCGCTCGTCGCTCGTTTGCAGCGACAAATCTGGTCACGTGATATGTAGCGACAAAGCTGAAAATGTTGAGCTTTATCGCTTGGAAAGGAGAGTGGGGAGAGGAGAGTGAGCGATACAAATCGTAATATGTGTGGTGCTGCAACTTATTTGATTAATTGGTATAAACAATGAATTCAGGCGACATCTCGTCAATTCCCGAAAAAACACTATTATATTTTTATTTTTATTCACTCCGATTTATTTCACTTGTATCACTACCACGACTGCCACTAAAGGAGGTTAGGAAAGCAGCTTTCGAGATCAATCCTGCAAGCAGCCATGTTGACGCTGCTATTCGACGCGGCAACTTGTCGCTACTTTTTTGAGTCGCGGGAAATTCAAAATAGGGTCACGTGACCAGATTTATCGCTGCAAACGAGCGACGAGCGACTGCATGAGGCCGCACCTTACGAGTATGAGACTTATCTATGCACGAGGTGCGAATGTGTGGGACATACAGAGGGTACAAGCTCTGTCAAAAATGTACAACCAACAGCATCGTATAGGCATTGGATGTTACTCTACGCTTCGACCGAAACTTTTGGCTCATACGTGTACCTACAGAACTACCTCAAGCTTCCCGAGGCTGTAAAGTTTCTCGAGCTTCTTATTTCAAACAAGACCGGCCGAGGCTTTGGAATGTTCATGATAGTCGAGTCTGCAAAAAAAAAACACGCGTTACAATGGTTGATGCGTTTTAATTAAAAATGAGATTATTCATCTATAGTACAGCGATTATCTGACTAACTAGGACCTCTGAGAACCTTGACTGTGGACAAGAACATATTCTATTTATTTGTCATGTACAAAGTACTATTTTGGAATTTGCCCTACCACCGAGCTGTCGGCGGTGTTTCTTACATCGCTTTCTGGAATAATATGATTGTTGGTTGACGAGTTTGTGGGAGGATACGATTTCTTCGTACCTGAAGAACGCGAGGAAGGCAGCTGCAATTTGACGAAAATAAGAACGTTAGATTACATTAGATTAGGCTTTCCGCGATTTTTGCACAATCAATGTTGCTAGGTTTGTTTAACGGGGTATCCCTCTCTGGAAGCCCAATTTGAAGGGTTCCACTAAAATACTTCGTAAATTTTTAGAATTTCAGGGTCCGGTTGGTCTTCAAATATTTTTGAAAGTTCACACTATAACAATATGCAGAAAAAAAAAACGATTTTTTAAAAGTTTCCAGAGAGGGGTAAGCTCTAGGTACAGCCATGGAGACCAGAGGGTAGTGGTCCAAAACTGACGGTGGCGCGTAGTATGCTACGATTATTAATTATTCAATAGTGTCGTGTCTGAGACATCAGCCATTAATAATTGCACACGTTGCTACTTTGGTAGTGAATAGTTTATTATATACAACGGCATATCGCTACACGTGGTACACGTATCATCTGATACGTGTCGAGTCTCGGCGTGCTCTGAGAGCGATACATGGCGAAGGCGGAACACGAGGTGAATATAGAGCGCGGCACAGTACGATTTAATATGGCGTAGTTTCTGTCATTTGAACATCACAGATAAACGGGGTGGCCCATTTTTCTTCAGACATCGAAATAACTAAGGAACAGTGAAGTAAATCGAAAAATCTCGAGACAAGTATCGCATAGATTCAAATGGCAAGAAAACTTTTTTTATTCAGTAGATGGGTTCAAGACGTATTATATTTATATATTCAAAATGGTAGGTTTCCATGTTTAACATGTCAAAACCATACAGGATCAAAATTGAGGAATGAAGAATATCTTTTTGAAATATTGTTGATTGGATGTTATACTTTTCAACGGCAGTAGTGGATGACTATTTCGATGGGTCACTGCCCAGCTGCACACTGCTTTTTCTTTATATGGATATCTCCTGATTACTTTCACCTCGTCGACTAATACATTACTATATAATAGAGGGATTCCCAGTAAGACAGAGCGATCTGAGTGCGCGATACATGTTTTGTATACATTAATAACGCAGAGAATCAAGAGCTAAATAAGCATTGAAATCATCTAAAAGCCTCGCGCGTGCCGTCGGGTGACGTCACGCGCGAGTCGTGCTCAGATTGCTTTTTCCCTCGAAGCCTTCGTTCGGTTTGGCCGCACATGAACGTGCTCAGCGTCCATGTGTTGGTGTAGCTGCCGAAGGCGCGGTCGGGAAACTTCGACCGCGCTCGGCTCTTTCCGAAGATGTCCGAGCGTCGCTCGCTCACGGACACGCGCTACTATGATTGGCTATTGGCGCGCAAGAGACTAGAGAGGGGGTAACTTTTACGCGCGATCTGGCTGCGCTGCTCCCTGCCCGACAAGTTTCCCGGCCTGCGTGCAAGACGTGGTACAAGACAGTTTGAAACAGCGTATCTGTGGCAGCGTCATTTCTGAAGAAGTACTCGATTCGCATAGGCGTACAAAATGGCCGAGGGAAAGTCGCGTCGTGTTGCCCAAACAGAAGATTTATCGAATGTTGAGTTCGAAACGAGTGAAGATGTCGAAGTTATTCCAACGTTCGACAATATGGGGCTCCGAGACGAGCTTCTACGAGGAATTTATGCATACGGTAAATACAACAACTTCGCATACCCGTTTCCACGCAACATTCGCGTGCATAACCTCACTTTTCTCACTCCGAGCCTAACCGAACTTTGGCAAACGATTACCTCGAGTTAACATCATATGGACTCACTTGCTATTGCATAGAGCATTATTTTATTTTTTCTTGCAATTTCTCCGCAGGTTTCGAAAAACCGTCCGCTATACAACAAAGATCGATAAAGCCGATTATGAAAGGACGCGACGTTATAGCTCAAGCACAATCGGGTACAGGAAAAACAGCAACCTTCTCTATCTCGATACTCCAAGGCTTGGACACGCAAGTACGAGAAACACAAGTTCTCATACTTTCGCCGACTCGAGAGTTGGCCGTGCAGATTCAAAAGGTTATTCTCGCTCTGGGAGATTTCATGAACGTACAGTGTCACGCCTGTATCGGCGGAACGAATCTGGGCGAGGATATAAGAAAACTAGACTATGGCCAACACGTCGTGTCCGGAACACCTGGCAGAGTCTTTGGTGAGTAATTCTTCAAAATAATACCTCCATGCTAAATACTTTTATATAACGTCACTGTGAAAACTTTTTTAAACTTTCCTTAAAAAACAGCTGGACCGAAGAATCTGATATTTGCAGTCAATGTCAAATTCCTGGAAAAAAAGAACTATTTCCCTGATAGCTGATATTTTGAAAACAATCTGGGCATACATTTACGAAATTCTGAAGACAAATAAATAGTCCAGTTGGTTGCGTTCGTTGGGTCCAACGAACACGGCCTTTGAAAAAAATGGAGGCGACCTTGAAATATTGGAAGTGCCTTTAAAGTTGGAAGTTACTTTACTTGATGAACCTTGTAGCCACCACCCAATGACTCCCTTTGCACTGTGCAACTTTTGTAGAAAATGTTTTGTTCTAACTCTCATAGGTTAGGAAATATTTCGGCACGAATACGATTTCTGTGGTGCCAAAATATGAAAGTGGATTTCGATAAAGTTTTTAACAAGGAATAATATTCTGCTGGTTTTGAATCGATATCTAGATTAGTTTTTGAGATATCGATAAAGGAAAAAAAATACCGTCATATTGAATGAATTTTATTTTATTTCGTATTCACATAATTTTTATTGTCTCAGATGACGAGCATACTGATGCGGGTACGAGGCGCCTCCGATGTGTGATACTTTTGCCTTTTATTCAAGATTTCCATAAAGTGGAACAATTTGATTTACTTTTTTATTATATTTGCTTGATATTTCTGCCTTATACTGAAGGTTTTCATGAAAAGGAACAAGTTCATTGACTTTTTGAATTATATTTGTGTGGTACTTTCGCCTTTATTGAAGATTTCCATGAAAAAAAAAACAACTTGATGTACTATTTAATTATATTTACGCGATAATTTCGCAATTCACTTTTGGTGGAAAAAGATGTTTTCACTGATATCGCAAAAACTAATCGAGGTATCGATTCAAGACCTGCAGAATCGAAATCGACTTTCATATCTTGGAGCCACGGGAATCGTAATCTCCCCAATATTTCTACTGCTAATAGTTGTTGCCTTACCCAGTATATGCTTGAAGATGTGTAGAGCAGGGACCATTTAACAAGGAACATTACTTAAGGTGCTGCATCTACCTGGAGGCCCCAAAAACAAGGCCAAATTCCAATTTTTTTCTGGCAAACCTCCGGAAAACGCATTTTTTTAATCTCAAATGTACATATATTGAGAGACTTTAAGAAAATCACCAAAAAATACAGAGAAACAACAAAAATATGGTCGTCGGCATTTTAGGAATGTTTCAAATCAAATTTTGAGGTCGTATAGCTAAAAATTGATACTATCGAATAAAAATATTTTTTGAAAATGCAATTTTTCACCCACCTAAGTAGATGTAGCCTGTTAAAGTGTTATATTCTGTCGGAGGCCCAAAAAGATCGATTTTTCAAGAATTTTTCCAGAGAAGACCTTTAAATTTATTAACGTAAAAATGTGTGAACATATTATGGTAACTTTTAACTGTATTTTAACATTTTTTATTTGTAAAAATAATTACTTTGAACATAATATAATGTTTAATCAATTGAAGTTAATATAATGGATTATCTTGGAATTGATCGAAGGAATAAGCAAAATAATAATTCTTGACAAAATGGCGGCTTCTCAAACCAAAAACAAAAATCGATTTTTGACAAAAATGTAGGCCTTAAATTGTTTATAAAATGGAAAATATTAATGGGTGAGAAAAAACCTTCGATTAATTACTAAAAAATATACTTGAAAAGATTGTGTTAAAATTTGAGACTGATCGGTTCAACCGTTTCCAAGAAATAATGCTCACCGACTTTACGAACACAGTTTTGATAAAAACGCGTTTAAAGTTTCAAAAGCATTTTCAAACGCTCTGACACGTCATTACAAATGTGCGTGTAACTTCGAGAATATTCACGGGATTGACGAGAAATTTTCTGTGTGTGTACTTAAATATATGTACATTACGAAAAAAAAAAGAAAAGAAAATTTCGTTTTTTCGAACATTTTAACTGTATATAACCCTTTAAGTGTCCACCTTCGATTTGGTTGAAACTCATGTATGTGATAAAGCATGGAAAACTATTAGACACGTATATTTTTTCTCCGCGGAAAAACGTTTTTAAGGGGAGAAAACCACCCCTCAAAGAAAGGCGTGTCGATGGGTGATTTTACAGTTTCACCCACAAGCAGTCTACCGATCTGAATTGAACAAAAATTCTTCTAACTTAAGGCGAAGAAAAATCCACTATAGAAGTACCGAAAAAAAAAAATTAAAATAAGAAAGGACACCCCTTTCTTCGAGGGGCGGCTTCCCCCCTTGAAAAAGTTTTTCCCCCGATAAAAAATCATACGTGTCTAATAGTTCTCAATGCTTTATCACATATATGAGTGTCAAGAAAATTAAAGGCAGACCCTTAAGTAATGTTCCTTGCAAGTCGTAACGAAAAGTGACTCAGTACCACCGTGAGGGACGGCGACGTTGAAACTCCCCAGTATCATTTCGTCTTGAATAGCTTACGCATCGACGAGACGACTTCAATATTGTTCATATATTTCCAGATATGATCAAAAGACGAGTCTTGAGAACAAGGGCAATCAAAATGCTGGTCCTCGACGAATCTGACGAAATGCTCAACAAAGGATTCAAAGAACAGATCTACGATGTTTATCGATATTTACCGCCAGCGACCCAGGTCGTACTAGTTTCAGCCACATTGCCCCACGAAATTCTCGAGATGACGAGTAAATTCATGACCGACCCAATTCGTATATTGGTCAAACGGTAAGTTCTTTGCTAACTCTCCATTCACTACCAGAAATCGCATTTTATCACGTAAAGGTGTATTTTTTGTTTGAATTTGCATTTTTTTAAATTAACTGACTTGATAACGATTAATTTATCTGCGTACAGTGACGAATTGACGCTCGAGGGAATCAAACAGTTCTTCGTCGCAGTGGAGCGGGAAGAATGGAAATTCGACACACTCTGCGACCTCTACGACACACTGACGATAACGCAAGCCGTCATATTCTGCAATACGAAACGCAAGGTCGACTGGCTGACGGAAAAAATGCGAGAAGCAAATTTCACCGTTTGCTCGATGCACGGTGACATGCCGCAAAAAGAACGCGACAACATCATGAAGGAATTCCGCTCGGGACAGAGGTAACGAAAGCGACGATTTTCGTCTTCCTATTTGAAAGTCACGCGAGAAAAATCGTGACGTTCGTGGCCATTAACCATTATGTTTCTCTCTATTATTGTTACAGTCGAGTCCTGATAACGACTGATGTTTGGGCCCGTGGAATAGATGTGCAGCAAGTGTCGCTGGTAATCAATTACGATTTACCGAACAATCGCGAACTTTACATCCACCGAATAGGCAGGTCAGGCCGATTCGGAAGGAAAGGTGTTTCGATAAATTTCGTAAAGACCGACGACATACGAATTCTTCGCGACATCGAACAATATTATTCAACGCAAATCGACGAGATGCCGATGAATATCGCCGATCTCATCTAGATGATACGAGTCATTTTACTTTTAAGAACACACCCGGCTGAAACGATGATAATCGTTACACGCAAAAGCTATTGTTAACATGTTACGTTAAATATAAAAGGACCTAAGTTATTTTGTTTCTCAGCGTCTCTTGTGTAACTGCTCTTTTATCGTATACTTCTTCGGTGTTTGAACAACAACGCAGCGACGAAAATCAACAAACACGATGTCGTCAATGTAATAAAGAGATTGTGGAAAAAATATTTTCCCCTTTCTCCGCGGTAACAACGTTCGGGCTTGTGGATTTGAGGGATAACACCACTCTAGCGGCAGAAAATGAGGCCTAACTTTGATAATTTATTTTAGGAGTATGAAAAAAGGAATTGGATTTCTTTTGAGAGGGTTTATTTAACACGTTAACGGGGTCGTCTAGTGTGACGGCCGGTTTTTAATGCTATTTTGGGGAATTTTTTTTGACAAACCATTAAAATAAAATAATTTATAAATTGTATATCATTTTTATTAACATTTAAACAAACTTTGTGAATTGTTTGAAGTCATTATATAGAACATAGTCGGAGATACACCAGCCAACAGGAACACATAAAAAGAGGTGCTCCACTGCTGCTATGATCCCGGCCGTTCTGCTTATCTGAAATAAAAAAACCAAACGCAATTTCAATCGTGAGACTTGAGGCTCTACATAGAACTAAAATAAAGTTAGAATTCCAAAAAAATAATTTCTTTTTACGCTTTAGCAAGAAAATTCAATTTTTCGTATTTTTTTGGGGTCTATATAGCTGATAAAAAGAAAACTCACGAAGCAATCTTAATTATTTTAGTTCAACTTGTAGTTATATATGTACTAAAGATGCTGTATAAATTTGAGCAGAATCAATCAAGTAGTTATTGAGATATCATGGCAGCAGTTTGAAAAAATCGTTTTTTGAGAAAAACGCGTTTGAAAGTTGTATATAATTCATAATAAATAAATTGTCTCACCATCAATCTGCTATGCCTGGGCCATAGAGTACACCTTCCTCTTCTTCAAAGATGTCATGCAAGACCGTTTTCTCTTCTTTTGACCTGACACACTAGACGACCCCCTTAAAGTATTAAAAAAAATGTATTACAATTTTCATACAAAATGACCGCGACAAAGCACATATTGATAAACGTGTTTTTTACAAATAGCTTCATGGGAGGACGGGTTTTTCGTAAAGTACAAGACCTGGAACAAAAACCTAAAAAAATATAATCTATATATTATTAGCTATAGGACTACGTAGATTTTTTTTGTCAACTTTGTTTAAAACGCGCACTTTGAAAGAAATAAATCGATTTTTTGCCCAAAAAATAAACAGTAGATTGTTTATAAAAAAAGTTAACATTTTATCAAAAAACGGCTACGTACTCCCATAGAGAATGTAATTGTGAAGCTACTATCAAAATTTCAAATCGATCCATGCAAAGGTGTTCGAGTAATCTGTCCTCCCAGTTTGAAAAAAGTGGTTTCGAGAAAAACGCGTTTAAAGTTGTGCGAGGCGCCTGAAAGAAGTCCGAGGCTGTGGCAAAATCGATAATTGAACCTTCAAAAAAAATAATTTCGCTACAGGACTAATCCATATTGTTTTTATGACCCCACAGTATTTTTTAAGCAAAAAAAAACGATTTTTCCAAAATTCTAGCGTGGTGTTATCCCTTAAAACTCACTTTTTACCGATTTGACACTTCGTGTAAACACGTTTTTCACACCCTCAGCGAACACTGGATTTTCAGAGGACAGTTCTAGTTTGGGAATTGTTCCAGGCTTGAAAAGAAGCAGGAGAAAGCAGGTTTACTTATTGCAGTGTGTACTGCATTATCCAAGAGTCAATAGAGTCAAGTGTTGAATGTAGCATTACAAATGAAAATTGAAATTGGTACAAAAATACAGCGAAGTGGGCAAATTATTTAAAAAATGCACCACTTTGCAATGCGTGAAGGTTGAAAAAAAGTACCTGGACGATTATACACTGTAAATTATAGGCTTCTGAGAAAGTTATGGCGGTTTACGCCAGAAAGGATAATCATTTTGAGACCTGAAAGTGGAAAATATTTTTTAGTAATCGGAAATGTAATAAATATACGGACAACTGAGATAATGAAAGTAAGTGAACGTTTATTACCCAAAAATAGAAAATCCAGTGCAAATATAAGTGGATGGCACACATATCGCTGCATGGTTTTTGTTGTTGTTTGACTTCCAATAGAAAAACTATCACCCTTTTCAATTGTTCAATTTGTCCACCCTCGTGGATTTTGTCTCCCATCTTCAAAAACTATCAACACATGATCAAGCTTCGCTTGTGATATAAATACAAAGCACGAAGAAAAAACAAAGATTCGATAAAAATCTTCAATGAGTATGGAAAAAAACCGAAAAGTGTCCACAAAGCAAAAATGTTGCAGATAAAACTTATTTTAATAATAATCAGTACCGAAAGCTGACTAGAAGATATGACGAATCGATAAAACTATCGATTTACCGACGGAAATGGTATGGCGATGTGAACATTGGGTCGTAAATCCGGCGAAGACACCGTGCATTCATACGGGTCGTAAATCGGGCGAAGTCACCGTGCATTCATACGGGGAATTGGCCCAATCGGCATGTACTTTCCCATCTAACAACTCCAACTGCTTTTAAGGGAGACTTTGTCCTTGAAATTTTCAAAAAATCAATTTGAGCTCAACATGAGCAGCTAGAAAAAGAGGAGGGATGCCTCTATGGACCAGGCATTGCCGATTAGCGGTAATTATAAACACATTACAAAATTTTAAACGCGTTTTTCTCGAAAACACGTTTTTAAAAATGGCTGACATTCTCCTGACCGCTGTAATTAACATATCGACCCGAAATTTGGAGAGCATACTCAGAAAATATGTCTTCACGGAATGACGGATCGTTTATTCGATAGATACATTTTTGCATTTATTATTTATCTTTTTATGCGAAAAAAACGCGAAAATTCGATTTTTTTTAAATTGCCGCCATTTTCCGAAATTTGTACTAAACGAAAAACCCATCCGTCATTCCATGACCAAAGGGTCACAGATTGATAATATGCTTTGAATTTGTGTTTCAGATCAACAAAGAGGGGGCAGTGATGTCAGCCGTTTACCTCCCGCGATTTAAGGACCTGTTTTCGCGAAGCTGCAACAGCCGCCATTTTGGTTTTTTTTTTAATCTTTTAACGTTCTGTATATCATGAATAAAAGCAAGAAAAAAACCGCACTCAAAAAGCTTTACTCGTTTCCTTTAAAAAAAATAAAATGTAAACACCTGAAATATGGCACTCCAAGGACAAAGTCTCCGTTAAGTAACGTTCGATATGCTTTTTCATGAACGAAGCTTCACGATAAAGACGAGAGAAAAAACCGCGAACTAGGAATATAAACATCAATTGGTAGTATTTTCCCCGAAATTAAGGCTGGTTCGTCGCTTGAGGTAACTCAAATTGAAACGGTAGGTCCAATGTATGGTGCAGGAAGCGAAGATCAAAGATAAACTTATGATTATAACGATAGAATTGCTAGTAAAACTTTAAACGCGTTTTCCTCGAAACTATGCTTGTCAAAACCGTGTACAGGAATTCTCGACATCCAATGAACGGATCGGCTTGAAATTTAGTACACTTATTCAGTGTAATAGTATCTTAGTCTTGAGCGACGTTTTTCTTGTTACATTTTCTTTTTCATTACTTATAAAAAATAATGATGTCATTTATCCTCGAAAAAGCGAGAAAAGAATTCAAAATGATTTTTCCGACGATCGAAACACGTTAACAAAAAAGCTCAAGTCTTAACCAGTATTATCTATTTTAATGAAAAAATGGTTTTTTTTTAGTTTCAGATCAACCGGGTGGCCAACATCAAGTACACCGTTGAGCCCATTACGTTCAGAGGCCCTTCGCGATATTGTTTATAACTTATTTAATTATAAATATTTTAAATTAAATTTGATACACACAAAGTAATGTACATACGAATAAATGTCAAGACGATTTCTCAATCATCTTACTTAAGGGGTAACCCCACTGTAAACGTCTAAAATTGAGCGATTTTTCGCGATTTTTTTGCGTGGAACGACAAAAAAAAGTATAACAATATTCAAGGATGTTATTAGTCATATCTTAAAGTAAACAAAAAAATAATTATATTAAAAAATGCGCTGCGGCACGCAGTATAACTAACGCAAATTTGAGTCAGGAAAAAAAGATTTAATTTTGATTAATTTACATGAGTATAGCTAGAGAAATACGTGGAGAATTTTGAAAATACAAATTTGTGTGCAATTGGCAAGCATTTAAGGTAAAAACTCAATTTTCGACAGAAGAAGAAACAATCGTGTTAATAAATAATGTAATAATTAACTCATGGAATATCCCGTGAGTGTTTTTCTTCGGAATGTTAAAGATGTGATCAAAATTTGGAGTGAATGAATAAAAACTGCTGGAGTTATTGCCCCTTTTTTACAGGTACCAAACATTTGCCTTTATTTTAAATAGTTAAAAGCGACAATTTAAAAAAAATCATTTTTTGGAAACTTCTAACGTGGTGTTACCCCTTAAGGGGTTAGGCCACAGTAACGGGTATAAAATAATGTTCGAATTCAACAATTTTTTTTCGCATGAAAAAGTGATTCACTCATAAAATTAATTACACATCTATCAAGTATAAATATCCAGCTGTTAGAAAAAATACATATTTTTTTCGATGTACAAAATAGCCGACTATTTTCTTTTATCTTTTTTTAGGCGCTCCGCGGCGTGACATTTAGCATCCACGATTTTTGACCTAGAACAAAAAACAAAAATTCTCGTCAATCTACATTAGAATACCTAGAGAAGTACGGACGGAATTAAAAAAAATATTGTTTTATTCAAAAGTAGTAGGTATTTGAATGAATTTTCAGTCAAGAATTTCGTATAAAACTGCTCATAAAATGAAAAGTTTTCGATTAATCAAAAATTCCGTACGTACTCCTCTTCGAAATGCAATTAGGAACATAACTTTTAAATTTGAAGTAAATCGAGTGAAAATTGAAGTTATTTGTCACGCCAATTGGAAAAAAGCTGATTCGAGAAAACGCGTTTGGAGTTTTTGGTACTTCAGGAAAAAAAATGTCTTGCTATAAATCGAATAGTAACTTATTCTTGTGATGATAAAGCACCGTTTTAGCGAAAAAAAAATCGTTTTTTTTTTTATTCTCATGTGGCCTTACCCCTTAATCCTTCAAAATTAATTCCTTTAAATAACCCTGATTTTCGGGTCTCCATAGTAGCTTAACCCCTTAACCGGGGACAACCGCGCAAGCGCTTGAGCAATCAAATGAAGAAGGGTGGCTCGGTCACTATATCAGCCGTGCTGCGTGTTCAGTCAAAAAAATCAATAACCACCCCATCAGCCCGACAGCGTATTCTCGCAATGTTTTTTTTTCACCAGTCGTAAGCGAACAAGGTGCTGGTCTCATTATTTTTTTTTTTATAATAATAGGCCCGAATTTCAAAATTCTTCGTCGCTCGAACTCGTCCACGATTATCGATGATCCTCCACGAGAACAAACGCAATGTCCTGGCCATTGTTGACATCGAAACAGTAGCGAGAACGTGATCACTCGGCGCTTGAAACACAGCCTACGATAAATCAATTTTCACCAGCTGGAGAAGCAGCGATGTGGCGGAAACAAAGTGACGAACAAATGCAAAAAAACGTAGCCGATGTGATGGTCAAAGTGTATATTGCCGCGAGAAAAGTACGATGTTACGTGCAGAGCGGGAGAAAAATGAAAATTTCGTAATCGAAAGGGAACGATCATTTTAAAACGCAAGGTGCAACAGTTTGAACGAATATATAACATATGCCGTAACTTGGAAAGGGGTTTTTAGGAGTACAAAAAAATAATTAAGAACGTCGCGCGTGAGAGAATGGAGAATCAGCAAGATGACGGTACGATCAGAAGAGGTCAGCCTTTGCGAAGGTTTCAAAACGACTATAACAACGATAATCACCCTCAATCACGTGAGTAACGTACCAAAATAAGCTTCACTCAAATTCACACTGGCTAACAAAAAAAAGTATTTTTCGATTTACTTTTTAAAAATGCGAGAACGTAGGACAACGTTATTGAAACGGAGAAAAAAATCAACGAACGCATGACAGAACACTTTACGAATATAGTTTCAATACGGAATAGAATGACAATTTTATTTATCTGGTATTGCATTGAATTTCTGTATAAAAAAAATCGTTTATACGTAAATGGACATGTTTTCAAAATCTTTGAAAGGAAAATGATAAATGGATTTTTAGCTATTTCTCCCGCATTTTTACGTACATTTTTGCCTCAACAGCATTGAAAAAAAGGTTAAGGTTTAATTTTTTTTTCAGGCCCGCTCAAGGGGTTAGGCTACTGTGACGACGCAAAAATAAGGGTTATTGAAAAAAAAAATTTGAAGGAATAAAAAGATGATTGAAAAATCGTGTGGACATTTATTTTTATGTATAAGGAGTACAACTTTGCAGTGACCGTTTTTTTCAAAAGTTTAAGGCTTTATTATAAAAAAGTGGCTACATATTTTTTAATCAAAGTACTGCCCGTCGCTAGCTACGACCTCGGCCCATCTTTCAGGTAGCATTCGAATCCCGCGTCGATAAAAGTCTTGGTCCTTGGAGGCAATCCAGGAATCGACCCAATTTTTGACTTCTTCGTAAGTACCGAAGTGCTGGTCAGCCAAATCGTGTGCCATTGACCGGAACAAGTGATAGTCGGAAGGGGCAATGTCTGGAGAGTACGGCGGGTGGGATAAAACCTCCCATTTCAGCGTTTCCAAGTACTTTTTCACGACATTTGCAACATGGGGTCGGGCATTGGCATGCTGCAGTATCACCTTGTCATGTCTTTCGTTGAATTGTGGCCGTTTCTCTTTGAGTGCCTTACTCAAGCGCATCAACTGACGTCGGTAGAGTTCCCCTGTGATGGTTGCGGATGGTTTGAGCAGCTCATAGTACACAACGCCCAGCTGGTCCCACCAGATACACAGCATCACTTTGGATCCGTGAATATTCGGTTTGGGCGTCGATGACGGAATATGACCAGGCAGTCCCCATGATTTTCGGCGTTTGGGATTATCGTAGTGAACCCACTTTTCATCTCCAGTCACAATCCGGTGCAAAAATCCCTTCCTTTGTTGTCTTTGGAGCAGTTGTTCACAGGTGAAAAATCGGCGCTCGATGTCTCTCGGCTTCAACTCATGCGGGACCCAGTTTCATTGCTTTTGGATCATACCCATATCCCGGAGACGTTTTGAAACTGCTTGCTGGGTTACTCCTAACGTCTCGGCGAGTTCCTCTTGAGTTTGGCACGAATCCTGGTCCAGCAAGGTCTCTAATTCTGCGTCTTCAAAAACTTTCTGCCTTCCGCCACCATGCTTGTTCTCGACCTCAAAATCTCCACTTTTGAAGCGTTGAAACCACCGCCGACACGTTTTCTCACTAATAGAATCCTCTCCGTAAGCATCTACAAGCAAACGGTGGGTCTCAGCCGCAGATTTCTTGATGTTGAAGAAGTAAATCATAACCTCCCGCAAATGCTGAGAATTCGGTTCGTAGGTTGCCATGTTTGAGTGCCTATAACTTTATAATGCATACACGTATCCGTTAGCTTTTTTAAATTGTTTACATTGGCAGAGCCTCTAGTTTAAAATGCCACTTTTTTTTATTGAGCTAGGGCCACTACTTCGGCCGCAGTGGCTCTCTAAGTAAAACGGTCACTGCAAAGTTGTACTCCTAATATATTAAGAAAGTTGTGTACTAAATTTCGTTAAAAAATATTTATAATTAAAGAAATTATAAGCAATTTCGCAAAGGACCTTCGAACGTGAGGGGCTCAATGGTGTACTTGATTTTGGGCATCCGGTTGACATGAGACAAAAGAAAACGAGTTTTTTTTTTGTTAAAATAGATAATATTGGCTAAAACTTGACCGAGCGTTTTTTTTTTGTTAACGTGTTTTCATTTTAAAAATAATTTGAATGATTTTTCGATTTTTTCAGAGAAAATGACTTCATTATTGTTAATAAGTGATGGAAAAAAATGTTAAGAAGAAAAACGTCGTTCAAGACTAAACTACTATTACGCTGAATAAGTCTGCTAAATTTCAAGTCAATCCGTTCATTATCGAGAAATCGTGTATACCGTTTTGAAAAACATAGTTTCGAGAAAAACGTGTTCAAGCGATCATCACAGTGTAACGGGTCGAAAAATAGCTAACTTTCGCGATTTTTTTTTCGGTGCTTAAAACACGGTAATCAGTCTGATTTTTTTATGTCAAATAAAATACATTTTTAAACGTTCATTTTTATTTATTTATCACATTTTTTTAACGGTTGCAAATGGACTTTGAAAAAAGGAATCTTTCGAAAAAGATTATTAATCAGTATGAACGCCGCTATCTTGCTATGGAGGTTTTTGAAAAAACAATATTGACAAAATGGCGGCACTCTAAAAAAAAAGTTTTGAACTTAGCATTTTTCCCGAGAGTTTTTCGTTAAAAAAATATCAAGATTTTAAAAAAAGCTTCAATAGCAAGATAAAGAATGGCGTGAAGAATGTTGTGTCAACATTTGAGACGGTTAGCTTGGACACTCTTCCTTTGAGAGTGTACACCTTTTGAAAAACGGCTTTTCGAGAAAAACGCCATAGAATGGGTAAAACAGGCGACACGTATTTTTCAAATCTGTGGAACCCGATTTTATAGATTGAAACGCACCCTTGAAAATTGGGGTGTTTTTCGTTTTTCGTCGATAACGTTTTAACGGTACGAGGTATGAAAAAAATTCCAATCGCAACAAAGTTTATTTTTTCGTCTACTATATATTGGAGATGAGAACGATAACGTTATCGAGAGGCCGGCTTGAAATTCCGAACTTTGAATGCTCCCACGATTTAAAATTCCGAATTGTAATATTCCGAAATTCAAGATGGGGCCGGGTTGAAATTTCGAACTTTGGATGATCAGAACGCTCAAAACTCCGAAAGAATACTACCCCGAAAGATCAAAACTCCGAAAGAATTTTACACGACAGACCAAAACTCCGAAAATCTAAACACCGTCAAAATAATTCGGCTATGGAAGTTTTAAAAGTTTCAAAATTTTCGATTAATCGACGAATTATTCAATTATTCATTATTTCAAGATTTTTTTTTTTATTAAGAAGTGATTTTACGTCAATTTTGAAATTTGTCGGCAATGTTATACGTTCTACATCATTTACAGTCAACTGTGTAGACTTTCGCTGGCATGATCTTGACATGGGCGCCGGGTTGAAATTCCTAATTTTAATGTTCCGAAATTACAAGGTTCGTCAAGATCATGCCGGCGAAAGTCTACACAGTTGACCGTAAATGATGCTGAACGTATAACATTGTCTAGACTAATTTCGAAATTGACGTAAAATCACTTCTTAATAAATGAAAAAAATCTTGAAATAATCCGTCGATTTATTGAAAATTTTGAATCTTTTAAAAGTTCCATAGCCGAATTATTTTTACGGTGTTAAGATTTTTGGTCGTTCGTGTAAAATTCTTTCGGAGTTGTGATCTTTCGGGATAGTATTCTTTCGGAGTTTTGAGTGTTCTGATCATTCAAAGTTCGGAATTTCACCCCGGCCCTGTTCACATTTCCGGAATTTTGGTCTTTCGAGTAAAATTCTTTCGGAGTTTTGATCTTTCGGGGTACTATTCTTTCGGAGTTTTGAGCGTTCTGATCACTAAAAGTTCGGAATTTCAACCCGGCCCCGTTATCGACGCCAAACCAAAAACACCCCTACTTTCGAGAATGCGTTTCACCCCTTAAAAATCGGGTTCCGCTGATATAAAAAAAAATACGTGTCGTCTATTTTTACCCATTCTACAAGCATGCCAAATTTAATCGAAATCGGTGAGATCGACCTCGCAACCTTCCCTTGTAAGAAAGGCTGCAGCGACCGAAATTATTCGAGTACGCCCCAAAAAATGAACAGCATGTTGATAACTATCTATACTATCGGATAAAATGCAAAAAATCGACTTTTTGAAAATTTTACACTCTGATGATCCCTTCAAGTTTTACCAGCAGTTCTATTGTTGTAATCATAAGTTTACCTGCAATCTGCGATTCCAGCACCATATGTTGAACCTTCCTCTTCAATTTGCGTTGCCCCAAGCGACGAACGAGTGTTCGTCGTTTTCACGGCGGCCTAGGCCCTTAACGAAAATTAAAAAAATTGATCACTGCAGCTTTACTCCACGATAGATGGGGTCTTTTTTATTACCATTCTAATAATCTTCACGTATAATGTTCTTGCAGATATTCAAGCGCCAAAATTTGAAAATATAAGCCAACAACAGCAACAATTGTACGTATCGGCACGTTCGAGCGTACGAATAGCCGTCTATTTGATGTCCGGTGTATTTCTGACAATGGAAATTGAGAGAACTACCACAGCTCAACAAACACTGAATATCGTACAATGCGAAAGCGAGCTCGGTCTTTCGAGAACACCACCGATCGCAGGCCAACCGGTGTTCGCATTGTGGCTCTGCTCGTCGCAATTGGAAGTCCAGTTGCGTCCCAATCATCGACCTTTGGAATTAGCGGCGAAGTGGTCAGGCCTGGTAAAGAAATATGGCACTCAGGACGGACCCGACGACGAGGAGCCACTGTTGTATTTTCGAAGAAACGTTTTTTTGTCTCGACGCGAAGAGGAGCAAGTGAAGGATCCGAAAACTCTTGAGTTGCTCTACGCCGAGGCGAGGCACAACGTGCTCGAGGGTAAACGCAACGATTTATTTAACAAAACAACTTTCTTCATTTTTCAAGCTTTTATTTGACTTGACTTTCTGTGAGATGCAAAACGGAAAATCGATATTTCACTCACTTCCCAATTACTTACTTAGAAGCTCTGAAATTTTGAATCATGCATCTAAAAGGCGACAATGCATGATAGAGCTTTAAAAAAAAGATCCTAAAATTTTCAAATTTTTATGTAAAATTAGCGATATCTGATCATCCATATAAAATCTCACTAACACACACAAGCACATTCGTAGCCGACTGTGTTTGCACGTGAAAAGTTTATATGCAGCAATTAGTCCTAACCCGAGTAAAAATGAATATATATAAACATATATAATTGTATATTAATTGATCATATACAATTGTATACAAAAATTGGCCCGACAGAATTTCATATATTTGTATTTAAACGTATACAATTGTATATACTAATATACTACCGTACATAACTGTATATTAGTATATACAAGTTTATACGTTTATATACAAATATATAAAATTCTTTCGGGCCAATTTTTGTATACAATTGTGTAAGATCAATTAATATACAATTATGTATATTTAATACATTCATTTTACTCGGGTTTATATTTTATAATTCAACGTTTCAATGTAAAATACGTTGATATGTTTTGTCATGTAGAAAAAAAGCTATTGTGACACATATTATACCAGTCGAAGAAAGCGATGACATTTTGTTAGTAAAATATCAAGAAAAAACTAATATTAATCAACTGATCAGAACTGGAAATTATCTCCGTAAGAAACCCAATAATTGTGATCAAATTTGGCAAATATATTGCATCAATACATAATTTGTTAACTTTTAATAAACAATCTTTTGATTTACCTGCTTCCATACGCGAATAAAACCAAAGAAAACTTTTTCTATATCTAATCATATATGAAGCCATATAAAGATATATACAATTATATGTATTTCAAAAGAAAATAAAAGTACTCATATACAGTCATATACAATTTTATATGCCGTAAATAAAATTTTCGCGTATATATATATATATAATTATATACAACACTATATTGAATTATATATAACTGTATATGATATTATATCTAATTATATAAACTCCCTATAAAAATAATATTTCCATATATCATTATATGCAGAACTATGTATAATTTTATCAAATCAAATTTAATGGAAGTACATTTATATCGGATTATATATATGATTGTATATCATTTTTATATAATTGTATCTAAGTATACACAATCATTTTTACTCGGGAAGTTAAATCCCAATTACAGTCTTACTTATTTTTTTACAAGCATTTCATGTTCGTAACGTACAACCTCGTAAACTAGTAAATTACTAGTAACATCTAACTAGTAAAATCAATTGAAGAGTAAAAAGTAGAAAATAAATTATATGTATAATTTTTTTTAACCATCTTTCATTTAAGGCGGGAGCCTGAATTAGAAAGTCCAAAAAAGCCTTTTTTCGGGAATTTTTTTTGAAAGGGATAAAACAAGTGGGCCCAGTAAACATTGAGGTATCATTGCTTGTATATTTGAAATGTATAAAAAAAATTCAACATGAAACACTAAATGACTGGAGATTTATCAGCTTATTCCAGTTATCAATGCTAGTATATGAACAAAAAAGAAAACATTCATTTTAAAGAATTCTCCTATTGATTTTGAAAAAAGGAAGTAAATGATTGACCTCTCAAAAGATATTCGTACTTCAATTTCATTATCCAATAACTTCTCTCTATTTTCCTCATCTTTCGAAACCAATTATTTTGACTTCAACTTTATTCAGAGGAACGAGAATCTGCATTCCAAGTTTATTTTTGTCAACGCCTATACGTTGAAAAATAAGAATGAAGAGAAAAATCCAGTTTTGGTTGCAAAAGAAGCTGAAAAGTCTTATCCGTTATTCAGGAAGATATCCATGCGAGGGGCAGGCGCGTTACGCGAGTTTAGGAGCCCTTCAAGCTCGCATCGAATTGGGACCTTACAATCCACAAACGCACACATTGGCCTACTTCAGGAAGCATCGCGCCAGATTTTTGCCTCATCATTACAATTCACCGAGTTTACTTCTCGGTCTTGGACTCGGTCTCGGTTTGGTCGGTGGCAAGGGTGCACCGGAAGCGCGACTTCTCGAACAGTATAAAAGAATACCGAATCATTCCGGGACTAATCCGAACTCGAGAAAGCTGGTGAGAAAGTACCTCGAGTTTTGCTGGGGACTGCCGACTTACGGCGCAGCCTTTTTTCAAGGTCAGATTGAGAGACCCGTCCGCGGACTCGCATCTTGGATCACGAATCGTGATTTGTCGGTCCTCATAGCTATAAACACCAGCGGTGTTTACATCGTCGATGATATGCACTGCGTAAGTACTCTTTCATTAATTTATTTTTCTTTTCTATCTATCTCTTTTTTTTCCTTTTATAATAAATATTATTCCTGACGATGTTTCGCTTTAAGGCGGGATATACATTTACAATGATCAGAAAATCGCTTTCTTCTTTTTTTCTTTAACGATAGAACTATATATGAAGCATTCCACACTAAGTGAAACACTAAAAAATCATGTAATTTTTAAATGGGCTCATAATTTGTTTTTAAGTTCCTTCGAGTATCAAAAGCAAGGAGGAGGACAAAATGGTTCTAGACAACACTAAATATTCGTCGCAATCCACTGCTGTGCCTAAAACAATGGTCGATATTCAATTTCCATGGTTCGATAAAATTCTTCATCAATAAACCTTAAAAAATCATTGGGTGATATGAATTCTCCATCACGCCAATTTTTCTGTGGTTTGTTATGACATCCACGAAAGTTCTCTCAAATTTATGGAAAAATAAAAGTGGGCGAACTTGACGAAAAAAATTATTTTTACCTTATTTCGTTGAGAAATACATTAGCAGAATTTTTAACAGTTACGAAATATATATGATTGAAAAGTACATTCGAAAACCTGAGTTTTCTTCTTTGACGTTTTTTTTTGTACAATGCATCACTTTTTGAGTATAATGAATCGAAAAAAAAAACGAAGATAATTTCTCGGTATCCAAATTCGGGTGTAAAATCGAATTTAAAAATCTAAAAAAAATTGTAGTTGCTTTTGACACTCGAATGAACTTAAAAACGAATTATGAGCCCATTTAAAAATCACATGATTTTTTAGTGTTTCACTTGGTGTGGAATGCTTCATATGGAGAATATTTTCTCAAACTTTCAAAGCGAAATTCGAAAAACTTCAAACGTTACAGTCCGCTGTAACGTTTGTCAACGCTGTGCCTCACCGCTCTGATTCGGAGCGGGCGTGAACTTGAAACGCGTTTTTTTTTTCAAAACTGCATTATCGAAATTGGGGTGCAGGATTACGCAAAAACTATTCAGCCGATTGAGTTGAAACTTGGTAGAAATATTGATAATATTGGTACGTTCTTCTTGACGGGAATTGTTTTTGAAAAATTGAAGAAAAAAACTAATTTTTTCATCCACATTTTACAGAAATGTTGATTTTTTTTGTAGACGCGTGCCGTTTTCTTAAATTTTCATTTTCTTCATTTTAATTACCGCCACATAGAAACTATGCATGTTCTAACTAAAAAAATGTTTGAACTTTTTTGCAAATCAAAGTCTGCGAGAAGCTAGACTGTACGCCGATTCGCAACTCCCGCGGCGACCTTGCTGTAACACTCTGCCACAGCTCCGCCATTTTAATGATGAATTAATTTAAAAAATTGTTTTGTATACTTAAATATACTATCAAAGTATACCTAAAGTTTGATAATTGTACAATAATTATTTCTTACTTTAAAAAATCCCTCAATATTGCTTTTTTTCCATTCTAAATGTATATCCCGCCTTAACTCGCGGACTTTTACGATGTCATCTCTTCCACTTTTTACCCACCTGTGCCACTTCACTGTTTTAAGGTCTCTAAAAAGGCCCCCTGCATTTTCTCCTAATGCAACGTCTTTACTGCACGAATAATTGAACCACCGTGATGCTTTTTTAAGGGGTTACGCCTAGTTGTAAAAGTCGAAATATCTCCTTCTTCAAAAGCAATATATTCTGACAGTATATCGACTTATGAATGTACCCTGAAAATTTCAAAGTTTTCGGATCAATTGACACATTTATAGGCTGTTATGTTGACGCCCATCGGAACGCTCGGTGCGTCGTTCGAAACTAAACGCTTTGTTTCGAAAGTACGTTTTCAATGTCGGCGAGAAAAATATCTCAAAAACTACTGCATCGATCTTTCTGAAATTTGTAGGGTTTTTTTTTCTAGACGTAAAAATATAGCATTCGATCGAAGGATTTTCTTTCCGATGTATACTTTTTTCTAAATGTTCAAAAATGCATATCTTTACCACTAGATGTAGAAAAATAGTTCGAAAACGCACGTTTAATATGACGATTATTTGAAAGCTAACAGTTGGTAACAGTCAATCGGCCCCGTGCATAAGTAAGGGCGCTCCCCTCGTACTTCATAGGGTAAACTAATATACTAAGGAAATCTGTTCGATTTCTTTATATCAGATAATCTGGTTCGGAAGGCCATTGCTCACCGCAAAATACATTTTCGAGAGGTGCTTTCCGGACATCGGCTGTAAATCGATTATAATTTAACGGGTTACCCCCACTTGTACCGCAAAAAAGGCCTTTTTCATGGATTTTTTGAAAGAAAACTACAAAACTTTTTTGATCGATCAATATACCATCTTAAAGAACACATCTTGAAGAACTTTCAGTAATTTTTTTATTGAAAAATATTACATTGTTTAGTGGCAAATGGCCGTCAATGAAATAATGTTTTTATATACACGGTTTGCGGTGACCAACATTGCGGCGAAGTGGATCATCTGAAAAAAAAATGCGGATGGATTTAGTCAAATATAAGTATAAACTAGTCTTTAATCGAAGGATTTTGAAAAATATTCATTTTTCACAAAATGGCGGACAGTCAAAGTTAATGGTTCGATTTTAACGAAAAAAACCGCCGTTTTTGGCTATAAAGCGGCCATTTTTTTTTTTTTTTCGAAAAAAAAATCGAACGTTTAAAGACTACATTTTTATGTATTAAATAAGCCTGCAAAATTTCAAGAAGATCGGTTCATTAGTGCTCGAGTAATCTTGGTCACCGACTTCAGAAATGTCATTTTGAGAAAAACGCGTTTAAAGTTTCAATTTCAGTTTACACGAAGAAAATATTTTTTTCTGTAAACTTACATAGAGTCATCTATTCCGGGTCCATACAGAAGTATGGGCCCGGATACTTATACTTCAAAAAAATGCAATAAAAAAAATCGATTTTTTCAAAATCGCAAGTGGGGGTAATCCCTTAATATTTTTACACAAAACATTACAGAAACTTTTTCAGATGATACTTTTGCAAATACCTAATTTTTGTAGAAATTTACCAATGTGATTCTCTATAAAAAAATTCCAAAAATGAGCTGTTTTCGACTGTTGCAACTAGTCATGACTCGCTAATGATTCATTTTTCCGAATCAACCTGTCAATCTCTTCGAAAACATTAGCTCACGCTTTTGCATAATTTTTCTATTTTTTCGTGTCGCAGAGTCTCTTGTTAGGACTGAAGTACTCCGAGCTTAGCTGGGAAATGGCGAAGCCCTCCGACGAAGGAAATCCAGATTGTTTGCCTTGCCTTTTTCTCCAGTTTCCCGTTCGCGAGAACGGCGCTCGAGTCTACAAAATACTCCAAGTGTTCTCCAGACAAGTAAGCTCGAAGCGACCGGCCGATCGACCGTTGTAAGGATCCCAATGAAACGTCAAACTGTTGCAGGCAATAATGATGGATACTCTTATATCCGGTTTCGCGGAGGAGAGTCGTCACAATGACGTTAACGCCGAAGCGACGAGTCAAAATAAACCGGAAAATTCCGTTATTACGAACGTCGGTAATTTTACCAACAAACTAAGCAAATTCACTTTGGCAACTTTCGACGATCAGGGTAATCATTTTTATCTCGTATAACAAGTAAAAGAATGAAAATCGTCGATGCGACGATTGCTCAAATTAACATTTTTCATGTGCGCTCCAAATTGAGAAAAACAAGATTTTCTTTTGGACGTCCGAATATACTAGGCGCGCAACTAAGTTTCCGGGTTTTTTTGACCAATAAAAAATCGAAATTTTCAAGAGAAATACGAAAAATGGTTCATTTGAAGTATTGTCCCTCGCTGTTTACACATTTTGCCTTCTCTCTGGCTACACATAAATACCGCGACGATAAAAAGACGCGTCTCTGGACTGAAACGATTCGTCCAACCAATTTTGTACTGCATCGTAATTGGCCAAGTGTAGCCCACCCAAGCCATGCGCCATCGACCGGAGCAAGTGATAGTCTGAAGGGGCCAGGTCTGGCGAATACGGCGTGTGCGGTAGCAGATCCCATTTCAGTGTTTTTATGGTGTCCTGGACGATGGAACTGCGATGGCACGGAGCGTTGTCGTGCTGCAATATCACACGTTCGTCTCTCGTGTCCCATTCTGGCCTTTTTTCGAGCAATGCGTGGTTCAAATTGATTAGTTGTTGTCGATAGCGATGCCCATTGACAGTTTCACCCGGTTTCAGCAGCTCATAGTACACGATTCCTTTCTGGTCCCACCAAACGCAGAGCATTGTCTTTTTTCCGAAGCGATTAGGCCGTGCCGTCGATGTTGACGCTTCGCCAAGTGAAAGCCACGATTTTCTGCGTTTGGGATTCTCGAAACATATCCATTTTTCATCGCCGGTAACAATTCGATGCAGGAAACGCTTTCTGCCGCAGAAGCAAAATTTCGGAAGTGGTTCTTCGATTTTCCATTTGTCTCTCAGTCAACTCATGCGGCACCCACTTTCCTTCCTTATGATTTTTTTCCCATGGCGTGCAAACGTTTCGAAATACATTGCCGAGTCACCTTTAATGCCTCGGCAAGTTGAACTTCCGTTTGAGTGTCATCTTCATCCAATAACGCTTGCAGATCGGCGTCCGCAAATGTTTGCGTTCTTCCCGAGCACTCCTGTCCCCAGTCTCAAAATCGCCACTTCTGAACCGCTTGAACCAATCTTCACACGTTGTTTTTGATGGTATATGTTCGCCGTAGGCCTCCTCAAGTAACCGACGTGCTTCAGCTGCTGTTTTTTTAGGTTAAAGTAGAAAAGCAATGCTTCCCGCAAATGCTGTTTATTTGGCACAAACTTGACAGTTTCGAGGTTAGAAAAAAGGTCGTTGTGTTGCGATATTTGTTTATATTACGACTGGGTATTCTTAAGGATGTATGGCAGCTACTGCAGAGTCGTTACAGAACTGATTATGCAATTTGCAAAAATCGCATTTAAAGACTAAATAAAATAATTGTAGTATTCATTGAAGCTAAAAAGGAGATTTACCACAGCTCAAAGTAAAACATGCGGTACAGAAAGAAGAATTTTCAATTTTTAACTGCAAATTTAGTTGCTGATTTGATGTATGTTTTCCCTGACGTTTTCGTGGTTACGACATACGAGCTAAAGAAATACGAAAACGGTCCCATTTAACTCGCAATATCTCGCAAAATATATGGGCACATGTCGATTTTTTTTTTAACGTATCATGCATATTACAGCGATACCGCACAAAAGTTTTTTTTACGAAAGAGTACTCCGGAAATACCTTTTTTGCCAATGTAAAGGGAATTTTGGACGTACAGTCCTATGTGCCCCGTGTTAAATGACCCAACTTTGAATTCGTTTATTTCAGCATTCACGTGGGCAAATTTTGTTTTTTTAATCTCAAAAAGATCTCGATATTTTCCTTTACAATATCAGTGAGTTTCAATTCGAACAGTAGTAAATAACTTAGTTGCCATACATGCTTAGCAGATATCCAAGCTATAAAGACACCCAATGTCAGACCTGTATGCCGACTACATGTGTCGCTAGCGCCATCCATGTGTGAAACCCGGGAACTCAGTTGCGCACCTAGTAAGATCTGTGGATTGGGAACTTGGAAATGGGAAAAAATGTTACGGTACATGTGACAAAATTATGTTATTTTTTTCCAGGCCGTTGTATTGGACAAATGGGCTCTTGGTCGTTCCAATGATAATCATTTCCAGCGAGCTTCGGTGACCAAAAATGAAGATAACATTAACTGGGATAAACGTAAACGGTGATACATGACAAAGAACTTTTTTAAACGGAAATAAGTGTATTTTTATTCAAAACGAAACCACTCCCGAGCGAATAAAATTTACGCGGCATTAAAAAAAATGTGTTTCTCTATTTGAAAATGCAAGTAGTGTCGCAGAAGAGAGTCAATTGGAGATTGACGAGAGTCGTTTGTCCGCTTTGAGTTTCGTCAACATCTCACGATACCGCTCCGGGGCTAATTCACAATGGCGCTGCAGACGTACTTCGAGTGTGTGGAGATGAAAATTTATGTCGTTAGTTAGATTCATCAATTCTTCTTCCTCTTCCCTTGTTTTTCCCTCTGACTAAACAAGGACAACGGAGAACAAAATTAGAAAATTTCGGTCCAATTTATTTTGTTTATTCCGAGCCGAAATAACACGTGATTCCGGGAAACCTTATTCGAAAAAAGTAGCCATTTCATTGTGTGTGAATCGTGTGTCATTTCGGCTCAAGGCCTTACACCACAGTAAAGGGTATAAAATCATGTGCGAATTTAACAATTTTTTTCGTATGAAAAAGTGGTTCACTCATAAAATTAATTATACATCTATTTCGTATGAATATCAAGCTGTTGGAAAATATATATATATTTTTTTCGATGTACACAAATGGCCGACTACTCGAAACTTCTCGAAACAGCTTTTTTCCAATTGGCGTGACAACTTCAACAATTTTCACTCGATTTACTTCAAATTTAAAAGTTGTGTTCCTAATTGCATTTCGCAGAGAAGTACGTACGGAATTTTTGATTAATCGAAAACTTTTCATTTTCTGAGCAGTTTATGAGCAGTTATAACGACATTTTTCGCTGAAAATTCATTTCTTAAGTTCAAATACCTACAACTTATGAATAAAACAAAATTTTTTTAATTCCATACGCACTTCTCTAGGTATTCTACTGTAGATTGACGAGAATTTTTGTTTTTTGTCCTAGGTAAAAAATTGTGGATGCTAAATGTCACGCCGCGGAGGGCCTAAAAAATATAACAAAAGAAAATAGTAGTCGGCCATTTTGTACATCGAAAAAAAAAAATATATATTTTCTAACAGCTTCATTTTATACTAAATAGATGTGTAATTAATTTTATGAGTGAATCACTTTTTCATACGAAAAAAGATTGTTAAATTCGCACAGATTTTTTACCCGTTACTGTGGCCTAAGGCCTTAAGGTAGACCGAGCGCGCGCCGTTGATATCTATAGATTTTGTTCAAATTTTAACCAGACATTGTTCATGTCATTTTGCATGTTTGAGTGAAATTTCAGAACAGTCGACTATTTATATTGGGAGATAGTGGGTTTTTAAATTGCAACTTTTAACACTGCAGGGTCTGCATTGAAATTTGGACGGAATAATTTTCCGTAAAAAATATTTGTCCCCTATAATAAGAAGACATATGGCGATACCGCATCGTTCCACGTATCCAATGACGTAAGTTTGCGCGGTATATTTAAAATAATACTGCAACACTATTTTTTATGTGGATGTAATTTTTAATCGAACAAAATTTTCAATTAGTTATGAATTAACCTACACTTTTATTTGTTAATGAAGATACCATAAACAATATAAAATATTAATATTTATAACGCAAATATTTTTTTATGATACAAGTTTTTAACTTTAGGCAGGCGATAATTATTTTTTTCTCGAAATATTGAACAATACTGTTTTGCGGTGTTGTCATATGTCTTCTTATTATAGGGGACAAATATGTTTTACGGAAAATGATTCTGTCTTTACTGAACATTTTTAGCAAAACTGAATAGTAAAGGCGATCCAAACTTTTTTCACTCTTTCCCTTACTAGTTTGCTATCTAAACATAATCTGTTTTCAAAATTTATAAACACAGTAGAATGGTACGATGAATTATGTGACCTGACTTTCGATCAATACAGACCCTGCAGGGGTAGAAGTTGAAATTTTAAAACCCATTATCATGAGTAGAAAACCCATTACCATGAGTAGACCTTGAGGCCTTAGGCCACTCTAGAGGCCGGAAAAATAGGCTTTTGGGGGATTTCGTTTTCAGAAAAACTACAAAATAAATCGAGATTACAAAAAAGGGTGTTTATCATCCATATCAGTGACTGTATACAATAATTTTTTTGAAGCGATTAATTTCAAAATGGCGGCTGTGCAGCGATTATCTCAAAACTGCATTTTTTAAGTTGGTCGGAAACATAACTCAGACGATTTTCAACCGATTCACTTGAAATGTTGAATATATCACGAAAAATACATTGTCTATGGAAGTACGTAGGATTTTCTTTTTATATTGCATAGTTCATTTGTTATTAACAATTATCTGACGATTTTTTAGGCAAATTTTTGGCAAGTGAAAAATTTGCCTAAAAAATCCCTAAAAAGCCTATTTTTTTACCTCTAGAGTGGCCTAACCCCTTATACGATATTTTTTCAACTATTTCCAAGTCAGTGGCGCAGCGCAGTGGTCAAGCGCATTGCCTGTCACGCCGCTGGCTTGGTTTCGATTCTCTCTGCTGCCGTTTTTAAAAATTATTATTATTATTTTAATTTCTCGTAATGTAGAATTCAATATATTCAAGCAGTTAAAAACTCGAATGAAGTATGCTTTCCAATGAAGCATGTTTCGGAAAAATGTAACTGGTCAAACAAATCTTTTATAATATGTGCCTGGTGTGAAGAATATGTATGTTCCAAATGTTTCTACGATGAATATCACCCTAAAAATTGTTAAATTATTTCTGATTATGAATAAAAAGCAGCGTACATAATTAATTGGAAGAATTGTCGGAATTTTTATTTTCATTAGAAACTTCACCTAATTATATGAATTAACTGCTTGAATATATTTAAATTCTACAATAAATAATTGAACATTGCGAGAAATTAAAATAATAATAATAACTTTTTAAAACGGTAGCAGCGAGACTCGAAACCGAGCCAGCGGGGTGATAGGCAATGCGCTTGACCACTGCGCTACGCCACTGACTTGGAAACGGTTGAAAAAATATCCCTCAAGCTCCCTCAGGGTGAAATCGGTGGGTCCCGATTGGCGTCCTCCCCTTGTGACACGTAAAACGTTCACGTTAACCCTCAATCCGTGAACCTGGGTTGTTTTCATCCTGCCCAAAATCATCTTCTTCGCAGGCTGCTTAAGAGGTTAGGCCACTCCAGAGGCCGAAAAATAGACTTTTTAGGGATTTTTTTTCAGAAAAACTACAAAATAAATCGAGATTACGAAAAGGGTGTTTATCATACATATCAGTGACTGTATACAATAATTTTTTTTAAGCGATTAATTTCAAAATGGCGGCTGTGCAGCGTTTTACTCAAAAACGCATTTTTCAAGATATATTCAACATTTCAAGTGATTCGGTTGATAATTGTCCAAGTCATGTTTCCGGCCAACTTAAAAAATGCAGTTTGGAGATAAACGCTGCACAGCCGCCGTTTAGAAATTAATCGCTTGAAAACAATTATTGTATACAGTCACCGATATGTATGATAAACATCTTTTTTTGTGATATCGATTTATTTTGTAGTTGTACTGAAGAAAAATCCCCAACACGCCTATTCTTTCTGCCTCTAAAGTGGCCTTAATATTTAATGAAAAAAAAAAAAAAAAAAAAAAATCGGCCTCTAGAGTGGCCTTAATATTTAATGAAAAAAAAAAATATTTTAAAAAACTCCTATTTTCCCTTGAGAAGTACGGCCTAAAAATTGACCATGCATTTTTTTCAGATATTTTATATTGACAATTGTTGGTTTGGTAGTGCAAAAACGAAAACGACCCAGGTTCACGGGCTTAAGGTGCCTCAAATACCTTCACGGATTGAGGGTTAATATTTGCTCCAATTTCTTTCCGTTCAAAAATCAAATTTGCGCGATTTGCATTTTATTAAATTTATTCAAAATTAACACTCGTTTGCAATTTCAATTTTCACTATTGATAGTTAAGATTCGATCGGAATTTTAATTAATTTCAGCCCATTATTGCGACCTTGGGGTTGTGTAAACGACCATTTTAATTACCTGAGTCAGCCAATTCTGAACTTCGTTCAATTCTTTGCTGCATTCATCGAACATTTGTGATATGTGATTGGCGCGATCGGCGAGCAATTTTTTCAAATCGTCCAGGCACTCTTGTCGCACGTAAGACGCTTGTGCTTTCGTCAGTTGGGCCGGATTACCGAGCCGTGCCAAATAAGGGGCCAAGTAATCGACCTCCAACTCGACCTCACGCTCACTCTGAGCTTTCAAGAGCCTCTCCTGCAGGACAGTCATTTTCGTGTCGACAAAAAAGAACGAGAATAGAGAAATTTCATAATGGTGAATCGAGTTGTAAAAATGGTATGTTCGACAAATTTGTGGAAAAACAGCAACAATGAGAGGAAAATATCACTGCCCGAAATTTGTGCACTCACCTTAGCCAACATAGTAGCTTTTGCCTCCTCATTGCGATTTCTATCGAACAACGAGACACTCAGTTTCGGCATCATGTATTCGGAGCTTCTTTTCTTTAGAAATGCCGATACCTCAGCCTCGGCGTCTCGCACGAGCGTCAGACACTCGCCCTCTGCTTTCAGCTGTTTTTCCAGCTCGTAATAGAGATTCAACTGCTTTTCAGGACGTACCGTAGGGTCTGGCTGTCATTTTGAGGAATAGAAATTAAGGGGCCAGTCGACTTTGAAAATTTCAAAAAATCGAAAGCAAGCAAGACTCGAAGAAATCGACGATGATGAGCAATCAGAAGGGATTTTGTACGGTGCAGGAATTGCCGATTGAGTTTAGGTAAGAGTTTTTCATAGTATAAACTTCAAACGCGTTTTTCTCGAAACAACGTTTTCAAAATCTAGCTCCATCGTATCTCTGAAACTAATAAACCAATTCTCTTGAAATTTGAACCACATATTGTAAACATGATTCGGAACAAGATGACCCTCGATGGTTTTAAAATTTTGATTTTTACTCTTTTTTTTGCGAAAAATTGCGAAAAAACGCGTTTTTTTTTCGTTTTTCATCTGCCATTTTGTTATTTTTTGATAAAACTTTATATCCGAGGGTCATTTTGTAGCTGGTGTCATACTGAATCTAATGGACTTTGATGTTTTTATTTCCGACAAGCCGTTGCCGAGTTATGATGGAGCTACCTAGCCCACCTATTTTTGAGGCGTTACGTTAAATCATAGTTTTTGTACTTAAAAATGAATAAAATTTTTTTTTAATGTATTTCAAGACTTTATTTATCGAGCCCAACAACTGTTATATTCATATCTTTTATAAAATCCTCAAAAATATGGCGAAAATAGCCTTTTTTTCGTGGCTCCAAAGTGAACTGGCCCTTTAAAACTGAACATAGAAGAATAACTGGAGTGTTTTGAAAATAAAAAAGTTCTTACACTCAGTATCGTTATGAGGCAGCAGGGGTACACAAATTTAGAACCGTTTCGTAATAACGTTCCAATTTATCATTATAGATAGTTCAGCTCACTTATTTCGGATACGTAAATACTTTTAGATTTATTATTTTTTTAATATGGTTAATTTATTTTCGAGCTTTATTAAAATGATTATTTTCATAAGATTCCAAAAGTCCTGACGTTTTAGAAATCATAACAGCTGATTTCGCTGCTAACAAACTAGGTAGTTCAACACTAGTATTTTATTATGCTGAAGTTTGCATCGTTGCGAATTTTTTTGTCCTTGGCATTCGCTGTAAATTTTCGAACACCTTAGACTTTTCTGTCAGTGTACCTTTTTGAAGGCTATTGGTATTGTTCGTTTACTTCTTCGGTATTCGGACTACTAAAAATTGCGTGAACAAGTTCTTACGCTCAATATATAGGATGGCATCAAAGTATTTGCGTTTTATCATCAAAAACAAAATACAAAAGCAGTCTTGAAACGAATGATTAGTTTTATAGAATCCGATAGATTCGATAAAATTCTTCGATAAATAGAAACCCTAAATAGAATCCGATGGTGGATACGTAGAATAAAATTAATCATTTGTTTCAAGACTGCTTTTTTATTTCATTTTTGGTGATAAATCGCAAAGACTTTCTTGTTAACCTAATATTTATGACGTAGAAGGGGTATACAAATTTCGAACGTTTTCGTAGAAACGTTCCAATAATTCAGCTCATTTATTTTTGATACGTAAATACGTTTGGATTTGTTATTTTTAATATGGTTAATTTATTTATCGTGTAAAAATATTCGTCGATCTTTATTGAATTGATTATTTTAATAAGATTCCAAAAATCATATATTTGAACACTATTATTTGTGTATCACGGGCGTTCGCGGTGAATTTTTGAATACCTCGGACTTTTCTGTCAGTGTACCTCTTTGGAAGGCTATTGGTGTTTTGTTGGCTCGGTTTCTCGGTAATCGGACTACTCAAAATTCCAGCCACATACAAAAATATGAAAAGCTGTCTTTGGAAAAAGATATTGAAGAAATAAATAATAATTACGTTATATTCCTGAACACATTCGGGATCGAAAAGTGGACGTTCGCCATTCTCGGTCGGTGATGGTTTAAGGAATCGTTTCGTCGCTCTGGTTATACGGTTCTTCTCATAGTGATATTGCAGTATTATCTCGTTTTTGGCTATACCGAAGTCCCTGATAGCAATGTCCTTGGACGCCGGGACGATTTCGTTTCTGTGAAACTTTTCTACGATCCTCTGCAAAGGCGATACCAATTAGTGTTGCATGGTCGTTTCTTTTTCGTCATCCGAATGTGAAATTCAATATTCATCCTATTACCGAAACGATTCTGTCGCGAGGACCATGTTCCTCGTCCATGGAATATTCAACGTGCCTGATTGTTCAACAGGTGTTTTGGAAAAATCATACATTTTTATTTCACGTTTCAATCGTTCTAATCGTACCACTATGAAGTATCGTTTGGTTGAACAGGTTTACCGGTAGTAGAGAAGATCTTCGCGACCTATGTAGTGTTGGGTTAGATAAGAAGGACCCGTCTCGAGAGACGACAAGCCATCGTAACGTACGACATTGTAAAAGACCAACGTTCTCCCTTCGTCGATTCCCTCGTTACAGTTGAACGCATACCGGTGTTCTGCGATGACGATTCAGTCATTTCATTTTTCAACAATCTTCTGTTAAATGTGCCGAACATTATCGCCCGAGTGTGCGTAGTATTAAGGGGAGGGCAGGGGTTTCAGCGTGAAAAAAAAACACTTTTTTGCGATTTTTTTTCATCTATATGGATAGAGTAAATTTATTGAAACCTTTTGTACATTGTTAAGTGTCATTTCAAGAACATTCCGTGAAATTTGTACGCGAAAATATTCACAAACAAGCCGGTGCCGCGTTTTTTCTCGAAACCACTTTTTCAAAGTCCGTGTTCACTGCCATTTGAAAACTACATGACCGATTTATTTCAAACTTGGTACACACTTTCTACATATAAAATACCTCCCCCCCAACGGTTAGTTTGAGATTTTTTTTACATTGAGGGGATTTTCCACCCCCAAAATGGCGGAATTTTTCGTGAAAAATAGCACTTTTCACTTTACATGACCACCAAAAATTTAGAAATGAAAAAAAATCATCAAAGCCCGTTGGGGTGAGGATTTGATGATACTTTTACTAAATTTTAATGGTACTTGATTTCAGATAATTTCTAGCTGACAAGGGGACAGTACGGCAGTCGGATTTTTGTAATTTTTCGTATTCATGGTACGTGAAGTTCAGAGCTCGAATATTAATATCCCAAAGCAGTTCGACGCCATATTCAGAAATTTTCGAGAAAATTGACTTTGAAGTTTTCGAGCGCACTCTTATCCCACAAAGATGCAGCGATATTCGATCCGGGCTCGTGGCGTACCCGGTAGCGCTCGAGTCTAGTAATCGCGGGGTCGCTGGTTCGAGTCTAACTTCGAAATTTTTTTTTTTCATTTTTTTTTAATTCGCATACCTCCGTCATTTAAATATCCCGATAAATTTTTGTTGTATATAATCACATATTATTATATATAATTAATATAATATATCTATATATGTTTATATATGGACAAAATCCATATATGGTTATTTATGTACAAAATTCATTATAGTTATACATAATTATATATTTTCTCATATATGATCATATATTATTTATATATAACAATAGGTGATTATTTATAAAAAAATAAATAAATAATCCCGGGATAAAAATCATAAAATCCATGCTAATTCACATATATGTAATTATAATTGTCAATGATAAATGCAAGTCTTATTTTTGATTATCTCTTGCTTGAAATTGCGAATAGGCGACGTAAAAATATCCAGTAATAATATTTACATAAGCTCCCTTGTAGATTAATAGGAATATAAATAGAAGAATAAATGTTGAAATATGTGAATATAACTCACATATTTCAACATTTATTCTTCTATTTATATTCCTATTAATCTACAAGGGAGTTTATGTAAATATTATTACTGGATATTTTGAGTACGAAAAATTACAAAAATCCGACTGCCGTACTGTCCCCTTGTGAGATACAGTGAACACCGCAAATCGTGTTTTTCCAAAGGCGTTCCTGGAAAAGCTTTGTCGCCGGGCTGTTTGTGGATATTTTCGCGTACAAATTTCACGGAACGTTCTTGAAATGACACTTAACAATGTACAAAAGGTTTCGATAAATTTACTCTATCCATATAGATGAAAAAAAATCGCAAAAAAGTGTTTTTTTTTCACGCTGAAACCCCTACCCTTCCCTTAAGGGCTGACACCACTGTGAACGTCTAAAATTAAGTGATTTTTGTTGGGTGTAAGGCCAAGTAAGCGGATAATAATATTCAAGGATGTTATTGGTCATATTTTCAGGTGCACAAAAAAAAGTTTATACTAAAACATTATACAAAATGGTGACGCTGGAGCCATTCTCGTGAGGCATGTTGAATTTGAGAAGACCTGCGGCACGCAGTATAACTGACTCAAATTTGAATTTGGAAAAAAAAAACAAAAAAATTCTATCAATTTACACGAGTACAGTTAGAGTACTACGTAGGGGATTTTGAAAATATAAATTTTTGTGTAATTGGCAAGCATTTAAAGTGAAAACTCAATTTTCGACAGAAAACGGACAATGTTATTTTAAAGATGTACTCGAAATTTGGAGTGAAAAGAATGAAAATTGTTGGACTTACGCTGCGTGCCGTTTTGAAAAATTGTGTTCAGAGAAAAACAGTCAACGTCTCGAGCACCAAACGTTTTCCCCCTTTTTCTAGATAGTTCAAATCATTGCTTAGGCCAATTTTGAAAGATCAATTCTTTGACTATTCTACAGTGGTGTTACCCCTTAAGGAGTTAGGCTGCTGTGAAAGATAAGAAACACTCGTTTGTCGCTTGCGACAACTCGAATGGGAGAGGAAGGTCCAACGTATGGTGCAGGAATCGCAGATTCAAGGTAAATTTATGATTACACCGAGAGAACTGCTAGTCAAACTTTGAACGCGTTTTTTTCGAAACTATGCTTTTCAAAACGGTGTACACGATTTATCGATATGCATTGAACGGATTGACTTGAAATTTGGCACACTTATTCAGTGTAATAGATGTTTTTTTTTTCTTTATTTCTTATTCATAACTTTTTTCATTAGTTATTAACAATAATGATCTTATTAATCTTCGAAAAAAAAGACGAAAAAATTCAACCATTTCTTTTGGTGATTGGAACACGATAACAAAACGCTCGGTCAAGTTTTAGCCAATATTATGTATTTTTAAAGGGAAACACTCGTTTTTTGTTGTTTCAGATCAACCGGGTGCCCAAAATCAAGTACACCGTTGAGCCCCTCACGTTCGAAGGTCCTTTACGAGATTTCTTATACCTTCTTCAATCATAAATATTTTTTAATGAAATGTGGTACACAACTTTGTTAATGTACATACAAATAAATGTCGAAATGATTTTTCATCTTACTTAATCCGTCAAAATTAATTTTTTTAAATAACCCCGAATTTCGGATCGTCACAGTTAACCCCTTAAGTAATAAACCAGATTATTTCGAATAATGTTTTATTCCTGAATTATTTTTCGGTTAATTAGGAATTACGTAATTTCCATTGACTAGGAATGATGATTTTTCGAAATTGCGTGTTTATTATCACTCTGTGTCAGAATGAAATTTTGAAGATTCGATGAAAAAATAAAAAATATTCAGTTTTGATTTCTCATCCCAATCAGAGTTGCACGCCTGTTGAAGGCGAGTTACGACGCAGGCACGTATAGTTTCGAAAACAAATTGGTAAAGAAGTAAGAATTGTTCTTTTTTATTGCCGGATACACGAAGAATTGATACCTTTGCAAGCATCTCGGCGACCTCTCTTGTAATGATCGATCGCGAGGTATGTATCGTGATACTTCTCGGATTCTACGAGCATGTCAGCTCTGTTCGCGTATTTCTCGTACACTTGGACAGGAATCTTATACTCGTAGTCCTCGTAAATCGTTAGCTTACGGACGAGACCGTCCATCTGCACGTACGGGGCGTAAAAGTCGACTTTTGTTTTTTTGAAGTACCATGTTTTACTTCCATTGGGATACCGACGCTCGAAATCTGACGAAAATTTGAGTATACCGGAAATAAAAATTCACCATCATTGTTCGCGAGTACAATGGCAAATATTTGAGGGACGTGAGACTGATTGCGATAATGTTTTGTGAAAGTCCTATCGTCATAATCCAATTATCGTTACCGTCATCCAACGACCAGACCCCGACTTCAACGAAATGACATAGACTGAATTTCAAGCTTGCCTATAGTACTTCTTCATAAATGCGTTACCATCTTAAGGCGGGATGTACATTTACAACGATAAGAGAAACGATATCCTTTTTTTCTTCTTTAAACGATAGAACTATATATGTAGAATATTTTTCTAAAGTTTCAAAGCGAAATTCGAAATACTTCTAACGTTACAGCCCGTCAACGCTGTGGCTCAACGCTCGGATTTGGAGCGGGCGCGAACTTTAAGGGAGACTATGTCCTTGAAATTTTCAAAAAATCAATTTGAGCTCAACATGAGCAGCTAGAAGAAGAGGAGGGATGCCTCTATGGACCAGGCATTGCCGATTAGCGGTAATTATAAACACATTTGTGTAAACACATTACAAAACTTTAAACGCGTTTTTCTCGAAAACACGTTTTTAAAAATGGCTGACATTCTCCTGACCGCTGTAATTAACGTATCGACCTGAAATTTGGAGAGCGTACTGAGAAAATATGTCTTCACGGAATGACGGATCGTTTTTTCGATAGAAACATTTTTTCATTTATTATTTATCTTTTTATGCGAAAAAAACGCGAAAATTCGATTTTTTTTTAAATTGCCGCCATTTTCCGAAATTTGTACTAAACGAAAAACCCATCTGTCATTCCATGACCAAAGGGTCACAGATTGATAATATGCTTTGAATTTGTGTTTCAGATCAACAAAGAGGGGGCAGTGATGTCAGCCGTTTACCTCCCGCGATTTGAGGAGCTGTTTTCGCGGAGCTGCAATGGCCGCCATTTTGGTTTTTTTTATTTTAATTTTTTAACGTTCTGTATATCATGAATAAAAGGAAGAAAAAAAACGCACTCAAAAAGCTTTAGTCGTTTCCTTTAAAAAAAATAAAATGTAAACACCTGAAAGATGGCACTCCAAGGATAAAGTCTCCGTTAAACGCGTTTTTCTCAAAACTGCATTATCGAAATTGGCGTGCAGGATTGCTCAAAAACTATTAAGGAGAGGGTAAGGGTTTCAGCGTGAAAAAAAAAACACTTTTTGCGAATTTTTTTCATCTATATGGATAGAGTAAATTTATTGAAGCCTTTTGTACATTGTTAAGTGTCATTTCAAGAACATTTCGTGAGATTTATACGCGAAAATATCCACAAACAAGCCGGTGCCGCGTTTTTCTCGAAACCACTTTTTCCAAGTCCGTGTTCACTGCCATTTGAAAACTACATGACCGATTTATTTTAAACTTGATACACTTTCTACATATAAAATACTTCCCCCCAACGGTTAGTTTGAGATTTTTTTTTACATTGAGGGGGTTTTCCGCCCCCAAAATGACGAAATCTTTCATGAAAAATAGCACTTTTCGCTTTACATGACCACCAACAATTTAGAAATGAAAAAAAAATTATCACAGACCGTTGGGGGGAGGATTTGATGACACTTTGACTAAATTTTAATGGTACTTGATTTCAGATAATTTCTAGCTGAGATACAGTGAACACCGCAAATCGTAGTTTTCCAAAGGCGTTCTTGGAAAAGCTTTGTCTCCGGCTTTGTGGATATTTTCGCGTACAAATTTCACAGAATGTTCTTGAAATGACACTTAACAATGTACAAAAGATTTCAATAAATTTACTCTATCCATATAGATGAAAAAAATTGGCAAAAAAGTGTTTTTTTTTTCACGCCGAAACCCCTACCCTTCCCTTAAGCCAATTGAGTTGAAACTTGGTAGAAATATTGATAATATCGGTACCTTCTACTTGACGAAAATTGTTTTTGAAAAATTGGATAAAAAACTTCTTTTTTAATCCACATTTTACAGAAATGTTGCGTGAAATGTTGATTTTCTTTTGTAAATGCGTGCCATTTTCTCAAATTTGCATTTTCTTCATTTTAATTGCCGTCACATAAAACCTATACATGTTCTAACTGAAAAAATGTTTGAACTTTTTTGCAAATCAAAGTTTACGGGAAGCTAGACTGTACGCCGATTCGCAACTCCCGCGGCGACCATGCTGTAACACTCTGCCACAGCTCTGCCATTTCGATGATGAATTAATTTTTAAAAATTATTTCGTATACTTAAATATACTTTTAAAGTATGCCTAAAGTTTGTTAATTGTAGAATGATTGTTCCTTGATTCAAAAAATCCCTCAATACTGCTTAATTTTTTTCCTGTCTAAATGTATATCCCGCCTTAAGGGATCATCACAAGGTAAAATAAAAAAAGCGATTTTTTTGTATTATCCGATATTACAGACGGTTATAAACATGCTGTTAAATTTTTGGGGCGAAATTCGAATTATTCCGATTGCTACAGCCTTTCTCAGAAAAAGGAATTCGACGTCAAAACGTTGTACAGTCTCAAAGAAGAGTTTTCAAACTATCCGTCTCAAATTTTGACACAACGTTCTTCACGCCATTCTTATCTTGCTATGGAAGCTTTTTTTTAGTCTTCATATTTTTTTAACAAGAAACTGTCGAAAAATAGACCAAATTCGATACTCTTTTTTCGTACCGCCGCCATTTGGTCAATATTGATTTTTAAAAAACCTCCATAGCAAGATAGTGGCTTTCATACTGATTAATCATTTTTTTTACAAATTTTGGATCAGATAATTTTTATGGCCACAACCGTGAGGGCTCCTTATTTTCGAAGACATTTTCAGCGATTAAAAAATGCAAAAAAAAAAACTAAAAATAAATGTTCAACACTTTATTTTCTGTTCTTCATGAGTACTTTGAATTTACATTAAAAAAATCAGACTGACTGGCGTATGTTAACCATTAAAAAAATCATGACAATGAGCTATTTTTCGATCCGTTACATTGTGATGACCCCTTAAACTACACGCACGCAGTTCTGGTGACGCCATCTGTTGGAAAACAGCGCGAACTTATTCAGCCTCCTAATAGAGATAGACGTTCTTACGAACGTATTGCAAAAAAAAAGAAACGAAGTATACTTTACCCAAACTCTGTATCTGGATGTTTTCAACATAGGAGAATGGCATTTCGAGGTGTTTTGCCTGTCGATCGCGAACGTCTTCGTCAACGTCCCCGTCTTGGTCGACTCCTGGGACGAGCCCCGATTCACCGGGCAACAACCTTTCCCAATTTTTCGGATTACTCAAATCCCAGTGGAGTGTAAAGCAGCCCTCTTCGCACGTTTGCATGTTCACCCAATAATTTTTGTCGTTCCAGACGCTCTCAATGCCGTGATACAAGAATTTAGTTTCACGCTCAGCGGGCGAATACGCGATACCGGAAGTGGATTCGATGAAAAATGGCTTTTTGATTTCACTTTCGCGTGGGCCGCCCACTTCCGGCAGCACCAATACCCACGCGTGTATTCTGTTGCCCCAGTAATCATCCGGAAGTGGACGTTCTTGTTCCTGCGTTACAAATTATTGCCGGCTCGCTTACTTATTCGCGTTCGAACTCAAATCCATTGATGATGGTTTGGAAAAGTGACGGATTTTGCAGATATGATGACATTTGGTGCAAACACCCGAAACAAATTTGACCGGCACAAGTTTCTGCTCAAAGAAAACTACCAGACTAGAGCCCGGAAGAAAAGTGGGTGGGGATCGGAAATTCGAACGATCAATATTCAGAAGGACCGAAATTTCGAATCCAGTAATGACGAACGTTCCAATATAGATAGATCAATCTTATGATAGTCTGTAAAATAGTTCATCGAAATTGTGAATACAAAAATCTCGAAGTTGATTTATAGCGAAAACAAATATCAGATTTAACTAAATAATGAGACATATAATATCGATTCGTCTGTATATATACACCAAACGATTCGAGACGTCAAATCGTCGAATTGTAAATATTACGACGGTATACAATTTCGAATTCATTAAAGCGAAGAAACAAAAAGTCGATCAGCTGAAAGAGCGATGGGCCAAAATGGCGAACGGTCCGGATAGCGAAAACTTGGGATCGAGCAATACTACTTGCGCTTCGGAATGAAGATGGCAGATGGCGTTAGTGGTCAGTCGGGTCAGGCAGCCATGCCATGTTCGCCATTTAGGTATTCGCCATTTCGGACCATCGATCATTAGCGTTTCTAAGATCTACACATTGGAAGTCTGTAGTCTCGATATATGACTTTTTGCTATAGACGGTATTACGAATATTTGATACTCACTTTTTTCTATTTCGGAGATATGAATGTTGTAGATTGTTCGAATCTGTATTTGTATGACTCAAACTGCAGACTATCTGAATATATGTTCTCGAATAAATGAGCCCTCGAATAAATAATCCTTTAGTGTAATAGTTATTCGATTTCGTCATCGGTCAAAGGATAAAATTTCGAATATCTTAACCTTCGTTATTTTGAGAGTTTATAATTCTGTCGTTTCTAAATCTTTGTCGTTCTATATTTGGTCATTCGACATTTTGACCCCCACCCATACCTTCAAATATCTTTACGAATTTTTTTACACGATTTGGTGAGAAAATGGCGCTGCTGATTACCAATTCTTCACCAAATTATAAAACAAAAACGTTTGAACCTTATAACAACATTTTACATCGAAGTGAGTAGAGGATTTTTGATGCGTTGAAAGCTTTTTCCGAAAAAGAGATATTTTCGACGATTTTTGTTATTGGAAAGAATTTTTTCGCGCCAATTTGCACGATTTTGTAAAAAATCGATATTTTTGGATTTGCGTGCGTGCTAGGAGGCAAATCTTATCGAGAAAACAAATTATTTTAAATTTTTGTTCCGGGTAAAAAGCTGTAGGACTTCTGCTGGCTGCAGGAGACTATCAGACGAAGGTTCATCCAGTTTGATCGTCGCCATTTTGTTACAAAATCTTGTGAAAACATTTGTAAAGATACTTGAAGAAATGTAGAATGAAGGCCACTGAATTCACTTTATTTTATCAACTGGGTATCCATAAAAACTGTTGAAATGCGCCTTTTGTCGGGCTCTAGACTGGTAGTCCCCCTTAAATAAAAAGAATTTTCGAATGATGAATAATTACGAAAACTAGATTCGTAAAAGAGAGTTAACAACAATCGCATGAGTTAAATAATTAAACAATACAAATTTACAACTTTTATAAGAGATTTCTAATGGAATGGAATAAAATTACAAAAGAAATCAAGAAGAAATGCTTTGTCCATGGAACAGTTTCATCTCTTTTGCCGCCATAAAGTAGATTTTTTTACGTACGAGCATCATCTTCACACGTTCCTTCTCCAGTTTCTCTAATTCTTCCTCAATTTTTCTCGCCTCTTTGGCCTCCATATCCAACAAAAGTTGGCTCCTAAAATCCGGTGGGCTTTTCATTCTATAGACGTTCGTTTCGATCGGTTCCGGAAGTTCTGAGGGCTTTTCCGGTTCCGGCAAATACGGACACGTTCGCATCGATGAGTCGCAAAAAACTTGTTCACGCGAAGCGTACCCGCTAACGACAAAAGCGTTGTACCCTTTGCCCAAAAGTAAGCTCACCAACAGGGTCGCGTATTCGAAATTGTTGGCCCTTTGGAATGTCAACAGCCATGTCGGAGAACGCAGAGTTATGGGCTGTACAAAGAAATCCGAAAACGTTGAAAATGAATTTTTTTTCTTCCCAAAATATCCCGTCGCTAAAGTTAAGGTACTCCTATCGCCAGGCTTCAATCCATAGGATGTTCATATTTTTTTTAGCTTCACTAAATAAATTAATAATCGTCTCTGTAAAATTTCAGGGTCGGTTTATCGACGTAATTACAGAGAAAAGAATTATTAAAATTGCGAAATTTTGTGAAGGAATTCCGAGACGAAATGCAAAAACCCAATTTCCGGTCGCTAAAAAAGTGTATATCATAGGGGGAATCCGTCAGATTCTTAAAAATGATTAGATTTACATACTTAACCCTTGTAGTAATCCAATGCTCTTAGAAAAAAATACGCTTATTGATCTAATTTTTATGTAATATCAAGTTCAATTTGAACTTCCGGTAGTGGATTTATTATCCCTTGCTACGAAAAAGAGACGTGACAGCAAGGCAACAGCTGACTATGTTCCTAACCTCATCTCACTCAATCGAACTTTCACACATATTTCATTTTTAACTGACATCTTTCGCCGACACAAATTTTCCACGCTTTTTACCAGTCGTGGTCCGAAAACAATGCTTTATATTTCCCGCACCTGACATTGTTTTGACAGATCGACGTTGAAAAGCATAGAGGTTAAACGCGCCTGGTTGAGCAAAAAGAGATGGAGATAGAACCAATATTGCCAAATATCAAACCTAGAAATACTGCGCGAATCGTTGGAATAACTATTTTTTCATTTTTCTAATTAAATGTGAACATTCATTCAACAGTTTACATTTGAGAAATTTTTGTCATGACTAATTATTTTTTTTGCATATGTTAAAAATATGAATTGTACACTGAATAAAAAAATTCGTTCATCCATCCAAAATTCAGTTGGTTTAACAAAATGGTATCTTCAAATACGTTCAACTTGATTTTTGATTGGCATAACAAAACAGTATAGTTGGGCAGTAACCAAAGATGCATTTAAACTATCTGCTTATTTAGCATGTCTGAGAAACTGTTAAAACAACAAAATTTCGACACAACAAAATGCATTTTGCACATTCAACGATTCTTGTTTCTCAGTGTACAAGTCTCAAGTATGATCAGTGGTATGACTAGTGTGAAGCGATGGGATTACCTAAAGCCAGTGTCGGGGACATTGGGGATTCGTTTTTATTAGTTGTATATATAATTAATGTTTTTCAAAACGGTGTACACGATTTCTCGATATCTAATGAATGAATTGACTCGAAAATTGGTACACTTATTCAGTGTAATAGTAGTTTAGTCTTGGCCAAAGGTTTTTTTCTTCTTCATTAGTTATTGACAATAATGATGTCATTTTTCCTCTAACAACCGGAAAAAATTCAAATTTTTCTTTTTTGATTATTGAATTACGATAACGCAAAAAAGCTCTGTCAAATCTTTGCAAACATTATCTATTTTAAGAGAAAAAATATCGCTTTTTTTCAGGTCCACCAGGTGGCTAAAATCAAGTACACTGTTGGTCCCCTCACGTATTGTTTATAGCTTCTTTAATTCTCCACAAGATGGTTCATAGCTTCTGTAATTATTGATATTCTTTTATGAAATTTGGGACACAACTTTCTTAATGTGCATACAAATAAATGTCCAAACGATTTTTCAATCATCTTACGTATTTCTTGTAAATTAGTTTTTTAATCCTTCGCTGTCACACGCACTTGGAGACCATGCTTTCCTGGGTCAATCTGACCCAGTGTGACAAACCTAGCAGTCGGATGACCATGGAAAAATTCATTAACATACTTTAAATATTCCATAATTTGTGTCAGAAATTATTACATAAAAAACATAAGGCAACATGACAATAAAAATCGTAACGACAAAAAGTTGCAAAAAAAACTTGGCGACGCGTCGTTTAGATCCCCAGTAACAACGAAGGGTTAAATAACCCTGATTATCGGTTCATCATAGTAGCCTAATCTCTTAAACTGGATAATAACTGACTATTGTAATTTTAAATTTGTCCATTCTGTTAATTGACATCAGATAATATAGAAATCTGTACGAGTATATCGACAGCTGATAAGGTAGAAACCGATTTTTATCGACGGCTGATAAAGTTGAAACTTATCGACAATCGAAAAATCAAGCCCGACGGTGTGTATCGTAGAAAAATCCGCAAGGGGGCTTCGGCGTTCTACGCTCAGAAGCTTACAAGTCCATAAATATATATATATATGTGTGCATCTGTAAATATACATACACCCGGCAGAGCATTTTCAGGAGTGGGAGAGGAAAGAGCATAACAATAATAATCTGTAAATACACGAGTATTAAACGCTCCTGCGAGAAACCTATATTCTCAAACACGACCACGTGCTGCTTGGAGCGTAGTACTACGTACCATATATACAATCTTGACCTACGACTCTCACGATTTCCACCTCCTTCTTTTCCCTTTTTTCTTCTCATTTCCCTTTTTATCTCCGCCCGGCGTACACAGCCTCGAATCGATATACCAGCGACCATTTAATTTTGTCATCGTCACAAATCGTGTAATATCGATCAATCGATATTATCGATTACGTATCGATTGGCACTCGGGGCATCAATTATCGAACGGACGTCGACCATTTGGGCAACACCCACAAATGTGCAAATTGACATTCGCGCAAAGCGCTACTGCCATATATACCCGACACATGTCCACGCCACAACAAAATGCGTATATCGAAAATCGTTTTCTTTTTCTTTTTCAAACATTTTCGCCGGCTTTTCTGGCCGAACCACCTGAATTTCTCGTTTCGCCAGACAAGCTGAATTTTCTCCAAGGGGTTTCGGTCGCAATTTCCCGTAATACGAGCATCGAAGCAGCACGGAGAGAGAAACTCTTCGTCCGCGCGCGAAGAGCTTCGCGCGCACACAGACTCGGGCACACGTATACGCAACCCCGCAACGGGTCTTCGCGTCTTCTCTCTACGGAGTCCTTACTTTTCTCTTTTTTTTTGCTCTTCTCTCGGACTTTTTTTTCCATCTTCTTTCTCGCGAAAACACGTAACGCGGCTGAGCATAGGGCGCAGTCAGGGTGGAGAGATGGCCAGTGGGTGGCGAGTCTTGTTCCCTTTTGGCGAAGCGAGAGAGAACGAGGGAGAATACTGCCCTCCTCACCCCTTGGAACCCCGCGCGCGCTACTATATGGCTCATCGCATACATAGATATAAGTCTATGTGTGTGTGTGTATGTACATCCATGTGTATATATATATATATATATATATATATATATATATATATATATATATATATATATATATATATTACCCGTCGTATACCGCGCTCGTGTCACCCTCATTCCGTGCGACCCCTTCGACCGTCACCCACGTGGGACTACACAAGTCGAGGGGGTGTGAGGGAGCAGACAACGCGCGGAGATACCGCCGCTCTGCCGACGTCGTCGTCGTCGTCGTCGTTGTCGCGGCCGCCGACGCGGCAGCTGCGCTCAGTGGTTCTCAATTTAGTCGCCGGGACAAGCGACATTTTTAGTTGTTGTTGTCTTCACGTGCTATTATACTCGCGCGATTATAACCGGAGGGGAATGAGGCCTTAGGCCACAGTAACGGGTATAAAATCATGTGCGAATTTAACAACTTTCTTTCCGTATGAAATAGTGATTCACTCATAAAATTAATTACACATCTATTTAGTATGAATATCAAGCTGTTAGAAAAAATATATTTTTTTTCGATGTACAAAATGGCCGAATACTAATATTTTCTTTTGTTATTCTTTTTAGGCGCTCATTTAGCATCCACAATTTTTTACCTAAAACAAAAATTCTCGTCAACCTACATTAGAATACCAAGAGAAGTACGTACGGAATTTAAAAAATATTGTTTTATTCAAAAGTTGTAGGTATTTGAACTTAAGAAATGAATTTTCAGTGAAATATTTCGTTATCACTGCTCATAAACTGCTCATAAAATGAAACGTTTTCGATTAATCAAAAATTTCGTACGTACTTCTCTGCGAAATGCAATTAGGAACATAACTTTTAGATTTGAAGTAAATCGAGTGAAAATTGTTGAAGTTATTTGTCACGCCAAATGGAAAAATGCTGTTTCGAGAAGTGTCGAGTAGTCGGCCATTTTGTATATCGAAAGAAAAAATATATATATTTTCTAACAGCTTGATATTCATACTAAATAGATGTGTGATTAATCTTGAGTGAATCGCTTTTTCATACGAAAAAAATTATTATTTTTTATATTTGCTAAATTGTTAAAAATTATTATTTTTTATATTTGCTAAATTGTTAAATTTGCACATGTTTTGATACCCGTTACTGTGGCCTAAGGCCTTAAGTATGGCCACCGACAGCGATACGTAACGTCGATGGAAATTCTCGACGCCCTCGTCACTATGTTGCATACAGTTACTTCGATGTTTTAAGGTTTATTCGCGGAGTTTTTATTTCAGTTCCATAACCCTTCATAACTCACTGTGAAAATTAAAAAGTAGTTGACTTTGTGGTAGGTGTTAATGAATAAGGAAAAACACCTATTACTTAGGTTTTTAGCGTTTTTATCAGGGAGCTAGTTATAAAGCAATAAGTTAGAAGAACAAGATAGCGACAGCCAATCGCATGCACGATCACAGCAGAAAGGGAGTCTCTTATTGGCTGTCGCTAGCTAACGATAACGAAAACTGTTGCTACCGAGTTACAGAATCTCGCTAATGAAATGCTTTGACGTAGTTGTTTTTCTTGTTGTTACACAAAGCTATAATACATATTTCCCACGCCGTTTGTCGTTTTGATATTATTTTCGATTTTCGCAAACTTTACGCACACTCGAATCCTGCAATCTCGCGATAGTGAGCTTCGAAAAAATTACGATCCGACTAACGCCATCTAGTTTGCATGAATTGCACTGAAAACACGATAGAACGGTTGCCAGTCGTCGAGTGACGTTGATTTCAAGAAGATTAAACGTCGATATGGGATTGTGTGAGGACTACGCTGGTTTGTTACAGAACTGTCACGCAATGATAGAAATAGTTCATTGAGAAACAACAACCTATTATTCATTTATAACAGGGAATCATTTTGCAGTTGCTGATGTATAAAGCGAGCAGGTCGCTGTTTGTGTATATAGAGGGCGCATCCAGCGATGCGCGCTAATCTACTGTTGGTTTGCGCAATGTGAGATTATTAAGGTATTCCTTTCGCGGAGGGCCGTACTTTGTGGGGGCATAAACAGGGCCCTTCCGAATCATCGGTGAATTACAGTGGCGCTTAATAAAAAAACAAGTTACGATAAATTATTATACTCAAGGATTGACCGGAATGGAAAATTTCGCGCAAATTTACTAGATTTAGACATGTTTACATTTTCTCTGAAAAGTCGCGGCTACGAAAATTCTTCTGCTAGTCACATATTTCTAAGTTTTATCATTAATTTATTCTTTAAACGTTCGATGATCCACTTTTTTTATTGTCGTTACGGAACAAGGGCGAGGGGCGAGTGCTGCCCCCTAGAAGAAAATATGAAGTCTATTATCCGCCCGCCCTTCTGCGAAACTAATATGAGCCCCCCCCCCCCGACCCCGATCAGATCGGTACGCTCTTGTTACGGAATCTTTAGATTTTTCACACGCGTGAGCAGTTTATATCAGGCATCTAGAGTTATTTAGTGTATAATCTATTGAATAGAAATATGGCCAGCGTGTCATCTCCATTAAACGCCGTATAAAAAAGACGATTTTCAGAGTCGTCATTTTTCGTTAAAAAAGTTCGACAACTTGGCTTGAAATTCTACCAGAATACTGAGGTGTCTGTTTACTGGATTATAGACGAAAATCAGTTAATTGTCAAATATTCGGGTTTGTGAAAGGAATACCTCGCGGATTGTCACACTCGCCGATTCGCAATTGTCACCGTACAGAATTGAAAAAAGCTCGTGGGAGGGAGTTATCGTTTCTCGGACTTCGAATATTGAGTTTAAAAGCTATTCGAACCGATGGAGCAATTCTACGAGGCAAGAAGGCATTTATAGCTCGCGATACAACGACGAATATGCGAACCGCTATTCGGGGTCCGCGCCCCAAGAGCGCAGCGGCTAGGCGAACTCTCCGCGCGCGTACCTAGTACCCGGTATTACCGACTTATAACACACACGAACACACACACACACACACACACACACACACACACACACACACACACACACACACACACACACACACACACACATACACACACTTTTACGTATATACACGTCGCATATACCCATGCACGTACATATATAGTCGCGATATACCCGATCCCCCTTGGCCCGTGCACGTCGTTTCTCCCCCGTCCAACATAGGTGTGTTTCTCGCGCACGAGAGAACGCGCTACGTACGATAGTGAGCTCGACGAGAACCGCGAGAGGCGCGGCAGGCGAGAGCGCGGTCGAGACCGAGAGAGAGAGAGAGAGATGGAATCGTTGTACATAAGCCTCGGGGCACATAAACGCGCGGCCGCGCCGCTGTTGGCCCGTGTGTACTATACGCGAGAGCACAGCACGGTCGCGAGATCGAAAGGGGCCGCGAGGGAGGAAAGAGAAAGAGGAAGAGATAGAGACAGCGGGTGAGTCCAAGGGAAGCACACGAAACCAACACATCTACGGATGGGTCGAGCCGCAGGACTCGGTTCGCACACACCAGGCATACTAAATTATATATATATATATATTACAAGAGAGCTGGAGCGAGAAAGACGGAGAAATGCGGACAGGCTCGGCCAGAGCCAAAGAAGAGTTACTCGCAAAAACTCCGACGACAATATGTATACATAGATGACATATATATATACGCGCGAGGACAAAGTGCGAAAACACGCGACTTTTTTTCGTTCGTAACATTCCGTTCGAAAAATGGCCATCAGAGTGCGCAATATCCGTACTGTGAATCTTCGAAAAAAAAGAAGAAAATATTCATTTCCGCCAGCGGCGAAAAAGTCAATCGCGAGCAATGGCGTTTTGCCGGTGAATGACACAGGGCTTCGACATATGGGAAAGTCATGGCGATTGCCATTTATATCGTTCTTTGGCAAATGGCCATTGAGGTAAAGAGGCGTTTTTGTCGGTGCGCGGGGCGGTAAAGAAACAACGGAAAGGGTACAACGAATCGACAGCTCTGATTCGCGTTCGTATATTAGTGCGGGTGCATCGAAATGAGTGTGCTTTTTGTTCGAATTACCGAGGATCCGCGTAAGTCCAGGCGGGTGCAAGAATTTACTTTGCATGCTTTATTTCCGTCTATTACGCATGTACGCGCGCGTATTAGGTGTGCAATTATGACTACGGGTTCTCTTCATTATGTCCAGATTAGAGCGTGGATGCCAGTTTACGATGAGTTTAAAAAAAATCAAATATTTTAATTGTTATTATTTTCATTTGAGCTACTTTTACTTGTTTATTAAATTAAGTTTAACAGCTTCAAAATATTATTATCTAGATTAAATATTTCCGAAGTGTCAACTTATTTATCCACGAGTGGGGAAGCAGAAAGGGTCTTTTCTTCCGCGGCTTACACTTGTAATAACCCGACTAGAAATGTCGCTACGGGACAAACGAGAGCTGCATCCGGCATACAGTATTCCGTACCGCGGCATGGTATAGGCCGCCGGATCAGAGCTTTACCGGGCGTGAAACGCTTTTTTGAATCCGGCCATGACGCGGATGCCGATAACGTAACTGACCCGTATACCTTTCCCGGCTCTGATCCGGTAGCCGTATGCGAGAAATAAAAAAAAAATAAAAAAATTACGAATAAAAAATTCTGGTAGTATTTTTTGTTTCCATATGCGTTATAATCCTGCCTATACGATAATTGGAATAAAAAGTATCCTGCCTCGTTGAAGTTTTTTACCTCCCCTCGGAGTTGAACCTACGTCTTCTAATTCTAGAGCTGAGCGCGCTACCTATTTAACCATTCCAACACTTGTGTAAACCTTCTTTTTCTCTTTGCATATTTTTATCATTCTAATTCGATTCTAAAGAATGTCAATAATTTTATTCATGGGGTTGAAGATTGCATCCCTGCAATGCAACGATAATTCTTTTTTTGCCGCATTTGTTTCGCCTATTTAGGCTGTGAAAATAATTCACGCGTTTTTACATATTCTCATTAGAGTGTTACGACCTTCATTTACGAAAAAAGGCTTCTGATTATGATTTTATAAAAAAAAAATGTTTAAGTTGTGCCATTAAAATTTAATTTTATTGATTTGATTGATTACCTTTTGATGATGATAAAAATAAACGAATGAAAAGGGAAGAAAAAAGCGTTGCATTCCCACGATGCAAACTTCAAATTTACATTTATTCGTTCTTTGTATCTTGATTTGACGATGACGGCGTCCTCATGGACACCATATTACTTTTATTAGAATCTTGCCGAAATTATGCACGCAGCAACTCAGTTGTTTACTTTGATGGCCCCGAATGAGGTTATCCGGTAGACATGCGGCGCAAATCAGACATACACTTCGAAGTGCATGGCGGATCGGCACCGGAGGTCTACTGGATTTGCCAACCTCGTAGCACTGATGGGAAAAGGAAAACCGATCAGGTCTTGGACAGGTAACCTTAACAGAGCCATGTGAGGGACGCGTTGCGGGTCGTCTGATGTGGGCCTGATTAATGCTGCTTTCTTACATCGGTATCTGGGTACTACTGATCTGGCAGACATACGGCGCCGATCAGGCACGGACTTCGGCGCCCTAACAAGGTCCTCGCAATATTACCTGATTCAGGACTGATCAGTTTGTCTTTATTACACCCGTTCTCCGGATTCACTGATCCAGTAAATACCCAGCACAGATCAGGCGGGCGCTTCTACGGTATTCCGGACCCTATCTTCAAACCTGCCTGATCAGTGATCCGCCTGCCGCAACAACATTTCCAGTCGGGAAGATAAGGTCGTCTCTGAAAGACGAAACTTCAAATGCCCTCTATTTTTTGCGGTCATTGTTTCAACAATCTCAACCTCGTTAATTAACGTGACCATGCTGTTGACTGCCTGCCACAGGCTATGCCGTTTATTTGCATTCTGGTAGCCACCATTACGCTGACTTGCATAAAACTTCCTATCTTTAATTTCGCTTGTTTACTACTCATGTGGTTTGCATGGAAGTTTCCATTTTTGTTCTTTTGTTTATTTATCGTATACTGGATTGAATATATTGAAGAACATAGCAAAGTATGTTTGGAAATGTACAATAAATGAAGATTTTAATAAAAGACTGTGATTTTTAATAAATACTGTGGATTCACCTAGCTATACACTATTATTTCTATAATTTCCATCTTCACTTTCAAGCTTCTAACGTTTTTAATCGCGGTTTCACATACATACCGGAAAATATCGTAGTACCGGTATTCCGATATTACAACTCGTTGATATCGAACTAATACCGTTAACGGGGTCCTCTAGTTTCTCGGCTGTTTTTTTACGGCTGTTTCAATAATTTTTTACGGGCAAAGCATCGAAATAATCAATCTCATTGTTTTTGCATAATCTTTATTAACATTTAAATAAGCTTTACAAATTTTTTGAAGTCAAAATATATAATAGAATAAAGGTTATAGTGGCCGACAGGAAGACATCAAGTAAAAGAGGTGCTTGACGGTGACCAAGATTGCGGCTGTTCTGCTTATCTGAAATAAAAAAACCAAACGGCATTTTAATCTTCATATTTAAGACTAGCGATTGAACTAGAGGGAATTCTAAATTACAAAAATTGACTTTTTTATACGCTTTTGAAAATTACATTCTATTTTTTACTCATTTTTTCTTAAGTTTTTCGCTCGTACAAAAAAACTATCGAAGCAATCATGATAATCCTAGTTCAATTGCTGGCTTATAACATATTAAAGATGCTGTATAAATTTAAACAAGATCGGTGCAGTAGTTTCTGAAATATCGTGGTCACCGTTTCGAAAAATGGTGTTTCGAGAAAAACGCGTTTGAAAGTTCGCGCATGTGATTTATACTTGTGAACCACTTCGAATATCGAAAAATCCTTTGGCACACATTTTCTACACATGTTGTAGATGTGATTTATAAAAAAAAATCGATTTTTTCGACCCGAGAAACTAGAGGGCCCCGTTAATGGAAAGAGCACCGATAGCCCAAGCTCTAGTCCAGGTTGGTGATACTTGTATTCGACAGGTCTGTACGCAGCAGTAAAACGAAATGGATGCTCTTTGACTGAAGTGTAAACAATAAGTATATTTATCGTATTCAAATGTCTACTTTTGTACCGAATAAACGTCATCTGCGGGGAGTGTAACTGTATAATTTCGTTCTGAAGAAACAAGCAGCTGAAAGCCATCGTTCAACGATTTAGAAATCATGATTTTGATTTGGATGATAAACCGCATAGAAAGCAACCGAATACCTTTGAAGACGCACAATTGGAAGCATTACTCAACAAAATATCGCGGCAAACGGATGAAGAATCGGCAGCAACATTAAATGTTGCTCAACGATGCATTTCCTTACGCTTGAATGAGAATGGTCCGAAAGTGAGGACATTGGTTGCCACACGAATGTCAACTTCTAAATTCATTATAAAAAAACTTAACGCTACTTTGAACTTAGCTGTGTCTTAAAAAGTTCTCTAGTTTATATACTCTTTCCATCCACATGTCATAGAAATAATAATTCATTATGTAATAAAAATAATGAGAATAAGTTTTTTTTATAATGAATTTCGAAGTTGAAACTTTTCATACATGTACACATTTTTTAGACTTTAGAAGCTCAAGAATCATTTTCTTGAAGCCAATGGTATCAAATAATGGTTAATTTGTAATAAACATACATTGCAGAATACAACAGAAGTTATTTTGTGTTATTACAACCACATACAAAAACCTTATGACAATTTAAAGGCCAAATTTCAGGTAATTAAAAAAAAACGAAAAAAAAAAATCATATCTCAATTACCGTGAAACTTAGGACATAGGGTCTAAGGGTGAAAAATCAGCAAATGACCTCCCCAATCCCCCAAAAAATGTGTCGGTTCATGCGCCAAACACCCTGTGTACACAGGGTGAGGCACATAAAGTGTTACAGAGCAATAGCCCTCAAACTATTGATTATATCCAACAATGTTTCAGACAAACGTTTCAGTGTTCGAGAAGGCCGTCATACTGGACCATCTTATTTTTTATATCGGTGGAGGCGCTCAAGCTACGTCAAGGTCAACTTCACTTTTTAAAATGGAACCACGTATTTTTTTTCGATGACATTATTACCGATTTTAAGACGAATTCAGCGACCTACATCTCAAGGTCATTCTAGTCACGCAAAGTATGAAAATAGTCGAAAAATGGAAAAATATCGGAATAATCACTTTCAAAGGATCCACTAACCTTGGTTTGGGTCTACCTACAGAAGATGCTCCAAGTGTTGGCCCTCGACTTGTAAGCACCTGTTAATTCGCTGATGAGAAGACCGTCTACCTTCAGCCAACATTTGTGGTGTAATTTCCGTACATGCTCGGCGTATTCTTTCTTTCATGTCTTCAGGCGTGGTAGGTGCTACCGCCATTACGCGTTCTTTGACGAAACCCCATAATAAGTAATCTGGTGATGTTAGATCTGGCGAACGAGGTGGCCAAGCTACAGGGCCGCCTCGTCCTATCCACTTTTCACCAAAAATCTCATTTATCACTTGTCTTGAACACAGAGCATAATGAGGTGGTGCACCGTCGTGTTGCATCCACATATTTGGTAGTGATCCGAGATATTTAGATTTGTATTTCATTTCAATAGGTGTTCGGAATGACTTTGAACGGCTTTGACCTCCTAATGTTTTTTATGCGGCTTGAGGTGCTCCACAAGATGGTTGAAAACAATGTACCGTTCCATTTAAAAAAGTGGAGGTGACCTTCACTGTGCGTCAGCGCCTCCACCGTGATGAAAAAAAAATTGGTCGCATTTGATTGCCCCTTCACACCGTACAACTTTTGTCTGGAACACTTTTTCGTGACGTCGATAATTATCGAGTTATTGGGGTGGCAGAGATAAGAGGGACACCCTATATATATATATATATATAAAAGCACGCCCATGCATGTGTATTAGACGAAAAATCGAGGTAACGCAATATATTTCGGTGTTTAAGGGGTTACCCCCACTTGAGATTTTCAAAAAATCGATTTTTTTATTGCATTTTTTTGAAGTATAAGTATCTGGGCCCATACTTCTGTGGGCCCGGAATAGATGACTCTATGTAAGTTTACAAAAAAAAATATTTTCTTCGTGTAAACTGAAATTGAAACTTTAAACGCGTTTTTCTCAAAATGGCATTTCTGAAGTCGGTGACCAAGATTACTCGAACACTAATGAACCGATCTTCTTGAAATTTTGCAGGCTTATTTAATACATAAAAATGTAGTCTTTAATTGTTCGATTTTTTTTCGAAAAAAAAATGGCCGTTTTATAGCCAAAAAACGGCCGTTTTTTTTCGTTAAAATCGAACCATTAACTTTGACTGTCCGCCATTTTGTGAAAAATGAATATTTTTTAAAATCCTTCGATTTAAGACTAGTTTATACTTATATTTGACTAAATCCATCCGCATTTTTTTTTCAGGTGATCCACATCGCCGCAATGTTGGTCATCGCAAACCGTGTATATAAAAACATTATTTCATTGACGGCCATTTGCCACTAAACAATGTAATATTTTTCAATAAAAAAATTACTGAAAGTTCTTCAAGATGTGTTCTTTAAGATGGTATATTGATCGATTAAAAAAGTTTTGTAGTTTTCTTTAAAAAAATTCATGGAAAAGGTCTTTTTTTTGCGCTACAAGTGGGGGTAACGCCTTAATAAATATATCTATAGGTGATTTGCGTACCGCACATATACATATACGCGGTGCTCGGAAAAACCCGACAGGCGTTCGCGTCGAGAACGCCCGACGGCTTCGTTTAACGGACGATTTGCCACTTTACTCGTGATTGCTCGGCCGATCGTTGTCCCTATCTAGCACCCCCCCCCCCTCTCTGTGAGGCTCCCTAATTCCCTATCCCAGCGGGGTGAGTGAAAAACGGGGGGCGGGTCGGAGGGAAGTGATCGGTCGAAGCGAGAGTAAGAGAGAGAGAGAGAGAGAGAGAGAGCCGGACAGAGATCAGTTCACGCGGACGCGACTGCCGCTCCTCATCGGCCTGGCAGCCGTGGTCGATCGTATGGATATATATATATATGGATAGACATGTCTGATATATATGGGGGGTTTGATATATCTGGTATATATATGTAGACGTGAAATATACGGAAGGCTGAAAAACTTGATGACTCTTTATCCCGAATCGATGGGTCAAAGTGTATGATCGGATAAATCTATTTAATTGAACAATCCATGACATACTATTTTCAATGGTTTCGGAAAATGTTAACGATAAGGCTACAGATGGCGTCTCGATTGCTCAGACAGGGAAGCGTTATTCGATAAGTTGTTCTCGCTGAACTATTAGGAAGTTTAGGAAGAGGCTAACATAAGGGCCAAGCGCCGTTACTTTCTCTCGGTTTGTTGAGGGACAGCAACAAGAGCAAATCGACTACGGACACGAACGACCCACCGTTGCGGTTAACGTAAGTAAGATTCTGTAATATTTTTTGTGAAAAAAACTTTCTGTAAATAAGAAAAAGTGTATTTAGAACGGATTCGATTTTTTAATTTTCTTAAGTTAGCCAGAAAGCAACACCTTTCTAGCTTTTAGGACAAAAAAACGTTCGAAGGACGTTTTTTCAAAAAAGGACGAAAAAACAAAATATTGTTTCATCGAGTGCGGGAAGTCAGTATGCGAGGAGCTCAGAGTACGTGTGCGCTCCGACTGTAAGTAACTTCTATGTATTAATTTTTTTTGTTCCATAATAATGTCAAAAAAAAATTTTTTAGTTCAGAATTGAATAAACATTACAAAAAAATGTCATTTCGTACGCGTAAAAGTTTTTCCAAATTTCTCTTCCTTTAGGAACGCATATACGGCGGCCGTCATTTCTCACGATAAAAAATAAATATCCAATTTTAACGCTCGAAATTTCTCACATTTGTTTTTCAAAACGATGTCATTTTAACTGAAAAATGCCGCTGGATTTTAAAATTTAAGTTAAAAACAATCGATTTTTTAAACATAATCGTGTAAAATGCCTGCACGATTCCGTATTTTGCAAAAAATTATAATTACATTTTTTTTTCAAAACCTACAATTTTTTTCGATTTAGTTAAGGTTTAGATAAGGTGGTCCATGAATCTTTTCCGATTTTTTTTGAACGTTTTAAAATAGTGAAATAAGCGAACAGCACGAACGACCTGCCGTTGGGGTTTATGGGTGCTGAAAATAGCGTTGGGGGACGAGGGTTAATATGGCATTGGCCACCTATGAATAAACAATTCCATTGATCCAACTGATCCTTTTTCGCCGCGCACTTCTATCCGCTGATTGACAATAACGGGTGGGGGTGAAAATGTCGAATAACCAAATATAGAACGACAAAGATTTCGAAACGACGGAATTATGAACTCTTATAATAGCGAAGGTTAAATTATTCGAAATTTTATCCTTTGACCGATGACGAAATCGAATAACTATTACACCGAAGAATTATTTATTCGAGAGTTAATTTATTCGAAAACATATATTCAGATAGTCTGCAGTTTGAGTCATACAAATACAGATTCGAACAATCTACAACATTCATATCTCCGAAATAAAAAAAAGTGAGTATCTAATATTCGTAATACCGTCTATAGCAAAAAGCCATATATCGAGACTACAGACTTCGAATGTGTAGATCTTAGAAACGCAAATGATCGATGGAATGGTAGATCTTACAAGGCACATCCCTCAGGTGACACCCTTCGATTTTGTTGAAATTTGGATATGTTATAAAGCACCGAAAAGTAAGCGATACGTATTTTTTTTTATCGACGGAAAAACGGTTTTAAGGGCTGAAACGCACCCTCAAAAATGGGGATGTTTTTCGTCGATTACGTTTTAACGGTGCGAGATATTAAAAAATTTCAAATTGCAACAATGTTTATTTTTTTGTGCACTATACATTGGAGATGAGAATGATAACGTTAACGACGGAAAACGGGTGGGGGTCAAAATGTCGAATGACCAAATATAGAACGACAAAAATTTAGAAACGACAGAATTATAAACTCTCAAAATAACGAAGGTTAAGATATTCGAAATTTTATCCTTTGACCGATGACGAAATCGAATAATTATTACACCAAAGGATTATTTATTCGAGGGCTCATTTATTCGAGAACAGATATTCAGATAGTCTGCAGTTTGAGTCATACAAATACAGATTCGAACAATCTACAACATTCATATCTCCGAAATAGAAAAAAGTGAGTATCTAATATTCGTAATACCGTCTATAGCAAAAAGTCATATATCGAGACTACAGACTTCGAATGTGTAGATCTTAGAAACGCAAATGATCGATGGTCCGAAATGGCGAATACCTAAATGGCGAACATGGCATGGCTGCCTGACCCGACTGACCACTAACGCCATCTGCCATCTTCATTCCGAAGCGCAATTAGTATTGCTCGATCCCAAGTTTTCGCTATCCGGACCGTTCGTCATTTTGGCCCATCGCTATTTCAGCTGATCGACTTTTTGTTCCTTCGCTTTAATGAATTCGAAATTGTATACTGTCGTAATATTTACAATTCGACGATTTGACGTCTCGAATTGTTTGGTGTATATATACAGGCGAATCCATATTATATCTCTCATTATTTTGTTGAATCTGATATTTGTTTTCGCTATAAAACAACTTCGAGATTTTTTTATTCACAATTTCGACGAACTATTTTACAGACTATCATAAGATTGATCTATCTATATTGGAGCGTTCGTCATTACTGAATTCGGAATTTCGGTCCTTCTGAATATTGATCGTTCGAATTTCCGATCCCCACCCACGATAACCACATTTTTCGATTGACAATAACCAGATTTCCAGCATCTCCGCGTTATTACACCGGCGAGTATTTTCGCTCCGTTGTAAATTACACGCTTTGTTCGCTGGCAGCCCCGTGCGTGTTTCCGACGCCTCTAACAATAAGAACGAACGAGATGATCGAGGGAATTGACCCCATCCCGATTTTCATTCGTTGCACCGATTTTCCCCAACTTCCCCTAATTTTCCGATCCAATCGTTCCGGGGACCGATCGATCGAGCACCGAAAGGGGAGACGGCCCGATAAAAGCGGCCAACCAAGGACTGGAGAGAGAAAGGAGCGCGTGCACGTGAACGATGCGAGTCTCGGAACATTTTTCCGCGAGCTTATTAACGTCCCCGGCGCAACGTGTTTGTGACGCACTATACCGCTACGCCTCCAACAAGGCATATGAAATAAACGAAAGTGCGTGGGCGACAAAGAGAGACATCGACGCACAGAAAGGTGCACGACGAAAGGGGCCGCGCGAGGACGGAGAGATGCGCGAAAAGTGAGAGAATCCTGAGAGAGGGATTTCGCGTGTGTTTTCTCCCGTCGAGGCTCTCGCGCTTGCAGCACGCGATGGAAAAGAAGAAACTGCTGGGCGAGAGAAGGATGCTGCGTGAAAGAGCAGAAGTAAAGAGTGAAGGCGAACGGATGCCTGGCTATGGGAGGGTGAGCCGCGAGCGAAAGATTGAACGAGAAACAAGTACACATATGCGCCTCTGAAATACGAGCACATATGTATAGGTATAGTCACTAATGTGAATACATGTACATTCATAAGACCATAGAGACACATGGGTATGCATGCGCGCGTGTATACACGAGTACGGTGTTGTTTTCGCATCCACCCAGTTGGCAAGGTTGGTATGTATATAGAAGTAAAAAAGAGCTACGCATATATGTATATGCGTATATACGCGAGGCAGTGAACAACCCAGAAAGGGATACAGAGTTACAGTTGGTTGGAAACCCTTATCGAAATCGTGATTCACCCGACATTCTCGGCAGACCCCCTAACCTATTAACATCCATATCACAATAACAGAAGTGGGTGTGTGTGTGTGTAGGTATATATGTGTACATGAAACGGGTGGTACACGCCCGACTGCGGTGCGGACTTCCGTTTTCCCGTCATACATGGTTTCGCGCATAGTTGCTATATTACTCGTTACTCATCGGTAGCATGTTCCAACCTCCGTCGCATGTCCGAGTTCGCGCACATTTCGCTCCTGTACCCTAAGGTAGTGCATGCGAAAAATGGTGTGAGACGGAGAGTTTTGTATTTTAACAGTAACGCTGTCCAGGGTATCCTGCATACGTTTTTGAGATTTGAAGTACGTTGACCATACCGTTATCGAAATATTCGCTCTTGAAATTGGCATTGCCAACACGCGCTGCATATCATTGCAAAAATAAATGTGTTGTTTTAAGGGGTTACCCCCACTTGCGATTTTGAAAAAAAAGATTTTTTTTCATTGCATTTTTTTGAAGTATAAGTATCCGGGCCCATACAGAAGTATGGGCCCGGAATAGATGACTCTATGTAAGTTTACAAAAAAAAATATTTTCTTCGTGTAAACTGAAATTGAAACTTTAAACGCGTTTTTTTCAAAATGGCATTTCTGAAGTCGGTGACCAAGATTACTCGAACACTAATGAACTGATCTTCTTGAAATTTTGCAGGCTTATTTAATACATAAAAATGTAGTCTTTAATCGTTCGATTTTTTTTTTCGAAAAAATGGCCGTTTTATAGCCAAAAAACGGCCGTTTTTTTTCGTTAAAATCGAACCATTAACTTTGACTGTCCGCCATTTTGTGAAAAATGAATATTTTTTAAAATCCTTCGATTAAAGACTAGTTTATACTTATATTTGACTAAATCCATCCGCATTTTTTTTTCAGATGATCCACTTCGCCGCAATGTTGGTCACCGCAAACCGTGTATATAAAAACATTATTTCATTGACGGCCATTTGCCACTACACAATGTAATATTTTTCAATAAAAAAATTACTGAAAGTTCTTCAAGATGTGTTCTTTAAGATGGTATATTGATCGATTAAAAAAGTTTTGCAGTTTTCTTTAAAAAAATTCATGAAAAAGGCCTTTTTTTTGCGCTACAAGTGGGGGTTCCGCCTTAACAGTAACGCTGTCCAGAGTATCCTGCATACGTTTTTGAGATTTGTAGTACGTTGACCATCCCTTGATTGAGATATTCGCTCTTGAAATTGGCATTGCCAACACGCGCTGCATATCACTGCAAAAACAAATGTGTTGTTTTAACACGTTTTAGGTGTGTAAATGGCTGTAGACACTTTTCACACGTTTTAATGTGTGTGGAAAATAACGGTGTAAAAGTAACACGGATAGACGCGTTCAAACAACATACTTACGTGTGTTTTTGTTTACACACGTAAAGGGGTGCACGCTGTGAACTGTAAATGTGAACGCTGAAAATTTGGGCGATTTTGGAAGTAAAGTACTCAATTAAATGTTTCGGGAAATTAAGAATATATTTGGCTATATTTGACCTATATTACATAATTTTTTCATAGAAAAATATTGAGATCCAAGCGGCTTATGCGCTGCGTTCGGAGGCGCCAAAAAAAGTTCCTCCGATGCTGACATGATTCAGGCCGGTTGAGTAGCTGAAACCGAAAAAGGAAAAAATGTCGTTAAACTGGAAGGTATTTTCTGTACAATGACGTAGGATTTTCGAAAAATATCAAAATCTAACAAAATGGCGTAGTTATGAAACAAAACGTCTGTTTTCTTGCCTATAAAATAGTCTTTTTTTTCATGGCCAAATCGTCAATTTTCATCCAATCAGAAATATCCTATGTCATTGTAGAGTAAATATATTCAAAAGTACTCAGTTCAAATTTCAAGTCAATCGGATAATTGCTCTTTGAGTTACAATGTCAGCAAATTTGAAAAATCTCATTTCGAGAGAAACGCGTTTAAATATTTAACCATCGATTAAATACGAGCGGTTGCTCTTTAGAAGGCTGATGCGGGGAGTATTAGAGATCCGGCCTTGAATTTTTTACAGGATATTCATGAAAGTATAAACTGTCGAAAAGGGCAAAAAAATCGATTTTTTGTAAGTGTCACACACTGGTATGGCCCCTTAAACGTGTAAAGTGTCTACAGCCATTTACACACTCAATGTGTGTAAAAACAACACACTCATTTTTGCAGTACTGTATATACATGGGATGCGTCGGAATAATAAATTGAATAACAAAAGCTTTTTATCGTCAAAATATATGCATTTATTGAACTGAACTCAACAGTACTTATGTATTACTCTGTAGTATGTATGAGAGGTGTCACTGTTTTTCTTGTCTTCGCATAGGCTGGGTTCTCATACAGCTTCACGATGACGGGCGCTTTTTGCTTGTCGGTGATGGCCTCGAAACAAAAATACGTCGTTAAAAATTCAATGCATATATCGTTTTGGAAAATAGATTCCAATTTCAGGTTCTTCCACGTGGAAAACCCAAAAATGATCGATAAATGAAACAAAAAGTTAAGACAAAATGTGGTCTTCAATTAACCGGTTAATCAATCGATGTCAAATCGACTAATGAGTTTCACGTGATGCCGTAACCACGATGATTTTTACAACATATGATCAATAACTCGCAATTAACACACTTAAATCTGTGTTGCTTTTTCCCGTGTTACTTTTGCCCGTGGGTTGCTATCAACGTGTGTTGTTTAATCCAATGTGTAAATATACGTCTTGTATGCACTGAGAAAAAAAAACCAATTGAATCAAAAAAATATATTGGTTGATCTAAATAAATGTGCTGCTGCGGAGTGCCACCAAGATATGAGATTGTTTCAATACTATAAAATATTGGAAAATGTGATTGATTTAAATAACATATTATTTTATTTGACAAAGCTCTTCTGTTATCTGGATATCTACATTATCCTTCAAATAAAATGATATTCTATTGAAGTCATTCTATGTACAATCCGTGTATGTATTCGATGAAATAATTAAGCGGTTGCTACAGAGATTTTTTATTTCGTAAAAAAATATAATCAAGAGAATTAATTATTTCTTCACTACATCGAAACGAATATGCCATGGGACGTAAGTTTTTCAATTTGTTTTGAATCTTAGATAGAAAGTGAGCATTAGACTAATCATCCACGATAATAGTGGAGAGAATTTCAGATATCCAATGGAATATTCATGGAGAGAATATCAGATATTCAACTGATTAGAACAGATACCACACTTTGATCTTAGCCACAGGCCAAGAAGCGATACTCTTTAGCAGCCCCGTATCTAGGGGGGGGGGGGGGGGGCAAACCGGGGTACCTGCCCCGGGCGGCAATTTCAGGGAGCGCCAAATTCTTGTGTTTGAAAAAAGCTTGTTTCACTGAAGCGCCTAGCATCCAGGGCGCTTTAGTGAGTTTCAATGGCCTCGTGATCCTAGCCCTCGAAAACAAAAGTGCCTATGAGACGAACTTTCATGAGGTATTCCTTTAGGCGTATTTTGAAAAACTGCTCATGTTATATAGCTCAACGAGTTATCGATCGATCTGACAGAAATTTTGGCAGGTCTCTCACGTTAAGATTATTAGAAGGATATACCTAAAATTTTAAGGTTATCGCGAAAATAAATTACCTTTTAGGGGTAAAAATTGTCGAGAAAATGGTAAAAAATATGAAAATTCGATTACAAAGCGTACTTTATTTTTAATTTTATACTTTAAAAAATATTTTTATAGGTATATCCTTCCAATAATGTTATACTGAGAAACCTCCCAAAATTTCAGCCAGATCGATCAATAACTTTTTTAGCTATAACATGAGCAGTTTTTCAAAAGACGCCTAAAGGAGTACCTTATAACGCCGGCATTTTGTTTTGTTTAAAAAATAAATAGAAATGAACACTTGAAAGTTGTAATAAGATAATGTCAACATTTTAAAATGATGCGTTCATTTCATCACCTTTAAAAAATGGATGAAAAATGACTCATTTTCGGGCGTCTAAAGAGATTTTCTCCCTTAATCTCAAATGCTGGAGGGAAGGGGCGCCAATGTCAAGTTTTTGCCCCGGCTCGGAAAAATCGTACATCCGGGGCTGCTCTTTAGAGTTTCTCCAGCGTTTAAGTAGATTTTCGGTTCGCGCTACGCTTACGAGAAACGAGCGCGCGTGCGGCCTCTAGCGGTTACTCCGAGAACTACGGGTTTCCTCACACCTATAATTTCGGTGGCGCTCGGCCATGATTTGGTTGAATTTTTTCAACCAAATGTGCAAGAAACAAATTTTACTTTCGCATAATTTTTCAACCAATTCAGACATTTGTTTAATACTTTTCAATCAAAATAAAATATTAATATTCTCACGAATATTGTATTGTATTAAATACATTCTCACGAATGTATTTAAAATCAATATCAGATGTGGTGAAAACAATAAAATAACATATTTACTCAATAGAAATTTTATTTGAATCAAACGAGCGAAATTCAATTTTTCTTGTGTACTCGAATCAACAATATTCATGTTATGAATTGAAACGCTTTTTTCGTTCGTTGCAGAAATTGCATTCAAAACTATATAATTTGTTCGCGATAATTTTTTAGATAGCTTCAATAATATATTGTTCTCGGCTAACAATATATCTTTCGAATGAAAAAAAACTTTCAATTTCATCATGTTATTGAAGTCAATAGCGTTTTGTTTGGACTAATAAATCCGATTATTTACACCAACAATTTTACAATTGAATCAACGAAATTTCATCCAATAACACCAATAATTTGGATCAATGATTTTTTTTCTCACTGTATGTTGAAGTGTTTTTTCAATTACAAATTTTATAGAAACAGTGTAGACGATCGATTTTCAATTCGGAGGGCACATTCGGTAAACGACCAAGAACTTACTGTATAAATTTAAATCAAATGGTAATATTTTGCCAATTGTCCCGAAGCTCCTTAAAACTTTCGTCTTTACAAATCGTCCTTTACAGAGCAGCCGATTTTTCCTCCAATTAAATCTTTGATTTGTACGCTCCACGGGTTGCAAGAAATGCACCGTCAACAACGGTGACAAGTATGGTTAGGGTAAGGGATTGATTGCGCTCGCCAGCGACGTTGCCACATGTACCGCATGTTCGGATGTTAGTATGCGAGCATGCGTACACGCAAACTTTCTAAGTATCGGCATATGCCACGAGCAAGCCCTGCAAACGTTCGTTATTTGGATTCAATATCCCTGCCGAAGGAGAACGATTTCTTTGATCGGTAACGAGCTCTCGCGTCTCTCGTTGCCCACATGCACATGCCTTTTTACTAGATCGCATTTGATTCTCGAATGCCGAATATATCCGCGATATAGTTTGCTTTGAAGAAACTAATTTCACCGTGCATTCACGCATATCTTGACGAGTTTCGCGCAGCGATGAGATGGCGTATATACGTATATACCAGCCGTACGCGGGATTGCAATGCTTATCAGGGGCTTTGGCCGAGGGAGGTTCCATGAGGGATTTCCCTGAAACCGAGTGCAGTGTGTGATGTGGATGCGCTCTGTTTTGTACGAATGAGGGCAACACACGGCTCGGCCGGGGCGAAATTCGCGGCAACGACGACACGAAAATAAAGGACTAATGGAGGGGAGGGAGAGAGAGAGAGAGAGAGAGAGAGAGGGGGCAAGACGATGGGGTGAAGGAAGCTTCACTGAAGGGTTGAAAGGGAACGGAGCAATGTTGGTTAGAAGTCTCCGTCTCCCTCTCTCTCGTGTGAGAACCGACAAAGACGTATATAGTCGGTGGACGAAGATGGACGGAGGCTCGGTGCTGCGCTATGCATGTACATCTAGGTACGTTATAGGGAGCGGTTCGGAGAACGTCGAGCTAGCGTTCAGGGACTCAAGGGGCGCGAGGGTGGCCGTACACGTTGGGTGGCTATGCGAAGAGTTATATATATATATATATATATATATATATATATATACACGGTGGTGAGGGACCATGAAGAGAGTGAACGAGGAGGGGCGGGGGGGGAGGGTGGTCCTCTCGCTGATTACGTCGCAGGATAGCCGGGCGCGAGGACGCCGTTGCTGCTGCGACGTGGTCGAGGTCGTCGGTCTATACTACGCTTCGCTAGATACCTCCGTGTACATATATATCCTGGCTTTGCTTGGCTCTGGTTATACCGTTTTCCGTTGGTATAGAGCACACGAAGCAGTGTAGAGAGAAGAGAGAAGAGAGAGAGAGAGATAGAGAGAGAGAGAGAGAGAGAGAGAGAGAGAGGAGAGAACAAGCCGGGGTTGCTCGCGAATATATCCGCAATGTCCTACCAAACCCTCGTCCTCTTGGCGCTTCTCTTGTCCTATACATCTCCTCCTACTACTCGCACTCTCCATCTTTATCCTTCTCTCTCTCTCTCTCTCTCTCTCTCTCTCTCTCTCTCTCTCGCTCTCTCTCTCTTTCTCTCTATCTCCCTCTATCTATCCATCTTTATCGTTATCTCCAGCTCTCCGGTTCTCTATGGGTCCCGGTGCTTCGCGATGCTGGTTGCACATGCATGCCTGCCCGAGCGTTGGACACCGCGGGCCTCAGTCCTGCCCTCTCACTTCTCTAGCCAACGAGGTCTGTGGCCCTGTAAGCTAGACGACCGAGACCACTACCATGTAGACCCCTACGATACGGTTGTCTCGTACAAGCCTGTGTCTGTGTGCAATCTTCTTTATCCATATGCATGCAGCTAGCGATTGACGGAAAGTGAGAACGGCGGAGATTCCTGTCATTTATCACGAAAGGGATGCTGAAGGATCACGCGTGTGATTCGGGAAATACAATAGACGAGTGCAGTCTTTCAATCGATGGGTTTTCAACATGATACGTCGTGAAATCGCACTCGCGAACTTTTGCGCAGGCGCTAAGAACGATAGCGGGTCTGTCGGTGGTTTTCGAATTCCGCGGTCGATTTATCGTTAAATCACGAATAGACAATACGGAAGCGAAGATTCATTGAGGCTTTGTGTGTCATGGGTTTATCAGAAGAACGATCGTCGACGAAGCCGTTGACCATACTGGTTATCGCTGCCACTGATGGTATCAAAATGCACTAGTGAAAATCAACCTGACCGAGAACAGTTTCAAGCAAGCGTGCCAGTGAACTTCAGAAGTACACGTGTATATGAAGGAATGTGTGGCTTTGAAGCCGTGAAAAAATTAAAACCTTGGCGGTAAAACCTGCATAAGTTTCGGCCCCAAAAAACAGGTGGTTCTGCAATTTTTTTTAATGAGAGTTTCGCGATGTACACTTCCACACACAATTGATGCATAGTCTTGGCAAGATCGAGTTTTTTTGTTATTGAACAATATCGATAAGCAACGATGTCATTGTTGTTTGTACAAAGTACCGTCGTTGCTGCATGGCCAATTGGTGTAGGTGGTAACTAGGAATGGAAAATAAACAAATCTACGGTAAATGTTTACAAAATAACCCCCACCTCGGAGGGGGCGGAGCCTCACCAATGCATAAAAAAACTAGATTTTAAATGAATAAAAATAACACACACACACATGCACTCTGGAAGTGGGAGGTAGGGGGATTTGTCAAAAAAGCTCTCTTGAGCACGATGTCGAAGAAAAAATGGCGCGGTCACTTCCCTCTCGCCTCCCTGCCCTCGTTGAAAGTTTGCCAAAATGTATCATTTCAAAAACGAGACTGGAAATCGGCGAAAATTGTGTGTGTGGGTTTGTTTGGGTGTAGGTGTGTGTGTGTTGTTGTTGTTGTGATTGGTATTTCGGTTTCTACGAATGTATTACAGGTACTCGTGGAAGATTCTCCAATTAACGAAGAGAATTAACAATAAAAAATTATTCAAGTATTAAAAACTGTTAAATAATTAAGTAGACTAACACACACACACGCACACGCACACGAACCGGAAAAAACCCACACATTCGATTTAATAATTCATTCAATAAAAATTCATTCATTTAAAATCTAGTTTGTCTGCATTGGTATTTCCGCGAAGTTCAAAACCCCATAATTTTTTATGGGGGGGTGACCGCCGCGATTTCTCTTCACCATCGTGTTCAGGGGGTAATTTTCTATAAATCCCTCCACCCTAGAGGGGAGTGGGTGGTGGGGGTTATTTTGTAAACATTTACCATGGAAAGATATAGAAAAAAAAGTTTTATTTTTGACAAACAAAACCATTTAATAATGTTATTAACAAACGGATATGCATATAAAAAACCAGCCAGTCAAACGACACGAAAGGTTATAAATGATGCTCTGCTCAAATTTGGTGTGAATCGGACATTTCGAGATACGACTTACACCGTTTTATGAAACACAGTTGCGAGAAAAACTTTTTTTTTTAATAATCAAAGTCACGACCCCAGGCTATTACAGTTGGCGATGAAAAAATCGGATTTTTGAGATTTCAAGGTTATGCAGACATCTTTGCATCCTTTACCACGTTGCATACCAATTATTTCACCAAAGTCATTTGGAAAAAACGATTATCCAATTTTTTTCTCGGAAATATTACCATGTTTGCACCAACAAAGTCAATACACTTTTCGTTGACTATCCGTGCTGTAAAAAAGATATGAATGTCAACATTTTATGTACGCTTCGTAAAGTGAGCTTCGACAAATTACACTCACAATGATCCGCGTTATTATTGTTTGCTGGCGGGCCGATTGCCGGATAGGGAAACTGGTCGGTCTTCGCTGAAGCGTTATGAGACATGCCCTTTAAAGCTTGCCTACCGACCCGACATGTCTGGGGTCTTCGCCGTCTTGCAATTCAGCGAATCTCAATTTAAATCGAGATTCAAGAAGAACAATCCATACGACATAGAAGATGATTCTTTCATATAAGTATCGAGGAATTACGCGTGTTCACAAAAAAGCTGAACAGTGCCATGCGATGATGCTTTAAGACGATATGACACTCGCTCAGTTGCTAAAAAGCCTTTAATTAACTTTTTCCAAGATGTTCCAGTTTCGGAGAAAAACTACGTTTTGTACCGTGTGCTCGGCGATTCCTAATGACCGAAAACTTTTCATGCACCCCAAAGTTCATCCACTTCTGTAAATAGTTGGATCCCACATTTGTGAGTGGGTGTTAAGTGTAAATGGAAGATTTTCATCACTTTAGGCCAAAATGACACGCGATTCCGCCGGCAACGAAGTCCATGAAAAGTTTTCGGACCTTTTCTAAAAAACGAGCAGACCGAATGACTCGAAATTTCTGCAGTCGACATCAAATTGATGCGAATTCCTGGAGGGGGGAGTTACACCTCGTCGATAATTGTAATTTGGATATCCAATTACAGATTCAGTAGCCACGGAAATCTGTATTCGAAACAGGTTAGAAAATGATCTTTCGGTTGAGCTAATGACAAACCGAAGAGCAGTAGTTCATAGTCATGCTAGGAACCCAGATTTTTTACACGTGAGCCAATGCACGCTAAGAAAAATGAACTCAGAAAAGTTCAAAAAGCTATAGTGCAGGTTGCTGATAATTGTGATGAGATACGTGGGTGTTGCTCACTCACACCGAGTATGCATTCTATACTAATAGAAGGCAGGGGCGTGTGTCATGCCTTCTTAAGCGGTCACTATTCCCGAAATGTTACAACTCCAGGCGATATTCCCTAAGCATCAAATCATCGCCATACACATGGGACGCTCCCACTGCAGGCTCTTATGCAGTTAAAAAACAATGAGATTCGATCGATGAATGATCGTTACAGCGCGAAGAGAGCCTTGATAAACGGTCGGGCGCACTGTTTCACCCGCGGGCGAGATTTCGCCAGAAGCCATCTAGTGGTGGACTCGCCGAAGCACCGAATCCAACTCGGTTGTTGAGCACCAAAGCTCAACAACTTGAATGTACACTGAGAAAAAAAATCATTGATCCAATAGCATTGGTGTATTTGAATGAAATTTCGTTGATTCAATTGTAAAATTGTTGGTGTAAATAATCGGATTTATTAGTCCAAACTGAAAGTTTTTTTTTTCATTCAAAAGATATATTATCAGCCGAGATCAATGTATTGTTGATATTATCTAAAAAATTATCGCGAACAAATTATATAGTTTTGAAAGCATTTTCTGCAACGAACGAAAAAAGCGTTTCAATTCATAACATGAATATTGTCGATTCGAGTACACAAGAAAAATTGAATTTCGCTCGTTTGATTCAGATAAAATTTCTATTGAGTAAATATGTTATTTTATTTTTTTCACCATATCCGATTTCTATTCTCAAGTACATTATTCGTTAAAATACTAATATTTTATTTTGATTGAAAAATATTAAGCAAATGTCTGACTTGGTTAAAAAATTATGTGAGAATAAAATTTGTTTCTTGCGCATTTGGTTGAAAAAATTCAACGAAATCATGGCCGAGCGCCACCGAAATTATAGGTGTGAGGAAACCCGTAGTTCTCGGAGTAACCGCTAGAAGCCGCACGCGCGCTCGTTTCTCGTAAGCGTAGCGCGAACCCAAAATCTACTTAAACGCCGGAGAAACTTTAAAGAGTATCACTTCTTGGCGTGTGGCTAATATCAAAGTGTTGTATCTGTTTTTATCAGTTGAATATCTGAAATTCTCTCCATGGATATTCCATTGGATATCTGATATTTTCTCCACTATTATCGTGGATGATCATTCTAATGCTCACTTTTTATTTAAGATTTAAAAGAAATTGAATAACTTACGTCTCATGGCATATTCGTTTCGATGTAGTAAAGAAATAATTCATTCTGTTGATTATATTTTTGTACGAAATAAAAAAATGTTGTAGCAACCGCTTAATTGTTTCATCCATACATCTACGGATTGTATCTAGAATGATTTCAATAGAATAGAATTTTATTTGAAGGATAATGTAGATATTCAGAGAACAGAAGAGATTTTCAAATAAAACAAAATGTTATTTGAATCAATCACATTTTCCAATATTTTATAGTATTGTAACAATCTCATATATTGGTGGCACTCCGCGAACAGACATTTTTTATTCAATTGGTTTTTTTTCTCAGTGTATATTTCCGACCAAAGCACCCTAAGAAGAAACCTCATTGGGTCACTGAGTTACTCCGGTAGCCTAACCAAAAACCCGTTAAAACCATTTTCCCACATTTCCGCAACGACAATTAAGGTTTCCGGATCGAGAAACGCTCCAAGTATCCAACTCCAATGCTGTACCGACTACAACCTTGTTTCGCTTGTCGCAAACGTTAATTCCTATTATCCAACGTTTCTTTTGTCCGCGTCTCGAGCTGTTGCCCGTAGGAAAAGCGTGTATCCCGAGTTCTCGGCGTTCGGATCAGAGTGCCGCACGTTTCTCAACGTGTGTGAAGGTGTAGCCCTTCGAGTGGAGGAAGGCTCGTACGAATCCGCCGTATCCCGGTTGAACAACGCGAGATACGCCGTTTCAGCTATAAGCAGTCGATGGACGTATACGTCGAATGTTCGATCTATACCTAGGTGATACGGTTTCGCGGTGCAAAGGGATGTTGAAGAGACGACCAGCGATGTACGACAGGCTGTGCTGCTGGCTGCCGGGCTCACAGAGGTTAGGATAGCGCTGGAGTGAAGAGAACGGTGTGAGGATATAGGATAGCGCGTCGGCCAGAGGATATGGGGAGAGGATTGAGGACGAAGAGGAGAGAGCGAGGATAACGGAGGATGTGCGGGATGGCGAAGAGAAGGTTGGGAGTCGGAGGATAGAATAGGGTATGGCAGAATAGGATAGGGATAGGATGAAGGGTGGATGGTTTGGTAACCACCCACCACCCCCTTGCCATCCTAACGTTTCCCAACCCTCATACCATTTTCCTCCACTGCCTTGCCCTCGTGCATGTATATGGATGATCGTATGTACGTTACTGTACACACACCCACACATACATATGCATATATCTCGCGCAGGCTTGTGTCCATCGCGTCCTCTGGCTCTTCACTCTGTCCCGTATATATCTTCCCTCTATACCCTATATATATATATATATATATATATATATATATATATATATATATATATATATATATATATATATATACGCACCACTGGGGGTAGGTATTCTCAGAGTCCCTTGCGCGTTCTCTCTGTACAGCATCCATAGCTATAGAACGGCGGCACGGTGAAGACATACATATATCTAGGTCTCTTCCAACACCCACGAAGTACCGGGGTTTCGGAGGCGGGTAGAAGGTTGGAGGTTAGTTAGGGGTGGTATATTGACGGCCGCCGTCGCGAGAGGACGTCTGTACTTAGTGCCAGGCAACCGACGCATTTCCAAAGGCGTCGGCCATCCTTTACACGATTCGCCCGTCTCTTGGATATATATATATATATATGTATGTATATATATGCACATATGTATACATACACAACATGCATATCGTCTTGGCCAAAGCCTTCTCTCCGTGTACACCTCAGGAACACTATTACACCATACGGCACCCTCAGCATCACTCAGTGACCGATGAAGCATTGCGTTATTTAGATGATGGCTCTGCAGCATCTCTGTACACCGTTGTAATATATATACGAACGTTCACATCGCATTGAGAGTATTTTCGCCGGTGCAATTGACAGTTTTATAGTTTCAAGGCAATGTTTGGCCAATGGCAAAGATGTTGGCGAAAGGTTGATGCTATCGTAGCTGCAAGGAAAATGGAAGGAATTTGAGTAGTTGTCGCCTAAGATTGTCGTGAGAATTCACGGAACGCAACTCACCACTCGTGCAACTTAATCGTTGCGAAACTCGCATCTGCCATTAGCGTGGCACATTTCGTCTCATGGCTCGAATAATCGCGAATTTTTTCGCTGACCGTGACTGCTCGTTCCAATTATAAGAATCGAAAACTCGAACCGAACAAACGAGGTGATGCTCCAATCGGCGAGAATGTTCCGAGACGACTGTTCCTCGAGATGAGGAAAAAAAAGAGACAACGAATGAGGCAGGAAAAAATCGCCCATTGCGCGAAGTATATATTTCTCGACGCGATAGTTCTCAGCGGAGTGAGGTATAGCGGTGGGAAAAAGAAGAAAAGGAAGGGCGCCTGGGGGAGGAAAATCGCGTCCGATCGATCGTGGCCGTTTTCACGTTCCAAATGAGCGGGATAGAGGAAAAACGGTCGAAGGAACCGAGTGGACGTGTTAGGGGGAGCGAGAGATAGAGACAAAAAGAAAAGCCGAGGGAAAATTCGCGTCGTCGAGGCATCGCGAGCCATGCCAGTCTGCAGTTTGGCTCCTGTGTTTTCTTTTCTATACACATAGGTATATACGTGTGTTGACCGCCGCGGAAAACCCGGAGGAGGAAAATCGCGCGATCGATCTGCCTTCGGTCTTCAGGTCCGAACGTACGAGGGTGAGAAACGGGAACGTGGAGAAGGGGATGCAGACGCGAAGGGGGCAAGTTTTAGAGAGAGAGAGGGAGAGGGAGAGGGAGAGAGAGAGAGAGAGAGAGAGAGAGAGAGAGAGAGAGAGAGAGAAGGGAGAGAGAGAGGTCGCCTCGTGAACGTGTGCACCGTGGCCTCACGTGCACACTCCGGGCCTTCCATGTTTGCGTGAACGCGGGGGTGGTCGATCGGGGCCTTAAGGGGTATTCACAGTGTGCGATTCTACATTGGGAAATCACAAAGTTTTAATGGAAATCGTTATTTCTTGTTCGTTTTTGTTTTCATCGTGCAAGTTTGCACGCAGTTTTGTGCGAACATTTATATCGCCCGGTTCAGAGCTGTGACGAAAAGACGATCGGTTTGAGGCGGCAATACATTTACAACGATCAAAAAATCGATTTCTTTTTTGTCTTCTTTAAACAATAGAACTATATATGTAGAATATTTTCCCAAAGTTTCAAAGCGAAATTCGAAAAATTTCAAACGATACAGTTCGTCAACGTTATAATAGTTTAAAAAATCCCTTATTATTGCTTATTTTTCCCTAAAGTTCGATAATTGTAGAATAATTATTTCTTAGTTCAAAAAATCCCTTATTATTGCTTATTTTTTTCCTGTATGAATATATCCCGCCTTAATCGAAGAAATCAAAGACATGTCTAGGTACATATAAACAAACACATAATTAGCTATCGAGAAAGTTTATATTGAACCCCTCATATCTATTGACTATCATCACACCTGGCTGCTTTGGGAACGGTTTTTACATTTTTCGAAGGACTTACACCTAGTTGATATTTTTGAAAATTTCGTTTTTTGGCTTTCGACGGATTTTCAAAATACATTTCGAAAATATTCTCTGAAAATTGCAAGTCGATCGGTTGAAAATTGATAGAGTTATGGGTGTTTATAGCTAGGCTCTGCGGACCGGCGACATTAAACGCGTTTTTCTCAAATAACTATTTCAAAATCGATGACCACCACATCTAAACAATCACTGCACTGATCAACTTAACATTTTACAAGCTTCTTTTACATATCGTAGAGCGGTGCTTGAACGAAGGAATTTTTTTTTCTATGCAGTTTGTTTTATCAACGAAAGTAGAGGATTTTTTTTCACCGAAAATCGATACTTTCACTTTGGACTGCGGTGATTTTTTTTTAAATCTATATTCTATTTAATTTATCGTCCCAGCACCAGATAAATTCATGCAATAACTAAATGCGTTTGATTTTTTAATTTTGGACGTTTATCAAACAGCGAACTGCACAAACCATTTTTATAAATATTTTCGATATTAAAATAGTAAAAGATACTTGAAACGATGCTCACTAATGTACAAAAAATTGAAAACCTGAACTCGTTTTCCCAGAAAAAAATTACGAAAAGTTCTCTTCGTTGCGGCTACGAGTATGGCGTTGAAGTTTGTAAGTAAGTAAGTAAGTCAGTAGTTTTATTCAGTGTTCTTTTGTTTACATTTGGTTACAGCTTGCCTTTGGCTTTTTTTTAAATCAAACATGTGTGCTGAGATCCTCGGTGATTAACAATTATTTGTCTCACGTGGCGTTGAAGTTTGCGTCGTTGGAATGCAACGAAAATTCTTGTTGATTTTTTCCCCTTCTTTATTATTATTATTCTATAAAATCTTTTTCGCGGGTCTTGCTTATAGATTTCGAACAAGGATCCTCAAAAATGTTTCAGTGAATTTCGTAACCTGAATGTGCCAGAAAAGAATAAGGCAGTATGAAAAAAAAATATTTTCGTTGCAGCCCAACGATGCGAATTTCAATATCATCTACGAGTTTGGTGTAGCTCATTAAACGAGTCGTTGATGCTGGGACAGAGTGGTCCTCGAATTAACCTTCATACGAATAAGCTTGCACTCAAGCAATTATTATTTTAAAGCCACTAGCGTTTTTATGATGCTGAGTATCAGAACAATTGGCTACTATGGGAAAAGTCCTCGAAATCGAGTATCATAAAAATCTGCTTTTTACACACTGACACAAACTCATATATATATATCTGCATGCAAGGGCGGATACAGAATTTTTTCTAGGGGGGTCTAATTTGGGCCGTCTGGGAGGGATGAATCCACCCTTGTTAATTGCATGCATGTGTGATGCTCGTATATTCACATATTGATAAACGTGCCATGAACATTTTTTTTATAACTACTTTTCGAACCTGGTCCGCCCATATCTACGCATTCGAAGGGAAAAAATAATTCAAACAGCATCCCGAAACTACGAGAATTGCGAAAATATATTTAAATTTAGTTTCAGTGTAGGAGTGATCTAGATATTGTCACTTTCTGACCCAAGTGACAATATCTTGGCTATAGTAAAATACAAATGAGAACGAATAAGAATGACTGCAATCAACAGATAATTCGGGGATTGATGAAAACGACGTCTTGGGGATTTTGCTAATTGTTAGCATAAATTCGACGTGGGTAAGTTTTTCGCTCGAAAATCATAGACGGTGTGAGGAGAGCTTTGAGATTCTGCAGGATGGACAGGATGAAGTATACCTACGTACATACACATAGACACCCACATACACACACACGTACGACCACACCGAAAATCTTACGAGGCTGGGCTCCTCGCTAACTACCCGCCATCTCCTCCCTGAGCCCGGGGGCCCTGAAAACGCTCTACGTTACGCCTCGCGGGGACCCATTTCGCGTTGCCACTACTAGCTCTCTCTCCGTCTCGCTTTTTCCTCTCCTTCTCTTCGGCTCTCTCGCGTACTCGTCGCAGGAACGTAACTATCGTTACCACGGTCCCCGCGGGTCGACGTCCTCGTCGAACATCGCGCACAACGTTTGTACGTATGCTTTCGTCTCTTCTCACGATCCGGGCAATTACTCCCAGTACAAAAGGGGGGGGGGGGGCGATTAAGAAGAGTAGTGTGTATACGTTTGAGCGGGAGGGAACACTAGGATTTTAGATCGTCGTGGGGTGCGTTCGCTAATCGCAAAATTCGTCGAAATCAAATTCGCAAGGGATATGTAAAACGGGGTTAAATTGACATTGAGGGGAGATATACACCTAGATGGTCGAGGTCGAGGATTTAGAAGCTATGAACATTCCGTCGACCGTAGAAGACCTACACTATGGGCCTGGTATCGATGATTCCATGTAAGTTGACAAATTTCATGATTTATTCATTCCCAAATTTTCAAACGCGTTTTTCTCAAAACCACGTTTTTCAAATCGGTACCCAAAATTTCTCGAAAACCAATGAACCGATTGCCTTGAAGTTTTTTGTGGTTATTCGATACACCATTATCTAGTACTTGTCATAGGATTTTTTCCCGTTACTTAGTTTTTGTTTTATAGGCAAAATAATAACTAAATTTTGGCCCAAAAATCACTATGTTCAAACGTCCGCCATTTTGTCATAAATCGATATTTTCAAAATCGGCTATGACAAGTACTAGATTATAGTATCTAATTTAATAATGTTTTTGGTTTTTTTTTTCAGATGATTTTTGAAGAAACGCCAGTAGGTACCGTATACGCAGATTTTTTTACGACGCTCCAAGGATCATACAATATCCTTGTATATTTTTGATATTTTTAAATAAAAAAAATTAAACATATTTTTGAATGTATATACTTTTAGATAATTAAAATCCCAATCAGAAATTTCAAATAGTTTTCCTTGAAAAAATTCACAAAAATGACCTTTTTTCCGGCTCCTAGGTGTATATCTCCCCTTAAGGGTAACTTTGACAGTTTTCGGGGCTACTTTAACAGAGCGCCAAAAAAGCGCCGAAATACTTTTTTTCTATTGTTGCTTAAATTTGTTATCCAAGTTTATTATAATGTTGCTGAAGTTGATTGTAATGTTGCTCAAGTTGATTTTGATCTCAATAATAATAATAAGGGTGATTAACCCTTTAACTGCCATTTTAGAAAATTTGCTACGTTCACTTTGACCCCGTCGGTAAAAGTGTAAGGACGCTATAGCGGACAAGCTACTTCGCAGTTCCATCAATCTATGCTAGATGCAGCTACAAATGCCGGGACAGCTTGAAATTTAAACGTAAACGTATGAATTATGTTAATATGGCAACAATGCAAAATTTACGACGCTTGCCCCAGCACTCGATCTGCTGCCCGTTTTTTGTCCAAAAACGTAAGCAAATGGACATTCTTGAAATATTTTCTGATAGAATTGTGTAAAGGAAGCTTTACTGGACAAACTAGGCTTTGAAGATTTTTTATTGAATTAGAATAATAGTTCGAACCGAGCGGGTAGTAGCAAATTTGCTACAGTCCGAAAATACTACTTCCGAGGCCCTTATCGACAAAATTATAGTTGGACATTCATATTTAACCCTTTTTTAGCTATACAACCAGAGGAAATGATTTTGAGCCATCCAGAAATAGGCGTGGCCGTTAAAGGGTTAAGTGCCTATAATAGTACCCTAGGTAGGGGAAGTAGGGATAAGATTATAACGCTAAAGTCATGTTCAAATAAAACAATATATATATGAGTCAGTCTACTTTAATTATTCTGTTAAACTAATCAATAGTTATCAATCTTTTAATTTTGGAAGCCAAAAAATCAGTCTTTCTGATTTGTACCATACAATATATATTTTTAAAGGGCTAGGCCACAGTAACGGGTATAAAATCATGTGCGAATTTAACAATTTTTTTCGTATGAAAAAGTGATTCACTCATAAAATTAATTACACATCTATTTAGTGTGAATATCAAGCTGTTAGAATTTTTTTTTTCAATGTACAAAATGGCCGACTACTCGAAACTTCTCGAAACAGCTTTTTACCACTTGGCGTGACCAATAACTTCAAAAAATTTCACTCGATTTACTTCAAATTTAGAAGTTATGTTCCTAATTGCATTTCGCAGAGAAGTACGTACGGCATTTCTGATTAATCGAAAACTTTTCATTTCATGAGCAGTTTATGAGCAGTTATAACGAAATTTTTCACTGAAAATTCATTTCTTAAGTTCAAATACCTACAACTTTTGAATAAAACAATATTTTTTTAATTCCGTACGTAGTTCTCTAGGTATTCTAATGTAGATTGACGAGAATTTTTTTTTGTTCTAGGTAAAAAAATTGTGGATGCTAAATGCCACGCAGCGGAGCGCCTAAAAAAAGATAATAAAAGAAAGTATTAGTAGTCTGCCATTTTGTACATCGAAAAAAAAATTCTAACAGCTTGATATTCATACTCAATAGATGTGTAATTAATTTTATGAGTGAATCACTTTTTCATACGAAAAAAAATATTAAATTCGCTCATGATTTTATACCCGTTACTGCGGCCTAACCGCTTAATTAAACCTTTATTTTCCCCATCTTACTCCGTATGCTCGGCAAGATGAAACAGCGCTGAGAGAATGATGGGACACGACTTATTGGCATCTTGCTCATATAAAAGTGGTTTCATTCTCAATACTAGCAATTTGATAAGCCAATCGTTTAAGTTTTGTAGTATTTAACCCGAATAATCTTGCTTCCATATCATTTTAATCATTTGTAAGTTCTTTTTCTTCCCCTGGTAGAAACACCGGTTGAAGAGGAACCAAATGCTTCACTAGTTTCATTTCACCCTTTCTAACGTAAATAGTGGTACGTTGTAAAATATTGCGGCTTTGCGATAGCTTGTATTCATCTTGCCCCATTAGACGGTTCACGAATTAACAAAAAATCACGCAATAACCTTGAAAATTTCTGACAAACCGTTCTTATTATATTGATAATTAGTACTTTCATTGTGTTTACCTACCTGTCTATAATCAAAATCAGCAACTCAAATGAACTGAAACGATGTAAAACTTTACCAAAAATTAGATCGTTTTGTCAAAAAATCGATTTTGTTTTCTCACTCGAGACGCGTACTTCCGCCATAGTTAATACTTTAACACTCATTCACCTCCCCGCCGTCCCTCCAAATTCTAACGACAGCACTGTGCTCGTATACACTGTTTAGTAGCTAAGCTAATATGCCTATCTGCCTAGCTACTAAATATTTCACTTAAGGAGGTTCGAGCGTTAGCCACAATCAAAGGTTAAATTTAATAAAAAATACATGTTATTGTTTAGACTATACCGAGTCTTTACGAATTTTTTGAACTTTTTTCACCACCAAACACCAGAGATAAAAAATAGTTCAATGTATGTAATTTAACGTGCGGTCAGATGGGCAAGACTTTCACACTAAAGGTTATGTATTTTTTTTTATTTAGCACCAAGATAAACCATTTCTAACAACGGATTAACGCAAACTGAACCTTTGTAAACATTTAGAAAAAAATCCTCATCTTGCCCATCGTAAACCATGGGCTCGTGGCGTAAATATGAATTGGCATAATTATAAATTACTCAAAACTTCATTGTGAATTGTATAAAACATTCGTTGTCGTAGTTTTTTCATAATAATCATCGATAATGTTATACTTTTTCAAGTTGGTAGTAACACAAAAGTTTTTCTACTTTACGTAATAAAAATATTAAAATGCATAATCTTACCCTTTAATTATAGATTAAAAAAAATTAGCATATACAGGATAAATCTGTATCTCGTATGAATTTTTTGAGGTTCATTGAAAAAAAAATGAAAAAACCGTCATTTGACTCAATTGAATCGCTCCAACCTCCTTAAGGGGTTACCCCCACTTGCGATTTTGAAAAAATCGATTTTTTTATTGCATTTTTTTGAAGTATAAGTATCTGGGCCCATACTTCTGTATGGGCCCGGAATAGATGACTCTATGTAAGTTTACAAAAAAAAATATTTTCTTCGTGTAAACTGAAATTGAAACTTTAAACGCGTTTTTCTCAAAATGGCATTTCTGAAGTCGGTGACCAAGATTACTCGAACACTAATGAACCGATCTTCTTGAAATTTTGCAGGTTTATTTAATACATAAAAATTTAGTCTTTAATCGTTCGATTTTTTTTTCGAAAAAAATGGCCGTTTTATAGCCAAAAAACGGCCGTTTTTTTTTCGTTAAAATCGAACCATTCACTTTGACTGTCCGCCATTTTGTGAAAAATGAATATTTTTTAAAATCCTTCGATTAAAGACTAGTTTATACTTATATTTGACTAAATCCATCCGCATTTTTTTTTCAGATGATCCACTTCGCCGCAATGTTGGTCACCGCAAACCGTGTATATAAAAACATTATTTCATTGACGGCCATTTGCCACTGAACAATGTAATATTTTTCAATAAAAAAATTACTGAAAGTTCTTCAAGATGTGTTCTTTAAGATGGTATATTGATCGATTAAAAAAGTTTTAATCGATCAATCAAAAATTCATGAAAAAGGCCTTTTTTGCGCTACAAGTGGGGGTAACGCCTTAAATAGATCCAATTTAGAGCAAATACACTTTTCTAACAGTGTATTCTGAGACCGGTTACTTTCGAAAGATGAACACGTCTGAGGGGGCGAATAATTGTATAAAAATAAACGAACGCCTCCATGGAGTGCAAGCTTCGACTCAAACAGGCACATCGGTCGCACCCCCCCCCCCCCCGTCATTTCGCGTTAATTATCCACCCTCGAACACCTAGGGTTGTGTCTATCAGGTCACTGCTCATCGTCCGCGACAATTGTGAGTTATTATCAGCACCGGTCATTATTATTTACTATCTCGATACGTCAAAAAAAAAGTGTGCGCCATCAACTCTGTAGAGTCTGTATACACATATGTCCATCAGAGGTGTATTTTTATCCTGCTGTACGTAACCGTAATGCTGTCTTATAGCACATTTGGCTATTTGAAAGACGGTCCTTGCATTTTTATTCAGCGGCTCGTAAATTGTTTGTCCAGGGCGGCCCTTGAAATCATCTTACATCAATATAGTTACCTTTATTCAAAAGTAATTTTGTAGACATTGGGATTCACTTAAAGTTGACTACGAGGCGAATAGACCACTATGGGATGGGCCCTGGGAGTCGAACGTCTTTAAAATTACCTTTCCCCACACATAAGGCTCCTCACTCTTTTATAAATCGTTTTTCACCGATGTAAAAAAAGAAAATTAATTTCTGAAAGACTCACAAGCAGGTATGCGTTTAATATGTATTTGGCATTGGAATAAAATTGGGTAAGATACGAATTTCGGGCCTCTTCCTCCTGTTTAATTGTTAGTGAACATTGTTTACATATTCCCGACTAGAAATGTTGCTACGGGGCAGACTAGAGCTGCATCCGGCATACCGTATTCCGTACCACGGCACGGTACAGGCCGCCGGATCAAAGATGTACCGGGCGTGAAACGCTTTTTTGAATCCGGCCATGACGCGGATGCTGGTAACGTAACTGATCCGTATACCCTTTCAGGCTCTGATCCAGTTGCCGTATCTATGCCTAAAATGAAAAAAAAATCAAAAAATTACGAATAAAAAAGTTCTGGTAGTATTTTTGCTTTCCATATGCGTTATTTATAATCCTGCCTATATGATAATTGGAGTAAAACGTATCCTGCCTCGTTGAAGTTTGTTACCTCCCCTCGGAATTGAACCTACGTCTTCTAATTCTAGATCTGAGCGCGCTACCTATTTAGCCATTCCAACACTTGTGTAAACATTCTTTTTTTCTTTGCCTATTTTTATCATTCTAATTATATTCTAAAGAATGTCAATAATTGTATTCTTGGGGTTGAAGATTGCATAGCTGCAGTACAACAATAATTATTTTTATACCGCATTTTTTCTGCCTATTTAGGCTGTGAAAATAACTCACACGTTTTTACATATTCTCATTAGAGTGTTACGACCGGAATTTGCAAAAAAAGACTTCTGATGATGATTTTGTAAAAAAAAAATTTAAGTCGTGCCAATAAAATTTAATTTCAGTGATTTGATTGATTACCTTTTGATGATGATAAAAATAAACGAATGAAAAGGGAAGAAAAAAATCGTTGCATTCCCACGATGCAAACTTCAAATTTACATTTATTCGTTCTTTGTATCTTGATTTGACGATGACGGCGTCCGCATGGACACCATATTACTTTTATTAGAATCTTGCCGAAGTTACGCACGCAGCAACTCAGTTGTTTACTTTGATGGCCCCGAATGAGGTAATCCGGTAGACATGCGGCGCAAATCAGACATACACTTCGAAGTGCATGGGGGATCGGCACCGGATGTCTACTGGATTAGCCAACCTCGGAGCACGGGTGGGAAAAGGAGAATCGATCAGGCCTTGGACAGGTAACCTTAACAGAGCCATGTGAGGTACGCGTTGCGGGTCGTCTGATGTGGGCCTGATTAATGCTGCTTTCTTACATCGGTATCTGTGTACTACTGATCCGGCAGACATACGGCGCCGATCAGGCACGGACTTCGGCGCCCTAACAAGGTCCTCGCAAGATTACCTGATTCAGGACTGATCAGTTTGTCTTTATTACACCCGTTCTCCGGATTCACTGATCCAGTAAATATCCAGCACAGATCAGGCGGGCGCTTCTACGGTATTCCGGATCGTATCTTCAAACCTGCCAGATCAGTGATCCGGCTGCCGGAACAACATTTCCAGTCGGGTTCCTGGGTTCAAACTCCATCGGCTCTCCAAAAAAGTCGATCACGAAGCGTCGAGCCAGCGTTTATCCGAGCTTTTCATAGATGTCACTATTCTTCTCGAATTGGAATTGCCGTGGGGAGACTGTTTATTGGGGAACCTGATGGTTTTCCTCTGCTGTACGTGTGTACGCGGACGAGCGTGTCCAGGAGAGACGTATGTCCGAGCAAGCCGCGCGTTTCCGTCATCCGGAGCTCTTGCTCGTGCAGATCGCGCAAAGAGAGAGAGAGAGAGTGAGGGGGGAGAGAGGGGGGAGCAGAGAGAGAGAGAGAGAGAGCGTGAGCTGCGTGATGGCCAAAAGCAGCGGTCGCAGTCGAAAAACGGCGTGAGCCGATTCCAGGAAGGGCCCCTGTTAACTTTGAAAGGGCACAACGGACGACCGCGGCGAAGAGCATCAGCGTATGCGCGGGTCTCTTCCTTGCCCCTGTTTGTTGGAGAGATCCTAGCTCTTTCTCTCTCTTTCTCGTTCCTTCGCGAGGATGTGGCACCGTCGTGCTTAAATTTCTACCGCTGCGCTGTTATATATTTTGCCGCTGATGCCCTGCAGCGGGGCGGGGCGAGGGAGGCAGGAGGGGTGTCGGCGGTTCCGGGGGCTCCGCGAGGTCGGACCATCGGGGTCCCCCGATGCGGCCCATCAACGCAAATCGCCCGCCGTCCTCGCGGCTCATCGCTTCACGCTTCATTTTTCGACAGAATGCCGAACGGAAAGAATACTCCCCCCCCCCCTCCGCCCCCGCGCTCCACGAACGGATGTTTCGAATTTCTATGAAAATATAGGCGGCATGTACGGGGAGGGGAGTCGGTGCTAATTTGGACGCGCCGCTATATTTGGGACTCCTTGCGGTTCTTGGGATGGGTCTGCGCGTTTACCTGCGTGTGCGCGTCGAGGCTTCATTTAGGTTATGTCGAGGTATCGGTGATGCGGCATTTTTATGATCGAACTGTACTCGACATGTATCTTACTAATATCACACAATCGTAGTGGGTGTCTGTACATTTAATTTTCGGGCTACAATAAAAACTGGTAAGGTATTTATCGTTTTTATCTAACTAACAATATCTACCACTCTTTACACTGTTGCCAGGGCCTCGATGGGTGGGGGGAGGGGGTCGAAGAGATTCGAAAATTGTATATAAGAGTTTAAAATGTCTGCAATTCATGTTTTGCCCATCCTCTCTCTCTCTCTCTCTCTCTCTCTCTCTCTCTCTCTCTCTCTCTCTCTCTCTTTCGGCTTGCCCCCCCCCCCCGGCCGTTTAGCTGGTGACGCACTTGCACTGTTGCCGGTCTATCCGTTTGAGCCAAGTTGGCGTTCTAAATTTTTCGTGTATAAAAATGAACACTTCAGAAATATCTCTGCACTTTGTTTTATCTCGATCTGTCAAGTAAAACCGCGGAAAATGCGATTTTCCTTTTGAAAGAGCGAAGGCGCGAGACCTTTCGGCGTTTATAAGGAGGCTCTTTAGTTGAGGGCTCTGAACAAGCTTGAAATTTCAACAAAACGATGCTTCATTGCATAATTTTATAGCCGAGGTTCTCAACTTCAATTTGTTAATAGGAATTTTGTTGCAATGTGAAAAATTGAACGAGTTACGCCGATTTGTGGGAAGGGTCAGAAGGGCGAACCACCCCGCTACGAATTACTCTTCTCTCTATTGCATTTTTCTCGACAATATGTTTTATGACACGGTGTAAGTCGTATCTCAAAATGTATTCTTCCGATTCACTTTAAATTCGGACTAGTGTCCGAATTTGAATAACAAATGTTATATGCTATTGAGCATAGTATATAACATTTTTTATCGCATGATTGAATGATTTTGTTTATATGTTTATCCATTTGTTACAAATGATTAAAGACGTTTTTTTGTTGTCGAAAATCGATTTTTTTTAAGCTTCCCAGTTCTTTAATTTTACAATTGCGAAAAAGTAACCGTTCATACGAAAGTTTTCCTATTATAAGGAAAGCACAATTTTCCTTTTAGATTATCCCAATTCCCAGAACCACCTACACCGTTTGGCCATGCAGCAATGACGACACTTCGCTCAAATAATAATAATTTCATTGCTTATCAATATTTTTTTATTAAAAAAAAGAACTCAATTTTTGCAAGGCTATGTGTTAATTGTGTGTAAAATTCCGACTTCGTCATGCCAACTCTCTCACGAGAAAAATATATTGAAAATCGACCGCTTTTTTGGGCGCCAGGTTTACACTGACCCGTTAATACTTAGTTTAAAACAGTTTTTTTTTTCGCTTTAAGCATTACCTGCGTGAATTGTTAAAAATTTATTCTTAATCACTCGACGACACTATGAGTATGTATTGAGCTATAAGAAAAATTGTTATTTACCTATAAACAAAAGGGTTTTTCTTAATAACCTTGGAAAATAACTGTCAATACCATGTAAGTCTAAAATCCATTCCAAACATACAAATGAACAAAATTTCCCCAATTAATGTTAACGACATCGCAAGCGAAAGTTAGTGTGTGTGTGTGTGTGTGTGTGTGCGTGTGTGTGTGTGTGTGTGTGTGAGTGTGTGTGTGTGTGTGTATGTGCACATACACATACACATAACACACACACACACATATATATATATATATATATATATATATATATATGTGTGTGTGTGTGTGTGTGTGTGTGTGTGTGTGTGTGTGTGTGTGTGTGTGTGTGTGTGTGTGTGTGTGTGTGTGTGTGTGTGTGTATAGGGTGTCCTGTTATAAATGCATAATCCTGCAACTGTCGATAGGTCAGAACATGTCCTACTATATGCTGGAATTTCAGTTTAGTAAAAGTCCCACGGTATTCGAGATTTTGAGCTTTGTTATTTTTTGAAAAATATCATCTCCTTTTGGTTTTTCGGATGCCATTTCTACAAATAATATGAATCGACAATAACTAAGCCACTTTTTAAAGTAATTGTCACGATATGCGTGGTACATTTTCTTTACACCGCAGCGCAGGCTATCATAGACAGATGTTCGAATTAGTTTATATGGAAATTCTGCATAAGATCTTTTTTGAGAAAGTTTCCTTAACATTTAAGGTTAAAAAGAAGACTCCTCTAGATAAAACAAAGAACCAAGAGTATTTTTTTTAAACCGGGTAAAAAAAAGTTACCATTTGTAAAAATGGCACGGAAAAACTAAAAGCAGATGATTTTTATCTCAAATACCGTGGGACTTTTACTAAACTGAAATTCCAGCATATAGTGGGACATGATTTGACCTATCAACAGTTGCAGAATGATCCATTCATAACAGGACACCCTACATATATAAATGCATATGTAGGTACAATTTTGTAAAAGCATTCATGTGTGTGCTAATGGATCGAATCGAGTCTGCGCGGATGGCCCACGTTAGTCCCGTGAATATTTATTGTTCTCGCAAACGACCACCAAAAAATGCGAGCAAAAAATCACGACGACCGAAAAATATCACGAAAAATACCACAATCCATTTATTTAAATTCATCCGTTTGCCTGGATCATAAGGATTTTCGATTTCGTGCTACCGCAATGTGAGTGGATTCCGAAAAAAAAATTCGAATTATGTGAACTTTCCTTCGATGTACATGAACAACGAACAACCCCCACAAACCCGAAATGCCAGTGAACGAATTAATGTGTACTCGTGTGTTTATACATCGCTTGAGGACTCGCGAAACAAGCGCGCTTTGGCGTTTTCGCGTCCGGGCGAAAGAACCAAAAAAATAAAACAACAACTCGCGATGGGGCGTCTCGCGTCAAGGTCGCGGTTCATCTCTCCGCGAGACCGTTGGATGAAATATTAATTCGAGTGGAACACAACACGGTGGGGAAGAAAAAAAAGATTATGACATTCGAATATACCAGTGAAGAGAGGCCGAGAGATTCGCCCCGGAGGAATGGATGAAGAAACGGTCGAGAGTGAGAGCCTGAACCCAAATTCCCGGTCTTGTCCGAGTTTACAAATACATCTTCTCTATACTTATGAAAGGAAGTCGGTCTTTCTGTCTGTCCCGGATAAACTTCCCAACCGATGGTCCGATTTGGATGCGGTTTTCACCAGTGTGTAGTGTATTTTACGGTGCAGGTTATCAGGGGGCAGAGCAGTGGACAAAAATGCGAGACTTGATGAAAGAAAATTGACAGTGTAAACATGCGCGAGCGAGCGCGCGCCACCACACGCTCTACTCGACCCGTCGTGTGTGCTGTTTTCGCTTTCGTGCCTGTCCGAGTAGAGGTGAAAAGTAGGTGCTGACTTTCTTAGGCTGGTTTTAAACAGATGACGTTACTTACGTACTTTAATATTATAGGGACTAATTTAACGGAGACTTTGTCCTTGGAGTGCCATATTTCAGGTGTTTACATTTTATTTTTTTTAAAGGAAACAAGTAAAGCTTTTTGAGTGCGGTTTTTTTATTGCTTTTATTCATGATATACAGAACGTTAAAAAATTTTTTTTTTGAAAAAAAAAACCAAAATGGCGGCCGTTGCAGCTCCGCGAAAACAGGTCCTCAAATCGCGGGAGGTAAACGGCTGACATCACTCTTTGTTGATCTGAAACACAAATTCAAAGCATATTATCAATCTGTGACCCTTTGCTCATGGAATGACGGATGGGTTTTTCGTTTAGTAAAAATTTCGGAAAATGGCGGCAATTAAAAAAAAATCGAATTTTCCCGTTTTTTTCGCGTAAAAAGATAAATAATAAATGCAAAAATGTATCTATCGAAAAAACGATCCGTCATTTCGTGAAGACCTATTTTCTGAGTATGCTCTCCAAATTTCAGGTCGATATCTTAATTACAGCGGTCAGGAGAATGTCAGCCATTTTTAAAAACGTGTTTTCGAGAAAAACGCTTTTAAAGTTTTGTAATGTGTTTACACAAATGTGTTTATAATTACCGCTAATCGGCAATGCCTGGTCCATAGAGGCATCCCTCCTCTTCTTCTAGCTGCTCATGTTGAGCTCAAATTGATTTTTTGAAAATTTCATGGACAAGGCTCCCTTAATGTTTTCACAATGCCGGGAAGCTCCTGGTGCAAGAACAGCGAACATCGTATACAAGGAGGCGCTCTCGGATAAGTCGACGAAAAACGGAGTTGCACCCGAGCGGATCTGGGTACGACGGCTAGTGTGTATATATATATATATATATATATATATATATATATATATATATATATATATATATACATACATACATACATACATACATACATACATATATATATATATATATATATATATATATATATATATATATATATATATGTATATATATATGAACCCAACTTTTACTTACTATATACTTTTCAAATAAATAATACATTTTATTAATAAATTAAAATGTCAGGTCATTTAAAGACACCCTATATCAAGGCTATATTAAGATAGGTAGCTGACATTTTTGAACCGTGATTTCTCGAAAATGAATGATATTCAGAGCACGATAAAATAGTGAAGCCCTGCGTCAGTGAATTCTATAGAGCCTGATGCTGTTGTTTTCCCAATAAAGTTAACGACCTATGAGAAAACTGGGATCGAAAATTTGTGAGGTTACGTTGATCTTGTACATGTCCTTAAAGGTTACATTCCAAGGTTATCAGGAGAGCCACGTTTTCTGGGTAGTTAAGAAAACCTTTATCTTTATAGTGCAATGCATAATCATCATCAGAACATCATAAACAAAACTGATAAGAGCGGATCAAATAACGATTAATGAGCCTGCATAAGATTCGAGACTTAAAACATCGGTTGATATTTAATTTTCTGTTCTGCGAAGTGTTTTGGGATGCGGGGTTGGGATTGTACACACAGTTGATACATAGTCTTTTTAAGTTTGAGTTGTTTAAATTGAAAATATTGTATTGTCCTTTTAGTATAATAAGAACACTTTTGTATGACGTTAGTTTTTCGGAATTTTGACAACTACGATAATGGTACGCTGTAGAAAAAAGTCTAATTTTCGCCCAAATAAACGACTTGAATAGTTTGTTATGCACAAACGGATAAACAAGTAAGAAACAAATGAATGACACATGGATCAATAACTCGATCAATTTTTTGAAGTTTTAGAAAATCATTAATGCAAGTTGGAGTTAAGAGACCAGGCTTTAAAAATATGCAGTTTAAATCGTATTTTTCACATTTCAAGCTTATGCAGACTCCTTGAAGCGAATAGTCCTTATAAATGCTGCAAGGGTGTCGTGCACCAATGTTCGTTCGACAGAAAAATCGCAATTTCTCAGCTTCTACATGAAGGATCCGAACGAAACAAAGTGCAGATACTGCAGTTCCAAGCAGATACTGCTTGGAACTGCACTGGAAATTGTATAATTTTAGTACAATTGAAGACGACAATTCTATAATTTGAACAAGCTGCTCAGATTCACATGAAGATAGTTTAAGGACATCGGAGGTCACGTAATGTCGAGTATACGGACAACGGCCACCATGAGGTCAGTCTTCGGAGTCGAATGCTTTCAAAAAGACTTTTCCCTATTCCTATCAGGCAATGAAAAACATTTCAAAACTCGTTCGATTCTCTTGTTGCGTCACTTGTTTACCCTCTTTCCACAACTGCATCGAAGAATACATGAGAGATTGAGTTATTAAGGCGTTACCCCCACTTGTAGCGCAAAAAAGGCCTTTTTCATGAATTTTTTTAAAGAAAACTACAAAACTTTTTTAATCGATCAATATACCATCTTAAAGAACACATCTTGAAGAACTTTCAGTAATTTTTTTATTGAAAAATATTACATTGTTTAGTGGCAAATGGCCGTCAATGAAATCATGTTTTTATATACACGGTTTGCGGTGACCAACATTGCGGCGAAGTGGATCATCTGAAAAAAAAATGCTGATGGATTTAGTCAAATATAAGTATAAACTAGTCTTTAATCGAAGGATTTTAAAAAATATTTATTTTTCACAAAATGGCGGACAGTCAAAGTTAATGGTTCGATTTTAACGAAAAAAAACGGCCGTTTTTTGGCTATAAAACGGCCATTTATTTTCGAAAAAAAAATCGAACGATTAAAGACTACATTTTTATGTATTAAATAAGCCTGCAAAATTTCAAGAAGATCGGTTCATTAGTGTTCGAGTAATCTTGGTCACCGACTTCAGAAATGCCATTTTGCGAAAAACGCGTTTAAAGTTTCAATTTCAGTTTACACGAAGAAAATATTTTTTTTTGTAAACTTACATAGAGTCATCTATTCCGGGCATAAAAAAAAACTGCACTTCAAATTGCACTTAAAAAAAATGCAATAAAAAAATCGATTTTTTCAAAATCGCAACCCCTTAATCGCCATGCGCCAATCCAAGTTTTGCCACCGGCAGCCGTTGCATGGCGCCACCACGAAAGTTACTTCGGAGGCCTATATAGCATTGAAGAATAAACGTGTGTTTGTAAGATTGGTGATTGCGGTTAACATATGTGCATAATTCATGCAACTGCTAAAATAACATTAAGCAGTACTATACCTTTCTCAGTAACTATGGCTATAAAATATTATTGTCCCCTCAGGGAATTATAAAATATAGTTTAAATATGGTTGAGAACACCATACATTTCTCTCAGTGTGCAGTTTTTTTTATGGTGTTACATAGCCAAATAAACACCCTATCTATTCTAAAAGATATCATTATTTATCACTTCATTAATTCGGAGCTATACTGCTTAGAACAAAATTATGATCAAGTGACCCCGCTCTGCCCTGCCATTTTTTCTTCACCGCTGTGCGCCAGTCTATTACCGTACGGAACCGTCCGAATCGATTATCAAGTACCGTGGTTACGCTCGTATAGTATTAGTCCGAAGAGTATTAGCGAACGGAGAAGGCTCGAATAATTCCAAGGCCGTGCTTCAAACTTGGTCGGATGCCTCTGAAGGATTTGCGGATTCCAAATGCGGCACTCGCGAGCCCGTCTGAGGCGTTGTTCTCACTCTTGCTCGCGAGACGGAAATTTATGCCGCCACGGAAGTAGCCTCGAGCGAGGATTTGGCGCGGTGTACTGGCAAATCCGAGAGGATCCGACGGTGCGTTTGAAGAATGTATACGATTACTAGGGGGAGAACGCGACGATGCCCAGACGTTGAGAAAATATCGAGTAATGGTTTTCACGTAGCCAACAGCTCGAGAGAACGGATTTTTGGAGCTGGCAAATTTTGCAACTATCAAAATATCCAGACGTCTTAAATTTCAAGGAAGTTGTGGAATAGACAAACGGCTTTTGGAAAATTGAATTTCCATAAAACGAAATCCTTTCAATGATTTTACCAAATTTCTTGCAGACTTGAAGTTTGCATCGTTAAAATGCTACAGAAATTGTTTTGGATTTTTGCTTTTGTCCATTATTCTTATTATTCTGGATGTTACTTTTCAGATTTTGATTCTCGATATTTAATAAGAATTCCCAAAAAAAAAACATTTGCCTGGCAAGGAACATCACTTAAGTGGCCGCCTTCGATCTTGTTGAAATTCATATATGTAATAAAGCATCGAAAACTGTTGGACACGTATTTTTTTTATCGACGGCACAACGTTTTCAAGGGCGAAAACTACCCCTCAAAGAAGGGTGTGTCATGCTTAATTTACTTTTTTTTAAATACTTTCATGGTTAAATTTTGATCGCTTTACATTAGAAGAATTTTGGTTCTTGTTTCATTCAGATTGGTGGACTGCTTGTGGGCGAAAGTGGAAAATCACCCCTCGGCTCGCCTTTTTTGAGGGGTGGTTCCCCACCCCCTAAAACCGTTTTTGCGCCGATAAAGAAAAATACGTTTCTGATAGTTTTCAATGCTCTATTCCATATATGAGTTTCGACAAAATCGAAGGCTACTTAACGCCTTCGTTTTCAGAGAGAACTCGACAAAAAGTGCCCAAAATGGCAGGAAAAATTTTTTACCCTAAAAACTTGTACTCTGGGTTTTTTGAGGGTGCTGATGACGAATCTGAACTAAAAATTCAGGAATTCACAATGACGAACAAATATGGCGAATGAAAATACAAATAATACAGATTGATTTAGATTAAACTCGGTACTCATAGGTTGTGTAGGTCACTGAGTATGAGTCTGAACATTTTGAATTTTCAAATTTAAAGTTCAGATTCGTAATAAGCGACCTCAAATATCCCGGAGTACTAATTTTCATCTAAATCGTGTAAAGTTTTCGATTTTTGCCGCCATATTGGCGCCGCGATTTTGAATTTCCAAATTTTGACTTCAAATTCGGACTCAGCGCGCCCAAAAACCACCGAGTGAGGCTCCGATTTCAAATCAGAGCGAGTTAAATTGGGAAATAAAGATTGACGCACTATTGCGTCGATGCCACACAGGGCACGGAATTATTTGACGCACTATTGCGTCAATGCCAACGAAGGGGTTAACGGGGTCCTTTAGTTTCTCGGGTCGAAAAAATCGATTTTTTTTTCTTTTCATAAATCACATCTACAACATGTGTAGAAAATGTGTGCCAAAGGATATTTCGATATTCGAAGTGGTTCACAAGTATAAATCACATGCGCGAACTTTCAAACGCGTTTTTCTCGAAACACCATTTTTCGAAACGGTGACCACGATATTTCAGAAACTACTGCACCGATCTTGTTCAAATTTATACAGCATCTTTAATATGTTATAAGCCAGCGATTGAACTAGGATTATCATGATTGCTTCGATAGTTTTTTTTGTACGAGCGAAAAACTTAAGAAAAAATGAGTAAAAAATAGAATGTAATTTTCAAAAGTGTATAAAAAAGTCAATTTTTGTAATTTAGAATTCACTCTAGTTCAATCGCTAGTCTTAAATATGAAGATTAAAATGCCGTTTGGTTTTTTGATTTCAGATAAGCAGAACAGCCGCAATCTTGGTCACCGTCAAGCACCTCTTTTACTTGATGTCTTCCTGTCGGCCACTATAACGTTTGTTCTATTATATATTTTGACTTCAAAAAATTTGTAAAGCTTATTTACATGTTAATAAAGATTATGCAAAAACAATGGGATTGATTATTTCGATGTTTTGCCCGTAAAAAATTATTGAAAAAGCCGTAAAAAAACAGTCGGGAAACTAGAGGACCCCGTTAAGTAATATTCCTCGTGAGTCTCGAAGCCAAAGCTTGCCGACCTAAAAATTCCGGCAATTGAAAAAATGGATTTTATAGCGTTCCAATGATGCAAACTTCTCTATCGTACATTTATCATTCACATTCATCCCTCGTACTAGTTTGAAGACTTTCAGAGACCCATAATTCGTTGTCTTCAGTAATTGTTAAACTAAAGAAATACACGTACCTACCCACGTGCGCCTCATTCTATCTGCATGAATGGAGATAGAAGACTTTTCACGACTTTTCACGCACGAAGACTTTTCGCCAATGTAGACACGAAAATTTCGACTGACGCAATACGAGGCTGTAAAAAAACGAACGCCTTCGTTTGCCTCGTCGAAAAAAAAGAACACCTTTGAAACCGTGTTTCCCGTAAAATATGTTTTCCCCTGCGATCCTGAGGGACTGAAGCAGAGTCTGAAAAATAGTTCCGCTTTAATGTGGATTAGCCCATATAGGAATGAAAGCATGCGATAAAGCATGTGACGATACGATCGTTTTTCGTAATTCAAGCATTTCAAGCCGGGTGGGCTGCGGAAAAGTCGAGCAGTAGCGCCGAATGCTGCTCCAGTGTGGCATTACCATTATTATAAGTTGATGTGACGTGACGTAATGGGAGTTAGAGCCGTATGAATGGGCATAGAGCAACAAGTTGCCACTAAAAACTGGGAGTGAGTTCGTGAGTCGAGTTCTGCTGCTCGTTACACCTCTATATGTAGTTCTTCCTTCCCTATATACTGTACACTCTCGTCCTATATATCCTCGGCCCTCCCTCCTTCGCCCCCCTCCTTTTGCCTCATCCTCTCGTCCTCCCTGCAGCCCGTTATAAACCCTCCGGCCTTTAAAGTATTCTTTTTAAAGCCGAGCTATCCTAACGTGCGTCATCGAACCGTTTCCCCCCTCGAATTTTCAACCTATCCCTCTCTATTTTTTCCCAATACCCGCATTACTTTTTTCGAGCCTTCGATTTGTCTTTTCCGCTCACGAGGGCTCATCGATTTCCCTCCGTGAAATTTCCCGGATGAAAAACATCCGCACACGTGCAATTTCTCGTTACGCGCCACTTATTGTTGAATCGAATTATGCCGGAAGTCGCGTGCTTACCGACGAAATTCCTTGGGAACGTGAAAAAAGGGGGGGCCGCTTTTTTTCCGCGCCTGGGTATAATTCTCGTCGAGATAGTATCGCGGAACCTTGAAACGTCCAACTTGGAATTGCATTGAACTTGGCCTCGATTGAAAGTTGCCGTGAAACTGTCGAGAAAGAAAGAGGGAGAGAGAGAGGGCAAAATGGGTTTACCGCAGGCATTCGGCTTAGTTTATACGACGTTGCTGCTCGTTTGATGGAAACTCGTGTTTTCCACTTCCTCACTACATGTTCCTCCAGTTCTCTGCTTTCTATCTCTCATCCTCTTTATCAGCTACCTACTCTCTTCAAACTCCGCCCCCTTCGTATTTCAGGGGACAATACGTCACGAGCGTAAAGTGACGTCAAATAACATAACATTCCTCGTGATTTCATAACCCACGTGCTGTAGAATTACGACTCGTAGTAAGGGACGTGTGTGGATAAAGGTGAAGTCGTTCCACAGCGCCGAGTGCGTCGTATGCAACTTTTTATTATCTCGATAAAACTTGGGTAGCTGCATATTTCGCTCTATTCTCGTCGCGCAATGCGTGCAGGTGTTGTAAAAATATCGCGTTTTGATTTCTAGAGCCGGCGGGGCTGGAGGTGAAGTGGCGGTGCGTGAAGAACAGCAGAGGCGGTACATCGATATTACAGCTTGGACTATGGGAGCTTTTTCTATTACCGGTATTATTGCCATATGAACAAGTTATAATATCAGAATACCGGAATTTCGATAATTTCCTATATTTATGGGAAACTTTGATTAAAAACTTTGGAAGCTTGAAAGCAGTCCTGGATTTGCCAATAGGCTGTATATGCAGTTGCCTAGGGGCGGCAGATTTCAGAGGCACGTAAAGAGGCATAGGTAAATACAAGTGATTTAGATAGGAGGGGCGGCACAAAGTCAAGTGGCCTATACTTAAGAAAAGTATAAATCCAGCATTGTTTGAAAGTGAATATGGAAGTTGTGGAAATAATAGTCTACAGTTAATTAAGGCATTACCCCCACTTGTAGCGCAAAAAAGGTCTTTTTCATGAATTTTTTAAAAGAAAACTACAAAACTTTTTTAATTGATCAATATACCATCTTAAAGAACACATCTTGAAGAACTTTCAGTAATTTTTTTATTGAACAATATTACATTGTTTAGTGGCAAATGGCCGTCAATGAAATAATGTTTTTATATACACGGTTTGCGGTGACCAACATCGCGGCGAAGTGGATCATCTGAAAAAAAAATGCGGATGGATTTAGTCAAATATAAGTATAAACTAGTCTTTAATCGACGGATTTTAAAAAATATTCATTTTTCACAAAATGGCGGACAGTCAAAGTTAATGGTTCGATTTTAACGAAAAAAAGCGGCCGTTTTTTGGCTATAAAACGGCCATTTTTTTTCGAAAAAAAAATCGAACGATTAAAGGCTACATTTTTATGTATTAGATAAGCCTGCAAAATTTCAAGAAGATCGGTTCATTAGTGTTCGAGTAATCTTGGTCACCGACTTCAGAAATGCCATTTTGATAAAAACGCGTTTAAAGTTTCAATTTCAGTTTACACGAAGAAAATATTTTTTTTTGTAAACTTACATAGAGTCATCTATTCCGGGCCCATACAGAAGTATGGGCCCGGATACCTATGTTTCAAAAAAATGCAATAAAAAAAATCGATTTTTTCAAAATCGCAAGTGGGGGTAACCCCTTAAAACTACGGTATTTGTTAAAAATCACCGTCTTTTATTGAGATCTTCATTTATCATAAAGGGCGTCTCAAAATGACCTGACGTTTGAAGTGGCGGCCATTTTTTTGTGGCGAACATAGAGTACTAATTTTCGACAATTGGCATCAGGAAGTATTGAGGTTTAGTCATGGAGAATTACACGATCGAGCAACTTATAGAAATGGTTATTTGCTGCATTGTTACTGCATAGTGATTGCAGACGAAGTTTCATGGTCGTGTTATCTCGCGCCAGCAATTGGACGCACCATTAATGAAATTAGTCGGCAATTATGCCAAAATGTTATTGAAAATTTCGTCAAAAGAGTGAACGTTTGCAAACAGGGACGAGGCGTCCATTTATCGGATATTGTGTTCCACACATAACCTCCATGTTTGTACCTTATATTAAATAAAAATATTCGTACTTTTCAAATGAATAATACGTTTTATTAATAAATTAAAATATAAGGTCATTTTGAGACACCCTATACATTTCTAAATAAATCTGCAATTTTCTTAAATATATCCAACCCAACGTAAAATGAATATATAAACAAAAAATAGGAACTTTTATGCAAATAAAACAATGGTAAACATGCAAAATAAAAATTAGGAAGTTTTACGCAAGTCAGCTGCAGTGGTCTAGCTACCAGATTGCAAACAAATGACATAGCTTGTGGTAGGCAGGCAACAGCATGGTCGATTAAATTAACAAGATTGAAATTGTTGAAACAATGACCGCAAAAAACAGAGGGCATCTGCAGTTTCGTTTTCCAGAGACGACCTTACCTTATTGCAGGTATAAGCTGCAGAAGAAAAGGCCCTTTCCGATTCCACACTCGTAGATAATTACCCCTAGGATCCTACACATGGGTACCGCAAACCCCACATTATCAGTGAGAAATGCTAAGATCATTTTTCTTGGTTTGTTCAATCGCATTTTTCACGGTGATACATTTATATTAGGTTTTTCTCGCAAAGCCTATTGCATTCGTCAGTTTTCGAGCGTTCGATAAAAAAAACAATCTCTTTACGATAAACAGTTCGTTAGCAGCGTTGATTTGAAGTGCTGGGGTGTTCGTAACCCCAGTGTAGGCTATTTGTTTCATGCAGATAGTGTAGGGTCCTAGGGTTAAGTGTCCGCCTTCGATTTTGTTGAAACTCATATATGTGATAAACCGTTGAAAACTATGACACGTTTTTTTTATCGATGGAAAAACGGTTTTAAGGGGGGGGGGGGCAAGCACCCCTCAAAGAAAGGCGTGTGACCCCTTCATTTTTTTTCAATACGTCTATGGTGAATTTTTCGTCGCTTGACAGTAGAAGAATTTTGGTTTTTGTTTCATTTAGATCGTTGGAAACAGCAAAATCAGAAAAAACAACAGTTACTTATAATCCGTGCGTGAAAAATCGTGAAACGTGGAGTTGCATGGTATTGAAGTTTGCATCGTTGGAATGCAACCAAAATTCGTATTCATATTTTTGTTTCGTTCTTATTTAATACGATACGAAATCTTTTTTGAATATTTCAATGGTCAGTTCTCGAGCGTTCGATACAAAAAAATCTCTCTACGACAAACAGTTCGTTAGCAGCGTTGATTTAGAAGGCCGGGGTGTGCGTAACCCCTGTGTAGGTTTTTGTTTCATACAGATAGTGTAGGGTTCTAGGGTTAAGGCCTTAGGCCACAGTAACGGGTATAAACTCATGTGCGAAATTAACAATTTTTTTTCGTATGAAAAAATGATTCACTCATAAAATTAATTACACATCTATTTAATATGAATATCAAGCTGATAGGAAATATATATATTTTTTTCGATGTACAAAATGGCCGACTACTTGAAACTTCTCGAAACAGCTTTTTTCCAATTGGCGTGACAAATAACTTCAACAATTTTCACTTGATTTACTTCAAATTTCGAAGTTATGTTCCTAATTGCATTTCGCAGAGAAGTACGTACGGAATTTCTGATTAATTAAAAAAATTCATTTTATGAGCAGTTATAACGAAATGTTTCACTGAAAATTCATTTCTTAAGTTCAAATACCTACAACTTTTGAATAAAAAAATATTTTTTAAATTCCGTACGTACTTGTCTACGTATTCTAATGTAGATTGACGAGAATTTTTGATTTTGGTTCTAGGTAAAAAATTGTGAAGGCTAAATGTCACGCCGCGAAGCGCCTAAAAAAAGATAAAAGGAAATATTAGTAGTCGGCCATTTTGTACATCGAAAAAAAAAAAATTCTAACAGCTTGATATTCATACTAAATAGATATGTAATTAATCTTATGAGTGAATCACTTTTTCACACGAAAAAAAATTGTTAAATTCGCACATGATTTTATACCCGTTACTGTGGCCTGAGGCCTTAAGTTGACACTTCGGAAATGTTCAATGTAGGTAATAGTATTTTAAGGCTGTCAAACGTAGTAAAAAAAACAATTAATAGTAACTCAAATGGAATTAACAACAATTATAATGATATTTATATTTTTTCAACTCTGATATCGACATTTCGGTATTATTCGAGTTCGATGTCGGATTTGTGGTCCAATATGCCGACTTTCCAATTTTATCGCAAACCGGTACCAATGCTCTAATCGATATATTCTGGTACAATCCACGTATTCCATTCTAACGAAAAATGATAATCGAACACGCAATCACTCACCGCTTTCGAGTAAAGTTTACTAATTTTGAGACGTAACCACACACGTTAAACAATTTCGGTGACAGTATCTTCCGACACTTCGAATCGCCATCTCGCCGTGGTACTTTGTCGATTTTATTAAAGAATGATGCAGAGCAAAGAGAAATAGGAGGGAGTGTATTGGTAGTCGCGGCTAGGCAAAATCGCGACGGAAGTGAGTCGGGGTAGCCATCTTAAGGTGGCACTTTTTATGGCGTTTATGAGCGCTGCCTACAACCACTTGTTGCAGTTGTGTAAAATCTCGACCTCATCATCCCAATGCGCTTATTAGAAAAAAATTGACAAATCGACCTGTTGTTTGGCTCCAAGTATAGGTATATATGCAGGGCCGTTAAGCGATCGAGGTAGCGGTCTGGTTGAGTGGGCAGTAAAAGATGTGCCAAAAACTCGAAATAAAATGAGTTCGTCGGCTGACAAAAAAATTATCATTGCAACTGAAATTGACCCAAATTTCTCAATAATTCATTACGCTTACATAAAAAATGGCACAAAAGGTAGTACAGTAAAACGGGGTTAAATTGACATTCAGGGTAATTTTGACAGTTTTCGGAGCTACTTTAAGGGGTTACCCCCACTTGCGATTTTGAAAAAATCGATTTTTTTATTGCATTTTTTTGAAGTGCAATTTGAAGTGCAGTTTTTTTTTTTGATGCCCGGAATAGATGACTCTATGTAAGTTTACAAAAAAAAATATTTTCTTCGTGTAAACTGAAATTGAAACTTTAAACACGTTTTTCTCAAAATGGCATTTCTGAAGTCGGTGACCAAGATTACTCGAACACTAATGAACCGATCTTCTTGAAATTTTGCAGGCTTATTTAATACATAAAAATGTAGTCTTTAATCGTTCGATTTTTTTTTCGTTAAAATCGAACCATTAACGTTGACTGTCCGCCATTTTGTGAAAAAAGAATATTTTTTAAAATCCTTCGATTAAAGACTACTTTATACTTATATTTGACTAAATCCATCCGCATTTTTTTTCAGATGATTTAATTGACGGCCATTTGCCACTAAACAATGTAATATTTTTCAATCAAAAAATTACTGAAAGTTCTTCAAGATGTGTTCTTTAAAATGGTATATTGATCGATTAAAAAAGTTTTGTAGTTTTCTTTAAAAAAATTCATGAAAAAGGCCTTTTTTGCGCTACAAGTGGGGGTAACGCCTTAAGAGAGCGCCAAAATACGGTTCAAATGTGCACGCAGCGAGCGCACACATTTGTAGATGTGGCTTCCGGTTCTTCCGCCATGCTGCAGACTGGGTATGCTGTATCACCTGCAAAAACTGGGTCTGCGGTATGTGTAACAAAGGCTCGATCAATCCTGCTTATGAATGTGTAGGGTGCGAGGACACAGACTAATTTTTTTTTTTACTTTTTTTTTTCTATTGTTGCTCAAATTTGTTGTTCAAGTTGATTATAATGTTGCTCAAGTTGATTTTGAACTCAATGATAATTATAAGACTGATTAAGTGCCTTTAATAGTACCCTAGGTACTTGATATTTTTGTGTAAAATATTTCCTTAATAAAGATGACAATTTGATTTAAAAAAATCTTAATATAAAAATAATTAAAATAAAAATCAAAAAATAGATCAAACGTAAAATAAAAAATATTATTTTTTTAAATCAGAATGATGTCAAAGTAACCCTTAATCTTTGACATAAGTTGCATTTCAATGCCTTGTCAAACAAACCCCACACTCGAGGTTACTTTGACACTTTTTTCTTTAATATAGAATTGTGGTGGGTTGGTGGGTTGAATCGAAATCGAACATCAGCAAGATTTTTCAACCATATTCGACGATAACCATCTGTAAGATTACAGTAAATTTGTTTAATGATATTTTGCTATAACATAATTTTTTAAAGAGAAAATCACAATAAACACTTCGTTATATTTACAATTTCGATATTTTTTTTTATAAAAATTACTACTATCGATTTTAATTGATAATTATTGTCAAAATGTTAATAAAAGCAACGAGTATAAAATTAAAATGTCTATTCGCAAAAAATTGTCATATCAAAAAAAAATACTAATGGTTCATTTTTCAGATTTTTACCTGAGCACGAAGGACTTCAAATTCTCACTAAAACTCTTTTTGGTTAGACTGTACGAGCGATGGGGTCTTTAAGGTTTCAAACTTACTCCTTTTAAACTAGTTTTTACAGTAAAAATCAAACAAGCTAGTTTTCGCGGCGAAAGCCGAACCATGCTGGTTTTCGCGATGAATATGGAAACGTGCTAGTTTTCATATTCATAATAAAAGCATAATCATGCTAGTTTTCGTAAGAATTTTGATTCATGCTACTTTTCTTAAGCAGCGTCGATATGCTCTCGCTGGATGTTGCTCCAATATGCGCATTGCAAAAAACACTTTTTCGCAAAATAGTGGGCAAATCGCACATCGACAAACTCGCCCTTCATAATCAATATTACCGATCGAAACTTCCAGAATTACGCGGCATCGCCAGAAATAAACGCACACTACAAATTTTTCCGATCGGTATATCTATATATCATCACCAATTGATTCATTGAGCAGAACGCTTCGAAGCTTGCACCAATGAATTATTCATCGACCATCCACTCGAATGCTCCGTATCTCGCAAAAAATTACACAAATACTGTAACACTTGCGTCGTGTCCTCGCCTCCCATTCCTTCCATTTCGTTCCCTCGTGACTATCCCTTAAAGACGATTTCTCTTTACGAGCAATCGCGCCCCCTCCGTGACTCGGTCTCGATCTATATATTGACTTCGCTTTCAGTCCTTGAGCTTCTTTCGAAAGATTTTCTTTTGCCTAATTAGTCGACTGATCTTATTCGCGTGGAAAGGACGGCTCGAAATTTTGTGAAGAAGCCACTATCTTCGTAAATCCTCGCATAATCCAGTCGACGTATGTACACATACATGCACATACACACATACAGACGTGCATGCATATATATGCACATGTATACAGATCGTTGTGTATGCGAGGCGTCAGCGAGGACGCCCACGTCTCTGGTTCCACGGGCAATGTGCTCCTGACGATCCCCCGCGCGTCCAAGAGTCCCCTCACGAATCGATGCTGTCTGCCCTGTCTGCCTACGCGACCGCTCGCGCTCCGCTGTACCGGAATGGTCGACGTCGCCACGATATGGGTTCAAGCACTCTCAAGTCGCGAGAGTCGCGTAGTGTTGCGAGCTCACCACATATATGTATGTGTGCGTGCGTGTGAGTGTGTGTGTGTGTGTGTGTGTGTGTGTGTGTGTGTGTGTGTGTGTGTGTGTGTGTGTGTGTGTGTGTGTGTGTGTGTGTGTGTGTGTGTGTGTGTGTGTGTGTGTGTGTGTGTGTGTGTGTGTGTGTGTGTGTGTGTGTGTGTGTGTGTGTGTGTGTGTGTGTGTGTGTGTGTGTGTGTAGATTACGTATAGATAGAGATATACATATATATAGTAGGACTGTAAATGAGACCGCACAAGAGAAAATCTACGCCGAACGTTTTGAATGCCAGCGGAAAATTTGTGCGTCAGTGCGGCGCTAGTCGTTCTCATATGCCTCGATTTGTGTATATATATATATATATATAATCGAAATCGAAAAATGTTATCATTTGTAGAAATGGCATACGAAAAATCAAAAGCAGATGATTTTCGTCTCGAAAACCGTGGGACTTTTACTCTATATATATATATATATATATATAGAGTGTCCTGTCATGAATGGATAATCCTGCAACTGTTGATAGGTCAGATCATGTCCTACTATATGCTGGAATTTCAGCATTCAAAAGCAGATGATTTTCGTCTCGAAAACCGTGGGACTTTTACTAAACTGAAATTCCAGCATATAGTAGGACATGATCTGACCTATCAACAGTTGCAGGATTATCCATTCATGACAGGACACTCTATATATATATATATATATATATATATATACAGTTGCAGGATTATCCATTCATGACAGGACACTATATATATATATATATATATATATATATATATATATATATATATATATAGAGTGTCCTGTCATGAATGGATAATCCTGCAACTGTTGATAGGTCAGATCATGTCCTCTATACACAGGACACTCTATATATATATATATATATATATATATATATATATATATATATATATATATATAGAGTGTCCTGTGTATAGAGGACATGATCTGACCTATCAACAGTTGCAGGATTATCCATATATATATATATATATATATATATATATATATATATATATATATATATAGAGTGTCCTGTCATGAATGGATAATCCTGCAACTGTTGATAGGTCAGATCATGTCCTACTATATGCTGGAATTTCAGTTTAGTAAAAGTCCCACGGTTTTCGAGACGAAAATCATCTGCTTTTGGTTTTTCGTATGCCATTTCTACAAATGATAACATTTTTCGACAGGGTTTGGAAAAAAATACTCGTGGTTATTTGTTTTATGTTGAAAAGTCTTCTTTTTAACCATAAATGTTAAGGAAACTTTATGGAAAAAAGATCTTATGCAGAATTTTCATACAAACCAATTCCAACATCTGACTTTGATAGCTGGCGGTGTGAAAAAAACGTCTACGCATGTCGTGGCAATTACTTTAAAACGTTGCTTAGTTATTGTCGATTCATATCATTTGTAGAATTGGCATGCGAAAAACGAAAAGCAGATGATTTTTTTTTCTAATAACATAATGGCCAAAATCTCGAAAACCGTGGGACTTTTACTAAACTGAAATTCTATCATATAGTAGTACATGATCTGACCTATCGACAGTTGCAGAATTATCCATTCATGGCAGGACACCCTGTATATAAATATATACATATATAGATGCATGTGTGTGTATGTGCATGTACACGTATATATGGGACATTTCACACCGAATTAAGACATTTTTGGGACACTGGTATCATTATAACTTTCGATATATGCGAGGAATTTTTTTTGCATTATTTCCGCCTCGCATCATAAAGAAAAGTATCGTCATCATGGGTACTTACGAACTTCGGGGGATCGGTAGGGCGTTGGAGGTCGGTAGGATCAATGTTTCGCAAAACATAGCGGCGATTCTTTTTTCATCGATCAATTTTCCCCCGATTACTTTTTCATCTGTTTTCGAAGAATAATAGCGAGAAGTCGCGGGGAGAGAATTTTTGCTATTGTTGTTTTAGGCCTAACGTACCTTGGGATGGTCGAAAAACAAGGTTATTTGGGATTTTTTAAATAATACTAATGCAGCAATCAAAATGAGGTTTGGAGGGTTTATTTCACATATTTGTAGGCACGTACATTAATTTTACATTTTCTGAAAAAAAAAAAAAAATGACGACACAGTGGCCGGTAGAAAGAGAACTCTGTTTTTAGGCCCTCCACGGGCGGAGTCGTTGGAGACGCACACGAGCATCTAGAACAATTATTTTTTTCTTTGTAATCTACATGAGTTTTGCTCGTAAACTACCCACGATTATTACAAAATATTGATTTCTACAAATTCGGCACCATTTCGAAAAGAAAATCGCATTTCGGCTAAAAAAACTGCCTTAATTGGTATACAAAAACTGTGATTGTTAATCGATCGTAAAAATCGTGTGTACTTCGCTAGAAAATCTACGTATGCATCTCCTATCCATGCGGGAAGCTTAGTCAAAAGAAAATGTTAGGAGTTACGAGTTCGCCCGATGTTGAAAACATGGTTACAAGAAAAACGCGTTTAAAATTTCGAAATAATTTTTCTTCGGACCATATCATTTTTGGGATGTTTGCACATCTCAACCATTCTTGGGATGCTTGTACAACTCAACTTCCCAAAAAGCAACGTGAGAAGGGAGCATTTGAAGGAGCTGAGTGAAGTTGGCCATTGAAAAAAAAGAAAATTAAAATACTCGAAAAAAAAATGTTTCTTCCACGAGAATTAATCTTTCGTTACTGAAAAAAATAACTTTTCCTCCGTAATAAAAATCAGTCACATATAATCATTATTGTAGAAGGAATTTACCATTATTACTCGTCGATTGTCACTCACATTTGCAATTCGTATACTTCTTCAAATGTTTGCACATCATTTTAGCCAATTTAAGACAAAAAAAACCGCAATTGTTTTCCTTTCTACGGTATATAAGGCCTTGATTCTGCAGACGGTCAAGACTTACAGGGGAATTCGTCGATAGTACGTCGGTCGATAGAATACCGAGGGAACAGACTGAGGGATAAATCGTATCGGTCGAGTTTACTCAGGATGTCCCGTGTACGGGACGTATAGCGCGAGTGAAATATTTTCGAGACTTTGCGCGTCGGTGGCGACGCGCGCCCGCGCGGCTACGACGGGTTCGTGATATCTTCAATGTCGAAGCCGGCGTTTCTCTGGCTGTGCTCTCTTAGACAACGGACAATCTCTCGAGAACGATCGCGACCCTCGCGAGAGTCGCGCGTTCTACGTCATTTGCTCGCTTCGCCTTCGGGCCAACTATACGTATAGATATATACATACGCGACACACGTGGCCGCACACAGAATATACATATATACATATAGAGCGCTCGCGCGCACACACACGCACACACACATATCTGCTTTTTCATCTCTCTCCACTCAATCGCGCCGAATTCTCCGAAATTATACGACGGCTGAAAGTTTCAACGATCGAAGCGGCCGCGAGGCAACGTAATCCGCACTTCCAAGAAAACGCAAGTTGCAGATCAGCAACAATATCCGTTTCAATGACATTCCTTGTCGTTAGCGTGGGTTCGACAATATCATTGCGTAATATAATTTGACTGAAATATCGACACCTGTAACGGCGAATGTGAATATGTTTCCCGAATCGTTTTTTTTGTCGTTACGGGACGGGCGGAAGTTTCGTGAAAAAAAGTAGTAAAAAATTCATGGCGAGGGGACGGGCTGCGTTTGGTACGTACTTGACGGTGAAAAATGGTAGTAAAAAATGTTAAATAAGAAAGTACGAAGCTTGTTCGTATATTACGGTGAGGAGAAATGTTGTGTATACACTGAGAAAAAAAACCAATTGAATAAAACAAATATATTGGTTGATCCAAATAAACGTGCTGTTGCGGAGTGCCACCGATGTATGAGATTGTTTCAATACTATCAAATATTGGAAAATGTGATTGATTTAAATAACATTATTTTATTTGAAAAAGCCCTTCTGTTCTCCGAATATCTACATTATCCTTCAAATAAAATTATATTCTATTGAAATCATTCTATATACAATCCGTAGATGTATTGGATGAAACAATTAAGCGGTTGCTACAAACATTTTTTATTTCGTACAAAAATATAATCAATCGAATTAATTATTTCTTTACTACATCGAATCGAATATGCCATGGGCGGTAAGTTTTTCAATTTGTTTTAAATCTTAAATAAAAAGTGAGCATTAGAATGATCATACACGATAATAGTGGAGAGAATATCAGATATCCAATGAAATATTCATGGAGAGAATATCAGATATTCAACTGATTAGAACAGATACTACACTTTGTTCTTAGCCACAGGCCAAGGAGCGATACTTTTTAGAGTTTCTCCAGCGTTTAAGTAGATTTTCGGTTCGCGCTACGCTTACGAAAAACGAGCGCGCGTGCGGCCTCTAGCGGTTACTCCGAGAACTACGGGTTTCCTCACACCTATAATTTCGGTGGCGCTTGGCCATGATTTGGTTGAATTTTTTCAACCAAATGTGCAAGAAACAAATTTTACTTTCGAATAATTTTTTAACCATTTCAGACATTTGCTTAACATTTTTCAATCAATATAACATGTTAATATTTCAACGAATAATGTACTTAAAATCAAAATCGGATATGGTGAAAACAATAAAATAACATATTATGCATAACATAATATAAACAATTTTTCTTGTTTGGGTTCGAATCTCGAACCCAAAGAAGTTGTTACATATTGTTGATTCGAGACTCGAATCAACAATATTCATTTTATGAATTGAAACGCTTTTTTCGTTCGTTGCAGAAATTACATTCAAAACTATATAATTTGTTCGCGATAATTTTTTAGATAGTTTTAATGATATATCGTTCTCGGCTAACAATATATCTTTTGAATGAAAAAAACTTTCAATTTTATCATGTCATTGAAGTCAATAGCGTTTTGTTTGGACTAATAAATCCGATTTTACAATTGAATCAACGAAATTTTATTCAATTACACCAATGATATTGGATCAATGATTTTTTTTCTCAGTGTATATTTGTTTTGGATTCTCATTTTTCTTGTTTTTTTTTTTCGTTGCGAACATAGTGTACTATTTGACAACTGGCAGCAGGAAGTATTGAGGTTTAGTCATGGAGAATTACAAGATCGAGCAACACGGAGAAATTGTAAGGATGCACAAAAACAATGCAGTTGTTGCAGGCGAAGTTTCATGGCCGTGTTATCTCGCGCCGCGGCGATGTGAATTGGCCACCAAGATCGTGCGATTTGACGCCATCGGACTTCTTTCTTTGGGGTTTTCTGAAAGGAAAGGTGTGTGCCAATGATCCGCAGACCATTCCGGAGCTCAAGGAAGCAATTGGACGCACCGTTAATGAACTTGGTCCGCGATTATGCCAAGTTCATTAACGGTGACGGAAGCACGCGTCTCGAGTGAGAAAACAATATCGATTTTTGTTAAAATGATCTAATTTTTGGTAAAGTTTAACATCGTTTCAGGTTCTTTGAGCTACTGATATCGATTAGAGACAGGTAGGTAAATACAATGAAAGTACTAATTATCAATATAATAAGAACGGTTTATAAGACATTTTTAAGGTTATTGCGTGATTTTTTGTTAATGTTACGTTAGCAAGGGTGAAATGAAACTAGTAAAGCATTTGGTTCGTCTTCAACCGGTGTTACTACCAGGGAAAGAAAAAGAACGTACACATGATTAAAAGGGGCCGGCTTGAAATTCCGAATTTTGAATGTTCCAACGGTTTAAAATTCCGAATTTTAATGTTCTGAAATTCAAGATGGGGACGGGTTGAAATGCCGAACTTTGAATGATCAGGACGCTCAAAACTCCGAAAGAATAGTACCCCGAAAGATCAAAACTCCGAAAGAAATTTACACGAAAGACCAAAACTCCGAAAATCTTAACACCGTCAGAATAATTCGGATATGGAAGTTTTAAACGTTTCCAAATGTTCAATAAATCGACGAATTATTTAAAGAATTTTTTTTTATCAAGAAGTGATTTTGCGTCAATTTTGAAAATTGTCTAGACAATGTTATACGTTCTACATAATTTACAGTCAACTGTGTAGACTTTCGCTGGCACGATCTTGACATGAGGGCCGGGTTGAAATTTCGAACTTTGAATGCGCCGGCGGTTTAAAATTCCTAATTTTAATGTTCCGAAATTACAAGGTTCGTCAAGATTATGCCAGCGAAAGTCTACACAGTTCACTGTAAATGATGAAGAACGTATAACATTGTCTAGACAAATTTCGAAATTGGCGTGAAATCACGTCTTAATAAAAAAAAATTCTTGAAATAATTCGTAGATTTATTGAAAATTTTGATACTTTTAAAACTTTCATAGCCGAATTATTTTGACGGTGTTCAGGTTTTCGGAGTTTTGGTCTTTAGTGGAAAATTCTTTCGGAGTTTTGATCTTTCGGGGTAGTATATTTTCGGTGTTTTGTGGGTTCTGATAATTCAAAGTTCGGAATTTCAAACCAGTCCCGTTCAGATTTTCGGAGTTTTAATCTTTCGTGTAAAATTCTTTCGGAGTTTTTATCTTTCGGGGTAGTATATTTTCGGAGTTTTGAGCGTTCTGATCATTCAAAGTTCGGAATTTCACCCCGGCCCCGATTAAAATAAAATAGCAGCAAGATTATTCGGACTAAATACTACAGAACTTAGACGATTGGCTTATCAAATTGCTGGTACTGAGAATGAAACCACTTTTATATGCGAAAGATGCCAATAACTCGTGTCCCATCATTTTCCCAGCGCTGTTTCATCTTGCCCCGCATAAGGGGTAAGGTGGGAAAAATAAAGGTTTAATTAAAGATATATATTGTATGGTAAAAATAAATATTGATTAGTTTGAAAGAATAATTAAAGTTGATTAACTCATATATGTAATGTTTGATATGAACATGACCTTAGCGTTATATTGCCCCTACTTCCCCTACGATTGAAATGTCCGCTCATTTTGCGACACCCTATAGTACGTAATAGAGAATATAGATGAAGAAAATAAAATGCTATATCTGTATCTCCGAACAAACTCAATTATATTCTTCCAATTATATTTATACTTTATTATTTTTATATATTAGCTATTATATATTGGTTATATCATATAACATATAATATATTATTATATATTACATAAATTGATTATTATTATTGTAGTTTTAGAAAGATTTTTTTGTATCTGTCAAAATGAAAAAATTATTGATAACTGTATTGTCTTTTCCGCAAACGCTGGCTGACGAAAAGCCGAAAACTTTGAGTAACTCTTCGCGAAAGGCTCATCGCGACAAAAAAATTGTGAATAAACAATGATGCGCGGACTTCTCATTTTTCAATGTATTTTTTTACTGCCAAGTGGATTTTTTTTCTCGGTTTTGAGTGAGCAGTGAAACTCGAGAATAGTTTCCTACCGTCCGGTCACGACGTACGTATGTACTTCGGATACATATGTACACGATGTTACGCTATGTATACATGCAGACGCACACACGAATATACCGCGACAGGTCACGAGAGAGTCTTCCGCTCCGTTAGCTCGTTTCTAATTGATGTGCCTGGTGCCACGGGGGCTCTCCCCAAAAAGTAACGTAAGAACGGAGCATTTGATACAGGGAGCTGAGTGAAGCTTGCCATTGGAAAAAAGAGAATTAAAATGCTCGAAAAATAAGATTCTCTCACGAGAATGAATCATTCGTTGTCATTGAAATACGCAAAAAGAACTCTTCTACGGTAATTAAAAATAGTTACGTATAATTATTATTGTAGAAGGAATTTACTATCATTATTAATCAATTGGTCATCACATTTGCCACTTTTATTCGTTTATTCCTATGTGCATTCGTGCGTTACGTTTAAGGGGTTATGCCTAGTTGTAAAAGTTGAAGTCAGTTTTTTAAAACAAATATATTTTGACAATATATTATCTTACAATTGTTCCCTGAAAATTTCAAGGTGGTCGGATCAAAATTAACAGATTTATAGGCCGTCATGTTGACGTTTGTTGGAACGCTCGGAGTGTCGTTCAAAACTTTAAATGCTTTTTTTTCTCGAAAGTACGTTATCAATGTCGGTGAGCAAAAAATCCCAAAAACTACTGCATCGGACTTTCTGAAATTTGTAGGGCTTTTTCTAGATCTGAAGATATAGGGTTTGAATGACGGGTTTTTTCCGAGTATACTTTCGATTTAATGAACGAAAAATACCATTTTTTTAAATCGCGAATTTCATTCTAAATACGCACCATTATTTTTAAATTTCATATTTCGGAAATTCAATTGATTTATCATAGGATAAACTAATATACTAACGGGTAATTCTTTAGATAAGTGCCTTTCCGAAAAATGAGCCTAACATTATATTTTTCCTATTTTCCCATTTATTGGGTTATAAACGGGATGTCAGGGGGAGCTCTAATTCACCCCACCTCCCATAAAAGGTTATGGGGTTTTGAAGTTTGCGGAAACACGTCATAAAGCATTTTTGAACATATCGACGTTTATATTAGGTTTTTGAAAAATTCGAAATTATTCGGAAAAGTCACTATCTCAAGAATGACCAAATTAAATTATAGACAACCTGGTTCGAAAGGGCATTGCTGACCGTAAAAGACGTTTTTGAGAGGTGCATCCCGGACATCGGCTGTAGATCGATTACAATGCAATATTTTTATACGAAAAAATTACCGAATATTCTTCAGATGATACTTTTTGGAATACCTAATTTTTGTAGAAATTTATCATCTCGATTGTTCAAGAAAAACCCCAAACATGAGCTGTTTTCGACGGAAAGTTAATTCCGTCCACTGTCCAAAAGCTTTGAGAAGAAAATGATCGAATTATGGTGATATTTTGTTGCAAAAATCTTGAAGTTTCAATGTTGGGAGTATTTTTCTTGCGCGACCCGCCAAACGTTCGGTAATTGATTTATTTGTGCAAACGTGCAATGAGTTGGAACGACAACGACTCGGCAAGTCACGAGAATGATACATCTCGATTAAGAAGAATATTATATATTATATAATTCGAAAAGTCGAATATTGTTCAAGAGTTGCTGTTAAAAAAAAATGCTCGTGTGATGTCGTCGCCAACTGAAACTTATACCGATTGAATACGCCCCCCCCCCCCTGTAATAACGATCACGTATAGGAGTGATTGGGATTTGAACGATAGATAAAAGAACGAAGAGAATAGTCCTCGGGTAATTTTTCCTGCTGTAAGGTTGAACGAGCGTGCGCGCGAGAACGGCTTTATAGGAGCCGAGCCGAGGCTTTATTCCACTCGGGCATACATTATTACTCCGTGCGGAGATGCACACGTGGCCGCGTGCTCGCAGTTTTTATAATCCGTCCACGCGTTCGCGAGGGTCGCGAGAGCGATGTCGTTGCCAGAGAAAAAAAGAGTGGGAGAGAGAGAGGGTGACGGAGAGAAGGGAGACTGAAAGGAGAAAAACATGAGAAGGATAGGAACCAAGAGAGGAAGAGGGAGGGCGGGAGAGAGAGAGAGAGAGAGAGAGAGAGGCAATATGCTAGAAAATCGTGAAAGAGAGTGAGAAGGGGAAAGAGAGATGGGAGAATGAAAAAGGGTGAACGACGTCGACAGGAGAAAAAAAAGGGCTGAAAGGGATAGAAGTTGGTCGTAGTTAAGTTTTCTATGAAGAAATATTCAAATATACGCGTATTATAGTTAGGGTGTTAGGAAGGTCGATGCAAAGGCTTAAGGGGGTGATAGGTCACCTCGTTAGGAACATATCTAAGTGTTAGGAAGGTCGATGCAAAGGCTTAAGGGGGTGATAGGTTACCTCGTTAGGAACATATCTAACCTACGTTACTCTAGTCCAAAGTCTAAGGATTTCGAGTCATCATAGTGAGTATGATTTTTGGAAAATTTCCCAAAAATAGGTACTAACTCGTTCATGATGTTCAAAGAGACAATAATTGGTAACTAAAAACTTATTTGCGCCTTAGCTTAATGTGTATTCAATCGACAAACACCGATACAATCATCTGTATCCACACAACTAACTAAATGGGACGTGTTGAATAATTAAAAACTTGTCAAAAAATATAAAAATACCTCTTATGTTAAGGCTATTATTTAAAAAATAGCATTAACATAAGAGGTAAACGAGTTAGTACCTGATTTTGGGAAATTTTCCAAAAATCTTACTTACTATGATAACTCGAAATCCTTAGACTTTGGACTAATTTAACCTAGGTTAGATATGTTCCTAACGAGATGACCTATCACCCCCTTAAGGCTTTGCATCGGCCTTCCTAACACCTTGTATCATACATATCTAAAATATATATCATACATATTATATATTATATATTATTATATATTCTTTATATATATATATATATATATATATATATATTGTGTGTGTGTGTGTATATATATAATATATATACCCTACATATCTATAATATTATATATAGTGGCGCAAATCTTGCTTGTTTCCCTTGTTCAAGTAACAAGTGACAGCGAAGCCCATGGCTACATTGTAAAATCGATGTGTTATCGCATAGCCAACTCCGTTTTTATTTAACTTGACTTTCTGCGAGATGCAAAAAGGAAAATCGATATTTCACCCACTTCCCGACTACTTAGAGCTCTGAAATTGTGCAAACATGCATCGAAAGGTGATAAAGCATGATTAAACATTTTTTTTATCCCTAAAATGTTCAACTTTGCATATAAAATTAGCGATATCTACTCATCCACATAAAATCTCACTAACCCATACAAACAAATTAGTAGCCGACTGTGTTTCTATGTGAAAAGTTTATATGCAGCAATTAGTCGTAAATAAAATCCCAAATACAGTTTTTGTTATTTTTTACAAGCATTCCATGTTCCTAACGTACAAACTCGTAAACTAGTAAACTACTAGTAACAACTAACTAGTAAAATCAATCAACAAAATATTTTTTTTAATCAAGCCTTTATTCAGTGTACTAAAAAGTAGAAAATAATTTTTTTTACCGAGTCACCTATATGTGGCTATAAATAAAAGCTCGGGGCGCTCAATATTTAGAAATATAATCTTCACTTTACATAAATCCGTTAACATATCAACTGTATTTGATTTACTGTAAAACAACCTGAGATTTTTTTAATAAAAATCCTGATACTGAGTATAAACGTGTGATAATGATTTCTCTCTAATTACTATTGTGCCAAATTAAATACGGTTAATGAAACTGAATTGATCAAATGTATTAAACATTTAATATGTTGAACGCCCCGACCGTCTATTTATAGTCACATATAGGTGACTTGGTAAAAAAAATTATTTTCTACTTTTTAGTACATTAAATAAAATCTTGTTTGTTAAAAATGTTTTTTTTTAACATATAAATTGATTTACACACTCAACGATTCATCGTTGAGTGTGCAAATTCACACAACAAAATTGTCAACGTTCAAGATCAATCTCGAAAAATATGCGACTGAAATTACCTACGAAAAAAAGACGCGTATTCGTTGCGCTTGCAAACAAATATTCGCGGAGTCATAAAATTGCGAATCGATCTCGAAAAAGAGGCACGATTTTTTTTAAAGTCGGTTTCGCTCGCACGAAACATATGTTTCGTTCAAAGCGCGTAAAAAGGGCGATTTTTTCGGTAGCGCATTCACAAGTTGAACGAAGATCGAATCGAGTGATGAAATATTTAATTTTTTACAGCCGCTGTGTCGGCACACTTTTTTTTGCGGAATGCTCCCGATCATATACGTATATACAAAGCATGTATACACACCCCTGTCTGCCGTATATATATATATGTGTGTGTGTGTGTGTGTGTGTGTGTGTGTGTGTGTGTGTGTGTGTGTGTGTGTGTGTGTGTGTGTGTGTGTGTGCGTGTGCGTGTGTGCGTGTGCGTGTGCGTGCGTGTGTGTGTGTGTGTGTGTGGTGTGTGTGTGTGTGTGTGTGTGTGTGTGTGTGTGGGTGTGTGTGTGTGTGTGTGTGTGTGTGTGTGTGTGTGTGTGTGTGTGTGTGTGTGTGTGTGTGTGTGTGTGTATACACACGTACGGCAGGCAGGCATATATAGATATATATGTATATATGCACTGTAAGTAAGCTTCGAATGAGCTCGCGAGAAGTCCGGAGAAGGCGAGGAGCCCGCGAGAGAAGAGTACTCGAACAATAACAGTTTCGCGAGGAGAGCGTCAGCGCGACCGTACGTTACTTTAACTCGTGACCGGAAACAGGGTACCGGCCAAGCCGGAACTCGCCGATTTCATTCGCTCGTGTACACACGCGTAGTATATTGAAACACGTCTCACGCTCGCGACGATACACTACGTCGTATATACATATATACATGTGTGTGTGTGTGTGTGTGTGTGTGTGTGTGTGTATACACGCATCGGAACGTTTTGAAAACATTCGACTTTCGGGCCTGCGCCCGTATTGCCGTCAAGCTGAAAATGATGAAAATCGCAATGTCTACAGAATCACCTTTAGATAAATGGGGCATATTTATGAAAAAGTAATTATACGGATCGTCCTATCCTCAAAATCAACTATTCGTTTGAAGCTGTTAAGGCGAGATATACATTTGCAACGATCAAAAACTCGATTTCTTTTTTTCTTTCTTTAGACGATAGACCTATATATGTAGAATATTTTCCCAAAGTTTCAACGCGAAATTCAAAAAAACTTCAAACGGTACAGCCCGTCAACGCCGTGTCTCACCGCTCGGATTCGGAGTGAGCGTGAACTTCAAACGCGTTTTTCTCAAAACTGCACTATCGAAATTGGCGTGTAGGATTACTCAAAAATTATTAAGCCGATTAAGTTGAAACTTGGTAGAAATATTGATTATACTGGTACCTTCTACTTGACGAGAATTGTTTTTGAAATATACGAAAAAAAACGCCTTTTTTAATCCACATTTTCCAGAAATGTTGCGCAGAATGTTGATTTTTTTTTGTAAATGCGTGCCGTTTTCTTAAATTTGCATTTTCTTCATTTTAATTACCGTCACGTAGAAACTATACATGTTCTAACGCAAAAAATGTTTGATCTTTTTTGCAAATCAAAGTCTACGGGAAACTAGACTGCACGCCGATTCGCAACTTTCGCGGCGACCGTGCTGTAACACTCTGCCACAGCTCCGTTATTTTGATGGTGAATCAATTTTAAAAAATTGTTTTGTGTACCTAAATATACTATTAAAGTATACCTAAAGTTTGATAATTGTAGATAAACTATTTCCTAATTTTAAAAATCCCTCAATATGCCTTATTTTTTCCTGTCTAAATGTATATCACGCCTTAAGAACCGTTCTCAAACCAGTCAGTAGTGCTGGTAGTCAACATTACATAGACACAATGCGTTCAAAATATATTTTCTCCCCTATATGTCGTTGTTTATAAATTTCATTTAACCTCATTATGTATAAAATTTGGTTAATTACTTAATTTTGTTTGAAGTTTTTTCTCTCATTTTAGGCACAGTCGAACCTCGATATAACGAAGATTTGTCCATTCCCTTCCGATAGATAGTTAATTGCTTGTAAAAATTTCTTTAATTTAAACCTTTCTTTTTTCGAAAAATATCCCTATATTTGTAGTACTAATATATATATATATATATATATATATATATATATATATATATATATATATATATATTTAAAGAACATTTTAAGGAACATGATTTCGATATAATGAAACCTCAATATAACGAGAACTCGATATAACGATCTTCCCTAGAGATTCGTTATATCGAGGTTCGACTGTATATATTACCCATTGAAAATAGTAGCGAATTGCGAAAACCATTTTAAACGATTAAGTTTCGCAGAACTCAGGATTGTTCGGCAATGTTCGTTTCTTTGGTCCTTGGTATCATTAAGATGATCTGTATTATGTTTGTTTATTGCTACTATTTAATATGCATTAACTCGAATTGTAAGTCGGTCCTTTGTAGATAAAATTTAGAAAAGCAGATAAGACCAAAAGGCACTTCTACCTTGGCTCATTTTGCGCGGAATCGATCTAATTGTAAGTACCTATCGGATAGATTGTGGCCCATGCCGATGGGACGACTCGCCGATCCGTTGCATCGGCTCAGAGACGGCCCTTTGGATTTCGCCAATTTTTCTGAGCCTACCCCTTTCGGTGTCGATTTTCAGATGTGAAATTGATCGCTGAATACGAAACTCACGGTCCCGCCCACGAAGAACCGATATTTCATAAAAATGTCCCGAACCTTGGTTGTGAACCCCAATTAGTAAATAAGTGGCTGCTGTATGATGGATAAAACTTCTTCCTATTTACTAACGTAAAACGGGGTTAAATTGACATTAAGGGTAACATTGACAGTCTTTGGGGCTACTTTAACAGAGAGCCAAAATACGGTTTTGACTAATTGTTTAAAAACTTTTTTTCTAATGTTGCTCGAATTTGTTGTCCAACTTTATTATAATGTTGCCAAAGTTGATTGTAATATTGCTCTAGTTGATTTTGTTCTCAATGATACTTATAAGACTGGTGAATGGTCTATAATAGCACCTTAGGTATTTCATATTTTGATGTAAAATGTTTCCTTAAAGGGTCTTCTTTACACGCTAAAAAGGCTATTTTTGTGCATTTTTTTGATAGGTTTATATTACAGATATTGATATAAAAGTTGTTACACTTAATAAATATACTTTCGAAATACATTTTAAAAAAGAATTATTTATTTAAGTCACCGACAGAGATGGGCGCGCGGTCGGTGTGCGGGCTCGGAGGTCACTGAAGTTAAGCAGCATTGAAGGCTGCCAATACTTGGAGCGGTGACCGCTTGCCCGTGCACTGGTATGCGCGTCAACCTCTGACAGGGAGGCAGTTTGTCTGAATTTCTGATGGTAATACAACTGAAACTCAGCCAAATATAGCCGCCTGTATCGGCCCAGGTTTTCCGCAGTTTCCCTGGGCCCTCGTGCAAATGTGATACAGTAGTGCATTAGGAAAAGAGTGGCTGCGGTCAACACTCTGGGGGGGGGGGGGGGCTCTGGAAGGATTGTGAACGTCGGAAGGAATGGAAGGAATAAAGGAGGGGATGGTCAAAGGGAAAGGACCCCGTACCTCTGAGGAATACATGTATTAAAAATATATATATATATTTATTTAAGTCACTATTTATAGACGAAAATGGCAGTAAAAAAATGTCGTAAAGAAATTGTAGGTCTGCGCTGTTGATGAAATCTTGGAGATGGATCATCCGAAACAAAAAATCAAACGGTTTTAGATTCAGTATATTAATGGCTATAACGCATATCATACGATTTTTGATGTATGAAAAAATAACAAAATGGCGGATATTTTTCGAAAAAAAAAGAAAAAAACGTGTTTTTTCATCATTTTTGGCAACAAAATAGTAAATATCAAAATTTTTAAAAATCCTTGATATGCGCTATAGCTATAGTTGGAATACGTGGTTAAAATTTCATAAGGATCGGTTCAGTAGTTTCGAAGATTTTATCAACAAGCCGGCGAAATACGCTTTTTCGAGAAAAACGCGTGTAAACTTTATTTGGGTTACATAAATACAATTTTTTTTTAATGCATTTCGAAAG
>OX101783.1:30967443-31047443 GCA_944452715.1 Ophion slaviceki
AGGAATTATATATATATATATATATATATATATATATATATATATATATATATATATATATATATATATATATATGTAGGTTATGTTAGAAAAATACATGTTATTCGATAAAACTTTCTAATTATCACAATGATATTAAGGGGCCAGTCCACTTTGGAGCCACGAAAAAAGGCTATTTTCGCGATTTTTTTTTGAGGATTATACAAAAGATATGAATATAAAAGTTAATGTGCTTGATAAATAAAGTCTTGAAATACATTACAAAAAAAAATTTATTCATTTTTATTCATTTTTAAATACAAAAACTATAGTTTAACGTAACGTCTCAAAAATAGTTGGGCTAGGTAGTTCCATCACGACTCGGCAACGGCTTATCTGAAACAAAAAAATCAAAGTCCATTAGATTCAGTATGACACCAGCTACAAAATGACGCTCGGATATAAAGTTTTATCAAAAAATAAAAAAATGGCAGATGAAAAACGAAAAAAGTATTTTTTAAACGCGTTTTTTACGCAGTTTTTCGCAAAAAAGAGTAAAAATCAAAATGTTAAAACCATCGAGGGTCATGTTGTTGCGAATCATGTTTACAATATGTGGTTCAAATTTCAAGAGAATCGGTTTATTAGTTTTAGAGATACGATGGAGCTTGATTTTGAAAACGTTGTTTCGAGAAAAACGCGTTTGAAGTTTATACTATGAAAATAGTAATGTGATACAGCAAATAATTATAGAAATTCATTTAATCTCTTAGCCATATCTGCGACTAAGATGATACACGCACTCGGTAGCATAGGGGCAGCTATGCGTAGCTATGTGTAGGTAGGTTCTAGGTTCGATTCCCATACAGGTGAAATATTTTCTTCGATAAAAATCATCTCCAAAAGGCCAGGCAATGACGAATTACGATACAAAATCGTTGTCGTTAAACTCTCAATTAAGTATTTCATTTTATTTTGGATTCATGAAATATTTTATGCATATAGTACACTTGGATTTACAGTGTACATTGTAAGCAAATAGAGATTTAGTTGAATCGAATCTGTATTTATCCAATTTGAATATATTCAACATTCAAAAAGAATAGCTGAAACGAATAAAAAAATATCTTTGAAACAAATAAGATCGTAGTAGGCCGTGAGCCAAGGAAAAAACCTGTTCGATTTAAATAGACCCTATTTAACTTAAATATTTTTCATTGGCAGTGTACGCTCGAGAGCAGAGAGTTGAAACGCAAGCGACAACTTTCTCAAGCAATTAACGAGCGCTAGCTTTGAGTAATTAAAAAGTTGGGCGGGTCAATCGAGGAATAACGACGAGCAGGGAGATTTTGTCATTGCTCTGGGGTCCCGCAAGCAGTGCATCAGGTTTCGATGATGTGGTGCAGTGAAATTCACTGGTCCAACAGCCGTCCTACTTGGCGGCGAATGTCCCGTACACGTTATATCCGCCGCGGCAGGCGCTACAGCATCTAAAGGGAGAGGAGGGGTCTTGGTACACTGAGGGTTTAGGTTATACAGAGCGTAGGATAAGATGTGGATGGGGAAGGCAAGGGCCAGAGGCAAAAGCAGAAGCGCAGCAACGCGCCAGTCCTCGCAGAGCGGCAACGTTCTCGCCACCAACGTTGCCTCTGTACACCCCCAGGGCTCACTGGGAGACCAGTGAGCTTTCTATCCTTCCTGCTGCTCTTCACCCTTCCGCGTTGCCCATCCCCGTGATAGTTAACTCGCGGATGGAGAAAACGTGGAGTATGGCGTATCTATGCGAGAGCCACGCTATAGTTGGGTGCCACGGGGTACATCCCACCCTATCGAGGTGTAGTTTCTTGAACACGTAGAGGTGTATGCGCCTGTGAGGTGTACACGTAACGTTTGGACACGAAGCAGCCCAGGAGGCGCGCTCTCGTCGGCACTGTTAAATCCATACGTGGGTACAGATGTTGGTGAATTTTGCTCGTGGTGAGGCTTGTAACGTGGTCATACCTGCGCCAGGTGCAAGAGCTGAGCTTAGTTACAAATATGGTACGGAGAGCCGACCCACAAGAGTTGCCAGTTTGCGACACGTCGAGCCTGAGAATGCGAAAGAGGTAAATGGGCCGAGTGATGAAGTTATCATGCTCGAAGAGTATTGCAGCTATTGACTTTGAAGGTGTAGACTTACCGGTAAGTGTATAAAAGGGGTGGCGAAATCCGCGGATGAGCACTTCCGTGAATCTGGACTTGACCCGAGATCCGGTTTATTCTGTTGTCTGCGTGCTCTGCTACATATTGGGTTTTACAGCTAAGGTTGGAGGAGTCTCGGGGTTAACGAGTAAAATGAACGAAAATTGGGTAGAGGGTTGTAAAATGACGAGGGTGACTCGTGGATAATCGAGTGTTATCGTGGATGTGGGCGGAGTTTGATAATCATCGTATGTATTTGAGCCCTCGATAGAATTCACGTCGACCGGATGAAGGTTGATCGGATGTAGGCTAATAGAGTCAAAGTTGTCGATGAATCGTTATAGACGAAGGTTGACAAAGTGCAGAAAAGCTGAACGGAATTGGGCAAAGTCGATATTAGGTTTCGAGGGTGAAGGTGGCAACTAAAAATTCAAGATGGGCATGATGTAATTTGAAGCATGCCTTAGAAAGTTCAAGTTCCGCAGGGCGATTTGAAGCCTCTTGCAACTTAATATCAATGAGACATTCGTGATGATTTGTCAGGGGTATATGATTGATAAAAGGGGGATGATGACGTACTTGATAAATGGAGAGCAAAGCACCAGGAGGGGTGAAGCTAATGATGCTTATCTATCGTCGGGGCCGGAGGTTCATTTATAAAACGTTGACTTATCGGTACTTCGTACGATAGTTCATTGAGATATTATGTGTTTACGGTGGGTTTCGAAATCGCCTGCTGGAAAAGACGATACACCGAGCAAGTTGGAAATTCAATAAAAATAGCCGAGGGAAAGCAACACCCCCACGATGTAGATTATACACTATTATGGCAGGCCCACATGTATTCAGGCGCTTGAGTGCGTGTGCGTCTTTATATACACCTAAACCGAACATCAAGTACACCGACGAAAGTTTGCTAATTCATTCACCGGAGGGGTTCAAACATCCCTCGACCATATAATTTTCCTATTGTATGTATACATGTATACCGGTTACGGCTTGAACGATCAACGGATGCAACCACCCTTGAAATAACAGCTCGATCGCCACAAACATTCTCGAGAGTCGAAATTAAATAAGTGACGGATTCGACAAAACACTTCCACGAATTAAAAATGACATTTTCAATCCTCGAAGTGTCAATAATCATATTAAGGGGTTACCCCCACTTGCGATTTTGAAAAAATCGATTTTTTTTATTGCATTTTTTTGAAGTATAAGTATCCGGGCCCATACTTCTGTATGGGCCCGGAATAGATGACTCTATGTAAGTTTACAAAAAAAAATATTTTCTTCGTGTAAACTGAAATTGAAACTTTAAACGCGTTTTTCTCAAAATGGCATTTCTGAAGTCGGTGACCAAGATTACTCGAACACTAATGAACCGATCTTCTTAAAATTTTGCAGGCTTATTTAATACATAAAAATGTAGTCTTTAATCGTTCGATTTTTTTTTTCGAAAAAAATGGCCGTTTTATACCCAAAAAACGGTCGTTTTTTTTTCGTTAAAATCGAACCATTAACTTTGACTGTCCGCCATTTCGTGAAAAATGAATATTTTTTAAAATCCTTCGATTAAAGACTAGTTTATACTTATATTTGACTAAATCCATCCGCATTTTTTTTTCAGATGATTCACTTCGCCGCAATGTTGGTCACCGCAAACCGTGTATATAAAAAAATTATTTCATTGACGGCCATTTGCCACTAAACAATGTAATATTTTTCAATAAAAAAATTACTGAAAGTTCTTCAAGATGTGTTCTTTAAGATGGTATATTGATCGATTAAAAAAGTTTTGTAGTTTTCTTTAAAAAAATTCATGAAAAAGGCCTTTTTTGCGCTGCAAGTGGGGGTAACCCGTTAATCAATTGACGCGATAGTAGTGGGCGTGTAACGGTTGCAGGGCCCTTAGGAGAATTGGAAACTCATAATAACGACTTTGTGTGCCAACGTCGCATTCAAGCTGTCGAATAATGGCGATATTGAAGTTTACATCATTGGACCGCGACGGAGATATTTTTTTTCTGATTGCCAATTTTTTCTGGACTGTTAAAATCTACGGTTAATTTTTTTAAGATCGCCCGCGCTAAGGTTTTTTAGGGTGTCTCAAGATGCACCCACATCTCTATAGGCATTTGTTAGGGACACTTCACGTAGAGAGTTCTCATTGGAATCCAAGTGGATTACACGCTATTTCCCGATTGGCGTCGTTTGAGAATTGTCTGTTTAAAATTCTTGCATTTCTCGGATCTCCCAAAAACAAATATCCTTCCGTGATCCCGTACACAAATTTGTCGAGGAGGCCCAAAATACACCCATTTCTGTATAGGGATTTGTTGGGGGCACCGCACATAGGGAGTTCTCGTTGGGGTCCGATTGGATTCTGCACTGTACCCTGATGAACACCGTTTGAGCATTCTTACTACGTTCGAACCGAACATTTGTGAAAAGTCAGGAGGAAAAACTCGGGTGCTGAGCCATGACCAGCACGCTTCGGGAGCGTGTACATGTGTGGTGATATTATGTCAAAGTGCAGTAAAACAAATAACAAACGATACTTACAATTGATTTTTAGTGACGAGATTCAAATCCATTTCTTAGATATACTTTCTTAAGCGCTTGATCCTCTTTTAATATAAAATTCATACTTTTTGAAGATCCACATATTTTGTATATCTATGCATTTTGTTTAGCGAATACGATGGGATCCATGAAAAATCGTATTGGATTCTGTTCGATAGTGTCGAAATCTTTTAGGATTCAATTTGGATCCATACAATGCGATGACCCATTCGATCCCTAACAGGCAGTATCAACAAGTATGGGAATTCAATTGAATCCCTACGACAATTTCGGCACGGGGCCCTCAATACAGACCGACGACCCAAATCTATCGAAAAAGATTTTGAGATATACAGGGTCTCCCCCTTATCTCTGTTGCCCGAAATAACTCGGTAATTATCGACGTCACAAAAAAATCTTCCAGACAAAAGTTGTATGGTGTGAAGGGGGCCATCAAATGCAACCAATTTTTTTTTATTACGGTGGAGGCGCTGACGCACAGTGAAGGTCACCTCCGCTTTTTTAAATGGAATGGTATGTGGTTCAAGGTCATTTCGAACACCTATTTAGATTTATATAATCGATACTGACCTTGAATGACCTTAAACGACTTTGACCCCCTAATGTTTTTTATGCGGCTTGAGGTGCTCCACAAGATGGGTGAAGAAATGTACAATTCCATTTTGAAAAGTGGAGGTAACCTTCACTGGGCGTCAGCGCCTCCACCGAAGTAAAAAAAATTAGTCGCATTTGATGACCCCCTTCACACCGTACAACTTTTGTCGGGAATATTTTTTGTGACGTCGATAATTACCGAGTTATTTCGGGTAGCAGAGATAAGAGGGACACCCTGTATGTGCATGGTAGACTGTATATCGTATCGTGTGTTTGTACATGCGTGTGTGTGTGTGTGTTCGTGCGTGCGTGCGTGCGTGTGTGTGTGTGTGCGTGTGCGTGTGCGTGTGCGTGTGCGTGTGCGTGTGCGTGCGCGCGCGCGCGCGCGCGCGCGTGTGTGTGTGTGTGTGTGTGTGTGTGTGTGTGTGTGTGTGTGCGTGTGCGTGTGTGTGTGTGGTACTCCTGAGATTTTTCCCTCGGTTAGTTCTCATCCCCCTTTAATTCTGTTCTCCCTTCAATCTCCCTGGCCGTTATACACGAAGCTTTCGCGCTCTCACGTCGATCGGGCGAGAGCACACACGAGTTTATTGGAACCGTGGCTCGACTGACTGGGCCAGGAGTAGCCGGAGCCTGAACGCGATTTCCCGTCTCTATCGCCGTTCTCTTGCCCGGCGGGTGGCACACAGCCGAAAGTCCCTGACGCACCGTCTATAAAGCTACGGTGGAGACGAGACCAGAGAGAGCAAGAACAGGGAGAGAGAGAGAGAGAGAGAGAGAGAGAGAGAGAGAGAGAGAGTGAGCGTGTAGGAAAGAACGTGCAAGGATCAAGTGAGACGCGGTGGGAGGAAAGGGGGAGGGCTGGGGCTGGAGGAGTGATGAGAGAACCCGGACGTTCCCGTAGGGTGCAGAAAACCAGGGAAAAGCGAAGGGGATGAAATCCACCCCCGCGGCGACTTTTCTACATAGACCCGTGTGCAACGCCGGACGCTGCAGGACGAGACTGAAGCTACGTAATACCTCCACGGGCTATTCCGCACGAAGTAATTTTTAATCCAGAACATTTTTTGGATTGCCTTCTCATTGTTTGTACTCGTATAATTGAGCAGCTTTGAATTCGACGAGTTTCTATTGAACATCCCGTTTTTCTTTTTTCGATCGATATCCTACGACAGCAGTTTATCCGGTTCACCGTAAAGATTTCACGTCATTCAGGCACGATTAGTTTCTCAGCAAAGTTTCCGAAAACCTTGCATGGATTCAAGGTTATGTTGTTGCGACTTCAAATGGGTCAGTCATATGGATGAATGCTGCCTGAAAGTGTTCTTTTGATGTCATTTTGCGAACAGCGGAGAAATGGGGAAGCAGGGACAAGTTGGAACATAACCTCAAAGCGTTATGCAGAGATGTGTTGCCGAAAAGTGAATTTGCATATAGGTTTTTCTCTCGATCCTTGTTCTCGAATGTCCTGTACGGACATCAAAGTTGGTGAGGGACTTGGACGACGGCTTTGCTCGCTATGGGTCAATATAGCGTTGTACGGGAATGAGCAACTCGCGTACACACAAGCCCCTTGTATATAGGATATCGATTCGATCGCGCTGCTCGTGTACTATTGCTAATCGATAGTTGAAAATAAAAGTCACTATGTACGCTGCTTTTAGACAATACTGAAGACTCTACGTGGAGTCGTATTAATTTATATACTTGGGGTCCGGATGCTGCTGCTGCGTCTCTCGGTGTGTTCAACCTTTTTGGACTCATGCATACGTGTGTGTGGAACACTTTGCGCTGAGAATAGGATACAGGTTAAACCAGATAGAAGTCCTACGTCTTCCTTCTATTGCCCCTATCAAGTTTTATATATACCCATTCAAGTCTCCGAAGAATCTCCCTCCTTGGGTACGTCCCTCATAATTACCTGTATAAATCCATTGTGTTTTTCTTTTCTTCTTGAACACTTACACCCTAGATCGAACAATACTATATGGAACGACATCAAGGAAGATCAGGCTAAATTTGGGACGTTTGCCAACAGGACGATAAGGACATCGCGGTAAATGAAAGCAGTGTGCATATACACGTCCGTTTTATCATTTCTGTATACGCGTCAGATTGCGAACACGAAAATAGCAAAAAAAACTCAGGAGCCTACGAAGCAGCGACACATTAAACGTAGCTCGATTTAAGAGAAGGTTTTGCCTTGTAGGGCCAAAAAATGTTCGATTTTTCACCAATGTTTTATGCGAAAAGTATTAAATATAGAATGTTGATATTTGGTATGTTAACTAAGTGGTCTTTATTGAACATCAAAATATTTTTTAAAGTTTGACAAAACATGGTCGTGGGAGTGAGAGGGGCCACGTATGTCGGTGCGCGGGCGGTGACATTCTTCGCTTGCGGAAGTCCTAAGTCCCGGACAGGTGATCTGAAGCAAAAAAATCAAACATATTTTTACTTTGTACAATATTGTGTATAAGTTGACCTAGAATCAAGAAGTAAAATTGAAAAATAAAAAAATAGTGAGCGATCGGAAGGAAGTTTGTTTTTTTTTCCAAAAATTTTCGCAGTTTCTTGCTCACTATTTTTTTGTTTTTCAATTTTTCTTCTTGATTCTTGGTCATCTTATACACAATATTGTACAAAATATAAATATGTTCGATTTTTTTGCTTCAGAACACCTGTCCGGGACTTAGGACTTCCGCAAGCGAAAAATGTCATCGCCCGCGCACCGACATAAATGGCTCCTCCCACACCCACCACCATGTTTTGTCAAACTTCAAAAAATATTTTGATGTTCAATAAAGACCGCTTAGCCAATATACCAAATATCAACATTCTATATTTAATACTTCTCGCATACAAAATTGGTGAAAAATCGAATATTTTTTGGCCCTACAAGGCAAAACCTTCCTTAAGGGGGGATTGTCTTTTTTTTCGCACAAATTTACCGCTTTTTGGGAATTTTTTTGTGAAGAAAGTATACAACGGAAAACTTGTGAAACTTGGCATATAGTTTTATTGATCTGTTTACTACATACAAAAAATTTTTTAAACAATTTCATCAAAAAATCCGCCTCCCACCCCCCTCGACGCGCGATGGTCCTTTTTTGATGGTGTGCACGATTACAGCCTTCACGTTCATCCTGCAACAAAAACCCAAAAAGTATTTTACTTTAGACACATATAGCTATCGTTTGATGAAGCAAAAAAGCAATACGTTTAATAGTTTTTTATTTATAACAAAAAATCGATCAATTTTTTTCGCAAAATCGATACTTCAAGTTCAAAACGTCACCAAATTGTCAATTTTTTTTTCCCTTCATCGAACGATAGCTATATGTGTCTAAAGTAAAATGCTTTTTGGGTTTTTGTTGCAGGATGAACGTGAAGGCTGTAATCGTGCACACCATCAAAAAAGGACCATCGCGCGTCGAGGGGGGTGGGAGGCGGATTTTTTTATGAAATTGTTTAAAAAAATTTTTGTATGTAGTAAACAGATCAATAAAACTATATGCCAAGTTTCACAAGTTTTCCGTTGTATACTTTCTTCACAAAAAAATTCCCAAAAAGAGGTAAATTTTGCGAAAAAAAAATACAATCCCCCCTTAAGTACAAACGATTATGGTGTGGACGTTGTCCTATCGTTGGAATTTAAGGGATAACACCACTCTGGCGGCAGAAAATAAGGCCTAACTTTGACAATTTATTTTGGGAGTATGAAAAAAGGGATAGGATTTCGTTTGAGAGGGTTTATTTAACACATATTAAAGTATAAAAAACAAATGTTTATTGTGATTTTCATACAAAATGACGGCGACAGAGCCCATCTTGAAAAACGTGTTTTTTACAAACAGCTTCACGGGAGGACCGTTTTCTCGTAAAGTATAAGACCTGGAACAAAAGCCGAAAAACATAATCTATATATTATTAGCTATCGGACTACGTAGGGATTTTTAAATCAAATTTTGAAAAAATGGCGCACTTTGAAAGAAATAAATCGATTTTTTGCCCAAAAATAAGCAGTAAATTGTTTATAAAAAAAGTTTACATTTAATCAAAAAACGGCTACGTACTCCCATAGAGAATGTAATTGTGAAGCTACTATCAAAATTTTAAATCGATCCATGCAAATGTGTTCGAGTAATCCGTCCTCCCAGTTTGAAAAAAGTTGTTTCGAGAAAAAACGCGTTTAAAGGGCTATACCAGTGTGACACTTTCGAAAAACTGATTTTTTTTGCCTTTTTCGACAATTTATAGTTTCAAGAATATCATTATCATTTATATCATTTATATCAATATCATTTTATCTTGCAAAAATCGATAGTTAAATCGCGTTTTTCTCGAAATGAGATTTTTCAAACTTGCTGACATTCTAACTCAAAGAGCAATTATCCGATTGACTTGAAATTTGAACTGAGTACTCTTCAATATACTGACTCTATAATGACGTAGGATATTTTTGATTGGATGAAAATTGACGATTTGGCATTGAAAAAAACAACCATTTTATAGGCAAGACAACAGACTTTTTTCATAACTACGCCATTTTATTAGATTTTGATATTTTTGGAAAATCCTATGTCATTGTACAGGAAATACCTTCCAGTTTAACGACATTTTTTCCGTTATCGGTTTCAGCTACTCAACCGGCCGGAATCATGTCAGCAGTGGAGGAACTTTTTTTTGGCGCCTCCGAAGGCAGCGCATTAGTCGCTTGGACCTCAATATTTTTCTATGAAGAAATTATGTAATATCTTCCAAAAAATTCCCGAAAATCACGAAAATTTTCCGCGTTCACACTGGTATAGCCCCTTGAAGTTGTACGAGGCACCTGAAAAAAAAAATTCGAAGCACTGCGGGAAAATCGATAATTGAACCTATAAAAAAAAATCGCTACAGGATCAATTGCACATTGTTTTTATGACCCCAAAGTATTTTTTAAGAAAAAAAAAACGACACTTCAAAAGTCCTAGAGTGGTGTTGTCCCTTAATGAAAATTGAATTTCTTTTGTGATTGCTCAAGTGTTGTTTCTTTTAGCAGATTTGGGCTACGAAAATCACTTGGAGGTTTTTCACGATCGTTATTGGCAATCGATAACTGAAATCTGCGAAAAATGTGATTAAAGAAAATATTTCGTAGACATAATAGTTATATGATGTTGAAGTTTGCATCGTTGGGATGCAACGATTTGTTTTTTATATTTTCTTTATTCCCTTTTTATCTCTTATTATCCAAAGGCTTTTTGTGCGAATTATGGTCGTAGATCTCTGATAAGAATACGTAAAAAGGTTGGAGTGATTTTCGTAGTCTAAATAGGGAAAAAAATGTTGAGCAGCTAAAAAAATTGACATCCGTTGCATTTCAGCGATGCAGACATATAAAACGACAACGTCGTATAATTATGTATATATAAGGTGGTTATGAACACTGATATTATAGAAAATAGCAACAATAATAATAATAAATTTTTATTTGCAAAACTTGCTTTACAAGTTCTTTACAAAAAATATCATCGAAAATAGTATTTAGCAGAAATTATTAACGCTGTAGGAAGGGAAAATAAATATCGCTGTCGTGGGAAGGTGGCTTCTGAATTTTATGCAGTTTGGGGGGGGGGGCGCTCTGGGTAAGTGGACGTAGCAAAGTGATAAGCCTAGGCTAACAAGTGAGAAAGACGCGACCGTCAAGGGACGTTCAGAGGAACATTAGAAAAAAGTTAACAATGCAATCTTTCAATCGAGATTGCCAACAATAATTGACCTACCGTCAATTTTTCTCCCCCATAACTAGTGTCATTATGGACGACTTCGTAAAATGATTTTCGTCATTGCACAAACGAAAAAAATGTACAAATTTCCACTAACAAAAAACGTAATTGTCCGCACAATTTTAATGCGCCCAGTCCCAGCCAAACAATGACTTTTCGAAAATAATCGAGAGTTCAAAAAAAATATATGTACCGACTCGCGCGAGGGTCCTCTACTTTATAGCCGAAGAAAAAGAAAGGAATTAATTGCCGCCTGAGTAAAGCAAGAGCCCACGAGAGATACGAAGGTCCTCGATGATTTCACCGGAGCAGTCGTGTCATAAATAAATGCGCGAGGAGCCGCACAGTTGAAGTAGCCACCGGGAAAGGAAGAAGACTATAGTTTTAATTGTGTTGTCCCGAACCGGACCGTGCTCAATGGATTCTAAAATATATTTTGCCGGTATATAGCGTTTACAACGAGTGAAGCCCCCCAAGAGTGCATAGCCCGACAGTCACGAAATACAATCGTCTCTTTTCGCCCCATGATAATAACACACGGTCGTCCTTTTACAAGGATCTATGTTTATAACAGAACGAATGGTCTCTCCAATACGTGCCGACCATTTTCGCACATTTGGGCAACTTCACGCGCACTGCGAATTTTGTCGTTCAGTCGTGCATTCGAATATATTGAAAAAGAAAAAAAAACAGGAAAGATTTATCTCGATGCTCCGTAAATATATCACGGTCCAAAAATACGCGTTATCAATACAGTTCATGTTGCTGTCATGAACGTTCAAAAAGCAAACGCTGATTCAAGATTGGGCAAATTTTTTCAAAGACGGGTTGTATTTTAGAATGCTATTACTTTCTAAAAAGAACTTTTTTCAAAGACAAAACGAAGAGAAAAAAGAGTTATTTTTTTATAAAGTAAGTACTTTTTAAAAAAAGAATTCGTCTTTGAGAAAATTGCCTAATCTTGAATATCAGCCTCTGCTTTTTTAATTCAATTTTTACTGACTCCCATATAATCTTAAGGTAAAAAAAATCCTCGGTTCTAGGGTCCTGATGATCTTTCACATGATCTTGATATGCTTACGTTCCCTTGAAGGTGATTATGAAGAATTTTTGAATATTCGAATTTTTGTAATGTCAAGTATGGGGACAACACACCGCTATGAGGTCATCGAATGTCCTGAAAATCGACGTTCCCCATGTGTGATACCGAAGATTGCATCCTTGGAGCGCAATAAAAACTCAGTTTTGTATTGCCGAAATTTTTTTAGGATCCTTGTTGGAAATGTGCAATGTAAATGTGCAAAGAAAGATTTTGAAAAGGAATACAAATCTCGATCTAAGTAGATATGAACGTATTTTCGTTGCGTTTAAACGATGGAAGCTTAAGGGGCCAGTCCACTTTGGAGCCACGAAAAAAGGCTGTTTTCGCGATTTTTTTGAGGTTTTTATAAAAGATTCGAATATAAAAGTTGTTGGGCTTGATAAATAAAGTCTTGAAATAGATTTTTAAAAAATTTGATTGATTTTTATTAATTTTTAAGTATTAGGAGTACAACTTTGCAGTGACCGTTTTACTTAGAGAGCCACTGCGGCCGAAGTAGTGGCCCTAGCTCAATAAAAAAAGTGGCATTTTAAACTAGAGGCTCTGCCAATGTAAACAATTTAAAAAAGCTAACGGATACGTGTATGCATTATAAAGTTATGGGCACTCAAACATGGCAACCTACGAACCAAATTCTCAGCATTTGCGGGAGGTTATGATTTACTTCTTCAACATCAAGAAATCTGCGGCTGAGGCCCACCGTTTGCTTGTAGATGCTTACGGGGAGGATTCTATTAGTGAGAAAACGTGTCGGCGGTGGTTTCAACGCTTCAAAAATGGAGATTTTGAGGTCGAGAACAAGCATGGTGGATCCAAAGTGATGCTGTGTGTCTGGTGGGACCAGCTGGGCGTTGTGTACTCTGCTGCTCAAACCAGCTGCTCAAACCAGCCGAAACCATCACAGGGGAACTCTACCGACGTCAGTTGATGCGCTTGAGTAAGGCACTCAAAGAGAAACGGCCACAATTCAACGAAAGACATGACAAGGTGATACTGCAGCATGACAATGCCCGACCCCATGTTGCAAATGTCGTGAAAAAGTACTTGGAAACGCTGAAATGGGAGGTTTTATCCCACCCGCCGTACTCTCCAGACATTGCCCCTTCCGACTATCACTTGTTCCGGTCAATGGCACACGATTTGGCTGACCAGCACTTCGGTACTTACGAAGAAGTCAAAAATTGGGTCGATTCCTGGATTGCCTCCAAGGACCAAGACTTTTATCGACGCGGGATTCGAATGCTACCTGAAAGATAGGCCGAGATCGTAGCTAGCGACGGGCAGTACTTTGATTAAAAAATATGCAGCCACTTTTTTATAATAAACCCTTAAACTTTTGAAAAAAACGGTCACTGCAAAGTTGTACTCCTTATACAAGAACCATAGTTTAACGTAACGCCTCAAAAATAGGTGGGCTAGGTAGCTCCATCACAACTCGGCAACGGCTTGTCTGAAACAAAAAAATCAAAGTCGATTAGATTCAGTATGACATCAGCTACAAAATGACCCTCGGATATAAATTTTTAACAAAAAATAACAAAATGACAGATGAAAAACGAAAAAAGTTTAAAGAACGCGTTTTTCGCAGTTTTTCGCAAAAAAAGAGTAAAAAACAAAACTTTAAAACCGTCGAGGGTCATCTTGTTGCGAATCATGTTTACAATGTGTGGTTCAAATTTCAAGAGAATCGGTTTATTAGTTTTAGAGATACGATGGAGCCAGATTTTGACAACGTTGTTTCGAGAAAAACGCGTTTGAAGTTCATACTATGAAAAACTCTTACCTAAACTCAATCGGCAATTCCTGCACCGTACAAAATCCCTTCTGATTGTTCATCATCGTCGATTTCTTCAAGACTTGCTTGCTTTCGATTTTTTGAAATTTTCAAAGTGGACCGGCCCCTTAATTAGCACCATCCATATATCTATAGATTCATGTATAATTACTTTAAAGATTGCACCCGTGGAATGCAACGATATTTTTTATTTCTTTATTTTTATCATAACCCGAAGCTCATTTTTTGCATTTTGAAATTGTAAATTTCGACTAAGAATGCATAGAAATGTTCGAGCGGTTTTCACAGCCTAAATCGGCCAAACAAATGTCAGCAATTAAGAATAACTCATTTTCGTTGCATTCCAACGATGCAATCTTCAATGTCATTATATATATTACAAATGTGCAATTCTGGATTTGTTTGTAACTCAATTACTCGATAATAATAATTCAATTACTCAGTTTGTTTTAACGAACAGGCTCTAATACGTGTCTAATAGTTTTCGATGTTTTATCACATATATAAGTTTCAACAAAATCGACGGTGGACACTTAAGTGATGTTCCTTGTTAGTATCAAACTATTGACACCTCAATAACTATTGACACCCAATAACTATTGACATCTCAAGAACTATTGACACCTCAATAACCATTGACACCTGTTCGTTAATATATACTGACGTGATTGATCGGACAATACAATCAGTGCAAATCAAATTGCGAGCTTACATTGAAAGTGGTGACCATCACTTTCAGCACCTTTTATAGGAATAGGTGTGTCCACCGTTTTTCTAATCGATTCTAGGCTAAAACCATAGTCATTTCTTTTTTTTATCGATTTTTCATACCTAATATTAATCGACCATTTTGAAATTTGATGTGTGACCTTATTTTAATTCCTTCATAAAATACCGAAAAAAATAGTGATCCCATTTTGAAAAATGGATATGACCTCGAAATCTCCGAAGCGCCTCTACCTGGATGAACCCTTGTAACCACCACTCGATGACCCCCTTCGAACTATAATACGCAACTTTAGAAAGAAGAATTTTCTCCGAAGATTGATAGGTTGGAAAATAGTCCTACTGCTAATAGTTGTTGCCTCACCCGGTATATATGTATGTACACACACACACACACACACACGCGCAAATATATATATATATATTACTATATTACGGTGGCACAAATTTGAGCTCTATTTTTTTCCTTTTTCTCACCATCCAATTATCTTCATTAAATTCAATTATCCAATATTATTATCCAATTAAAGAAAAAAAAGAGTCGTGAAAGTTGTGAACTGTAAAAAAATATTTAGAGGTCGTTCAAGCCTCCTAAAAATTTGAATTTTCATTAAAAAATCGTTTTTTTTTTCATTCACTTCTTACACATGCATTTTTTGACTGCTCGCAGCTTCTGCGAATTTTTTTTTCTTTAGAGAAGATAATTGCATGGTGAGAAAAATGGAAAAAACAGAACTCAAATTTGTGCATATATATAGACATTTATTCATACATACATGTGTGTGCGTGCGTGCGTGCGTGCGTGTGTGTGTGTGAGTGTGTGTGTGTGTGTGTGTGTGTGTGTGTGCGCGCGCGCGCGCGCGTGTGTGTGTGTGTATTATCGCTACGTGATTCGTAGTAGAAGACGAAAAAGAGTGACGCTGCTGTGGCGAATGCACAGGCGTGGCAGGCGCGATTTTGTGCACAGCTCGGAAGAACTCGGAGGCGATAATTTTTCCCGGGTTCGCAACGGGCGGTCCCTGCAATGTTCGGTGGGCCCTCTGCGACGTATATACACACGCATACACACACACACACACACACACACACACACACACACACACACACATATATATATATATATATATAGCGCTGCCAATGGTTTGGCGTCTCGGAAACGAAAACGAGGGTTCGTTTGCTCGGCATCCGCGAGCTCATTTAGCGAAAAGAGCGGCCTCGCGCGCGCGCTACGGCGACACCACCAATTGTCGTTTACTTTTCCCGACAAGCCAGCAGACGAAAGGCGAAAGAGCCTACGTGAGTGTGAGCGAGAGGGAGCGAGACGAGGGAAAAAAAAGCGAGAGAGAGCGAGAGTGCAATATAACCGTGACGGGGGCTCGTGTCGCATATATAGTTGTCTATAACGTCAAGCGGTGTGCGACGCCGAGGAAGACGAGGAAGAGAAAAGGGCGAGAGGGAAACGCGAGGGTACGACTCACCCTCGCGTTGCGAGAATATATATTTGCCCCTCCGCTACACACGCACACGAACACATTCCTCACCCTCTGCCCGCTGTATTGTGCCGAGAAAAAACTCACTCCCGCGGCTTCCGTATACCTGCGACGACCGTCATCAACTACGAAGAATTCGCGATTCTCTCGTATTCACGATTTTTCTCCCGTACGAAGTCCCCTATTATCGGCACTTCGCGAAGGAAAAAAGCCGCGAAAGTCGCGGTATGATTGGGCTCTTCGTGATATTTCCGTCATTCGGAGTTTGCTCAGTAGACAATTTAATCGCGAATAATCAAATTAATGGATATCGAAAGAATCAGCGCGTATACGAGCCTTTTTTTAAATATCGTAAATTCGAAACATCGTTAGAATGAAAATTCGAGCAATTTAGCGAATTTTTCCGTCATTCGCAGTTTCCTCAGTACACAATTAGAAGCCTTAGGCTATACGGGTATAAAATCATGTGCGAATTGAACAGTTTTTTTTTCGTATGAAAAAGTGATTCACTCATAAAATTAATTACGCATCTATTTAGTATGAATATCAAGCTGTTAGAATATATATATATATATATATTCGATTTACAAAATGGCCGACTACTAATATTTTCTTTTATTATTTTTTTTAGACGCTCCGCGGCGTGAAATTTAGCATCCACAATTTTTTAGCCAGAACAAAAAACAAAAGTTCTCGTCAATCTACTTTAGAATACCTAGAGAAGTACGTACGGAATTTAAAAAATATTGTTTTATTCAAAAGTTGTAGGCATTTGAACTTAAGGCGAGAAATCCCTTTAGGAGCGTAAAAAATAGGTTTTTTTTCGGGAATTTTTTCAGAGGGGATAAAATAATCTGATCGTTTTCAAATTCGATCATGAGTTTATTATAACTGTCAAGTTTAAAAAAAAAATTGGGATGACCAACAGAATGGCGGCGTTATTAAGGGTCTTCGGACGCCTGTTTTCCGCGACATCGCAAAGTGCTGCAGTTGTCACTCTTTTTCTGTTGATCTGAAAAAGATTCAATAAGTGCCATTGGTTTACTGACATATTAAGGGGAAGGATATACCTAAAAAATGACGAAAAAGTGCAAAATTGAAAATTTGGGAGCCTTTTTCCTCCAAAGTTCGAATTTTCGACCATTTTTTCGACATATTTGACCCCAAAAAAATTATTTATTTACACGCTACCTTTCAAACTTTAGGTATATCCTTCGGATAATATTACTGAGAGTAACCTCCCAAAATTTCATCCCAATCGGTCGATAACTTTTTGAGCTACAGCACGAGCAGTTTTTGAAAAAGCCGTTTCGAGATAATCGCGTTTAAAGTTTCAACATGTGACTCGCTACCTGACCGCATGCTGTCCCCGCGCTCTAGACTGTATGCGATAACTCCGCAAATATTCAATATTTCGAGTTTTCCTCTGGTCAGTATATTCTTTGGGTATCGTACTTTCGAAATATGTAAAAAAATCGATTTTTTGAAAATTCTAAAGGGAATTCTTGCCTTAAGAAACGAATTATCAGTGAAACATTTCATTATAACTGCTCATAAACTGCTCATAAAATGAAAAGTTCTCGATTAATCAGAAATACCGTAGGTACTCTGCGAAATGCAATTAGGAACATAACTTTTAAATTTGAAGGAAATCGAGTGAAAATTGTTGAAGTTATTTGTCACGCCAATTGAAAAAAACGCTGTTTCGAGAAGTTTCGAGTAGTCGGCCATGTTGTACATCGAAAAAAAAATTCTAACAGCTTGATATTCATACTTAAATAGATGTGTAATTAATCTTATGAGTGAACCACTCTTTCATACGAAAAAAATTGTTAAATTCGCACATGATTTTATGCCCGTTGCTGTGACCTAAGGCCTTAATCAGAAATAATCAAATTTATGGATATCGGAAGAACCAGCGTGCGTATGAGGCTTTTTTTTAATGTCGTAAGTTCGAAACATCGTTGGAATGAAAATTCGAGCAATTAAGGGGATTTTTCCCATGGTGAATCAGTTGTTGTATGATGTACATTCGTTTTAGTTCTAAAAATCCCGCGGTCGATAAGAAAATCGCCCGTCTTTACTGGCATATATGATTTTTGCGAGGTGATCCTAATAGGGAATCGGGCAACTTTTCAGAAAGTGTTTAAAATTAACCATAATGTATATATATGACCACGAAAAATGTTATTTCATGTAAATAAAACTTTTCAATTACCTAAAACTATGGCTAAACGTTATTTTTTTCAAATTGCCCCGCAAACGTTACGCCATGTCACTTCAGAACGTGTGACTTCATATGTGCGTAAACAAACGCCAATCTAATCTCGAAATCAAGTGCCAGCTGATATTTTTTACGTTTTTGTGAAGTTTGGGGTTCCTGGTTAAATCCTGGTTCCATGTCAAAAAACGTAAACAACAGATGAAAACGTAAACAAGAGAGAAAAATGCGCGCATGGAAAAGTTTGTTTACACACGAATGACGTCATTACGCTGTGATTGGTGTTTCGTTTGAGGTGAAGAACAAATTTAAAATATTTGAATAGTTAGATTTGATTTATTGATTTAAATACATAAATCATTATTATTTAACAAAAATATTGATTGAATGATCGTTTTAATTATATAAACATTCATTCTAACTACATTTTAGATTTTTTAAATTACTGTCCGATTGCCTATTGTGCAATTTAAGTAATAAAGGAACGTGTCGTTTTATTCTAAGGTCAGCGAAGTGATACTGGTTCATTCGATGAAGCAACCTGCATTAAACTATTCTCGAAAGCGTTTGAGTTCAAAAGATACAGCTATGTTTTATGACCTGCCCTTTTTAATTTTACATGCTCGAGAAGTTTTTTTCTTCCGGACCATCTGTCCGCTTCTGAAAAGAATTAGATCCAAGATTTCGAGTGGCGGTAGGGCGTAGAAGCAAGTTTCACATCAAAGGGTCGTCACATCAAGCGTGAGCTGGAGACCCAAAATACAGGTTCATTTTCAATATTTTTTTTTGATAACTGTATGAAGAAATATCCTTTCGTGATCTCGTGCACGATTTTTTTGGGGAGTCCCAAGACGCACCCACATCTTTATAGGGATTCGTTAGGGACACTGCACATGGGGAGTCCTCATTGGGAAAATTGGATTCTCCACTGTTCCCCGATGAACGCCATTTTAGAATTCTTACCACCACCTCAAATCGAAAATACGTGATAAGTCACGAGAAAAAACTCGACGTGTTCAAACATAACCTGCTCACTTCGCGAGCGTGTACGTGTGTGGTGATATGTCAAATTGGAGTAAAATAAGTAACAAACGATAATTACCGTGGATTTTCACTGATATGATTTGAATCGATTTTTATGTTATAATTATTTAAGAGTTCATATTTTATTAAGATAAGATTCATACTTTTTGAAGATCCACTTGTTTTGTATATCTGTACAGGGTGTTCCATGTTAATCTTAAACCTAAATTATCTTCAAAAATACTTCCCCGATCAAGCATTGAATATAATACAACTTTTAGGGTTCAAAGGGGGTTCAAAATAAAAAAAACATTTTGGTGCAAAATTCATATAGCGACGTTAAGATGGCCGACATGTTTTTTAAAAGTGGGATTATGAATTTTTTTTCACCGGAAAATCTTTCAAGCCGAAACTAACAACTTTTGTAGGAAAAGTTCTTTTTATAACGTTTAACATTTTTAGGTTAGAATACCATTTTTTACTACCTAAGCGCTATCTAAAATGTACCACGAGGAGGTAAAGTTTTCAACACCCCTAGTGTAAGTGCGCGTGTGTGTGTGGGTGTGAGTTTTTTTGCGTTTGGGTTTGTTTGATAACCCAAACAAATCCAAACAAGGATTAGGTCTAAGAGTAAGTGTGCGTGTGGCTTTTTTGGGGATTGTTTTCGTTTGTTTGGGTTTGTTTGGTAACGGAGGTGATGAGCAGCAGAGACTTAATCCTTGAGGATAATCTACACAAACCCAAACAAATTCTCACTCACATACACGCACACATAGACTTGTACTAGGGATATTGAAGACTTTACCTCCTCGTGGTACGTTCTAGACAGCGCTAAAATAGTTTTAAAAATGGTATTCTAACCTAAAAATTATAAACGTTGTCAAAAAACTTTCCCTGCAAAAGATGTTAGCCATGGCCTGACAATTTTTTTGGTGCAAAAAAAGGATTCATGATCATATTTACAAAAAACATGTCCGCCATCTTAATGTAGCCATTTTGAATATTGAACCAAAAAATATTTTTTAACGCTCCCCTATTGAACCCTAAAAGTTTTATTCTACTCAACACTCGATCGGATCAGTATGGTTCGAGATAAATCAAGTGTAAGATTGAAATGGGACACCTGGTATATTTGGTTTAGCAAATTCAACGTACACAATGCGATAAGATCGATAAAAAATCGTATGCGATTCTGTTCGATAACGTGGGAATCCTTAAGGAATCAAATTGGATTCGTAAATTGGATTCCAATGGAGAATTTCGATTAGAACCCAATGTACGAGCCTGACGTGTCAGTATAGGGATCCAATGCGATGACGCATTGAATCCCTATCAGGAAGTGGGGACAAGTATGGGTACCCATTTGCTTCCCTACAATCAGAAAAAAGATTTATTAAGGGGTTACTCCCACTTGCGATTTTGAAAAAATCGATTTTTTTTATTGCATTTTTTTGAAGTGCAATTTGAAGTGCAGTTTTTTTTTGATGCCCGGAATAGATGACTCTATGTAAGTTTACAAAAAAAAATATTTTCTTCGTGTAAACTGAAATTGAAACTTTGAACGCGTTTTTCTCAAAATGGCATTTCTGAAGTCGGTGACCAAGATTACTCGAACACTAATGAACCGATCTTCTTGAAATTTTGTAGGCTTATTTAATACATAAAAATGTAGTCTTTAATCGTTCAATTTTTTTCGTTAAAATCGAACCATTAACTTTGACTGTCCGCCATTTTGTGAAAAATGAATATTTTTTAGAATCCTTCGATTAAAGACTAGTTTATACTTATATTTGACTAAATCCATCCGCATTTTTTTTTCAGATGATCCACTTCGCCGCAATGTTGGTTACCGCAAACCGTGTATATAAAAACATTATTTCATTGACGGCCATTTGCCACTAAACAATGTAATATTTTTCAAAAAAAAAATTACTGTAAGTTCTTCAAGATGTGTTCTTTAAGATGGTATATTGATCGATTAAGAAAGTTTTGTAGTTTTCTTTAAAAAAATTCATGAAAAAGGCCTTTTTTGCGCTACAAGTGGGGGTAACGCCTTAAGCACCAAGAAGTTTGCCTCCCGGCGAATAAGTTTTCTTACTCGTATGTCGGCCTACTACGATTTTATTAACAGCTAAGAAAATTTCTTATTGAACCTTTAATAGTCACACTGGGTCCACGGGACCCAAACAAATTATTCTGATGCCGTACAACTTTTTTTTTCCAATAAAACATACATTTTTTGATATGCGTAAGCGTTTCATTCTTTCCTTCTAAATCGCACCTGCGTTGGATGAAATAAATATACTTTTTGAAAAGTCCACAGAAACCGCTATGTCCATTTCAAAGTACATTGTTTCCAGATTGTAAAACCATATTTTTTTGTCAATAATTACAAGATTTACAGTAATTTTTGTAAAAAAAAGTCATTTTTACGTTTTTTTTGCATAATTTTTTTTTGCATATTTAAAATTTAATTTTTAATTTCTAACCAATATCCTTGTATTAAACAAGGTTCAAATTATACCTCACAATTTTTTTTCATATCGCTCAATGCATTATTTCATTATTTATAACAATTTAAAAACGCCTGGGTCCCATGGACCCAGTATGACTATAACGTGATCCAGGCTAAGTGTGATTACTAAGGGTTAAGTTTATGTTTAAAATTTACTAAGAATTTTTCTTAACATCTAATAGGATATATAAGTTAGAAGAAGTAGGTGTTTCATATCCGACAGAGTTTTTCTTAACAATAGGACTCTTCATAATTTGTGTAATTTCGTCCGTCATTATTTTCTCATTTGAACGTTTTTTCTCACTCTATATTCTTACTTACACTTAAATCATGCCTTACTTTCGACTTGCTCACTTTGGAAACGCAACACTGACACTGTGCACATACGCGCATCAGTATCATAGTCGCGAAATAAGAAGTTTTCGTGATTGGAAAGTAGTATTTATTTGATTTGAGGAAATATTTATTCAAATTTTCTATTTTAAATATGGCTTTTAATTGATGTGAGAAATCGGCACGTAAAAAAACATATTTAGTGACGCCGAATAAATGTTGTAGTTACAATCACATAAAAACTGTCTCCATACGACCAAACATTTATTAATTTCTAATAAATCATGTTCTAATGTGCCAATTTATTACAAAATAATAAACCCTTTTTCTGAGTGTACAACAATATCTGCACAGTAACTCTACTAGCTTTACTTCAGCATGAAAAAAAAGTATATACAGACGGATACTACAGTTTTATAACATTAGTGAAATGAGTGTGTGCGTGCGTGCGTTACCACACACACACACACACACACACACACACACACACACACACACACACACACACACACACACACACAAATACACTGGCATGTATACGTTTGTATGAATGCATAGAGAATAGCGTTGTATATCTTGTTGGTAGTCTGTACAGAAGACGCGAGCTCGAAGTTGGGTCCGACCGTGGACGGGGGCGGTTATTTGTACCAAGAAGAATCGGCAAACGCGCGCGTTGTTCTCCTTCGCAACTTCTGTATCTCGCGATGGCTTAGAGCGAAAGGGGCGTATCCGTGAGCGCAAGGGGACAGATGCAGTGCCACTTCCTTCTTCCAAGTCCACCGCAATCGTATTATAGCTATATATACGTCGCTATTTCAGCGCCTTTGACCGCTTTCTAGGTATATAACCAAAAACGAGAATCCGACCTCGTCCCCGCGACCTCATCCTAATCTGGCGAAATGTCTGGGACTTTCCAAGCTCGCTCCCTTCGCGTTTTGTGTGCCTCTCTTCGTCACCGCCGGGTATTCGCTTCGCGTCGTTAGCCTTCCGGCCCCTTTCCTCCCTCGCCCTCGTCTTCCTTCCCTTTTCACAACCCCTCGACAACCGTTTACAACCGCGCTTTTGCCTTCACGCTCGCATAGGCTGACACCCGCAATGAAACACCCGCGTTCACGACGCCCGGACCCCCGGCCCCACGAATAACGCGCTCGTAATAAAACGCATTTTTTTTTCCTCGATGTGTACAGCTGCATGTTTTTTACATGCTCGAATTGTCGGCGAGGGACGTAATTGGAATTGCTTATCAATGTTGATACGATTTTTTACCAGTCGGAGAGGGGCGAGGGGGTCGAGAGGCGCAATTGGGGGGGGGGGGGGGGGGGTGAAGTTGATAATCTTTGATCTTCATGACAAGTGCAGAAATGGAGTTTGCTTGGTATTTAAAAAAAACCAATTGTACAACATCACTATTCCAGCCGAGTGTTGTAGAAAAGCTAAAAAAGGCTAAAGAATCTGTCATAGATCGTCGCTGATACGATACCGTCAATACAAAGCTGCTTAAGAGGCTATACAAGTGTGACACTTTGAAAAAATCGATTTTGTTTTGTTGCCTCTCTCGACAGTTTATACTTTCATGAATATCATTTTATCATTTATATCATTTTATCTTGCAAAAATCGATAGTTAAATTTTTAAGCGCGTTTTTCTCGGGATGAGATTTTTCAAATTTGCTGACATTGTAACTAAAAGAGCAATTATCCGATTGAATTGAAATTTGAACTGAGTACTCTTGAATATATTTACTCTACAATGATGTAGGATATTTTTGATTGGATGAAAATTGACGATACGGCATTGAAAAAAACGACCATTTTATAGGCAAGAAAACAGATTTTTTTTTCATAACTACGCCATTTTGTTAGATTTTGATATTTTTCGAAAATCCTACGTCATTGTACAGGAAATATCTTCCAGTTTAACGACATTTTTTCCTTTTTCGGTTTCAGCTACGCAATCGGCCGGAATCATGTCAGCAGTGGAGGAACTTTTTTTTGGCGCCTCCGAAGGCAGCGCAAAAGTCGCTTGGATCTCAATATTTTTCTATGAAAAAATTATGTAGTATAGGTCAAATATAGCCAAATATATTCTTAATTTTCCGAAACATTTAATTGAGTATTTTTCTTCCGAAAAATTTCCGAAAATCACCCAAATTTTCAGCGTCACACTAGTATAGCCCCTTAACGACAGTAATGGATTAGCGGCTGATGCTTCCGGCTATCTCCTATGGCAAGTTGGCCAGGGCCAATATTTGTCTGGGTGATCGCTGAGCAGAGCGCACTGGCTGGTTGCCCCAACTACCGAATGGAACGCAATTTGACTGAGCACCCGATGACAACACAACTGAAACTCATTAAAAATATAGTCGCCAGTATCGATGCAGTTGTGCCGCAGTTTCCCTGAGTCGCGTACAAATGTTACATGACAGGCCATTGGAAAACAGCGGCTTTGGGCGACACAGCAGGGGGTGGGCTCCCTCAACAAGTGGGAATAGTGAAGTGACAGGTATTGGGTTAAAGGGGTACGCAAAAGTGCTCACAAGTAATTTCAAAGTATACCTCAACGTGGACAGAAATTGTCGTAGGGATCCTTTCGGATTTCTTGCTTGTCTCTACTTCTTGATAAGGTTTCAATGGGTCATTGCATTGGATCCCTATACTAAAACGTTACTCTCGTACATTGGATTCTAATCGATGGTGTTGAAGTTTGCATCGTTGGAACGCAACGAAAGATCCGTTTTATATTTTATTTTCCATATTTGTATTATTATAGGCGATCTTTTTTTATAGATTTATAATGTAGATCGCTCAATAAATACCTTAAAAAATGGTTGAAGGCCTTTTGTAGGCGAAATCTGCCGAAAGAAATAAAATTCGTTGCAGTCCAACGATGCAAACTTCAGCATCGTTCCAATCAGGATTTCCCATTGGAATTCAATATGAAAATCCAATTTGAACCCTACTGGATTCCCATATTACCACACAGAATTCGATACGATTCTTGATGGAACTCATCGCATTCTGGACGTTCAATTTTCTAAACAGAATATATAGTCTCATATACACAATGAGGATCTTCAAAAAGTACAAATGTAATCTTGAAAAAGTATAAATGGCTTAAAAAAGTATATCATATAAATCGATTTGGATCACGTCACAGAAAATCTACTTTAATTATCGTTTGTCATTTATTGTACTGCACTTTGACATATCACCACACACGTACACGCGCACGAAACGTATAGGTTATGCTTTAGCACGTCGACTTTTTTCTTCTGACTTTTTACATATCTTCGATTCGAACGTGGTAAGAATTCTCAAACGGCATTCATTGGGGAACAATGTAGAACATTGGATCCCAATGAGGACTCCCCATGTGCGGTGTCTCTAACAAATCCCTATAGGCATGTGGGTGCGTTTTGGGACTCCCCAACAAATTTGTGCACGTGTTCACGAAAGGATTTTTTTGTCGGGAATTTCAAATAAAAAGTTCTCAAACGATGTCAATCGGGAAATAGCGCGGCATCCACTTGGATTCCATGATGTTGAAGTTTGCATCGTTGGAAAACAACTAAAATTCAGTAGCCCGATCTTTTTTGTTGTTAAATTTGGGCTGCCCAAAACACTCGCAAGGAACATCACTTAAGTGTCCGCAGTCTATTTTGTCGGAAATCATATATGTGATGAAGCATTGAAAACTATTAGGCACGTAGTTTTTTTTATCTGCGCAAAAACGATTGTAAGGGGAAAACCACCCCTGAAAGAAATGGTGTGTCGAGGGGTGGTTTTGGAGTTCACCCACAAGCAGTTCACCGATCTGAATGAAACAAAAACCAAAATTCTTCTAATATAAAGCGATGTAAAATCCACTATAGAATAATTTAAAAATAATTACAATAAGGGATGACACGCCTTTCTTTGAGGGGTCGTTTCTCCCCTTAAAAACGTTTGTCTGCAGATTAAAAAAAACACGTGTGTAATAGTTTTCGATGCTTTATCGCATATATGAGTTTCAACAAAATCGAAAGCGGACACTCAAGTGATGTTCCTTGTCCGATGTTTTTTTAGAATCCTTACAACAAATCCGAAGCCCAAATATGCTGTATAAGATGTTGGCTGATGAAGAAAATGAAGAAATTATTTATTGTTAATATCCGCTGTACTCCAACGATGCAAACTTCAACGTTGTTGGATTCCAATGTGGCCTCCCCATGTGTGGCGTCCCTATCAAATCCTTATAGGGATGTGTTAGGATCTGCGGGCTCCCCGACAAATCTCTGATGTCTCAAAATGTTGATGTTCCTCATCAAGTACATAAAATTTTTGCGGCCACACGTTCACTCGATAAACCAAGTTGCAACGATTTCGAAGTGACAGCAATTTTTCTCTGATGGGAAATTCTTTGTCAGCGACGTTTTATAAACACGACCACACAGCGAGTGTTTTCGGTCGTCATGAGCAAGATTTTTTTTCTTCGTATATACGGACGGAGGACGAGTGGCATAAAAATTGAGCTCAATTTTTTCCCCTCTCTCTCACCATCCAATTATCTACTTTGAAGGGAAAAAAAAATGTCTCTAAAGCTGCGAGCGGTCAAAAAATATTTAGAGGTCGCTCAAGCCTCCCAAAGATTCACATTTTCATTAAAAAATCGATTTTTTTCGTTCACTTCTCACCCATGAATGTTACGCTTTATAATTTCAAAATGAAGCTCGCAAAAGTTCTAGCCGGTCAATGTTTGTTTAGTGGTCGCACAAGAGCTTCAAAATTTCCAATTTTCATCATTTTTTTAACTCTTCTCACTCACAAATGTGACGCTTTGTAAAATCTTCAAAACAATTAATCGTTTTTCTTTAGAAACAGATTTTTCCAATTTACCGCAACTTTAAATTCGCGACAATTGAAAATTGCGAAGCTCCCGAGCGACCACCAAATGTTCATTGGCCGGCTACAGCTTTCGCGAGCTTAATTTAAAAACTACAAAGCGTAACATTCATGAGTGTAGCAGTGAACGAAAAAAAATCGATTTTTTAATTAAAATTTCAATTTCCGGTAGGTTTGAGCGACCTGTAAATATTTCTTAACCGCTCGCAGTTTTCGCGACAATTTTTTTTTCTTCTTTAAAGTAGATAATTGGATGGTGAGAAAAAGGAGAAAGAAAGATAGAGCTCAAATTTGTGCCACCCTAACGGACATACGGCAATTGCGCGCTAGGATTAAGTCTAATAAATGAGCGAAAAGGCGAAAGCCGCGGGTGGGAGGGGGATTTGCATTCGTTACGCTCCGTGGACACGGGCACACGAATTTTAGCCAGGTTTTCGTCGGTGTCCTCGCGCTTGTCGTTGCCTGTATAGAAAACATTTTTCCGGTGACAATCGAGGTGGGTTTGTCCCAACGCCGTTATGCGAGCCGAGTGGCCGTCACCGTCTCGCGAGTATTCGCTTACAGACATTCGCCTCTCTCCCCTCGCTCTATCTCTCTCTATCTCTCGGGCATTTCGGATTTTTCGAGCACCTATATCCATGTACCGAACAGCAGGCGGCCCGTGACGCGTTCGACGCGGACGAAAAGCCGGCTTTTAGGGCCCTGCGAACCATACCGCTGCGCTCTCCCCTGCCAGGGGGAACGGTACCCAGGGTTCAAAGTGTATACTAAAAGCCGATGAGTCAAAAGCCTCGCGCGAGCTAATTCCTCTTTCGCATACACATCCGCAAATCTTTCTTTGCCACGCTAATGCTCATGTAACGGACCGACCATATTTTCACGAGTTCGCAAACACCGCAATCGCCCAAGTCCCAACGCAAACGATTGCCATTTATTCACAAGACTCTGGAAATTTTTGTGAATCCTCGATTAGGCCTTTCCATAGTACACGGAACGAGTGAGTGCGTAGCTTTTATTTGTGTGCCGGACGTGGCACGAAGTACGAAAATATTTTACAGCAGCTCTGACAGGGTGATTGGAAATGATTACACCAGTCGATTGAAGACCATTGTCGAACGACCCGAATGGAAATGTTGTTCCGGCAGCCGGATCACTGATCAGGCAAGTATTGAAGATACGGTTTGGAATACCGTAGAAGCGCCCACCTGATCTGTGCTAGAAATTTACTGAATCAGTGAATCCGGAGAACGGGTGCAACAAACTGATCAGTCCTGAATCAGGTAATCTTGCGAGGACCTTGTTAGAGCGCCGAAGTCCGTGCCTGATCGGCGCCGTATGTCTGCCGGATCAGTAGTACCCAGATACCGATGTAAGAAGGCAGCATTAATCAGGCCCACATCAGACGACCCGCAGCGCGTCCCTCACATGGCTCTGTTAAGGTTACCTGTCCAAGGCCTGATCGATTTTCCTTTTCCCATCCGTGCTCCGAGGTTGGCTAATCCAGTAGACATCCGGTGCCGATCCGCCATTCACTTCGAAGTGTATGTCTGATTTGCGCCGCATGTCTACCGGATAACCGTATTCGGGGCCATCAAAGTAAACAACTGAGTTGCTGAGTGCGTAATTTCGGCAAGATTCTAATAAAAGTAATGTGGTGTCCATGCGGACGCTGTCATCGTCAAATCAAGATACAAAGAACGAATAAAAATAAATTTGAAGTTTGCATCGTGGGAATGCAACGCTTAATTGCTTCCCTTTTCATTCGTTTATTTTTATCATCATCAAAAGGTAATCAATCAAATCAATAAAATTAAATTTTATTGGCATAACTTAAATTTTTTTTACAAAATCATCATCAGAAGCCTCTTTTGCAAATTCCGGTCGTAACACTCTAATGAGAATATGTAAAAACGTGTGAGTTATTTTCACAGCCTAAATAGGCAGAAAAAATCCGGTAAAAAAAGAATCATTGTTGCATTGCAGCGATGCAATCTTCGACCTCATGAATAAAATTATTGACATTCTTTAGAATAGAATTAGAATGATAAAAATATGCAAAGAAAAAACGGAAGGTTCACACAAGTGTTGGAATGGCTAAATAGGTAGCGCGCTCAACTCTAGAATTAGAAGACGTAGGTTCACTTCCGAGGGGAGGTAAAAAACTTTAACGAGGCAGGATACGTTTTATTCCAATTATCATATAGGCAGGATAACAAATAACGCATATGGAAACAAAAAATACTACCAGAATTTTTTATTCGTAGTTTTTGGATTTTTCTTCATTTCAGGCATAGATACGGCAACCGGATCGGAGCCTGACAAGGTATACGGATCAGTTACGTTACCGGCATCCGCGTCATGGCCGGATTCAAAAAAGCGTTTCACGCCTGGTAAAACTCTGATCCGGCGGCCTGTACCGTGCCGTGGTACGGAATACGGCATGCCGGATGCAGCTCTAGTCTGCCCCGTAGCAACATTTCTAGTCATTCAATTACCAATCATTGTTGGAACGACCTTTATGCAACGACGAAAAATCGCTATCCGTGAGAAACGAATTTATGCGGGAAAAAATCGTCCGGATATGGTAGGGTTGACTTGCCTCAAGGGAGGACATCACTGTGACAAACCGAAAAAGGTCGTTTTTACAGTTTTTTTCTGTCTGCTAGGTTATTTATCTGGGATTTGGGAAAAAAGCATGTTATTAAGCATACATCGAACTTATTTCGTGGGAATTTTTATTTTCAACCTGTAGTAACCACACCTCGATTGAGGTCACATACAAACCACACTAGTGCGATTTGCGATCTTGCATTTTCGAAGTACTATTATTTTCGTTAAATAATCCAAAAGTATTCGATAACCAGTGTTTCTTGAGGTAAACATTTCCTAGCTATCCAATGGAAATGGTTTCGAATGCGAAAAATAATATTTATTTGGTGAATTTACGTGAGAATGAAAACAAAACTTTACAGAGAGCCACGAACAAGTCATTTGAGGTGGTGCAAATTTGCACCTGTGTGGTAAATACGGGTTAAACATGAAAAATTAACAAAGTTATTGAGATATAACAGAGCCTCTGGATAAAAACTGTAGTCCTACGGCCGGATCGATAACTTGATCGTTAGTCTGAAAAATAAAAACAATTTTTTTTTTATAATCTATATAAATGTAGTTCTCGATGTAATAAGCCGTTAAAAAAAACAATTCCATACAATGGCGGGTGTTAAAAAATGGTGTAATTTTGACGACGTTTTTACTTCTATTCGGGGCTAAAAAATATTAAATAAAAAAAAACGGCTCCATACAACCAAAGCTAGTGCAAATACGGAAATGTTGGTTTTTTCAAATTGAAAATCGGACAATTATAGGTAGAGTTATGATTCCGGCCCGGTCGAGAAAAGTCGTTTAGAGAAAAACGCGATTGAAAGTTTTAGTATACGTAAAGCGTTGCTCACCTGTTCTCACTAAATCATCTGTAACGTAATCAATGTTAAATATTTTAACTCAATATTTTTTGAAAATATGCATACTTGGAGAAAATGTTAAAAAAACGTTTCCTTTATCCGTCACAATGGTGTTTCACCATAATCGTAGCGCAATTGTGTTTTGCAATTCCATCGTCACACCGCGCCACTGAATGGAAGCGAATGAAATTACTAGTCAACCGTGTTGGCTAGGGAGAATTACAAATTTGTGTTGCAGATCAAATATTTAAAAGGAAAATATGTTGCCGAATAAATAAATACTCGTATACTATCTTCAGATTCATCGCACGAATGCAACGAAAGTTCTTTTTTTATATTTTCATTTCATTTTTTTTAATTATCATACAAAATCTTTTTTTTTATACATTTATATTGTAGATCGCTGAATGAGTATCTTTAAAAATGGTTGAGGGATTTTTGTAGGCAAAATCTGCCGAAAGAAATCAAAGAAATTCGGAAATATAATAATACTCATTGCATTCCAACGATGCAAACCTCAACCTCGTTAACTTGTAACCCCAATCATTTCTTTTTTCAGCTTAAGGTATTTCAGATTTTCAAAAAGTCCCTTAATATCAAAATTGTGATGGTGAACATAGCCTTGACATTAAAATTGTGGTGATTGATCGTGACAGTTCTTATGGTTCTTATGACTTTGAACTGAAAATGATATTCCATTATGTTTACGGCACTTGTCTTTATTTACTTTTTTCTGATGTCGATTGGTTGAACCTCGGATTGGATAGAGTATGTTGCCTTGAAATTTAAGAGGGCCACTTCCTGTTGTACCGGAAGTTCGGGGCTCCCTGAAGCTCCCTCTGCAGGAGTATCGATTGCCGGCGGGAGATTTCCGGCCGTCCGGTGTATTACGATCGCTCTTCTAGCCTCGGGAAAGACCGCCCCGAACTTTTCGGCGCCAGCCGTTTCTGCAAAGAGTTACGGACGCAATCGCGATGAAAATTCAACAATGTTAAACAATTCGTGATATATGTTTATATACTAAGATGTCAATTGGTATAAATAATTAAAATAATAATTAACAGGAAGATTTCCAAATTAAAATTACTTTTATTGTTTATTATGGTTGCATTTGTAAGAAAATCTCGTCATAAGTTATGCACACACACACGCCTAGCAAGTGTGTGTATAAAAATATATCACGATTTAAAGGCGACATGATCTGAAGGGTTTGTCAAGATCTATATTTCGGTCGCCGCAATTTAAAGGACAACACCACCCTAGCGGCAGAAAATAAGGCCTAACTTTGACATTTTATTTTGGGAGTATGAAAAAAGGAATAGGATTTCTTTTGAGAGGGTTTACTTAACCCATATTAAATTAAAAAAAAAACATTTCATTATAATTTTCATACCAAATGGCGGCGACAGAGTCCATCTTGAAAAACGTGTTTTTCACAAATAGCTTCAAGGGAGGATGGTTTTCTCGTAAAGTATAAGAACTGGAAAAAAATGAATCTATATATTATTCGCTATGGGGCTACGTAGGGATTTTTTAAATCAAATTCTGAAAAAATGGCGCACTTTGAAATAAATAAACCGATTTTCTGCCTAAAAAAGAAGCAGTAAATTGTTTATAAAAAAAAGTTTACATTTAATCGAAAAACGGCTACGTACTCCCATAGAGAATGTAATTGTGAAGCTACTATCAAAATTTCAAATCGATGCATGCAAAGGTGTTCGAGTAATCCGACCTCCCAGTTTGAAAAAAGTGGTTTCGAGAAAAACGGGTTTAAAGTTGTACGAGGCGCTTGAAAGAAAGTCTGAGACGCTGCTGCAAAATCGATAATTGAAACTTAAGGGGTTAGCGCCACCTGCGATTTGAAAAAATCGATTTGTTTTATTGCATTTTTTTGAAGTATAAGTATCTGAGAATATGTCCTGAAAATTTCAAGTCGATCCGAACAAAATTGACTGAGATATGAGCGTTGAAAGAGAAGAATCCGTTGTGAAATTGAAACTTTAAACGTGTTTTTCTCAAAATGGCATTTCTGAAGTCGGTGACCAAGATTACTCGAACACTAATGAACCGATCTTCTTGACATTTTGCAGGCTTATTTAATACATAAAAATGTAGTCTTTAATCGTTCGATTTTTTTTTCGAAAAAAATGGCCGTTTTATAGCCAAAAAACGGCCGTTTTTTTTTTCGTTAAAATCGAACCATTAACTTTGACTGTCCGCCATTTTATGAAATATGAATATTTTTTTAAATCCTTCGATTAAAGACTAGTTTATACTTATATTTGACTAAATCCATCCGCATTTTTTTTCAGATGATCCACTTCGCCGCAATGTTGGTCACCGCAAACCGTGTATATAAAAACATTATTTCATTGACGGCCATTTGCCACTAAACAATGTAATATTTTTCAATAAAAAAATTACTGAAAGTTCTTCAAGATGTGTTCTTTAAGATGGTATATTGATCGATTAAAAAAGTTTTGTAGTTTTCTTTAAAAAAATTCATGAAAAAGGCCTTTTTTTGCGCTACGAGTGGGGGTAACGCCTTTAAAAAAAATCGCTACAGGACCAATTGTATATTGTTTTAATGCTCCAAAGTATTTTTTAAGCAAAAAAAAACGATTTTTCCAAAATCCTAGAGTGGTGTTATCCCTTAAAAAAGCAAAGGTGGCAGCCTGATTTCAAGATCGACTCTACTTTTAAGGAAATAATAACCCTTATTGTTGCACCCCCAAACTCTCTCTTCCCATTCCTTTCATTATCTTCGATATATAAATCCGAAGGCCACCATAGGTTTTGTTTTAAAAATAGAAAGAAGAGGTATAATTGTAAAAATAGGGTTTCCCATTAAAAAAAAAGACGAGGTTATCTTGAAGTGAGGTTAACGCCTCGACTTAAAAAAAAGCTAAGACGAACTAAATCATAGAACTTGACAAATATTTAAAGTTTGCGACGTTTTTGTGTGTGTATTCATAATGAATATAATATTTATAGGAGTATTTGATATAATACATATTTATAAGAATTTATGATAATATTCATAGAAATTTTCGTCTAATTTTTTAGTGACTCGCCCGGTATATATAAATATATATATATATTTGCACAACTTAAGATTTTGTTAAAACTAGAATCATACTAGTCTCAACATTGTTGCATTTCGACACGTCGCAGTGAATTGAGAATTTCAATTATTTTCGATGAATTTTAATTATCGCATTTGGATTGGAACAATAAAAAAAAATTTATCGATTTTCCGAGACTCTCAAGAGAATCTCAAAGTTTTCCAAAAAGTCACGTAAAAACGAAATGAAAATTCGTGCGACCGCGCAAATTGAAAAAAGAAAAGAATCAACATCGCCGAAGAGGCAGAAGAAAGATGAGGATAGGGGCGAAAAGGGAGGAGGACAAAAAACGTTTTACTCAAACCCGTCCGAGCTGTTGCCTGCGTTTTTTTTCTTTTACCAAAGTTCTCGAATATACAGCGATCCCGCGGAGCGAAGGCTAACCCGCTGCGCGTAATCGCGACTAGCGTAACGGGGGGTTAACGAAAAGTATTTCGCGCATATATTTACATACGCACGTACATTCGGGTGAGATCTTCCACATAAAGTAGGACGATTTTCGGCCTCGACAATTTTTCAGGCTCATTTATAATTCGCAGGGTCAAAAAAATAGAGACGGGCAAGAGGATTGAATAAAGGCGTCGTTTAAAATAACATTTTATAAAGTTGTATGGCGAGGGAATTTCGGACGCACAAATTAACACTGCCGTGGAGTATTCAATTTCTCTTAAAACGTAACGATACACGCTGAGATATTTCGACACAGACGTCTCTTGCTGTAGCACCTCGTCCACTTTTAACGACACTGCTACCTACCATTCTTCTCACAATTATCAGTGATTACCTGCACAATATCCTTCCGAACTTGGCCCACTTATTTTTTTAAATCAAATTCCATTGTTTAATTGTCAAAACACGTAGGTCTAAACTGTTCTGTAAACACAATATTAATTAATTATGAATTTCGCATATCTGGCGCTATTTACCAGGCCAGGCCTCCATGAAAACCTTTAAAAAAATCATGCAAAAGGCACAAAAAGTGGTCGATTGCGCTGCACGTCACGCAATTTTTTTCAACTCGTATTTATTTATTTCCCGAGGTTTAACCCTCGCGGATTTTTCCGTATTGCCCCTGTCAACGGAACCCTTTCCTATCACTCTCTATCCGCACATCGCTAATCTCACAAATATGACGGTTTATGCATTTTTTTTCAATGAACCCAAACAAATGCATACGAGGTATAGATTTATACGAGGTATAATTTTTTTATAAAATAGTTATATAATTATATGAATATTTTATAAACAAGTTTTTCGTAGTGACGTAATGAAAATATAAAAATGCATAATTTTGCCTCTTAATTAAAAGGCAAACTATGCATTTTTATATTTTTGTTACGTCAATAAGAAAAACTTTTGTGTTGCAACTTGAAAAAGTATAACATTATCGATGATTATTATGAAGAAAACTACGTCAGCGAATGTTTTATACAACTCAGGCAGGAATTTCAAGTAATTTGTAATTTATGCCTATTTATATTTAAGTCACGAGATTATTTATTATTACCATTAATTAATATTAAGTGTTTTTTTCTAAGTGTTTACAAAGTTCTGGTTTGCGTTAATCCATTGTTAGAAATGATTCATCTTGGTGCCAAATAAGCAAAAAAATTACATCACCTGTAGCTTGAGCGTCTTGCCCATCTAACCGCACGTAAAGTTACGTACATTAATCTATTTTTTATCTCTGGTGTTGTGTGGTGAATTTTTTTGTGAAAAGGCTTGGGTTTACTAGACTTTCGTAAAGGCTTATGTTTAGTCTAGACAATAACATATTTTTGTTTAAATTAAATATTGGATTTGGCTAGTGGTCCAACCTCCTTAAGCTACACTATATCGGATTGGCCAAGGGTACGGGGAAACTGTGGAAAACCCGCACCAGTATAGGCGGTCCCATATGTTTCTGATTCTTTGGTGCGTAGACGTTTTACTCAAGTAGGGGAACTCGGGCCAGGACGAATACGCGAGGTAAGATAAATCATAAGACTAGCTACTAAACAGTGTGTGCGAGCACAGTGCTCCCGTTTCGGTTTTGAGGGGCGGCGAGGAGGTGAATGAGTGTGAAAGTATCAACTGTGGCGGAAGCACGCGTCTCGAGTGAGAAAACAATGTCGATTTTTTGACAAAACGATCTAATTTTTGGTAAAGTTTACCATCGTTTCAGTTCATTGGAGTTGCTGATATTGATTAGAGACAGGTAGGTAAACACAGCGAAAGTATTAATTATTAATATAACAAGAACGGTTTGTCAGAAATTTTCCAGATTATTGCGTGATTTTTTGTTAATTCGTTAACCGTCTAATGGGGCAAGATGAATACAAGCTATCGCAAAGCCGCAATATTTTACAACGTACCACTATTTACGTTAGAAAGGGTGAATTGAAACTAGTAAAGCCTTTGGTTACTCTTCAACCGGTGTTTCTACCAGGGGAAGAAAAAGAACTTACAAATGATTAAAATGGTATGGAAGCAAGATTATTCGGACTAAATACTACAGAACTCAGACGCTGCGCTTATCAAATTGCTGGTATTGATAATGAAACCACTTTTGTATGCGAATCATTTTCCCACCCCTCTTTCATCTTGTTTTCATCATCAATAAATGATGATAAGTTTTTAAAAATAATTAAAGTTGACTGACTCATATATACATTGTTTTATTTGAACATGACCATAGCGATATCATCTTGCCCCTACTTCCCCTATTTACACCAAGGTCTCAGAAGTATTGGCCTTCCGCTGACTGGTTGATGCGCCAGTCGGTACACAGCTAAGCGGTTATCACTCCGAGCATTGGTCATGCACAGCGCTGCTTCACTGAAAGTACCGCCGGAGCGAAAACCTGACCAACCATCCACCAGTGTGGTTTTTCTTTGAATTCATATTTCGTTAACACAACAACACCGGTAATCCACAGAATGAAAGCAGAAGTGTTCAACGCGTCCTCGTGCCCATTGCGGAGTCTATGCTACTATAACTTTTGGTTCGAGCCCCTAACGGTAGGTGCGCTAATCGCGGCTACGATAAAAACGAACAAGCGGCATGGAGTTGAAGTTTGCATCGTCGGAGTGCAAAAATTCTTTTCAATTTCTGATTTTCATTATTAACCAATATCATATTTTGCAAATTTGTTGTGGAACGCTGAATACGAATCGTAAAAAATGTTTGCGTAATTTTCACAGGTCAAATCTGCCAAGGACAATTTAGAAAATAAAAAAAGGTTGTTGCATTGCAACGATGAAAATTTCAACGTCATCAAGTGGTAGTACATAGGTGCAAGACGTAGTCCAGACAACAATAAATTTCCGCTGTATGTATAAATTGCCATAATTACTGCAAGGTGCACTAGCTTCGTCATCGATTTAGAAGAAATACATCGCGAGAACCCCTGACCCTTGATTCGCTGAGCTGATCCCTCGCTGTCGATTTTGTTAACTCGACTCCGATTTATTATCATCAGCTGGCAAACACTTTTCTCTACTTTTAGAACAGCGCTCACTTCCATCAGTGACAAATGAAATCTGCCAAAATTGTAGTCGGCTGGACCTTATCCCCGTTTCATGCGGAATACCCTCTGTAGTTTCTGTCAGGGGTTGCGAAGTGAAGGGTAGACCGGAAAGTAGGCACGTGAATGTGTGAGCACGCATATATATGTGCGTGCTCACACATGCGTGCTCATATATATATATATATATATATATATATATATATATATATGGCTGAGAACGCGCGTGAGGGATAGATCGCCACGCACGTATACGCCCATCTTAAGGAACCCCCGCATCTATCTCTCACCTCCTTTTACTTTTTTTCACGCGATCGAGTCCACCCTGCATCAGCAGCCTGTATCTCCCTCCTGCTAGGATATCCCGCAATCTCGCGATTCGTGCACACCGGAAGTTTCTCCACAATTACTCGGCTCTCTCTCTCTCTCTCTCTCTCTCTCTCTCTCTCTCTCTCTCTCTCTGTCTCCCTCTCTCCCTCCCTCTCTCCCTTTTCCTTATTCTTGCTTCCCTGTACTTTTCCAGTGACAGCTATTAATTAACTCCGACCCATTTTGTATTTCCCATCTCTCTTTTACAAAGGCACGATCACGATGTATATTGTTTCCTGTACATTAAAAACGAAGTTCTTCAATGGGCAGAATAATTATTAATGATACCACTCGAAAAAAAAAATTCCGCAAAATTCGCATAACTTCAAAAGGCAGTGTATTCCGTATTCATATTTTTCAACACTTTCTTTGACTTTTGTTAACTGAATTCCGTATACCCCGGCTCTGTCTTTGTTGATGCTCACCTTAAATTATTACGGTTGGGGTTCATGCTGGTCTCGTGCTTTTCGGAGGTATCTTTACACCTGTACATCTTTACACCTGCCAATGTGCTTTATTTCATTTATCCCCAATATTTGTATTTGTTGCTGGAAGAACGTGATGATAATGCAATGACAATCGATACGCTGAAGTACTTGTATATCAAGAATGTTCCGGTGTGAAATTCGATTAAGGACTTACACTTAGTTGAAATTTTTGAAGATTTCAATTTTCGTTTGACTATGGATTGTCAAAATATAACATTTTTTAAACATGTTGTGAAAGATTCAAGTCGATGCGTTCAAAATTGAGAGAGTTATGGGCGTTTGTAGGTAGGTTCCGCGAACTAGCGAACTTTTAGGCGTTTTTCTCAAAATTACTCTTTCAATATCAGTGTCCACGATATCTCAAAAATCACTGCCCCGATTGACTTCAAATTTTACAAGCCTCTTTTACATATCAAAAAGCAGTGCTTCCGTAAAGTTCCGTAAACGAAGGAACTTCCTTTTCGATGTATAGTTTTCTTTTTTACTAACGAAAATAGAGAGTTTCTTTTCTCAAAAAAATCGATGCTTTTACCTTTGAGTGCGGCCATTTTTTCGAAAATCAATATTTTATTAAATTCTTAGTCCCAGCCCTAGATAATTTCATGCAAAAACTAAATACGCCTCATTTGTTTGTTTCGCGTGATTAGTTTCCGAGCAGCAGTGCTCACCGCGAAAAACATTTTTCAAACAGCTCCACAGACCGTTCTATCAAACACATTTATAAAAATTAACATTACAAATTTTTAAAATGTTTTGTAACATTTATAATGAATTGAAAATATTTATAAATTGTAACATTTACAAATATTTTCATTACAAAAAAATTACAAAAATGGTAAAAGACACCTAAAACCAGACTCTTTAAATTAAAAAAAAAATCTGCACAAGTTTTTCCAGACAAAAAATCCTCTTTTCTTCAGCCACGAGCCAAGTGTAACTCGTCAAACTAATTCATCGTACTTACTGTTTTTCCCCTTCGTACAATAAAGATTGTCGTTGCACGTACGAAAGTTTTGAAAAAAAATCCTCTTTTCACAATCGCAGGATTATCATCCGTGAATCAAAGATTTGGAAAATCCCAGCGCCGAGGCCCGCAGCCCCATAGATACAATATCTTCGTGTACTAAGGCGTGGATGCTTTCAGAGTAAATGCAGTGAAAAAAAAAGAAAGACAGAGATCAGTTGGCAGGGATTCGAATTTCACAGCTCCGAAGCTCTTGCGCGTTTCGATTTTTTTCTTCTTCTTTTCTCCTTCTGTATAGTATATTCGCCGGTGGATATACGGTCACGGTCGTTTCTGGTTCCGCCCTCAGGACCGACTTAACCATATATATAAATATATATATACACACATAGATATCCGAGAGCGATGTATTTTTTCTTCCCTCTCGACGAACTCGCTTTTCTCGTTACCCAACACGCCGTGCAGGCGCTTCGCGTCCCTCGCGGTGCTTTTACCTGCGCGCAAATAGAGAAAAGGGCCAATGTATATATATATATATATATATATATATATATATATATATATATATATATATATATATATATAACAATAAACGTGTACCGTAGATAGAAAAAGCCCTTACCCCGAAGCGCTTTCTCCGCAGCGAAAATTCGTCCGAAAATCGATCCCTCTCCCTCGTTTCTCATACTTAACCCTCCCTTTCCCCGGGTCTCGCTACGATGTTATGCTGCTCTTTTGCGCATCGACCCTTCCACCCCTTCGCTCGATCCTGTTTTCCCGCGGCTTAGCCGCATCCAACCCGGAAATCGCGAGAATCCGTCGAACGTGATGGCGTCACGGAACGAAGGACCGATAAAGTCTAGTTCCGCAAAAAGTGTAGCTGCCTTGAGGGGGGACTGAATTAGAAGGTCCGAAAAAACGTTTTTTTTTTACTGCTTAAATCAATGGATAAACTATCAAAGAAAATATTTACAACGTTACAGAGGGCTATGGTACATGGTGTTGAAGTTTGCATCGTTGGAACGCAACGAAAGTTTCGTTTTACATTTTATTTTCCATATTTTTATTGTTATAGGCGATCCTCTTTGATAGATTCATAATATCAATCGCTAAATAAATATCTTAAAAAATAATTGAAGAACTCTTGTCGGTGAAATGTGCCAAATGAAATTAAATTCGTTGCAGTCCAACGATGCAAACTTCAGCATTGTAATTGTACATATTTTCGAAGATACAAGGCCAAAAGCAGAGAAGCGATTGATGTTTGATGTTGATATTTCCTCCTATTGAAAACTTTGAACCGCGCTTTCTCCAGTTTTCATTTTCACGGTTTTGCCAAATTGGCGGGCGTGATAGCAAAAAAACCAAACGACCTATTGAATCAAACTAAAGTTTTTTTTTCAGTATGAAAATCTCTTCTGAGTGAATAAAAAGACGTTGAAAGAGTCTTGTTAAAGGATTTTTATAGCATGTTAAAGTGTTTTTTTTACATTTTTTTCTTCAAACCTGAGAAAAGTTATAATTTCACAATTTTTTCAGCTTTTTCTTAATTTACCCAGAAGGAAAATATATGATAATTGAACATTTCATTGGTTTATTTGGTTCAGTCAAGGATTACGAGCTGCATCTTTCCCGTCGATTGGGGACTGCAGTGGCACATGGACTAGGCTGATAAATCTGCAGTCATTTATTGTTTCATGTTGAACATTTTCTATACGTTTCAAATATACATGAAAAGATACCTCAATGTTTACTGGGCTCACTTGTTTTTTTTTTCCATTCTAAAGAAATTCCTGAAAAAACGCTTTTTTGGATCTTCTAATTCATACTCCCGCCTTAAGGAGGACACCACTGTAGAATTTTCGGAAAATTGTTTTTTGGGAACACTTTTCAATAATCCTTTGAACCTTTAAAAATATGATGCATATTCGTTTATAACCGAAAAAACAGTTTTAGAATGGTTTTCGAGCTACTTTTGAGGGGAGTCTCCGAGCGCTGAAAAGCGCCTTCGGCGATGCCACGCCGTTAGACGCAGTCTCAGCTACACAAAATACCGTCCAAAAATTTGATCCTGAAGTAAAAACCGTTCCCAACGGGGATCACGTAACCCACCAACTCAAGAATCTCCCACGCTTCGGCAAATTCACTCGTGCATTTGTTTCCTAGCGGGTACCGAAAACTTCGAACACGTTTTTCTCAAAACCGTGTTTTTGAAATCGGCACGCAGCAGAACTCGAACAATTTTCGTCCAGTCGACTTTTTACTTTAAATTCTTAGATTGTCTTATCAGTCAAGTATGAGCGCTTTTTCTAATAATAAAAAATTGTAAACAACATATCAATTTTTATACGAAAATTATGGTCGAAAAACCGATTTTTTTTCAAACTCGTCTCTATTTTTTTTCATCATTTTTAAAATTTTCCCCCGTACTTGTCTACTGAGACTAATATACCGTAAAACGGGGCTACTTTGAATAGGTTTGGGAAGTTTTTTGTAGGTAACTTTTTTTTAACATCCTAAATTCCAACTTTTCTTGCTCCAATAGAACAATGTGTCCTTTGGTTATCAAATGTATATGAAAGTCAAGCCCCCCCACAATGTGATATATATATTTTAAGAGGGGCAAAGTAGCCCTGGGTGTCGAGTTTGTTTGACAGGGCATTAAAATGCAACTTTGTTAAAGATTAAGGGTTACTTTGACATCATTTTAATGAAAAATGTAATATTTTATGTATTATGAGAACTAAATGAGAAACAATGATTTTTTACAACGAAATCGTCATCGTTATTAAGGGAGGACACGACTGTGTCAGGCCGAAAAAGGTCGTTTTTACCGATTTTTTTTCCCTATTGGATTAGTTATTTGGAATTTGGAAAAAAGGTATGCTATTAAGCATACATTTAACTTATTTCGTATAAATGTTTATTGTTAAAAATTTACACGAAAATAAAAAAAATGATATTCTCAGGATCATGTTTTTGAAATCGGCACGCAGGAGAACTCGAACAATTTTCGGCCAGTCGACATGAAATTTTAACTGTAGCTTCTTAGATTGCTTTAACAGTCAAGCATCAGCGCTTTTTTCGATTAATTTGAAATTGCAAACGATATAGCACTCTTTATATGAAAATTATGGTCGAAAAAATGAAGTTTTTTTCAAACTGGTCTCTATTTTTTAAAATTACTTTTTAATTTTCCTCCGTACTTGACTGTTAAAACTAATATCATTAACGGAAAAATGTCACTCTTAGTTCCGGTACTAAATTCACGACAGTTCTACTGCGTGCCGCCAATTGGATTGGCCGAAAACGACTAGTGCTATAACGACTTGTGCGCCGCCATTTTGTATTCTTTTGACAAATCATTTTCTCTACATACTTCATTATATACCTTATAAAACCTAAAAGTTCTTTTGACCATGTATTTTATTCTTTTCTTTAAAAAAAATCAAAAGGAAACGGTCGAAAATGGGTAGTTCCAGTGCTGCTCTCCCTTAACTCCGATTTAAATTGAACCTAAATTCGCGTTAAGGGGTTACACGTAGTTGGAATTTTTGAAAAAAATCGATTTTTCGTTTTCGACGGATTATCATAATATAACCTTTCAAAAATATTCTCTGAAAATTTCAAGTCGGTCCGTTGAAAATTCGGGGAGTTTTGAGTGTTTTCATCTACGTATATACCTGACGTAAAACTTTAAACGTGTTTTTCTCGAAACGACTTTTTCAGAATCGGTGACCAAAATATCTCAAAAACAACTAAACCGATCCGCTTTAAATTTCACAGACATTTTTTGTATATCAAAAAGCAGTCCTTAATCGAAGGATTTTTTTTGATGCATACTTTTTTTATATCAAGGAAAATAGTGTTTTTTTTCATCGAAATTTCGACGATCACTTTCCATCGGCGAGCATTTTTTCAAAAATCATTATTTTATTGAATCCTTCAATTAAAGACTAGACAATACGGCACAAAAACTACATTCATGTGGTTTTTTTATTTCAGACGATTTGTTCCCGAGCAGGAGTGTTCACCGCGATGGACCTTTTTTGCAAAGTGGTGTGTGCAATTTACTGTATCTCCGTCCTTTAGAAATATTTCCCAATAAAAAATTGTCAAGTAGAATTGAAATGATACCCTTTACTATGAAAAAAGTTAAAAACCTGCACCCATTTCCCAAACAAAAATTCACGAAAACACCTTTTTCCCGGCCGCGAACTACGTGTAACCCGTTAAGACCTCAGGCCACAATAACGGGTATAAAATCATGTGCGAATTTAACAATTTTTTTTTGTACGAAAAAGTGATTCACTCATAAAATTGATTACACATCTATTTAGTATGAATATCAAGCTGTTAGAAAATATTTTTTTTTTTTCGATGTACAAAATGGCCCACTACTCAAAACTCTCTCAGCTTTTTTCCAATTGCCGTGACAAATAACTTCAACAATCTACACTCGATTTACTTCAAATTTAAAAGTTATGTTCCTAATTGCATTTCGCAGAGAAGTACGTACGGAATTTCTGATTAATCGAAAACTTTTCACTTTATGAGCAGTTTATGAGCAGTTATAACGAAACTTTTCACTGAAAATTCATTTCTCAAGTTCAATTACCTACAACTTTTGATTAAAACAATATTTTTTAAATTCCTTACGTATTTCCCTAGGTATTCTAATGTAGATTGACGAGAATTTTTGTTTTTTGTTCTAGGTCAAAAATTGTGGATGCTAAATGTCACGCCGTGGAGCGCCTAAAAAAAGATAACAAAAGAAAATATTAGTAATCGGCCATTTTGTGCATCGAAAAAAAATTCTAACAGCTTGATATTCATACTAAATAGATGTGCAATGAATTTTACGAGTGAATCACTTTTTCAAACGAAAAAAAAATTGTTAAATTCGCACATGATTTTATACCCGTTACTGTGGCCTAAGGCTTAATCAATATCCATTATGATCGCATTGGTCCACATCCACGTAGGATATTGCGGATTAAATAATCAAAGATAACATGAAACATGCCCTACGATCGTATTCACCGCAATTTTTTCGAATCAATAATCCGCATATTACCGTGACCCAGGTAGGAATTGACGATGAAAAAAGGGCTCGCCAAGCTCTGAAACAAGGCTCACATTTTTTAATTCAGGCTGAGCACCAGCCAGATTTCAGGCCTAGCTGAACCTCTGAATGATAACGCGGTTTCAGGCTCTTGCACACAGGCTTGACCAAAGGCTGGTAGAAAAGCCTGTACTAAGCCTGAAACGACGAAACACCAAGGCTCAAAACGAGCCTTAATGAAGCCTTCACGAGCATTTATGACCAGGCTTTTCCCAAACTCTTCCCGATGCTATATGAGGCCTGTTTTTAGTTTTCTATATTCTACATTGGGGTAAATTTAATAAATCTGTAAAGAATTCATTTGATTTATTATATATATTTATTATTTGTTATATTATTTGTTACAAAATATATATAAAAAATATTTTAAAAAACAATACTTTATTTTATTGCGTACTTTTATTTTCGTATACACTTTTTTGTGTACCTCATAAATATCGATAAGAGAATATGTTTAAATTTTCTGAGCTGCCTCCTTCGCTTTCGTTTTTCGTGCCTTCGCACCCGACAAATTTATTGCTAAATTTTTTTTTTCATAAAAGTACAGAAAAAATATTATTTTAAACTTATTTTATTTTATCACAACCTGAAACAAGCCTGCATCCAGCCTTGATTTTTCAGCCTCAAAATTCACCGGCTGAATAAAGCTTTAAATAACCCTGAGTTTAGGCTAAGCAGCCAGTCTTGGTTCCAGGCTGCTCCAAACGATGCAATGAAACCTGGGCCAGGTCTGTCTCACTCAGGCTCGGTGAAACAAGGCTCGCACAAGCTTGTTTCCATCGTCAGCCTTTTAATTTCCTACCTGGGGACGATTGATTTGTTCGTTTTATATAAAAAAAAGAAAGGTTCTCGCCCACGCAATTATTCTTCCAAAAAGAACAAGGGCGCGGAAATTGCGAGGCCGCAGTGTTAAACAATTGATCGCGGCTCGATCAATGCCAGGTGAATCGAAAACGTCATATCGCGCGACTCGGCGATCGAAGGCAAGTGAGAATAAAGCGCGAGCGGCAAATTTGTTTTGAGGAAATTGACTTTTGCCGAGTAATGGACTTGTCTACGCGCGTTCCCGGTGTTGCTCTGGTAATTGGGCAATCGTCGAAGCCAACAGTCTCGGCTAAATACGAAACGTGTGCATGTGTGTCCGCGTGGACGAGGACCGGAAGTGGTTGAAGCGTATATGGGGTGAGTGCAAATCGAGCGTTGGGAAAATTTGCAAAGCGGAACTGCAGGTGCTCGTCGGCTAAAAGTTGCACCCCCAATATACACCACCCCAAGTGCGAGCGATGCCCTCGAAAACACGTAGGTGCATGGACACACACACGCGCGCGCGCGCGACCGCTTGCACAGATGCGGACAAACGTATATGCAGGAATTGAACAACTGGGCGCAGAAGTAGCGGCGGTTCGATCGAGAAACAAAAAGCCTCGAGTACGACAACCTCCCACGCTATCCGTCCGTACCGCGCCCACTCCATATAGCCGTAACAATTCGGACCATCTATATATTCATACAAGAAGGGGCAAGTTCCGTCAATTATCCGAGATTATGAGAAAGTCCGGCAATATAAAGTTTTTCCCTGGTCGCGCCCGACCAATGCTTGGTAAACAGGTACTTTACCTCGCGAGCCTTATATATTTCGTGTATATGTATATACCGGCTTGTTCGAAGTAGCTGTAGTGTATCTACAGCTCGTCATATAACGGACGGCGTAGTTGGGCATGCATAAGCGAAAATCGATCGATGCTCTTGTCCTTACGGTAAACATGCATCATCTAGTATGTATATAGCAACTCACACAATACAGGGTGATTCACTAGAAGCTTAGTCACTTTAAAACATATATATATATATATATATATATATATATATTTAATTGAGTACTTTTCTTTAATATTTAATTAAAGTAAATTAATATTTAATTAAAAAATTAAATTTAATATTTAATTGAGTACTTTTCTTCCAAAAAAATCCCGAAAATCACCCAAATTTTTCAGCGTTCACTCTGGTATATATATATATATATATTAGGGTGGCACAAATTTGAGTTCTATTTTTTTCCTTTTTCTCACCCTCCAATTGTCTTCTTTAAGGAGCTATACCAGAGTGAACGCTGAAAAATTTGGGTGATTTTCGGGATTTTTTTGGAAGAAAAGTACACAATTAAATATTTCGGAAAAATAAGAATATATTTGGCTATATTTGACCTATATTATATAATTTTTTCATAGAAAAATATCGAGATCCGAGCGACTTATGCGCTGCCTTCGGAAACGCCAAAAAAAAGTTCCTCAACTGCTGACAGGATTCCGGTTGATTGAGTAGCTGAAACCGAAGAAGGAAAAAATGTCGTCAAAGTGGAAGGTATTTCCTGTACAATGACGTAGGATTTTCGAAAAATATCAAAATCTAACAAAATGGCGTGGTTATGAAAAAAGTCTGTTTTCGTGCCTATAAAATGGTCGTTTTTTTCAATGCCAAATCGTCAATTTTCATCCAATCAAAAATATCCTACGTCATTGTAGAGTAAATATATTCAAGAGTACTCAGTTCAAATTTCAAGTCAATCGGATAATTGCTCTTTGAGTTACAATGTCAGCAAATTTGAAAAATCTTATTTCGAGAAAAACGCGTTAAAAGATTTAACCATCGATTTTTGCAAGATAAAATTATTAGAGATACGGGCTTGAAATTTTTACAGGAAATTCTTGAAAGTATAAATTGTGGAAAAGGGGAAAACAAATTGATTTTTTTAAAGTGTCCCACTGGAATAGCCTCTTAAAGAAAAAAAAAATTGTCGTCGAAGCTGCGAGCAGCCAAAAAATAATTAGAGGTCGCTCAAGCCGCCCAAAAATTCAAATTTTCATTAAAAAATCGATTTTTTTTTCGTCCACTTCTCACCCCTGAATTTTACGCTTTAATAATTTTTAAATTAACCTCGCGAAAGCTCTAGCAAGTCAATGAATATTTAGTGGTCGCTCAAGGTTTTCGAAATTTACAAATTCCGCCAAAAAAATAAATCTCGCATGCCCTATAATTCCTTGTTGCATAAAAACAAAATACATAGCGTAGTGTTACATTTTCTGAATTATTTATAATAAAAATTTGTAACAAACACCAATTAGACGATATGTGTTATTATGTATTATTATGTATTATTGTATTATGGCGTCGCTCGTCACAGAGTACAGCTACGATTGGTCCGCAGTTTGACTAACGAGACCAACTGTGGGACGCATTACGATGCGCGGAAAACAGCTGCCATTTCAGTTTCGCGAATAAAACGACCTATAATTTTGTTTACGGACAAGAGCTTTAAAGAATTATTTTATGAGAACAAAAATTATTATTCTTGGGTTATAAGTGTGAGGTAAATTTGATAAACCTGTTTCTAAAGAAAAAAGGATGAACTGTTTTGAAAATTTTACAAAGCGTTGAATTTATGAGTGAGAAGAGTGAAAAAAAATTGGGGCAAATTGGAAATTTCAAAGCTTATGAGCGACCACTAAATATTCATTGGCCGGTCAGAGCTTTCGCGAGATTGATTCAAAAATTACAAAGCGTAAAATTCATGGGTGAGAAGTGGACGAAAAATGGATTTTTAATGAAAATTTGAATTTTTGGGAGGCTTGAGCGACGTTTAAATATGTGTTCACCGCTTGCAGCTTTTGCGACAATTGTTTTTCTTTCTTTAAAGAAAAAAATGGAATTCTCTTTTTTCCGAAACACCAGTAATCTTGCAGAGAAGAAATAAACGGACTTTCAGCTATTTCTCTCGCTGTCGATCTTAACGGTTTTGCGTAGAAAAAAGTTTACACGAATCTACCAAGGCATATAGAAATCACAAAACCTCAGAATATCATTGTTGTTCGATTAATTCATTTTATGGACGAAATTCGTTAAGGTGCTAAATGATGTAGATAAATACAATTACCCACCGTCCTACTCTAAAAACACGACGATTGTTGCGATGCTGAAACAAAAATCCAGATCGCATTCCACGCATAAAACAAATGCTCTAGCAGCAAAAATATCGAATACGTTACTTATATATTCACCAGGGAAAACGTTTGCAGCTATTTTCGAAATTAAAAAATACCATTCTCTAATTTTTTTCTATTTTGGCAGTTTGTGACACGGACATCTTCGTTTGCTACGTCGACGCACTTTTCCTTTCACGCTTCGGCACTAATTATTCCTTCCGCCTTTTATGCACGCTCATCCATGTCCATTCTATCACAAGAATACGCAAATACTACAAGAGCTGTTTTTTTTCGATTATGCACAGAATATATACAGCTATACGAATATGTTCATAAGGACACGAATATACAGGGTGTCCCTCTTATCTCTGCCACCCGAAATAACTCGTTAATTATCGACGTCACAGAAAAATGTTCCAGACAAAAGTTGTACGGTGTGAAGGGGACCATCAAATGCGACCAATTTTTTTTTTCGATGGAGGCGCTGACGCACAGTTAAGGTCACCTCCACTTTTTTAAACGGTATGGTACATTTTTTTCAACCATCTTGTGGAGCACCCCAAGCCGCATAAAAAACATCAAGGGGTCAAAGTCGTTCAAGGTCATTCAAGGTCACCTATTAAAATGAAATACAACCAAAATATCTCGGATCGCTACCAAATATTTGGTAGTGGTCCGAGATATTTAGATTTGTATCATCGATACTGACCTTGAATGACCTTGAACGACTTTGACCCCTTAATGTTTTTTATGCGGCTCGAGGTGCTCCACATGACGGTTGAAAAAAATTACCATTCCATTTAAAAAAGTGAAGGTGACCTTCACTGTGCGTCAGCGCCTACACCGAAATAAAAAAAAATGGTCGCATTTGATGGCCCCCTTCACACCGTACAACTTTTGTCTGAAACATTTTTTTGTGACGTCGATAATTACCGTGTTATTTCGGGGGGCAGAGATAAGAGGGACACCCTGTATATCTACGTGGATGGGACGAAGATCCAAGCCAAGCTACGGTTGAATCTTCCGAGACTCCCTACTTGGTCCACCAAGCTTTAATTAGCTAGGGGGTTTCGTAAAAGTTGTCTCTATCTCTGTCTTCTCGGTCGTATTTCGTCCCCGTTACTTCTTCCCTCTATACTTTCGCCCACGGTGTTGCGAAGGGACAAGCGCGTCGATGGGCGAAAATTTGCCCGTGGCAGAAACGTCGAGGACGCACCACCAGACCTCTACCAGCCTGGATTTGGACAGAATCCCATATATATACATACATACATATATATATATATATATATATATATATATATATATATATATGCAATGTACGCAGTCAGCATACGTGCTATCCCTACGGTACAGCGCCGTAAATGTGTTTTATATATGTATGTATGTATATATCGCTTGCAGGTTCTATGTACAGTACGTGTCTGGTACTGCGTACTTGTATGGACTGCCCCGCGTAAAATAGTACAGCATTGTTTGAGCATTTTTCTCCAGCTCTCAAACGCGTGGACGATGCTTGCGAGATAAACTGGACACGAGATCCGCGCTTGCAAAACGTATTGATTTTCTATTACGCTAATTTTTTTCAACTACAATGCACTTTTAAAACTACCCTTTAAGAGAAAGTAATCCCCTAACATTTATCTCTGACAGACGCCTTCCCTTTGCGCAGAGTTTTGTAGGACCTGTTTCCTGCTAATCCAGCATTCCTTTTGACCGACTCACGTTCTCGTGCAATAGGGTAGCATGATCCTCAAAGTCATTATCCGCGAAAAGTATCTCCCCGGCTTCGTTATCTTCATCACTAGTAACTAGGAAATTATCTTCGAGAGGGGGGGAAGAAATTAACTCCGTAGTTACTTTTTGGCGATCATACTACCTGTAGGCTAGGGTAGCATAATCCCCATGCCTACCATCCACTAAAACAAAGTGCCTAATTACTTTGAGGTTGTTTCGCTTTGCAACTGATAACTGATGATGTATATTTTCGGCACTGGGGAAAAAGTAACTACGTGGTTAGCTTCGGGAAACGATGAATTTGGGGACTATGCCAACTGCAAGATAGAGCAGAACGATCCCCATACTCATCTTCCGTATTAAGGCGGTGCTCTAGTTTCTCGGGTCGAAAAAATCGATTTTTTTTTTCATAAATCACATCTACAACATGTGTAGAAAATGTGTGCCAAAGGATTTTTCGATATTCGAAGTGGTTCACAAGTTACGGCCCTGGAACGGAGCAGGTATACGGAGCAGGTATACTTTCAAACACGTTTTTCTCGAAACACCATTTTTCGAAACGGTGACCACGATATTTCAGAAACTACTGCACCGATCTTGTTCAAATTTATACAGCATCTTTAATATGTTATAAGCCAGCGATTGAACTAGGATTATCATGATTGCTTCGATAGTTTTTTTTGTACGAGCGAAAAACTTAAGAAAAAATGAGTAAAAAATAGAATGTAATTTTCAAAAGTGTATAAAAAAGTCAATTTTTGTAATTTAGAATTCACTCTAGTTCAATCGCTAGTCTTAAATATGAAGATTAAAATGCCGTTTGGTTTTTTGATTTCAGATAAGCAGAACAGCCGCAATCTTGGTCACCGTCAAGCACCTCTTTTACTTGATGTCTTCCTGTCGGCCACTATAACGTTTATTCTATTATATATTTTGACTTCAAAAAATTTGTAAAGCTTATTTAAATGTTAATAAAGATTATGCAAAAACAATGAGATTGATTATTTCGATGCTTTGCCCGTAAAAAATTATTGAAAAAGCCGCAAAAAAACAGTCGAGAAACTAGAGGACCGCGTTAAAGTAAATCCTCAATTGCTTTGGGTTTTGTTTTGGTATGTGATTTGGTATGCGTAGCCATGTTCACATGGCTAAAGAGAAGTAACTCCGTAATTCCTTATTGGGATCCACATATTTGAAGATCATGCTCCTCGTAGCGTAGGCTAGCATGATCCTCAAACTGACCATCGCCTTCAAAGTAACTCCCCAACCACTTTATTGTCATTCGTGCCTGAAACTAGTAAATAAATACTCATCATTGTGCACTAGGGTAACTAGCTGCACCAACTCCCTATTCGCTACCCTTTCTTTCGACTTCGTCGAGCAACCCACTCGATAAATCGACGGAGCTCGTGACGCCTCATCATTTGTACTTTGAATTCCAATTCCCTCATTGAAAACCAGGCTCAAAGTATGCAAAAAGTTGGCTCCCGATCCCTCCAGACCTAAAGTATCAAAAGTATCCCTTCCCCCACAGTCTTCAGTATTCATTGCCCTCCATAAATTACCCATCAGCCGAATTCTCCCCGAATTAAATCCAGCACCAGGCACACGAATCTTCAAACGGACGAAACATACCTGCATTAGCGCGTAAACAAACGCGTTGTTACAAGCGCCCGTGGTGACGTCGCAAAGAGCAGCATTTCGACCAAGTTGTACCCGTCCGTGGAATAGCCCGTGCACGCGCTTATATGGGTTTAGGTGGATGTTCTATATGTGGCCCATTGTACTATATACATGCCTAAATGTACCTTAGCTTTGGTCCCTAGGATCCACGTAAGCATGAGAGGTGAAGGGAGAACTTTGTGGGTATATACACGCACGGTCCTTCTATTTCGACCCATACACGTACGCGAACACACACATAGGGCGCTACATATAGCCGAGAGAGCAATGGAGCCGCGATGGAAGCTTGGAAGGACGCGACACGGTAGAATTCAGGGGTGGGATGAGGGTGAAACGACGGAATGGCCAGGGGGGGCAAGTTAGACGCAGCAGCAACGCCAGCAGCGCAGTGTAATATATATTATATACATACACACCCCCCCCCCCACACACACACCCTCACACATGTATATATATATCTCGATAGCGAGTGGCACCGAGGTAGAAAGCGCGAGAGCGGGCTCGCTGAAAGCGACGCCGTTTGGTGCGAGTGAGGCAGCGATATAGTTCGGGTGGGTGGTTGCCGGGGGTTGGAATGGGGTGAGTTAGGTCGCGAAGGGACGCCCGCGCGGCCAGCTAAATAACGGTCTGCCCTATCTACGTCCTTGCAAGTCCACCCTCTCCTCCTTGCTGCCAGGCTCGTTTCTACCTCTCCCCCTCTAGCCCGCGTTCCTCGTCCTCCTCGTTTACCATTCCCTCACGCTTCTCTCTCTCTCTCTCTCTCTCTCTCTATCTCTCTCTCTCAGCGCGACCCTTACCAACCTTCCGGGCACTTCCTCACGACCAACACCGCGTTTTCGATGCCTCGCTCTCTCACTCGCCTGTACTCAGTTTCATTCGCTCCCTTGCTTCGGAACCCATCTTCTCACGGTCCCTTGGCCCTGCCGCGCGATCCCCCCCCCCCCGGTCGACCCCGCGCCAGCCACACACCGCGCTCTTATACCACGTGTCTCACTGCGCCGTTCCTCTTCTCTCCCTCTGTGTACACATATAGTCGTCCACCTATACTTCGCAGCCTGCCAACTTCCGCCCCATGATCCGCACCAGGGGCCCCCAGCACCGCGAGGCTCGCACCGCGCGGTCTCTACGCGGAGTACGCGGTGTCGGGGGAGAGGCCGGCGTAAACGCGCGAGCCAAGAATCGCCCCTTTACGCTTCTGTACACTCACCGCCATCACGCGTTTTTCCCAAGCTGGGTGTATACGCGTATGTGGGGAAAGAACATTTTGAAGCCCTTGCAGGTATCCAAGCAATGTCGACTATCAGCTCATCTACTTGTCTGCGAAGGACGGTGGTTAGTTTTTTGTTAAACGAAACGTTGATTTTGGACATGGGGTGATTTTTTAAATGGCCTGCGCATAAATGCAGTGGGAGAAAAGTCCATGGTATTTTCTACGAACGCCCATGGTGAGAGAGGGGATAGTAAAATTCGTTATACTTTATTGACATTGCAATCATAAAATGGTTAACACGACTATAAGCGAAAAGTGTACCTAAACATGCGATTTGGGTGGCGTGTTTGACTATCTATTATCTTCGAAATGATAATTCACTATTGTGAAAGGCTTGACAATATAGATATGGTTAAGGGGCCTTCTCACTTTAGACACTAAAAAAAGGCTGTTTTTATGAATTTTTTTTGATAGGTTTATATTATAGATATTGATATAAAAGTTGTTACACTTGATAAACACACTTCCGAAATACATTTCAATTTGTTTTATGTATAGATGTACAAATTAATAATCCAAATTATTTTAAGCAGTTAAAATAAAAAAAGTACATTATAATTAATATTATATAATATCTATTATATTATATTATATATAATATATAATATAATATATTCATATATTAATATATTAATATATTATAATTTTAAGAAAAATGAATTGATATTCCCGCTCTTTTGCTGTTATACAGTGTTGACATACAGTTATTGAACATGACAGCAAGTATGCCGGAAAGCCTAACATAACCTTCAAAACTATTCAGTTCAGTACAATCGAAAATGGCAACAGATAAGGTGCATATCCGACACTGCATTTTTTACGAATTCCAACAAGGACAAGAGTGGGCGTGAAAGTGTCGAATGACCAAATATAGAATGACAAAGATTTAGAAGCGACAGAATTATGAACTCTCAAAATAACTAAGGGTAAGATATTCGAAATTGTATCCTTTGACCGATGACGAAATCGAATAACTATAACACCAAAGGATTATTTATTCGAGAGCTCGTTTATTCGAGAACATATATTCAGATAGTCTGCAGTTTGAGTCATACAAATACAGATTCGAACAATCTACAACATTCATATCTCCGAAATAGAAAAAAGTGAGTATTTAATATTCGTAATACCGTCTATAGCAAAAAGTCATATATCGAGACTACAGACGTCGAATGTGTAGATCTTAGAAACGCAAATGATCGATGGTCCAAAATGGCGAATACCTAAATGGCGAACATGGCATGGCTGCCTGGCCCGACTGACCACTAACGCCATCTGCCATCTTCATTCGGAAGCGCAAGTAGTATTGCTCGATCCCAAGTTTTCGCATCCGGATCGTTCGCCATTTTGGCCCATCGCTATTTTAACTGAACGACTTTTTGGTCCTTCGCTTTAATGAATTCGAAATTGTAAACTGTCGTCATATTTACAATTCGACGATTTGACGTCTCGAATCGTTTGGTGTATATATACAGGCAAATCGATATTATATCTCTCATTATTTTGTTGAATCTGATATTTGTTTTCGCTATAAATCAACATCGAGAATTTTGTATTCACAATTTCGATGAACTATTTTACAGACTATCATAAGATTGATCTATCTATATTGGAACGTTCGTCATTAGTGAATTCGAAATTTCGGTCCTTCTGAATATTGATTGTTCAAATTTCCGATCCCCACCCAAGGAAAAAATGCTGCAAGGGCGTGCGAATCGATTTGTTCCTTTCTCGGCGAAGGTGTTGTATCGCACGATGTGTGCGCATTTTGGTTTAAGCGGTTTAAAAGGGGTGATTTCTGTCTGAATGACAAACAACGCTCTGGAGGCCCCCGAAAGTGCGACAACGATGATTTGGAATCATGAATGGTGAAACAGTTACTGCGGACTGCTACCAACGTCAATTAATCCGCTTGAGTCAAGAATTGGAACGAAAACGCCCGTATACTGGCAAAGGAGAACGCCCAGTGAAATGTTTGTATGGCAACGCCAGACCACACATTGCTTCCAATACAAAAGACATCATAATGAGTCTTGGCTGGGACGTCTTGCAGTACCCGGCATATTCACCAGACATTGCTCCATCCCATTACCACTTGTTCCGGTCGATGCAACACGCCTTGTCCGATATGCATTCCCAATCAGTGGATAAGATCCGAAAATGGTTTGACGACTTTATCGTGTCCAAAGACGTAACATTTTTTCGAGATGGCATTTACCAGCTGCCTGAAAGATGGCTTAAAGTTTTAGAAAGCAACGGCGAATACTTTGATAGAACAGTTTAATTTAGTTCCTTTTAAAGTAAACCTGGAATGTAGATGAAAAAATTGGATTATTCATTTGTACACCTAATATTTATATAACCCAACAAACTTAAAACGCGTTTTTCTCGAAACAACGTTTTTCGACGGCTTGGTGATAAAATCTTCGAAACTACTGAACCGATCCTTATGAAATTTTAACCAGATACTTACAACTGTAGCTAAGCGCATATCAAGGATTTTTTCAAATTTTGATATTTACTGTATTTTTTGCCAAAAACGGTGGAAAAACACGTTTTTTTTAAATGTTCGCTATTTTGTTATTTTTGCTTATGTAAAAAATCGTATGATATGCGCTATAGCCATTAACATACTGAATCTAAAACCGTTCGATTTTTTTGTTTCGGATGGCCCATCTGTGAGATTTCATGAACAGCGCAGACCTACAATTTTTTTGGAATTTTTTTAACTACCATTTTCGTTTATAAATAGTGACGTAAATAAATAAATAAATTTTTTAAATGTTTTTCAAAAGTGTATTTATTAAGTGTAACAACTTTTATATCAATATCTACAATATAAACCTATCAAAAAATTCATGAAAATAGTATTTTTTAGCGTCTAAAGTGAGAAGACCCCTTAATTCAGTGCTATAACAAAATCGGCGTACAAATACTAATGTTGTATACTGTACGTTAAGTTTTGTTCAGTCAAACTTCTACTATTCTTTTCAAGTTTGTACAGTTCATATAACTGAGAACTTAGAAGCTAAGCAGTTAGGTTCTAGGTTCGATTCCGATTGGGCGAAATATTTTCTTCGAAATAAATCATTACAGAGGGTCAGGAAATGGCGAATAATATAAAAAAATCATCGAGGTAGAATCCTTAGTTGCGTATTTTATTTTATTTTGGATTTATGAAATAGTCTATGCTATTAGTAGACGGATATTGATGCCTTGTACCAATACTTCGATAAGACACCAAATACCCGTATAGAAGGTCGTATCTTATAATATAGTACAAATCACTATAAACATCGTCGCAAATCACAGGCAACATTTTTAATCAATGTATATATGTATTTTAGTTCACTATTAGAATCTGCGGGAAGTAAATTTTTGATAGTATCAGGGAATATCCATTTTATCAAAACCTATTATATTATATAGCATTATAAGATTGGAGGTTGTTAACATATGTGCATAATTCATGCAACTGCTAGAATATCAATACGCTGTACTATACTTTTGGCAGTAACTACGGCGATAAAATATTTTTGTCCCCTCAGGGAAATATAAAATATAGTTAAGATATGGTTAAGAACACCATACATTTCTGTAGCTGTAGAAACAAGCTGCAAAAACATAAGTTTGATATTCGACCAAGAAAAGAACTTTAGTAATTCGTTATTAAAATGCGGATAAACACATAGAAAATCATCTGGTCATAGAATACATTTTCTTTATAAATGATGCTCTGCCCGAATTTGAAGTGCATCGCACAAATAGATTTTCGAATACCACTTGCACCATTCCATAAAACGAAGTTTACCGAAATACGCAAACGAAAAAAGGGTAGTAGCAGGGCAGTTCTCCGTAGCGCAATGAGCCATTTGATGATCGTATAGAATTCATTTTTTGGACATTTTGGAGATTGTAAGCTCATGCGGACCCCCCAAAAAATCGTTTCCTGTGTAACTTAATCGATTCTAAGTTAAAAAAATGACCAATAAAAGGCCATCTTAACGTATAAAAAGTAGGCGGCATGTTCGTCAGTGGGCTCGAAATGCTCTTTTTTATTACTTGACGTCAAGACGCTGCCGCGTCTCTTGATACATACTGATAATCACATCACCAGCGAAAGTACATCATAAATTAGGGCAGATAGTGATTCCAGCGAATGAAACTGATCTAAATAGAGTATTTACCGAAAAGCTTCTATATACAAGCTAAAACATTTTAGCCCTTTTGACAGGAAACACACAGCCCTTTTAACCGGAAACCCACAGCCCTTTTGTCAGGAGAGTCACATTTTCTCTGGTTCTACATGACGGATCCAGATGAACCAAAGTGCAGGTCATTTCTGGAAGCGTTCATTTTCACATGTCAAAGATTCACGAATTAAGCTCTAGCCGTTTTCCAACGTCGCTCAAACAAACGAATACATCAAAAATTTATAAATCATAGATAGCGTTTCAGCGTCGTATTCGAACCCTGGGTTCTATTCTGGGAACCTAGGTAAATGAAAGTGCAGACATACCCTACAATTTTATAATAGTTGTAAGATGGATGCATATATATATAGCGCGCGCGCGCGTGTGTGTGTGTGTGTGTGTTTGTGTGTGTAATCGACGTTACAAAAAAATGTACCAGACAAAAGTTGTACGGTGTGAAGGGGGCCATCAAATGCGACCAATTTTTTTTTCATTTCGGTGAAGGCGCTGACGCACAGTGAAGGTCACCTTCACTTTTTTTAATGGAATGGTATATTTTTTCAACCATCTTGTGGAGCACCTCAAGCCGCATAAAAAACATTCGGGGGTCAAAGTCGTTCAATGTCATTTAAGGTCAGTATCGATGGTACAAATCTAAATGTCTCGGATCACTACCAAATATTTTGTAGTGATCCGAGATACATACATACATACATACATACATACATACATATATATATATATATATATATATATATATATATATATATATATATATATATATATATATAAAACTTACATTTTATAAAGTTCATTATAACCATTATAACCAACTGTACACTTTCTCTCCATTCGTCGTAAGACTGTTGCAATTGTTTTGCCGCTTTGTAACCCACGCCTATCCGCGTGGCTTTTTCAACTTCACCTGCAGAATAGCAGGAAGACCGTGCATAAGCTTTTAGCTCTATGCGTTGCATGTACGTAAATATTCGAGTACACGAAAACGCCACGATTCTCCTGCTACCAAGCTCTTCATCTGTGGTTCTCTGCATTCTGATTGAATGTATTCTCATGTCAACGATTTGTCCCGTAGTAGCAGACACGTGTTCAGTTGTTCGCCAAAACTTCCGCTGCCAAATGAATCCCGATTAATATTCAACCTACGTCACTTTACGTTAGCTCGAACAATGAGTTCCAATCCACTAGATCTTCCATCAACATCACCGACACTTGACAAATAATTTCGTAGAACTTTGCCAAAATTACACACAAGAGGATAACGATAGGAACTTGTTTGTTTGCATCGTCGAATGCCACAATTTGGTTGTTTATCTTTCATTTCTTTATTGTTATCATTTGCCAAAGCCTTTTTGGCGAATTAAGGTTGTGTCTAATAAGGATACGTAAAAACGTTTGAGTGATTTTCACAAGCTGAAACGACGAAAAAAAATTAAACCATTGAAAAAGAATTATTTTTCGTGCGAACGATGCATGCGTCAACATCATCGCATGCGTTGACAAATATACTGCATTTCGGCGCAGCACTGAAAAACAACGAGTCATCATCAGTTTGTGCAGCTGACTCCCTCGCTGACGAGTCGAAGTTCGCAACGTGCATTACCTGCAGTTGAGCGGCTCTCTCTCTCTCTCTCTGTCTCCCTCTCTCGCTCTCGTTCCTTGAAAAGTTGCACTGCCAAGGGTTTGAAGGACAGTTGGAAGCGGTTGTACGTGTGACTTGGTGGCGGCTTCGTTAAAGCAAAGATACACGTGCAATGGGAAAGGATCATTCATGAGTAGATAGAAAGAGAGAAAGAGAGAGAGAGAGAGAGAAAGAGAGAGAGAGAGGGAGAGATGCAGCGAGAGTGAGACAAGAAGTAAGGGAGTAAAAGACACAGAGGATAGGATTTAGAGTAAAGTACCGGGATTTAACAGTCGAGCCACGAAACACACGTACCATACAAACTCCCCCGACTGATCCGACTATCTCGGTGAGTCACGCGCCCAGACTCTTCGCTACGAATATCTCCTCTCTCCCTCTCTCTCACCCTCATATGCTCTTTCCCTCTCGCACGTTCTATATCCATCCGTACATATACCTCGAACGAAATATTTCGTTCCTCGTCTCACTCGTATTCGCGTTTACTATACGCTCGTATCTCTCTATGTCTCTCCGTCCCTCCCCCTGTTTTACCGACCGCTGACCCATAAATGCGGTCGGGCGACTTTGCAGTACTCGGCCTCTCTCTCTCTCCCTCTCCCACCCCCTCTTTCTCTCACTCGTATTACGGAAGCAAACTTTTCAAGTTCCCGCGACACTGACCCACTTTCTGCGCGCCCTCGCTCGCCTCCTCTTCCACAACCCCATGTTTCTCCTCTTTCACCTCCTCCTCCTCCTCCCTCTCCCACAGTGCTACAGTAGTTACGTAGCCCGAGAGCTTGCTCAGACTATGTATGAATGCCCGCCATGAAAACGCTCTCACTTTCCTCGGCTACCTTATATCTACACTTCTACATATATATATATATGTATATATATACACATAAATTCAGTACATATACATTTATATGACTTTAGCGGCTTCCCTCGGAGCATTGCACTCTTTTCCCGCCGTTATTCTACCCTCTCCTTCGCCTCGATCTTTCCCCTCATTCCCTTCCCGGTACGATTCCCATTTCGCTCGCAGCCGACCACTTTCCTCTATACACTTATCGTTCTCCAAAGACGCTGTGCACCGCCGGACTCGGCCGCGCAACGAGGACGAACCGTTCGTCATGACTTTCAACCGGAAGTTTGGTTCAGCATTTTCCTTGAGGCCTTAGGCCACAGTAACGGGTACAACATCATGTGCGAAGTTAAGAATTTCTTTTTCGTATGAAAAAATGATTCACTCGTAAAATTAATTATACATCTACTTAGCATGAATGTCAAGCTGTTAGAAAATATATATTTTTTTTTCGATGTCCACAATGGCCGACTACTAATATTTTCTTTTGTTATCTTTTTTTAGGCGCTCCGCGGCGTGACTCACAATTTTTTACCTAGCACAAAAAACAAAAATTCTCATCAATCTACATTAGAATACGTAGAGAAGTACGTACGGAATTTAAAAAATATTGTTTTATTCAAACGTTGTAGGTATTTGAACTTAAGAAATGAATTTTCAGTGAAAAATTTCGTTATAATTGCTCATAAACTGCTCATAAAATAAGATGCTCTGGGAAAAGTTTTCGATTAATCAGAAATTCCGTACGTACTTCTCTGCGAAATGCAATTAGGAACATAACTTTTAAATTTGAAGTAAATCCAGTGAAAATTGTTGAAGTTATTTGTCACGCCAATTGGAAAAAAGCTGTTTCGAGAAGTTTCGAGTAGTTGGCCATTTTGTATATCGAAAAAAAATACATTTTCTAATAGCTTGATATTCATACTAAATAGATGTGTAATTATTTTTATGAGTGAATCACTTTTTCATACGAAAAAAATAGTTCAATTCGCACATGATTTTATACCCGTTACTGTGGCCTAACCCCTTAAGAATCGTATCGGATTATGTTCGATAATGTGGGAATCCTTTAGGATTCAAATTCGATTCATACACTCCAATGGGGAATCCCGACGAGAATCCAAAGTACGAGGGTGATATTTTGGTATAGGTATCCAATGCGATGACCCATTGGATCCCTATCCGGAAGTAGGGACAAGTATGGGAATCCAATTGGATCCCTGCAATTTCTGCACGGGTTCCATTAGCATTAGAGCTTCGACTATCGGAGGTTTTTTCATTACTGGCATTATTTCGAAACCGACAAATCAGAATATCGGAATACCGGTGTTTCGATATTTTCCGATATTTATGAGAAGCCTTGATAAAGGCGTTACCTCCCACTTGTAGCGCAAAATAAAGGCCTTTTTCATGAATTTTTTTAAAGAAAACTACAAAATTTTTTTAATCAATCAATATACCATCTTAAAGAACACATCTTGAAGAACGTTCAGTAATTTCTTTATTGAAAAATATTACATTGTTTAGTGGCAAATGGCCGTCAATGAAATAATGTTTTTATATACACGGTTTGCGGTGACCAACATTGCGGCGAAGTGGATCATCTGAAAAAAAAAAATGCGGATGGATTTAGTCAAATATAAGTATAAACTAGTCTTTAGTCGAAGGATTATAAAAAATAATCATTTTTCACAAAATGGCGGACAATCAAAGTTAATGGTTCGATTTTAACGAAAAAAACGGCCGTTTTTTGGCTACAAAACGGCCATTTTTTTTTTGAAAAAAAATCGAACGATTAAAGACTACATTTTTATGTATTAAATAAACCTGCAAAATTTCAAGAAGATCGGTTCATTAGTGTTCGAGTAATCTTGGTCACCGACTTCAGAAATGCCATTTTGAGAAAAACGCGTTTAAAGTTTCAATTTCAGTTTACACGAAGAAAATATTTTTTTTTGTAAACTTACATAGAGTCATCTATTCCGGGCCCATACTTCTGTATGGGCCCGGATACTTATACTTCAAAAAAATGCAATAAAAAAAAATCGATTTTTTCAAAATCGCAAGTGGGGGTAACCCCTTAAAAACGTTAGAAGCTTGCAAGTGAAGATGGAAGTTGTAGAAATAATAATGTATAACTAATTGTAAGTGAAACCACAGTATTAATTAAAAATGCCCATTTATTGAGATCTCAATTTATTTGCATTTCCAAACATACTCTGCTATGTTCTTAAATATATTTAACCCAACATAAAATAAATAATCAAACAAAAAATCAAAAATAGGAACTGTTATGCAAATAAAAAAGTAGTAAACAAGCGAAATAGAAATTAGGAAATTTTATGCAAGTCAGCGCAGTAGTCGCTACCAGAATGCAAACAAATGTCATAGCTCGTAGCAGGCAGGCCACAGAATGGTCACGTTAATTAACGCGATTAAGATTGTTACAACAATGACCGCAAAAAAACAGAGGGCATCTGAAGTTTCGTCTTTCAAAGAGGACCTTACCTTATTGCAGGTGTAAGCCGCGGAGAAAAAGGCCCATTCTGATTTCATACTCGTGGATATAGTACAGTCGTGCTGCGGCCGAAAAACCCCGTAATCGGAAAAAAATAGAAGGCCAGTTTTTTCGACAGGTGATTCTGTAGGTGCCGCGGGTGCTGAATCCAAGTTTGCTTGAAAATCGGCGTGTAGGGGTTTTTTTAGGTGATGAAGGGGGATGGGGGTGGATTGATGCCAAACTACAACCCCTACAAGATCGGCGCCGTGAGACAAAATGTTCAGACAAATCCGGGCTTCAATTTTGTCCACAGCGCCGAAGTTGTGGAAGTTCATTTTGCGGGTGAAAAAGTGGGGTGAAATTGTGAAAAACAGTTTTAATTCAATAACTCTTTAGGAAAAAATCGTACAATTTTGGTTCAAATGGGAACGTTGTAGCCCTTGAAAAGACGCGTCGATAGAGTATTTGATCATCTCTCTCCGATAATATCTGCAGCCGCAAAAATATTGTTGAAGTATGAAAAAAAATTGTTTATTGAATAACTTAAAAACAATCGATTTTTCGGGTATGATTTAAATGTACGAAATGTGAAGAATAATTTTCTCTATATTTTCGTTTCTATGGACCACTCTTGAATTTTGCTTTTTCCAACCTCTCTCGGCGGTTGAAAATTCAAGATGGAATTCTGGGAAAACTATCGACCGTACGAATTCGCCACCGTCGAACAATTTGTAGCTCACCCTCAGCTACATTTTTGGCCACAGCACTAAATTCGTATCTGTTTATTTTCGGTCAATAGTTTTCCCAGAATTTCCATGTCAATAGTTTTCCCCGAATTTCAGTCAATAATTTTCCCAGGCATGAATAAATTATGTCAGGGTAACCGTTTCCGTAAAACGGGGCTACTTTGAACAAGTTTTCGAAGTTTTTTGTAGGTAACTTTTTTTAACATCCTAGATACCAAGTTTTCTTGCTCCAATAGTGTGTCCTTTGGCTATCAAAGGTATAAGAAAGTCAAGCTCCACCAACCCCTCACAATTTGATACATACATTTTTTAAAGTGTCAAAGTAGCCCCGAGTGTGGGGCTTCTTTGACAGGGCATTGAAATGCAACTTATGTCAAAGATTAACGGTTATTTTGGCAATGCACAAAAAATGTTATATCTTATGCATTATACACGGAATTAAATGAAAAACAACGACTTTTTATAACCATATTGTCATCGTTATTAAGGCAGCAGAACTCGAACAATTTTCGTCCAATCGACTTGAAATTTTAACTGTAGCTTCTTAGATTGCTTCAACAGTCAATTGCGAGCGCTTTTTTCGGTTAATCGAAAATTGTAAAAAATATATCACTTTTGAGATGAAAATTATGGTCGAAAACAAGAACTTCTTTTTACACTCTTCTCTATTTTACCTTTAATTATTTTTTAATATCCCCCGTACTTGACTGCTAAAAATAATATAATTAACGAAAATCTTTCACTCCTAGTTCCGGGAAATTTACGACAGTTCTACTGCGTGCCTCGGAGATGGTTGGCTGAAAAACAGTAGTGCTATAGTGACTCGTGCGCCGCCATTTTGTATACTTTTGACAAATAATGTTTTTTTACATACTTCAATATATACCTTATAAAACCTAAAAGCTCTTTTGACCATGTATTTTATTCCTTACTTTAAAAAATCCAAAGAAACCCGTGCGGAAATTGAGTTGGGGCTATGATCGGGCCCCAATAATATTCCCTTAACTTTATTCGGGTCCTAATCTGGAAGCCACATGACGACCGTTAGCGGCCGGTCACACTTTGTCAACAAGGGCCCTTAAAGGCGCAACGACCGGGGCCTTATAAGTTGCCTCAATGGCGCCTCATCAAAACTATTTTATCGCCCTGAAAATGCCTCAACGGCGCCTCATCATAACCATTTCAGCGCCATAAAATATTCGTATCAGTGGATATACGTGTATGTTAAATGCGTCAGGGTATATCTGTATTTGTTTTTATGTAATTGTTCATGTGCATAGGTGTGGCCGTGAGTACATGTGTATGTATGTGTGCGCGCGTAGAAATGTGATTGCGTATTTGCATGTGAGCCTTTATGACAAACTGCCATGACAAAATTAATACAAAAAATAATCCATTCTAAGGAATGGATGTGTAGTAGAAATAAAAAAATATATGGGTCTACTGAATCACTATAATCTATTTCCATTGAGGAAAAGATCTGGAAAACAAAGACCAATTTATTTACTTATCCTACACAGTCAGATAAAGTTTATGAATGGGAAATATCAGCGAAGTCTTCAGAAGAAATAATTTTCCCTATGATGAGTATTGAGCGGAAATTAGTTTCTATAAAAATGTCGAGAAAACCAGTTGGGACTGTGCACACTTATGCGCTAGCATTACTCCATGTATGAGTGAAACCATGAGTAATTGTTTGTATCTATGTAAAAGGTTTCTTTAATTTGATAAATAAATACTGTCTGATGTTTGTCTGCATATTTGTGTTCATCGTTGATTTTTTATTTGTTAATGCCCTTACGCTTTTTCCCAATTTGCGTTCGACAATATTATTCGATCGATGTATATAATCGATTTGAATAAATGAAATACCATCAACCATGTAGCCTAAGCTATTTATACTGGTTTATCGCTATAATAGTCAGATCTGGGCCTATTGTGGAGATCCCTACTTGTTTATCCCTATACTGGCTAAGTCTGGGCCTATTGTGGAGATCCCTACTTGTTTATTACTATACTAGCCAAGTCTGGGCCTATTGTGGAAATCCTTACAGGTTTATCCCCATAATGGCCAAGTCGGGGCCTATTGTGGAAATCCCTACAAGTTTATCCTGATAATGGCCAAGTCTGGGCCCATTGTGGAAATCCCTACTAGGGAAAGCACTAGAAAAGCATTAGGAAAGGAAACCTTTTACATAAAAATATCAAGTACCTGGGGTGCTCTTATAGGCACTCAATGACTCTTATAACTGTCATTGAGATCAAAATCAACTTTAGCAACATTATAATAAACTTGAACAACAAATTGTTGTTCAAGTTTATTCCCCGCACCCGCCGCCCGCCACAGAAGGTCAAGCGGGCTCGCTGCGCACACATTTAAAACGTATTTTGGCGCTCTGTCGAAGTAGCCCCAAAAACTGTCAAAGTTTTTTACGTAAAAGTGTTTTACGGTAATATTTTACATAACTTGCATTTCAACGCCTCGTCAAAGAAACTCCGCACTCGAGGTTACTTTGACACTTAACAAAAATATACATAAAATTGTGTAGAGGCGGTGGGGCTTGACTTTCTTATACATTTCATAGCCAAAGGACACATTGTTATATCGGAGCAAAAAAAGTTGCAATATACGATGTTAAAAAAAAGTTACCTACAAAAAAACGTCCAAAAGTACAAAGTAACGCCATTTTACATTATCCATGCTCTAATTAGCATCCATAAGTGTTGCCGTACGACACGCGTTATTCTAAATACGATCGTGGTACGATAAGGCGAGTCTTCTCGTCTGCGCTTCCTGCTCAAATCCAACGCTCGCACCTCTGCCATACAAAAAACTCCATTTTTCCTCCACCGAGCATACAATCATGAAAATATCGATCGCAATTCCGTGCCAACGACGTTCCGTCAAACAGTTCGCGTGCTCGGCCGGGCTCGCATCTTCGCGTGGTGCGGAACACGAGAAGAGTCAACCGGGCCTTCTCGTTTGACCAGAAAAGGACGCTAGCGCGGGAGAATGCTCCGGCGCATATGAATCCCCCCTCGATGCATCTCGATACGCGCGACGTGTTGAGCGGGTGCGGCTCAACGGCGGGCGAATGAAGAGGAAAGGAATAATAAAAAAAACCATGCAGATAGAAAGAGATAGCAGAGGGAGTGAAAAAAATGCCAGTCGAAAGTAACAGGCCCCCGTGAGACGGGGCAGAAGGCAGGCGGGCGTTCGCGGCGACCGGTGAGTAGGACAGAGACACGCAAGAGAGGAGGGCGAGAGAGAAAGGGCGAGAAAGAAAAGAAGAGACTATAGAAAAGAGAAAAACGATGCGAGAGGGAGACAGAGAGAGGAGACAAAGCTAGCGAGGTAGGCACACATCGCGAGAGAGACAGAGACAGACAGAGAGAGAGAGAGAGAGAGAGAGAGCCCGGTCGGCCATCAGCCATCCTGTCATAGACAGGATGTGAGGGTCCGCGAGCCCGGACCGCGTTGCGCGTGTTATATACGCCCGCGAAGCGCGGTTCTCTCGTCGCGGTTCTCGCCGTTCTCTCGCTCCCCCGTCGTTTTCGTCGTCGCGCCGCGCCGTTTCGCCGGAATTACGCCCGTCCATGTATCGGCTCGCATGTGTCGGTGTGTGGCTCCCTCACGACCGTGCCAGACGATTATATTATTATTTTTCGGATTTTATTTTAATGTTTAGAATTTTATTTTAATTTTTAGGATTTTATTTGCATTTTTAGGATTTTATTTTGATTTTTAGGATTTTATTTGCATTTTCAAAATTTTATTTTGATTTTAGGATTTTCTTTTATTTTTAGAATTTTATTTCATTTTAAAGAATATATTATTATTTTTATGATATGCCGAAAGGTAATTTTGAAGACATTGAAGGACCATCCTCATAGTAGCCCATTGTCCCTATACTCAACATTGCAAAACCCTCGTCTTAACAATTGTATTTGGATAAATGTAACTATAAAATAATCCGACATCTTTATAACTTTATCTATATAACTGGATAAAAATAAATATAAAATGTAAGCATGGAGGTCGTTTCACAGTGCGTTCAGTCTGCAAAATCAACGATTTGCTTGAAGAAAATTTTCAAAGAGCCGGATTTCCCGAAGCCAACATTACATCGATTTAGCGGCTTTAGCGATATTTCAAAAAATACTCTCATCGGGTAGGTATATGTATATGTATGTACGACGTTGAAGTTTGTATCGTTGGAATGTAACGGAAGTCAATTTTGCAGATCGATAACTTGACAATGGTTGGTGTGAATAATAAAAATAAAAAGGTTTTATAATCTATATAAATGTAGTTCTCGTTGTACGCAGCCTTTTTCGAAAAAAATACACACAATGGCGGGAGTTTTTCAAAAAGTGTGATTTTGGCGACATTTTTGCTTATATTCGGGGTTTTTTTTGCTTTCTTAAATGGAAATCGGACAATCATAGCTAGAGTTCCGATTCCTCCCAAGTCGAGGAAGTCGTATCGAGAAAAACTCGATTGAAAATTTTCGTATAGGTACGTAAAGCGTTGCGCTACCTGCTCTCACTAAATCGTCTGCAACGTGGTCAATTTTCATTATTTTAACCTTTTAAGGACGGAGAAATTTCCATTAAAATCGACTTTCTTTTACATGAAAGATATCAATAAAATCGATGAATTTCTCAATGGGAGTCCCAAGCCTAACTGCTGGTCGATATATCGACCAGCCCCGACCGCAACGAAAAGTCAAATACTAACAATTTATTTTAAAAAGTTTGAAAGTGTATTCCTATGTAATTTGATGCGCTGAATACGGGAAAAATAATGAAAAAAAAACCTGGTGGCATCCTTGACCTTGAAAATCGCCATGTCAAGGTCAAATTTTTTCACTGCTAGTTCGGCCTCAAAATTTATATACTCACATTGTGGGTGCACTGAGTGCAACAAAATAGGCATACATGTTGTAAATGTCATCCTGAAGAACGTTTCAAGGACGCCAATTATTATAGAACAAGCTTCGTCAGTAAACATACTCACTGCCCAAGACCACAGTCACAAGAAGACTGCAGAAAAATCGTGCATTATTTTCAGAAATACTCCAACTTTCGCTCTTGGCGTGACCCAGGATCAACAACGTGGATGTGGCGAAAATGTGATCCCTTTGGGGTGCTCGATTTTCGTGAGTCCCCTTTCCTAAATATTATGTGCCCCCTGGCTGGTCGATATATCGACCACTCCCATCCTTTACGGTGAACTTGAAATGCGTTTCACATATCCTTGAATCCGTATATTTCGATAAAATGCACAAAAAACTCGATTTTTTTACCCTTCACAGTGGTGTCTCCCAATAGCGAGGAAACGCGCCTCAAGTTATTACGCAATATACCTACCCCTATGAATAATCGCGATAATACAGGCAACAATTTATTATTATGATTATTGCTATTTTCGTTCGATATTTTTCTTGCTGCGGTTGACAGAACGCCGCGAACAGATATGTACATTGTTCTTCCACGTTGTTCAATTTGATTGCACAATTATCCTATTCGACACGACCGTACCTCCGATGAAAAACATTAGTCGGCATATATTGGAAACTTCATTTTACTTGATTTCTTCGCTGCCGACTGCCCCGTCATTTGTTAATTGAACGGACTTTCGCATGGTGTACAAGCCGCACAGAAATACGGCTGGCGGGTAGGCATGCGTACGGGTCCTTGGCCGCGCAAACTCGCAGTTTGGGAAAAGCCACGTGAACGCAGGAAGGATATTTATCGCGCACTTCAAATTGTACGGGAGAAAGAAGGAAGGCTGGAGAATGGTATACCAGGTGTGTAAGTATGAAACCGGAATTTTTGTACAGAAAAAACACGTTTATTGTAATGATATGATACAAATAACTGGAGATGGCTTCTCGGGTCACCTTTAACTGATCCGCCAGTTGTTGTTGTGTTTGAGCGTCGTCTTCGTCCAACAAGGCTTGCAGGCCAGCGTCTTCAAACTTTTTCGGTGGTCTTCCACGTTCTTCGTTCCTCACGTCAAAATCGCCACTTTCGAACTGTTTGAACCACTCGAAACACTGTGTTTTACCGAGAGCATGCTCACCAAACGCCTCCACAAGCATTCGATGCGATTCGGCTGCGGTTTTCTTCAGATGAAAACAGAAAAGTAGTGCTGTCCGCAAATCGTAATTTGTTGGCACAAAACTCGACATGTTTATCTCTAATAAACTAATGCTACTGAATGAAACTCGTGTTATTGTGAGTTGGAAATCTTTGTCGGATATCAATACAATAACAAGACACCGCTGACGTGATGTGTCGGTAACTGCATCGACATCTAGCGCCACCTATGGGCAAATTCCGGTTTCATACTTACACACCTGGTACGAGGGAAAGAGGAGAGGAGAGGAAGAAAAAGCAGTGCGTGTATTCTCGCGTTTCGTATATGGGGCGGAGGAACGAGGAGCAAAGATCCTGGAAGGTATCGAGGAAGAGCCGCAGGTATACGCGCAAACCGGGTAAACTCCGACCGCGGGACCCGATACTCATGGTAAGAACTATTCTGCGCTATGAAAATTCACACAGTCGACTCACAGTCGACTCTCTCTCTCTCTCCCTCTCCCTCCCTCCCTCCCTCCCTCCCGAACAGCGAAATTTGCAGCGGCCAGTATACTGCGTCATATTTTGTGTCTTACTATGTTGTACGTTTTCTATATGCGCGTATGAACATACCGGGTGAGAGAACACGATGTTGAAGCTCGCATCGTTTGAAAGCAACGAAAATCATTTGTTTCCACTTGCCTATCCTTAAGGGACGTACACAAATTACGTAACGCAATTTGGGGGGGGGGGGGGAGGTTCGGCTAAGCGTTACGGTCTACGTACGGGGGGGGGGGGGTCAAGCTTTGCGTTACGTAACGATTTTTGAACTGCCGGAAATAGCAAAATGTTTCCGTGTTCAATTTCGAATTTGAAACTCGCGCGCAATTAAGGGGTAAAAAGTACTACTTGACTGTCTACACGCACCGAACAGCGAGGAAAGCATGTAGTGTTATGCATAAAATAAATTTGTTAATTTTCAAGTAAATCTGGTCAAAAAATGTTTTTTTTTTTCATACAAAGGTTAATACTCCCGTTTAATCCCCTTGAAGGTTGAATTTTGGAAATTGCTGAAATACATGTTTGATTACTTGTATTTTAGTGTATTTATGCCAAGTTTCAAGTAACTCTGCCAAACAATGCTACTACGATAGAATTTCCTCCTGTCAGTACAGAATTAAATTTACCGCTTATTGATTGTCTTATTGATTATATGAGTGTGTGTCAACGAACAAAAAACTTAAATATTTTGCAGAAAAATCAAAATTCTATCGTAGTCCTCATGTACTGCGTACTGTTCGTTAAAGACAACTTCCCAGGTAGGAAATCAAAAGGCTGACGATGGAAACAAGCTTGTGCGAGCCTTGTTTCACCGAGCCTGAGTGAGACAGACCTGGCCCAGGTTTCATTGCATCGTTTGGAGCAGCCTGGAACCAAGACTGGCTGCTTAGCCTAAACTCGGGGTTATTTCAAGCTTTATTCAGCCGGTGAATTTTGAGGCTGAAAAATCAAGGCTAGATGCAGGCTTGTTTCAGGTTGTGATAAAATAAAATAAGTTTAAAATAATATTTTTTCTGTACTTTTATGAAAAAAAAATTTAGCAATAAATTTGTCGGGTGCGAAGGCACGAAAAACGAAAGCGAAGGAGGCAGCTTAGAACATTTAAACATATACTCTTATCGATATTTATGAGGTACACAAAAAAGTATATACGAAAATAAAAGTACGCAATAAAATAAAGTATTGTTTTTAAAAATATTTTTTATATATATTTTGTAACAAATAATATAACAAATAATAAATATATATAATAAATCAAATGAATTCTTTACAAATTTATTAAATTTACCCGAATGTAGAATATAGAAAACTAAAAACAGGCCTCATATAGCCTCGGGAAGAGTTTGGGAAAAACCTGGTAATAAATGCTCGTGAAGGCTTCATTAAGGCTCGTTTTGAGCCTTGTTGTTTCGTCGTTTCAGGCTTAGTACAGGCTTTTCTACCAGCCTTTGGTCAAGCCTGTGTGCAAGAGCCTGAAACCGCGTTATCATTCAGAGGTTCAGCTAGGCCTGAAATCAGGCTGGTGCTCAGCCTGAATTAAAAAATGTGAGCCTTGTTTCAGAGCTTGGCGAGCCCTTTTTTCATCGTCAATTCCTACCTGGGATTCATTATGGAAATCACAAACTTCTCACAGCTTTCCAAAACGAGTTGATTGGATTCTTAGTTGTGAACAATGTAAATAAAGCCGTACGACTTACCTGTATATATATATTATATATATATATATATATATATATATAGCTTGGCTGAGAAAGGATGAGTATGTTTGTACGCGAATGCACGGTCACGTGCTTCTGAAAGCCTGCGTAGATATACGAAAGCACCGCCGCGAAATGCTCCACGTATTCGTACGCACACAGGCACGTCATATATATTTATATGTAAATGTGTAGATGTGCTCTCGCGACGTGTCTTGACGTCGAAGTCTGTCTCTTTCGTTTCTCGTCGCTATATCAGATGCGTAGAATGTGATTCGATCGTATGTGTGTGTGCCTGTGTGTGTGTATAGTTAGCGTCGATCTTTTGTTAAAAATAGTTAAATAGCCAAAAAAAATTACATCAACCGTAGCGTAAACGTCTTGCCATATCACCACACGGAAAATTACAAACATTAAAATATTTTTTATCTCTGGTGTTTAGTGGTGAAAGAATTTCAAAAGATTCGCAAAGACTCAGTATAGTCTAGACAAAAACATATATTTTTAAAAAAATCGAATCTTTTATTGTGGCTAACGCTCCAACCTCCTTAATATTGAGCAGCCAAAAAAAATGTTAGTCTCGCTGAACAAAAAATTTGACAGCGAAAACATCAGCGAGCAAGTGCGTGACACCACGCGCTTTCCTCGACGCGTCGAGTCGACTTTTTCTAGTTTCGTGATCAAACGACTTTACTTACGTATTTGAATATCACAGAGATTGATGTGACGTTTTCACGATGCTGAACAGGAAATCTGCACTTGGTCGTAAAGGGTGCGAAAAAGAAGTGCATAGAAGAAATAGTGAATATCCCACGGACCCGAGCGAAGCCGGATCCGTGTGATATTGTGTGTGTGTGTGTGTGTGTGTGTGTGTGTGTGTGTGTGTGTGTGTGTGTGTGTGTGTGTGTGTGTGTGTGTGTGTGTGTGTGTGTGTGTGTGTGTGTGTGTGTGTGTGTGTGTGTGTGTGTGTGTGTGTGTGTGTGTGCATGTGTGCATGTGTCCGTGTGCGTGCGTGGGTGTGTGTGTGTGTGTGTGTGTGTGTGTGTGTGTGTGTGTGTGTGTGTGTGTGTGTGTGTGTGTGTGTGTGTGTGTGTGTGTGTGTGTGTGTGTGTGTGTGTGTGTGTACTAGGTGCGCAACTAAGTTCTCGGGTTTCACACACGGATGGCGCTAGCGACACATGTAGTCGGCATACAGGTCTGAAATTGGGTGTCTTTATAGCTTGGACATCTGTAAAGAATACCCAGTCGTAATATAAACAAATATCGGAACACAACGACCTTTTTTCTAACCTCGAAAATGTCAAAGTTTGTGCCAAATAAACAGCATTTGCGGGAAGCATTGCTTTTCTGCTTCAACCTAAAAAAAAACAGCAGCTGAAGCACGTCGGTTACTTGAGGAGGCCTACGGCGAACATATACCATCAAAAACAACGTGTCAAGATTGGTTCAAGCGGTTCAGAAGTGGCAATTTTGAGACTGGGGACAAGGAGCGCTCGGGAAGACCGCAAACATTTGCGGACGCCGATCTGCAAGCGTTATTGGATGAAGATGACACTCAAACAGAAGATCAACTTGCCGAGGCATTAAATGTGATTCGGCAATGTATTTCGAAACGTTTGCACGCCATGGGAAACATTCATAAGGAAGGAAAGTGGGTGCCGCATGAGTTGACTGAGATACAAATGGAAAATCGAAGAGCCGCTTCCGAAATGTTGCTTTTGCGGCAAAACAGAGTTTCCTGCATCGAATTGTTACTGGCAATGAAAAATGGATATACTTCGAGAATCCCGAACGCAGAAAATCGTGGCTTTCACTTGGCGAAGCGTCAACATCGCCGACACGGCCAAATCGCTTCGGAAAAAAGACAATGCTCTGCGTTTAGTGGGGCCAGAAAGACATCGTGTACTATGAGCTCCTGAAACCGGGCGAAACTGTCAATGGGCATCGCTACCGACAACAACTAATCAATTTGAACCACGCATTGCTCAAAAAACGGCCAGAATGGGACGCGAGACACGAACGTGTGATATTGCAGCACGACAACGCTCCGTGCCATCGCAGTTCCGTCGTCCAGGACACCATAAAAACACTGAAATGGGATCTGCTACCCCACCCGCCGTATTCGCCAGATCTGGCCCCTTCAGACTATCACTTGTTCCGGTCGATGGCGCATGGCTTGGGTGGGCTGCACTTGGCCATTTACGATGCAGTACAAAATTGGTTGGACGAATGGTTTCAGTCCAAAGACGCGTCTTTTTATCGTCGCGGTATTTATGTATTGCCAGAGAGATGGCAAAAATGTGTAAATAGCGAGGGACAATACTTCGAATGAACCATTTTTTGTATTTGTCTTGAAATTTTCGATTTTTTATTGGTAAAAAAATTGCGGAAACTTGGTTGCGCACCTAGTATATATATATATATATATATATATATATATATATATATATATATATATATAGGGGAGACCGGGGCATAATGGGACCGGGGCAAAACGGGTTTGGGGCAAAATGGAATAGTGAAAATCAACACTGCTGGAAAATACGTCATTGGGGCAAAACGGGACTGGGGCAAAATGGGCCGGAAAAAATCAGGCTCCTCAGAAAGAGGCGGTTGGGGCAAAACGGGAGCGGGGCAAAATGGGACAGTGGAATAATTCGATGCAGAAACGAAAGAAATGCAGGGGTAAAAAACGAGGGGTAATAAATGAGTGAAAACAGGTTTTATTGAATGTTACACGATATTTGGGTCACACTCTACTTACGATACTATAATTTAACGGTGGCAATGTTTAATTTTTATTGCTTGTTTAAGTAAGCTAATTTTTATCGGCACAATTGTCGCAAACGGACTCGATTAAATTATCGTCAGCATGGGCACATGAATAGTGGGCCCATTTGTTATTAAAGTTTGTTAAACAATTACTTTGGATTCTGCGGTCAGAACTGTACCAAACTTGACGTAAATTGTTGTTTGAGCCTTCTTATTCGATTGGTACAATTTCTTTGTCGTTATTAATTATTTAAATAATCAAGTAATTTTTATAATCTGACGCGTGCAATTTATGTTTTTTGTTTGTTTTTATCTTTCTTTGTTTTTTTTTAATTTATTTTCTGCCAACTGCACGTTACTGATACTGATTTTCAAGCCATTGATGAAAATCTAACTCTTGTCAATTTTTACGTAAATTGTTTTATGAAACTAGGACCGCCGCTCCCCATGAAATCGACGGATATGTGTCGACAAATATATCGGTCAGTCCGTATTATCCGCGTATATGTGGACTGAAACGAACCACAAGCACCATTTAGATTAGATTATGTTTCAACAGCTCTTTTATAGAGCCGAAGCATGAATTTTCCTGTCATCCCATTTTGCCCCAAATTCAGCGGGCTGCGACACTTCATTTTTGTGTGTCCCATTTTGCCCCAAATCAAGCACCAAGAAACTTCATTTTTTGCTATCCCATTATGCCCCAATCCCATTATGCCCCAGTGCCGTTTTGCCCCGGTACCGTTTTGCCCCGCTATACCATTTTGCCCCGGTCTCCCCTATCGGCAAAAGTCCGCAACTCGTATCACGGATTCAAAGAGTATAAGAGGAGGAAATACCTCACAAGTTTCCGGATCAATAAGGCCATCGTGTTCTACGGATGGGCCTCGAAAATTCTTTCGAGTATTTCGACGATCTTTCTCGGGCTCGTGTCGCCGGTCTTTCAGTTACCTTGAACGTGATTTTCTGATAGGAATGATCGTAAATCTCACGGGAAGTAGCAAAGAGAGATGGTTCTTGCTGGTGAAGTGGACGAAAAGATGGAGAAAATCGTCCTGTGATGTCGTGTATCGTTGGCGCTGCAACGAATTGTTGATGAAACGAAATCGCGAGTGGTCTCCCGCCGAGCCGGAATTGATCCTCGATAGTTTGACTCGCGGTGAATTTTTAATCGATCGGATGGTAATTAACGGGTCTGTTAATGACTATCCCATCAATGAACTTGGGGCCCAAAAACAGGACGATTTTTAATATTTCTTTCTGGTGAGAGTATTTGGAGGACGAGGTCGGGATTTTACTCACAATTAGTACATAGTCCTGGCGAGTTTGAGTTTTTTTTATTCGTAAATATTGATAAACAATGGAGTTATTATTATCTAAACAATGTAGCGCTGTTGCTGCATGGCCAATCGATGTAGGTGGTTGTGGTAATCAGGCTGATCTGAAATTGAGAATAAAAAAATGTAATAATAAAACATTCGTATGACCGGAGACTCCATTGAAATTTTGAAAATGACGAAAATGGCAAGCTGTGCAAAAAAGTTAGATTTTCGATTGAAAAAACCACTTTGATCGTTTATTGTTAAAAAGTGGTTAGTCATATAACAAAATTATCCGGTATCCTTATAGTAAATGTTAGAAACTATGCGATGCACTTAACGGGTTACCCCCACTTGTAGCGCAAAAAAAAGGCCTTTTTCATGAATTTTTTTAAAGAAAACTACAAAACTTTTTTAATCGATCAATATACCATCTTAAAGAACACATCTTGAAGAACTTTCAGTAATTTTTTTATTGAAAAATATTACATTGTTTAGTGACAAATGGCCGTCAATGAAATAATGTTTTTATATACACGGTTTGCGGTGACCAACATTGCGGCGAAGTGGATCATCTGAAAAAAAATGCGGATGGATTTAGTCAAATATAAGTATAAACTAGTCTTTAATCGAAGGATTTTAAAAACATTCATTTTTCACAAAATGGCGGACAGTCAAAGTTAATGGTTCGATTTTAACGAAAAAAAACGGCCGTTTTTTGGCTATAAAACGGCCATTTTTTTCGAAAAAAAAAATCGAACGATTGAAGACTACATTTTTATGTATTAAATAAGCCTGCAAAATTTCAAGAAGATCGGTTCATTAGTGTTCGAGTAATCTTGGTCACCGACTTCAGAAATGCCATTTTGAGAAAAACGCGTTTAAAGTTTTAATTTCAGTTTACACGAAGAAAATATTTTTTTTTGTAAACTTACATAGAGTCATCTATTCCGGGCCCATACTTCTGTATGGGCCCGGATACTTATACTTCAAAAAAATGCAATAAAAAAAAAATCGATTTTTTCAAAATCGCAAGTGGGGGTAACCCCTTAAATGTTAATTTGAAGTGAATCGGTCGAGTACCGTAAAACGGGGTACTTTAAACAGGTTTTGAAATTTTTTTGTAAGTAACTTTTTTTCACATCCTAGATACCAACTTTTCTTGCTCCAATAGATCAGTGTGTCCTTTGACTATGAAATGTATAAGAAAGTCAAGCTCCACCACCCCCTCACAATTTGATATATACATTTTTTTTAAGTGTCAAAGTAGGCCCAAGTGTGGGCGCTACTTTGACAGGGCATTGGAATGCAAGTTATGTCAAAGATTACGGGTTACTTTGGAATCATTTTGATAAAAAATGTAATATTTTATGCGTTACACATGGAATTAAATTAAAAACAACTATTTTTTATAACCAAATTATCATCGTTATTAAGGCAGCAAAACTCGAACAATTTTCGTCCAATCGACTTCAAATTTCAACTGTAACTTCTTAGATTGCTTCAACAGTTAAGTACGAGCGCTTCTTGCGATAAATCGAAAATTGTAAAAAACATAGCACTTTTGAGATTAAAATTATGGTGGAAAAAAACGAACTTTTTTTCAAACTCGTCTCTATTTTTCTTGTAATTATTGTTTAATTCCCCCCGTACTTGGCCGCTAAAAATAATATAATTAACGAAAATATTTCACTCTTAGTTCCGGGACTAAATTTACGACAGTTCTACTGCGTGCCGCGGGGAGGGTTGGCTGAAAAACAATAGCGCTATTGTGACTCGTTCGCCGCCATTTTGTATACTTTTGACAAACAATTTGTTTTTACATTCTTCAATATATACCTTATAAAACCTAAAAGCTCTTTTGATCGTGTATTCTAGTCCTTTCTTTTAGAAAAATCTTTAAAAAACGGTTGAGAATGAGCAGTTACAGTGATGACCTCCCTTGAGGAAACATTTTACATAAAAATATCAAGTACCTGGAGTGGTATTATAGGCACTTGATGAGTCTCATAATTGTCATTGAGATCAAAATCAACTTAAGCAACATTACAATCAACTTTAGCAACATTATAATAAACCTGGACGACAAATTGTTGTTCAAGTTTACTCCCCGCACCCGCCGCCCGCCACAGAAGATCAAGCGGGCTCGCTGCGCGTACATTTAAAACGTATTTTGGCGCTCTGTCAAAGTAGCCCCAAAAACTGTCAAAATAGGGTTAATTCACTCTTCCTAATTTCTCACGTAAGCGTGGAGTAAATCCCACGAATATTTCCTATCACCCGAGATTCTCGAGATACTGAGGCTCGCAATCAAATTTAAAAAAAAACAGTGTCCCAAGCGGCACTAAGGTCCGCAGAGGTAGTTCAAATGCGAGTCTGGCTAACGCGAGGTCTCCGTACACGTGCACACAAATCCTACCCTTTAAATTGCAAACCGCTCTAAGATAACATTCATTTTTCTTAAAACCCCCAAAAGTTTTTGGTACATTGGAATGTTTTCGGAATTTCCCTGTTTTCATGAAAAAAAAGAACCCACCGATAATAAATTCAAAATATCCTCATTGCTTATCGTGAGCTTCCAAGCGATGGTGCACTTGCCAACAAAGTCTTCGTTCTCGTTGCAAAAATAGTGAAAAACGAACTCACAAGGGCGTCATTTTTTGCCATTTTCGCGACGTACGGAGCCCTGAGAAGTGTACGATACAACGGTTTCGTTGAAAATTTTTCTTGGCAAAGCGTATATTGTCGTCACGCGGTATAGCTATCGACGTATCGAAACCTTATCAGTTTTCATACCAAGCTTCGTAGTCGCAACGAATCCGAGCGCCCTTTTCCTCGATGATGCTGCGCTCGCGTGTATATAGCTGTCGAAACGTGAACGGCAAGCTTCGAAGCACCATAGGATAAAAACGAGACTCCACGTGTGCATATGCGCATGTGCACGTACACACACACACACACACACACACACACACACACACACACACACACAAATATATATATATATATATATATATATATATATATATATGCGTTTACATTATGTACGACAAAAACGAGCGAGAAGAGAACCGCGAGAGGACCGTGAGAGCATCGCAATACCCAGGAGCCATATACCCGTATAATATCGTGTATATATGTATATGGCTTATATACACGCGCACACGTACGTTCCACTTGTCCACGTGTATCGACGTATCAACACCAAAAGGGCGCGAGCTCTGCCTGTACGACGGGGATACGCCCTTCAGCTTCGAATAGTCCATGTATAAAGACTCATCGGTGTAAACATGGCAACCCCTTCCCCCTCCTGCGCCACAGAAATTAACGAATGGTGGATTAAATTTTTCTGTATTTGATTCAGTCCGTCAATTACATTTGCACCGAGACTATGGAGATGTAAATTTTCAAGGGTGAACAAAAATGAGAAATTATATTCTACCCCGGTAAAGAAAAAATTTCGCTAGCGTGAAAACTTTTTTTTCTGTCCAAAAGTGTTGTTTTTATTTAAGCAAGTCCAAATGATTTATGCTTTTGTTATTAAGAAATATGTAACTGTTGTTTATATGCTTTTGTTACGAATATATAATAAACAATATATATCATTTTAATATATAAATAACAATATATAATTGTTGCTTATTGTTATACATAAATTGTTATGAATAAATAATAATTGTTATTAGTATATAAATAACAATATATAATTGTTTCTTAAGAAATATATGATATTCGGAAAAATAGCAATGTGTACAAAATATTACTGTTTATACTCGGCCATGTCAAATCTTAATATCCGGTACTCAATCGAGCCTAATATTGGATATCCGTTTGTGCCAAAAATGTTCTACCTAATGAAAGATTTTTTCACGAAGTCTGATTGTTTGATAATAATTAGAAAGTTACAACAATAAACGTTTGTTTGTTATTTATATAAAAATAGTCCCCTAATATCAGATATAAGAAAATCGGAGTTTTTTGTCATTTTTGTAAAACATGGTATAACTCACATTATTCAAATGTAATGTGTAAAATAATTATTAGCATCTTGTTGTATATGACATGTAGATCATAAAATAAAAAAAATCGTCATACAACCTGCTGTTCCTAATGGTGTTGAAGTTTGCATTGGTGGAATGGAACGAATGTTTTTTCAATTTGATACTTTCGTCATTATCCAAAATTATATTTAGCAGACTTTGTTTGTAGATCGCCAAATAAGTATCCTAAAAAAATGTTTGCTTGATTTTTGTAGCTTGGATCTGATGAAGGAAATTTAGGAAATTGAAAAAAGATAATTTTCGTTGCGTTGCAACGGTGCAAATTTCAACGTCATTGTTCTAAATGGATGTTTGTGATAGTTCAAATATTACGATAATTTGTATTCCCTGCGATGACTCGAATTCACACCCTCGGACTTTTCATCCTTTTCTTTTGCTATGAATCAACTGTGTCTCACAGCGTCGAGCGTAAAATGTAGCATTATTCATGCCATAACACAGAAAATGCCTTTATCGAAGAATTTTAACCCGTTGTACCTACTTGAAAATTGAGTTCCGTCTTTTAGATTACCGTCGATTCGAATAAGAAAAACAGGAATATTCCGAGAATTTCAGAATTTAACGGGTCTGCATAGACTTCGAGGCGAAAAACCAGTCTATTTTCAATTTTTTTTTCTGATGAGAGTATTCCCATAACGAGGTCGGGATTTCACACATAAT